>CM061139.1:116635068-117864084 GCA_030789695.1 Scilla litardierei | reverse complement strand
CATCATTGTTGCCATTTGTGGGAACATGACATGTCCATATATAATACACATGACAATCGAAGCCAAGCAAGATACCCATGTGGAAAGTATGTCGCAACGAGAGGAAGAATGCTTAGGCAAAATATATTTGTGGGATGGGTACATGAATGACACACAAGATGAATACAATGGGAGTCAGCAAGTACTTTCGTATGCCACAACATTACAATTTAAACAATCTACAGGATTAGGGGCTGTTCTTTTGCATGGAATAGCCATGAGAATGTGGATTTTGACACTGTTGAGATACTGTACACACTATTTCCCAGCCACATTCCACGGGTTCGTTCTTTTGGACATTGGATTTGAATCCGACGTGGATTCTCAACGTGGGAATCCAAGCCTCTTTTGTATTCCAAGCTTTTTGCTTGGAATACATGGGAATGCTTGGAATGGTGGGTCCCGCTTTTCACTTTCTCTCTCTCTCTCCTCCAACTCATCCCCTTTCCAATTTTTCATTTCAACTCTCCAATCCCAAAAGAACACAAGAATAGAATGTGGACCCCACTTTCTATTCCAAACCACACTTTCAATACTCTATTCCACCCAAAAGAAGACAAAACTCCATTTTCTCTCTCATTGGAATACAAACTTTCCCTTATTCCATTTTTCTCTATTCCAACAAAAGAACAGGTCCTTAGCATAAATAATGCAGGTTTTGCCAACCCAGCTTCTACATAAACCTTCACCAGCAGCAGTAATACTGTGAAGAACACTTCCAGTCGTGACATCCTACCAACTGGTGTTATAACTTCAAATTCCTTCCATGATGCATTAAACACCTACAGAGCCACTATACACCTAAAGAGACAATATACATGCACTCAGCATCATGCTCATAGACAATCAATTTGATTCTAATAAGAAAAATAACAAGTTAATATACCAACGTACCTCAATAAATATCCTTAGAGACAAATTATTAGACATTCTCGGTTTGAGAAAGAATTGCATGTGCAGTTAACAACTTAGTACAAAAATCTTTCCATATGCATAATCCCCTGCCATTACATTATTTGTCAACCAGACATTAACTAAGTATATTAAAGAGACTAAAATGTTGGGGGTCGTGTGAAAGATAAGTAGAAAAACACTAGAGAGAGAGTGTGTGTGTGTGAATGGTGCTTTAAAAAATCTTGGCGCATGTGGGGGGGGGTGGGGCCAAAATCTATCCCCCCAAATGCGCTTCATACCTGTTACGAGGTGGAACTCGCGTACAATGAATTTGTATTACGGGGAACCAAGGGCACGGTGGTTATGTGGAAGTGAGGGGTTAGGTAGGCTGTTTTACAAGTGATTAGTGAGGTGAAGAAGTCGGGTTCGTCGCCGGTGATGCCCACGGGGTCGAATCTCGCCGGAAGTAGCTAGGGAAGGTTGGACGGCAGGGGGGCTGAAGCTGACTCCGGTCCAGGGGCGAGCTCTCCTGCAGCACGAGCAACTCGTCAGAAGGGCTGGGTTGGGGTTCAACCCTTAGCCCCTCCGATGCCTAAGTCAGTGATAGGACTTAAAAAGGGGGGCTAGACACGCCGGTCGGACTCACTGTGTGTCCGCCGCCCGTGACGAGCTTTAGGTGGGAGAGCGAAGATATAGAAGACCTTTGCTCTCGTGTGTGAATGATAGAAGATGAGAGAGTTTTTCTAACCCCCTCTCCGTAAGAGGAGAGGGGGTATTTATACCTGACGGGTGATGACTAGGCGTGCTGAGCTGGCGCGGGTGCCAGCGGAAGCTTCGGACAAGGACATCGGGAACAGGAGTCCCTGACCCGCTTCTGTCAGGCGGCGCAACGGCCAGGGGGTGCTTTTGTCGGGGTGTCAGAGCCGAAAGCGCTAACCGTCAGCTGGGCCAGCCGCCCAGGGGTGCTTTGTCAGGCGGTCGGGTGACGTATGCGTCAGTCGTGTCCTTATCCTAGGCCGTTTGTCGTTAGCGTTGAACTAAAGGTCTGGCTCACCTTGGGCGTCGCGGTCTGGCTCACCTTGGGCGTCGCGGTTCGCGGGAATAGGACGGGCCGTTCCGGTCGGGGGTTGTCCGGCCCGGCCGCGCCCGTCAATAGGCCTGGCCTAGCTACCCCGGCGTCCCCAAGCGCGCTACCCCGGTGGGTCGGGCGGTTGCGGTTGTTCGCCTCGGCCGGTTCGGGGAGCGCTGTAAGGCGCGTCCATCTCCATAATGCCCCAGGTTTTCGGGGCGGCGGCCCTTTTGTGAAATGGTGAGCTAATGGGGTATGTTAGCGGATCCAGGCGGGAGTCGGGCTCCTATGATCTTTAGGTCGTAACAATTGCCCCCGGCCTTCGAGTCTGAGGCGGTAGCCCGGCTCGGCTCGGAGGGCGAACCATATCCAACATTCCGGACCATCGATATGGGCCTTGGGAACCACCGGGTAGTGATGGCGGCGGCTTCGGAACTCACGCCTTAGTGGACAGTATTATGATTTGAAAGGGGGGCAGAGGAAATCGAAACGTCTCCGCGATTGATCTTGCGACACGTGGATGAGGTGACCTCTACGCCAGTCGAGGCGTCGGGGGCGTCTCGATGGGCGTCGCGTGGCAGAAGTTTGACGGCCGAGATGGCCCTAGGGCCACCTTTACTGCTAAAAGGGTCGGGGGAGGCGGACGGCGGGAATTTTTGTCTTTCTCCGATTCTCCTCCGGCGCTCGATTTTTCTATTTGGAGCTTGCTGGCTAATCTATCCCTTCCATCATCGGCCATCTTCTTCCGATCGCCTTCCAGGTTCAAGGGAGCAACAGGTAACAACAATTAATTTCCTTCCTTTCCCATCAATGGCTTCTCGATTCGAGAGTGGAGGAAGTAGCCGGGCGGGGGAGGAAGAGTTGGCGTGCGGGGGGGCGTCGCAGCCGGGGGTGCAGCGGTCCAGGGAAAGATGATCATGGCTATCCATTGCACCGAGAGACATTGAGTCCCTCCGACCTAGGTTGGATAGGATCAACATCAGGGAGATTCGCGTGCGGTTTGTGCGGCAACCCTATGAAGTGCGGGTTCCCGGGCCGGAGGAAGCGGTGAGTTCACCGGGGGATAATGAGGTCGGGATCTATGTCCGGTCCTTTGAGTTGGGGCTCCGCTTTCCGATCCACCCATATTTGTTTCACTTGTTGAATTTCCTGGAGCTGCCGATATTCGCCTTAGCGCCTCGTTCCTGGGGCTTGTTAGTGGGGTTTGTCGTCTTGTGTCTTGCTTGCTCCTTGAGTCCCTCCTTGGCGTTGTTTCAGCATTTCTTCGTGATTCGGAAGTGGGGGATGTATCATCGCATTTGCGCCAGGAGAGGGCGAGAACTCATCCTCGAGGTGCCTGATGATGTCGGCGATTCGATGAGGGAGTTCGTCTTCGTGACAGTGCCAGGTGACGTGGCACTGACGTCGAGTTGGGGGGCGCGGAATCCCTTCGTAAATGAAGGGGTGGAGCTGAGCGGGGAGGATATTGCCAAAGCTCAGATTTTGAGGGAGCTGTCCGAGGCATGTCGTCATTGGGCGAGTCTAACGCAAAGCAGTCGGCTCGCCCAGGACTTTTGGGCCCTAGGTATCTTTGAAGTTTTGTAAACTTTGGGCTAGGCTCGCCCTGATTGTCTCTCTTTTCCTTTCACAGGGGAAGACACGATGAGGGAGCCGGAGGAGGTGTCAGGTTCGGCCGGGGCCCCGACCTCTGAGGGTACTGATCCTCGGGGAAAAGACAAGGGGGCGGCTAGTGAGGCAGGATCCCCGGATCGTGGGGGCGGGGCCCCCCGGGGGGAGAGATTGCACCCGGGACGGACGACAGTCGTACAAGACCGCTCCGCCGGTGGGCCCGGTGAGGATCGCCACGAGGGCGTGCCCGCGCGAGGGGCCCGACCCTCCGTTCCCCCGCGGGTACCCGAGGTGGTCACGCCCCGCCGGGCGCCTGTGGTTCAGAAGTGGCCATACGGGATCCCTTCGTGGGAAATGGGGGCATCGTCGAGTCAAGCCTGTGAGAGCGCTCTCATTCGCTTTAAGAGGACCCGAGAAGAGGTCGAGGCGTACCCTGATGACCATCTCCGCAAGTTTCCCTTTCGAGTCAGTCGCGACGAGTCGGTATTCGAAGATGCGGGAGTGGCGGCGCGCCTCGCCGAGTACTGCGGGTTGCCGCGCGATCGTGAGTCGTTGGCTCGCGTGGGGGCGGAGCGGCTGTGTGGCTCGGCTATATGGCACGTCGTACAGGTAAGGCGGCTTTCCTTACTCGCACGCCGGCTTTGTGTGCCCGTGTCTCACTGATTCAAGGTTTATGTAGATGCTTACGAACGTGCTAGCTCTGCGGGGCCGTCCCTCAGCGGTCGCCACCAGGGCGGCCCTGCGTGAAGCGAAGGAGAACCTTGGCGAGGTCAGGGAGAAGCTGAGGGACACGGAGGCGGAGCTGGAGAGGGTTAGGGCGGCCCACGACGTGGAGAAGGGACGGGCTGCGTACTTCGATTCGTCCAAAGCAGCGATCGAGAAGCAGCTTCAAGAAATAACGCGAGAGAGGGATGATATCCGGGCGAAATATACCTCGGAAGTTGTCAGCAAGGAGTCTGTGATCGGGTTATAGAGGCAGCAGATTGAGGACCTAAAGGTAGCTCTGGCGGCCGAGAAGAGGGAGAAGGGTCTAGCGGTGTGGCGACTGGAGGATAAGCGGGACGCTGAGGGCAAACTGGTCGAAGCCGCTATCCGCCGGTATCATGACGAGCATGTTGTGCCGATGCTGCAAGAGGCTAAGGAGGCGGCGATTCGGCAAGTGGTTAAGGATGTGAGGGATCGGTCGGTCGAGAAGCGACGCCGCTAGAAACGTGGGTTCGGGGAGGGCCGTACCTTCTCGTGATAGGGTTATGAACGATGTGTTGTTGTAGTGGGTGGAAAGTCAAATGTCCAATGTACGGGTGAGCGGTTTGAGTAAATAAATTATGATTTTTTTTGTGCCAAACTGTATTCGTATACGGTTTGCCCGTAGAATATACGATTTGTGCGGGATGTGATTGCCCCCAACTTCGCTCTGCCGGGGTTTCCGGTAGAGGGGAGTTGAGATGAGTCACGATCTGTGTCCGTTCGGTCGGGAGCCCGTGCCAAGTGTTGGGATTGAGGTGCATATGAGGTGAGCAGCGGGCTCCTGTGCCGGCCGGGCCGAAGGAGAGCGGAAATGTCAATGATACGACGGAAGCTCGTGCTTTGGCCGGACTGACGAGTGTTAGACCAAATATTGGGTCCAACGCTGACTGTGTTTTGGCCGGACTGTTGGAGGCCGGACCAAATCTTGGATATAGCGCAGATTTCACGCTTTGGCCGGACTGTCGGAGGCCGGACCAAATCTTGGATATGGCGTCGATTCCATGTTTTGGCCGGACTGGCGGAGGCCGGACCAAATCTTGGATATGGCGTCGATTCCATGTTTTGGCCGGAATGGCGGAGGCCGGACCAAATCTTGGATCTAGCGGCGATATCGAGGGGTAATTTCAAAAGAGGGTAATCATTTTGCAGGGATTTGGGCGGGATTCGTTGGCGGTCGTCTGACTTGACGTCATCCTGGCGAATCGTCGGCGGGCGGGAACCGAGGCGGCCCGACCGCTGTGGTGACGACGCGTGGCGCAACTGACGGTTTTGACAGGACGCGAAGCGTCTGAACACGTGGGTTGGCGATGGACCGGACCCAGATTGGTGACGCGTGTCGCGGGTTCGACGGTCACGATGATGATGCTTTGCGGGAGCGCTTTAAAGATATATTGCCTGTGGGGGGGTAGAAAGGTTGAATGTCGAGGAGCTAGGGCTTGTAAGAGGTTTAAGAATCCTTTCCAGAGTCGTTCTCGTAGGAGCGGACGGCGGAGCAACGCGAGAGGCCGAGGCGACAGCATCCGTTAGGTAAGACGCCAATTTGACTAATGTCTTCCTCGATGTCTCCGATTCGGGGTCAGGGTTCTGGGGTAGTTGGGGAAGGAAGTTCCGCCGCGGAGACTGGAAGGGTGCCCGTCGAGATTGCGGGGGTGAAGTCGGTGCTGAAGAAATCCATTGGGGAGATCTTCACGAAGTACGTCAGGCCGCCATATTCGGTTCGTGAACCGGAGCCGCAGGAAAGGGTGTGTTTTGCGGGTGACCGGGAGGTTGGAGTATATGTCTCTTCATTTGAGCAGGGTTTGCGCTTTCCCCCTCATCCGTTCGTGCTGGAAGTGTTGAACTTCCTGGAGCTGCCTCTCTATCGCCTGATGCCCAATGCCATCAGTGCCATTGTGGGGTTCTTGGTGCTGTGCTTGAGTAACCAGGTTCGCCCATCGCTGTCCTTATTTCGGCACTTCTTCTCGGTCAAGAGGTTGGGGTCGGGCTACTATCTGTCCGCGAAGAGGACTCATCCGCTCATCAGGGGGTTGCCTAGCAAAATTAAGTTTTGGCGCCAGCAGTATGTGTTTGTGGAGGTGCCGGAGGAGGTGTTGATAAGGTCTGACAGGGCGGAGCTGAATCCCGAGGCGAGAGAGGTGGTGGAATTGGGGGATGAGGAGAAGTTGGTGGCCCAGATTTTAATGGCTATACCAGCAGAGGGCCGAGATTATCGGACGTTATCTCGGGCTGAGATGATAACGGCCTACACATGGCCCGAAGGTACAAAAGATTTGGGTGTTCCGGCACCTGATATGCTTACGCTGAACTTTCTCTCTTTGACAGGTGGCACGATGAGTCTATCCCTTGAGGAAATGATGCAGAGGGCCACGGATCAGGCGGGGCGATCGTCGGCAAGAGGTGGCCCCAAGAGGGCGCGAGCGGAAGGAGGGGCTGGGAGCTCGACTTGTGTGCCAGCGTCAACGAAGAGGAGGAAGAGGTCGGCGAAGTCGTCAGGGCATGACGCGCCAGGGGAAAGCGGTCCGTTGGATGGCGGAGCTGGGGGTGGCGTGGCGAATCCCGTCATCGACCTGGAGGGCGGCGATGAAGGGTCGACCGGGGGAGGGGCGGAACTGCCCCGAACGAGATCGCCTAGCCCCATGGCGCCCGCAGGGGGGGAGGGGGCGGATCCTAGCGGTCAGTCGCATAGGGCCGAGGCGTCGAGTGGCCCGACCGGATCAGGAGGATGGGACCCATGGCCTTATGGTTGTCCCATGTTTGGCCTCGAGAGAGCGCCAACCGACCCCCACTGTGAGGCCGCACTGGCCAAGTTTAAGGCCAAGAGGACAGATGTCGAGGGCTATCCCGACGGGGCGCTTCATCGGGCGCCGTACAAAGTGGCGAATAATGAGTCCGTGTTTGAGGATGGGAGCGTGGCGACGAGGCTGGCAGAGAACATCTTCCTGCCTCGCGATAGAGTGGCGCTGGAAGCGGTGGAGCCTGAGGGTCTGTGCGGGACCGCGGTGATGCATGGCGTCCAGGTATGTTATGTAAGACGGGTGGCGCATTTCGTTGGGTTTTAGGGGACGTCCTAAATGTGTTTATTTTTCGGAGTTTCTTTACGCAGATCCTCAACTTGATGCTCGGGATGATGCGGCACGTGCCGGCCATACATAAGGCCGAAGGCGCCGTGACTAGAATGGTAGCCGAGGTCGCTGCCGTTCGTAAGAGAGCCGGCGAGGACCTGGAGAAGGAGAGGGAGCGGGGCAGCCGATATGAGGCTGAAGTAGAGCGCCTGAATAAGGTCGTGTCCGATTATGAGCAGAAGGCGACCGAGGCTGGAGAGAGAGCGAAGGAGCTGGAGGGGGCCCTTCGGAGGGAGGAGGCTCGTTCGGAGGATCTAGCGGGGCGTGCCAGGGCCGCCGAGGAGGAGTTGGCCCGTAGGGTCGAGGAATTCAGGACGTATCAGTAGACAACTGTCATACCCGCCCTTACAGATTCGATGGTAGAGGGCATAAGGAAGGGCCGCGTGGAGGGATGGGATGACTGCCTGGCTCGGATGAAGGAGAAGGCGGCTGGCCTGGTCCCGCCGATAGAGGTCGATCTTGACGGGCTCGCCGCAAGCGGCGGCGAGGAGGGGGATGGAGACGAGGAGGGTTAGGAGCAAGAGGACGAGTAGGGTGACGAGCCAGAGGGCGGCGGGGCGGTGGGGGATTCTATGGAGGGAGAGGGCGTCGTGATTGGCGGAAGCGCCAAGTAGCTTTTTGGAGACCCCCCCCCCACCTTTTTTGTGGTGTAAAAACGAAAGAATGTAAAGATTCGCCTGGCTTGCCCCCGCATTTATTTGATTTTCCGCCTGTGTATGCCTATATGTACTTTTTAAAGTTACGCCTTGGTGCGGCTATTTAGATCCTGGCGTGGGGGGAATCGTGGTAGCTCCCTCTATTACTCGTAGCGCGTCCGATAGGATTTACAACCGGGCTTCCCTCTTCCCCCCCTTTTTCGAGGGTAGGGCGGGTCCAGGTGTAACCGAGCTATAACTAGTGGTTTAAACGGGATTAGCCTTCGGTCCTTCCATTGGCTATTATTGATAGTTTAATTAAACAGGGTCGCCACGTAGGCGTAGTAATGAATCGGCCCGTGTGCGTAACATTGTATCTGCCCGTAGGCGTTACCGTGTGTCGCTCTAGGTAGGTTGAGGTTCCCATCGCAGCCGATCCGCCTTTTTCTGGTGTTGTGCCCCTGATAAGGGGCGTGGAGTGGATTTAGCGGGTTCCTCCTCGACGTTAGCGGGTTCCTCCTCGACGTAGGGGTGGATGGTCACGCCGGAGCCAGGCAGTGGCTTTGGCCTTCGATTCCAGAATTGGGGGGAGAGGGAGTCCTTGGTGGTTGTTCTATCCCAAGGGGCCCTGCTGCTCGCCTCGTCTGGAGTCTCTGCGTGGTAGGCGCGGAGGGACGCGGGCCGCTGCCCCCCCCTGTACGGCCTCCTGGCCTATGCGGCCCGGGAAAGGCCGATGAGTGGAAGGGGGTGCTGCAGGTGTAAGTGGAGTAGCCAGTTCCGTCGGGCCGGCGCTCGGGGATACATTCCCCTCGGTTGGGGCGACGCGGGCGGTTGCCGGTGTGGCTGGTGAGGTGATTTGGCAGGTCTGTCCCCTCCATCGGGTTGTCTGCCAGCCACGCCTACGTACGAAGGGCGTCCGTGGAGAGGTCCGGCAGGTCAGTGGAGCCCCAGCTCCCCTGCCTTAAGTTGTCTAACGGAAGGAGGGGAGCAGCAGGCTGAGCCACCGTCGTGTAAGGGGAATATCCTGTTGGGGGGATCGTTTACTTTGGGGGTCGGCGAGGCTCGCATTTTCCGTGTATTTTGAGGGAGATGTGTCAAAACCACTAGTCCTTCTGCACACCCTTCCCCTCGCCTTTCTCCCTCTCCTCAAGGAAGTTGGGGGGATTTATAATGATGAATTTCTGCCCTTATTCACTCTTTATTGACAGTCGGGGCCGTCTTGGAATTTCGTTCTTAAGGAGGGCGTTCCCGATGGGTGACTGGTGATGTGACCCCTCAGGCATGCATGACACTTGTCAGGGGTGTTGGTCCCGAGTGTCCTTCTTGGGTGGATAGGTCAACTCGGGTGTCGGCTTTATGGAGATCAGGCATTACTCCTCAGGGATGGCTCTGCGTTGGAGTTGCATTGATACGCGGTCCTTGAGTAGCCTCCCGAGGTGTGAGAGGGGCAGCGAGGATTGGTCCTGCCCCGGAGTCTGAGAGGGCGGGTATTGGGCCGTCGCCTCCCCGTAGATGGCGCTCCGGTTTGGGTGGCCAAGCTCAGTGAACTTGCCCCGGAGGTCTTCCTGGGGGGAGCGAGTACGCAGCTCGGCCCGTGCCCCTCTCCGGTTTGGGTGGCGAGGATTTGTCCTGCCCCGGAGCCTTTGAGAGGGCGGGGTATGGGGCCGTCGCCTCCCCGCGGCCTCTATAGTCGGACGGGTATTGGGCCGTCGCCTACCCCGCATATGGCGCTCCGGTTTGGGTGGCCAAGCTCAGTGAACTTGCCCTGGAGGTCTTCCTGGGGGGGAGCGAGTACGCAGCTCGGCCCGTGCCCCTCTCCGGTTTGGGTGGCGAGGATTGGTCCTGCCCCGGAGTCTTTGAGAGGGCGGGGTATGGGGCCGTCACCTCCCCGCAGCCTCTGTAGTCGGACGGGTATTGGGCCGTCGCCTACCCCGCATATGGCGCTCCGGTTTGGGTGGCCAAGCTCAGTGAACTTGCCCCGGAGGTCTTCCTGGGGGGAGCGAGTACGCAGCTCGGCCCGTGCCCCTCTCCGGTTTGGGTGGCGAGGATTGGTCCTGCCCCGGAGTCTTTGAGAGGGCGGGGTATGGGGCCGTCGCCTCCCCGCAGCCTCTATAGTCGGACGGGTATTGGGCCGTCGCCTACCCCGCATATGGCGCTCCGGTTTGGGTGGCCAAGCTCAGTGAACTTGCCCCGGAGGTCTTCCTGGGGGGGAGCGAGTACGCAGCTCGGCCCGTGCCCCTCTCCGGTTTGGGTGGCGAGGATTGGTCCTGCCCCGGAGTCTTTGAGAGGGCGGGGTATGGGGCCGTCGCCTCCCCGCAGCCTCTATAGTCGGACGGGTATTGGGCCGTCGCCTACCCCGCATATGGCGCTCCGGTTTGGGTGGCCAAGCTCAGTGAACTTGCCCCGGAGGTCTTCCTGGGGGGGAGCGAGTACGCAGCTCGGCCCGTGCCCCTCTCTGGTTTGGGTGGCGAGGATTGGTCCTGCCCCGGAGTCTTTGAGAGGGCGGGGTATGGGGCCGTCGCCTCCCCGCAGCCTCTGTAGTCGGACGGGTATTGGGCCGTCGCCTACCCCGCATATGGCGCTCCGGTTTGGGTGGCCAAGCTCAGTGAACTTGCCCCGGAGGTCTTCCTGGGGGGGAGCGAGTACGCAGCTCGGCCCGTGCCCCTCTCCGGTTTGGGTGGCGAGGATTGGTCCTGCCCCGGAGTCTTTGAGAGGGCGGGGTATGGGGCCGTCGCCTCCCCGCAGCCTCTGTAGTCGGACGGGTATTGGGCCGTCGCCTACCCCGCATATGGCGCTCCGGTTTGGGTGGCCAAGCTCAGTGAACTTGCCCCGGAGGTCTTCCTGGGGGGGAGCGAGTACGCAGCTCGGCCCGTGCCCCTCTCCGATTTGGGTGGCGAGGATTGGTCCTGCCCCGGAGTCTTTGAGAGGGCGGGGTATGGGGCCGTCGCCTCCCCGCAGCCTCTGTAGTCGGACGGGTATTGGGCCGTCGCCTACCCCGCATATGGCGCTCCGGTTTGGGTGGCCAAGCTCAGTGAACTTGCCCCGGAGGTCTTCCTGGGGGGGAGCGAGTACGCAGCTCGGCCCGTGCCCCTCTCCGGTTTGGGTGGCGAGGATTGGTCCTGCCCCGGAGTCTTTGAGAGGGCGGGGTATGGGGCCGTCGGCTCCCCGCAGCCTCTATAGTCGGACGGGTATTGGGCCGTCGCCTACCCCGCATATGGCGCTCCGGTTTGGGTGGCCAAGCTCAGTGAACTTGCCCCGGAGGTCTTCCTGGGGGGGAGCAAGTACGCAGCTCGGCCCGTGCCCCTCTCCGGTTTGGGTGGCGAGGATTGGTCCTGCCCCGGAGTCTTTGAGAGGGTTGAACTGAAATTGTCATGCAGAAAAGGCGAAATTCGAATATAAACAGAAAGGAACAAGGTACTTCGTTCAGAGCTTACAGTTCCCGGCTACGTCGCGACCTGCGCACCGCGCCCCCTGGGAGTGATTAGCCCGTCCCTCTCAAGGGGGGGAGGGTGGTGGTGGCGGTGGGCGTGTGGTCGATCCTGTTTCCCTCGGCAGTGGCATCGGCCGGAGCTAACTCTGGCTGGTGGGGGTCATAACTCCGCCTCGGGGAGTCGATCTTCAGGTTCACCTCTGGTCCTTTGTGCTTGGTCGACCCTACGTAGCAGCTCCCAGACAGCTTCTGGCTTCCCCGTACGATCCCCACCCCTCGGGCGGTCTGGAACTTGACCATCTGATGGAGGAGGCTGGGGAGCGCTCCAATGGCCGACATGTAAGGCCGTCCTATGATCCCATTGTACGCCGACATAATGTCGACCACAACGAATAGCGTCATTCGAGTGACGACCTGTGGCTCTTCTCCGAGGGTTATCGGCAAGGTGATCACTCCCATGATGGGGGTCGAGTGACCGGTGAAACCGACGAGGGGTCCAGTGCAGGGTCTCAGGTCCGTCGGCCTTAACCCCATCTTCCCGATTGTGGACATGAACAGGATGTCGCAAGAGCTCCCTGTGTCGATCAGGAGGCGGCTGACGATGGCCGTCCCAATCTGTGCCTCGATGACGATGGCGTCGTCGTGGGGCTGCTCGATCCCCTCTAGATCCTCGTCGCTGAATGTAATGGGAGGGTAATCCATCATTCTCCCTCTCCGGTCCCCTCCAAGACCCGCCGTCATTACTTGTCTGGCATACGCCTTTTTGCCTGACGACGATGCCCCTCCTGACGATGGCCCGCCGCATATCGTGTTTATGCGCATGACGGGTTTCGGGGGGTGGGGCTCTTCCCGCTCGTCATTTGTCGGAGGGTCCGCCCTCCGTGCCCTTCGGTGGTTCCCATCTTCCCGGTCCGGTCTCCGGCCTCCGACGAAGTCCCCCAGGTGGCCCGCCTGGATCAGCCGCTCGATTTCCCTTTTGAGGGTGAAGCAGTTGTCGGTGTCGTGGCCGTGGTCCCGGTGGTATCGGCAGTATTTCTTAAAGTCTCTCCGGGCGGGGTCCGACTTCATTTCTCGGGGCGGCTCCGGCAGCAGTCCGGCTCGTGTAGCCGCAGCCATCACCTCAATCAAGGAGGCATTGAGTTGCGTGTAATGTGCCCGTAGGGGGCCTTCTTGTCTCGGGAGGGCTCGAGGGAGCCCTTGGGTCGGAGCGAAATCGCGCGCCGGGCCAGGTCGATCTTGCGGGCGAGGCCCGAGCGGTTCCCTCCTTGGTCTGGCCAGTTGGTCGCGACCACGGTGTCCCTCGTCCAGCCTCGGCCGTGGGTGTGACCGGGGTTCGCCTTGGGGGGGTTTCGCCGGGGGGAACAAGGTCTTGGTGCCGAGAGTCTCCTCGGCCAATGCGTGTCTCTCCGCCATAGCAACCAATACCTCATAGTCGGTTGGTGGATCCCGGAGCAGGGACTTGTGGAGGCTCCGAGTCCGCAACCCCGATTTGAAGGCCAGCATAAGCACCTCCTCGCCACACGTCACCACCGCTCGCCTCTCCTCCTGAAAACGGTGGAGGTATCTACTCGTTGTCTCTCCTTCTCCTTGGACTATCGTGCTGAGATAGTCTAAGGGCTTCTTTTTCGTCCGCCCGGCCCGGAACTCTTGGCAGAACTTGTGGGATAGTTCGCCAAAGCTCCCTACAGACCTCGCGGGCAAGCCAAAGTACCAGTCCAACGCGGTGTCCCTCAGGCTTTGGGAGAAATGTCGGCATAGGAACGCCTCGTCCACGTCCTGGGCCTCCATCGCCCCCCGGTATTGTTGCACGTGCGTGAGGGGGTCGCCCCTTCCATTGTACGTGGCCAAGTGAGGGGGTTTGAACCTTATGGGCCTTGGGGCGGACGTGATCCACCGTGCGAGTGGCGTGGCTTCCTCCGGGTAGGTTGGGCGGCTCGGTGTATCCCCTCTCCGCCATTCGGGGGTTCGGCTTCGATCGCGCCACAGCCGACGACGGTCCTCCGTCCCCGGGGAGTAGCCCGTCTGTCGCCCGGCGGGGCTCCTTCCCCGGGTCGAAGACTCGACGGGTTGCGCGCTATGGTTCTCCCAGTGCCAGCGCCTCCCGGCCAGCTCTCCTCGGGCCTCCATCCGTTCTTGATTCTCCCGAAGGAGTCTTTCGCGCTCGGCGGCGAGGAAGCGTAGTTGTCGACAAACGGCTTCCTCATGCAGGGTATCGGAGGGGTGGCGCTGGTGATGCGGGCCGCCTCCTCCAGTCGGGGATCTGTTCAGCAACGGGTCCCGCCCGTTCCCGGGCCGCCGTCCCATCGTCGTCTCTTCAATGACTTCTTGGTTGCTTCTGTTTTCTTTCCTTAGCCTCTCGCGCTCCGCGACGATGAAGCGAAGTTGGCGGCGGGCGGCCTCTTCTTCCTGGTAGGCCCTCTGGGCGGTCTTGGCCGCCTCGTCCAGACGCCTTTGCGCGGCGGCTGCCTCCCCCAGGCGCCTCCACCGCTGCGCAACTTCTATCTCCTCTTCCAGGAGCCTTTGTTGGGCTGCAATCTCCTCAGCGAGCCCCCTGTGCTCCCCCTCCTCCTCGAATTGAGGGTGGAGGTTCCGCCTCACATTCTGGGGCTCTGAGGGGCCGGGTGGACGCTCCGTTCCAGCCGTCTGATGGCCTCCCCGGCCTGAGTGAAGGCCTCGAAGCTTTTCAGGACGACGCGGGATGAAGTAGGTTCAGTTTCGGTGCGCACGCCCGGAAGGGCGTCGGACGTTGGGGTGATTTGTAGAGAGAGCGGCTCCTGATCCACGGGATCCTTGCTGTGGTCAGGGTTCTGCGAAATTGGCATGGAGTCTAACATGGGTGTGACCCTTCGTTCCCACAGACGGCGCCAATTGTTACGAGGTGGAACTTGCGTACAATGAATTTGTATTACGGGGAACCAAGGGCACGGTGGTTATGTGGAAGTGAGGGGTTAGGTAGGCTGTTTTACAAGTGATTAGTGAGGTGAAGAAGTCGGGTTCGTCGTCGGTGATGCCCACGGGGTCGAATCTCGCCGGAAGTAGCTAGGGAAGGTTGGACGGCAGGGGGGCTGAAGCTGACTCCGGTCCAGGGGCGAGCTCTCCTGCAGCACGAGCAACTCGTCAGAAGGGCTGGGTTGGGGTTCAACCCTTAGCCCCTCCGATGCCTAAGTCAGTGATAGGACTTAAAAAGGGGGGCTAGACACGCCGGTCGGACTCACTGTGTGTCCGTCGCCCGTGACGAGCTTTAGGTGGGAGAGCGAAGATATGGAAGACCTTTGCTCTCGTGTGTGAATGATAGAAGATGAGAGAGTTTTTCTAACCCCCTCTCCGTAAGAGGAGAGGGGGTATTTATACCTGACGGGTGATGACTAGGCGTGCTGAGCTGGCGCGGGTGCCAGCGGAAGCTTCGGACAAGGACATCGGGAACAGGAGTCCCTGACCCGCTTCTGTCAGGCGGCGCAACGGCCAGGGGGTGCTTTTGTCGGGGTGTCAGAGCCGAAAGCGCTAACCGTCAGCTGGGCCAGCCGCCCAGGGGTGCTTTGTCAGGCGGTCGGGTGACGTATGCGTCAGTCGTGTCCTTATCCTAGGCCGTTTGTCGTTAGCGTTGAACTAAAGGTCTGGCTCACCTTGGGCGTCGCGGTCTGGCTCACCTTAGGCGTCGCGGTTCGCGGGAATAGGACGGGCCGTTCCGGTCGGGGGTTGTCCGGCCCGGCCGCGCCCGTCAATAGGCCTGGCCTAGCTACCCCGGCGTCCCCAAGCGCGCTACCCCGGTGGGTCGGGCGGTTGCGGTTGTTCGCCTCGGCCGGTTCGGGGAGCGCTGTAAGGCGCGCCCATCTCCATGATGCCCCGGGTTTTCGGGGCGGCGGCCCTTTTGTGAAATGGTGAGCTAATGGGGTATGTTAGCGGATCCGGGCGGGAGTCGGGCTCCTATGATCTTTAGGTCGTAACAATACCCAGCAGTGGGCTTTTTCCAAAATGCAGGTGTGGTGATTTTGGCCGAATTTTCCAAAAAAATACAAATTTTTGAAGAAAAAAACCATTGTTTCAATAATCACGTATTTTAAACCCAAAATCCTCAAAATCCCGCATTTTAAGTGAGGCTTCTCGTTGGAATGCCATGGAGGGGTTTTTGCAAAAAAAAAACCTCAAAATCCCCCCCCAATGCGACTCCTGGACATGCTCTCTTATAAATTTCTATCTAAATGATCTAATTGTGTTACCAAACTAGATTCTTAATCAACAATAAGCTTGGCTCAGTTATTTTGTGAACGCTCGGAAGATGCTTGCATTTGTGGCATTTATGGCATTTATGACCTAAACTGTTGGTCTTCCTTACGTATGGATTGCCATCAATGGCAACCGTTTTCTCCAATTTGTGCGGGTCATTAACCCGTCTTTAATAGCAATAACTCGACAATAATGAATGCTCAACCCGCCTGCAAAAAGTCTCACCAACAATGGGAGAATGTGGGCAGATAACTTCGACTTCTCTTCTCTGGAATCCTCTTTTGCTCGTAGATTCTCTCTCTTTAGAGCTTGGAGCTTGCTGATTTCTCTCTTGGTCTCTCTCGCATGCAATTTCTTGGATAAGCTTGGGTCGCCTGAGCCTTGCACAACTCTACACCGCTCACGAGAACGATAAATGTTAAACCGCTCACAACTCTACACCGCTCACGAGAACGATAAATGTTAAACCGCTCACAACTCTACACCGCTCCGCTTCCTTTAAAATCTCGTGGTTTCATGAGGCTTGCTCGGCAATGGGCCAATGGGCTAATGTGCATCTCATCATTAGGGATGAGAATGGGTACGGGCTGGCCCGGTGCCCAATCGGGCCAGCCCGAAAAGCCTTGTTTAATACTCAAACCCAACGGGCATCGGGCCAGCCCGAACCCAAAAATAAATACCCGAATAAACTGTGGGTCAAACCTCAACCGTCACTTCTGTACCCAAGGCCCAATCGGGCCGCCGGAAAAAGCCCGATTGGGCTTTTTTTCCCAGCGAAAATCAAATGCCGCCCTCAGCGACTCGCCGTCTCGCCTAGACGTAGGGAACACCGTCCTCTTCACCTACGGGGTGTCGAGGGCGCCTTTGTGGTTAACCTTGGCGACCATGGCCATGTAAGTTGATATAAATCCTCAGCTCAACCAGCGAAAAATCGCGACGAGCCATCGGCAACCTGCAACCCCCATGGCAAGTCCCCGCACCCCCCCCAACACCCCCTCGCGCAGCGGCTGCCCCGTCGTCGAGCAGCACCCGACCACATCCCACTCCTGCGGCGTCCCCGTCTCCCTCCGCCTGCTACAGCTCAAGAAGAAGCGCGAGAAGCTCGTCCTAACCACCCTCGACCCCGCCAGCCTGGGCCCCGTCGGCACCGCCGTCTGGACCCTCGCCTGCCTCCTCGAGGACCTCCAGCGGTCCGCGCTGTCCCCCCACCAGAAGGACCTCCTCACCGCCATCTCGCGGGAGAACCGGTACTCCCTGGTGTGGCTCTTCCAGTGGGTGTTTCCAGGATCGGCTCGATGCTCCTCGAGCCCGAGGAAACGGAGGCCGACGACGTCGACGCCGGTGATCTCGAATGCTGGCAAAAGAGAAGCCGGACGCGCTGGAGAAGACCAAGGATGTTGTGGCTCAGCCCAGGTCCCTGAATGAGATACTGGCTTGAATAACTGAGATGGATGTACATGAAATTTTTGCCCTTTAGATGTTTGTGTTTTTGCTTGTGTGGGGTTCCTGGCCCACTTGGGGGAAATTTTCTTGCTCTGATAATACTTACACTATGTAAAATGTGTATCAACAAGTTCATACTAAATATACTTTGATGTAACTGCAGGTTAAGTTCAGGATTAATGGTTGATTGATTGAAGTTGTTTCAGAACAAACAGTTTAATGGAGATGTCTGCAGTGCAAGAGGTGGGGTATGTTTCTGATAGACTAATCAAACAAAGAGCACTGCTGAATATTGTATAAAGAAGTGGTCGGAATACTGCAGAATATTTTCTCCTCGATTTATATCTTGTTTCATTTAATCAAGTCATAGACATGATCAATTCGTCGTTTTGTCAGTCATAGATATGATCAATTCGTCGTTTTGTGATCAGGATGGTATAAATCCGAGTATTAATTTAACTGTGACCTATTTTCTGACATGGTTGTTGTATAATTCTTGATATTTTATTGTAATATTATCAGAGGCCCAATGGGCAGGCCCAAAGCCCAGTGGACAGGCCCAAAGCCCTCTTTAAACCCATTTGGTTATTTTAAAAAAGCCCATTTGAGCTTTGGGCCAGCCCGAAAGCCCGCCCATTTCAACTGGACATCTATTTGGCCCGGTCCGGTCCGACTCATTCTCATCCCTACTCATCATTGGCCTTAGACGTGATGTAAATACGACATATTCGTTAGACATGACAAACTGAAAATAAAAGGAGAATCCGTCTCCTCGAGCGCCAAAACAAAATAAGCCCTTCAAATTCGAAAACTCCCCCAAAATCTCTCTCTCACTCTCACTCTCACCACTCTCTCTCGGCCGTGTCTCAAATCCTAGAGGTCCCAACTTCTTCGCCGTCAAATCCATGGGGAAAAAGCTCCGATCATCGATCCAGCCCACCGCCGAGGAGTTTCTCTCCTCCGCCCCCTCCCAATTCGCCACGAAACAAGGTAGGTCCTCACTGAAAACCCTAATTTCAACAATTCCCCCTTCCTCCGACCTCGTCTCCTCTCTTCCTCGCTCCCTTCTCCTCTCCATCTCCCAAACCCTAAACCGCTTCAAAAAATCTCTCGAACCTCCGAATGCAACCAGCATTTCTCCTACTAGATCCTCGTGCTCGCCTCCGTCGAAGCGGGCTCGCCGCTCGTCTCGAAACAAAAGCGATGACAACCGTTCCGAAACGTTAGATCACTTGAAGAATCTAGAATGCTATGCTTTCATCGCGCACCAGATGATTTCTCATCCAAAGAAGCCATTTTTAGCCTCTGATGTCTTTCCGTCTGTTCAATTGCTGCACGATAGCCTGGTGCTTTACGAAATGGATCCTGCACTTCTTTCCTCAGTTGCAAATCTGTGCGAAGAGTGGTGGAAGGAAAAGCTTTTGGGAAGGGAAAAGCTGATTTCTCAATCCCTTCCCTTTTTCCTGTCTAAATCCCTGTCTAATGGTAAGAAAGCGGATGTTCACAGGGTTTACGCCTTCCGTGAGGCATTCACATTGTTTGATTATGTCGATGAGAGTATCGAAGACATGAAGCTTCTGCTTGTTAGATGTGTTATTGCACCGGTCTATTTGAAAACTGATGAAGGGAGAAAGTTCGTTGCTTTTATGATTGGATTGAATGACCAGTTAGCTAAGGAAGCTTTAGCTTTGATTAAGTCACAGATACCATTTGGGAGGAAGTCAGTATTGGAGGCTTATGCTGATATTCTCTTTAGGTCATGGAAGGGATTGGAAGGTTGTTTGAGAGATGAGATTGAGGATGGGTTTGTTCAAGGGCTGATTGACGCTGCCATTCATGCAAGCTCGAAGTCACTTGCGGCTTCAATAAGGAGGGTGTTGCGCGGCTTTATCGAGCAGAGGACAACAGATGGTGTGGATAAGCTCCTCTTCCGTATTTCAGAGCCATTATTGTTTCGGTCGTTGCAGGTGATAATGACTTCTGCAAGAGCATTTTATTGTGCATTTTGTTTTCTTTCTTTTTCGTTTCATTGTTATGATCTTGACATACGATATATTTGTTGTAATAAGGTAAATGTCCATATGAACAGAAGAAGAAATTATGCAGTGCTATAAACTAATTAAGAGATGTGTCTATCCAACCCAAATCCTGTTTGTTTTCTTCATTTTTAATTTCTATACTTACTGAAGTTTAGCACTTACAATCTCAACTTTCAAGTGGTTACTGCAATGTTCAAAAAGTTACTTCAGATTTGCTTAACTGGGGGATTACTATGAACAAGTTTATGCATTACCCTTTTTTGAGGAAATGCACAGGGAAATATAAACTTCAAGGCTTCTTGATCTATTTAATTTATTCCATTTGTTTATGTGATGTTATTCAAATGTTGGGAAGTGGCTTTATAACTATATAAATGCTATTTTTGGCCATTTATGTGTGTTAGGTGTTCCTTCTAGTTATAGGTCCTTTTATGGAAGGACTTGTCTAAGAGTAATTCTCAGAAAAAGAACTTTTATATGGAAAATGTGTTTAGTATTTTGAAACTTTAAGTGCTTTCAAGATATATCAGCATTTTGAAATGGATTTATCAGTGAAAATTTCGATCAAAATGGTTAGAATATCAGATAGATGAAAGATATTGTGAGAAAAAAATGTACGAGAAGGATTAGAAGAGCATATGAAGGGCATGTCTTCTTGGATGAGAGATGCCTGAGTATCTAGCTTCTAAGAAATGCTGCTTATTAGCTTGTGCTTTTTTATAAAGGTCCTCATGAAAGCAGTCAATAAACATCAAACTTTGCAAAGAAAAAAGCTCTTATTTTCTTTAAAAGCAGTCATATTATTTGTTGGGAGCAATTGTAATTATCTGTAGATAAGTGGCATTTTATATGATTTGCTCATCATTATGGAAATTGTAACATCATCCTGTAGAGCAGTGAGAGCCAATTCACTGATACGTTGAATTTCTGTTTCCCCAGCTTTGTTTTTCTCCCAAGTTCAACTGATTATTTCTTGAAACTTCTCAATTAGATTATATGTGTCTGTGACGGACACTATAACTTTTACTGAAAGGAATTGAAAATTTTCTGTTTATTGTATGCTCTCAGGCTGCAAACTCCAATGTTCGTCTAAATGCATCGCATCTGTTTTTTGATCTGTTTCCTCTTGAAGATCCAGATGTTACGAAAGAGGTTAAGGATACATTGCTTGATAAACAATTCTTTTTAGTGGATAAACTGCTTGTGGATGACTGTCCTGATGTGAGGGCAGCAGCAGTTGAAGGATCCTGCCGTATCCTTACCTTATTTTGGGAAGTTATTCCTTCTTCAGTAGTAACAAAGATCTTGACAAAGATTATTGACTGCATGTCACATGATGTGTGCAATGAGGTGAGGCTATCAACGGTCAATGGGATTATATACTTGCTTGAAAATCCACAAAGCCATGAAATTATGAAAGTTCTTCTTCCCAGATTGGGTCGCATGCTCTCCGATCCCACACTTTCTGTTCGGGTTGCTGTTACTGATCTCCTTTTAGCTATCAGAGATATTCGGGCATTCCAGTTTAACAAGGTATGGTACTCAATTGCTTTTGAAAAGCCATGTTATTTAATACATGTTGTATATGATTCCTGCAGGCGGTTATCTTAATGACAAAATAATGCACATTACTGGAAGCTAAGTTGATTAGTTGCATGTTGAACACTTCTATTAATTTTTTAATGTTAGTTTCAGGTTGTGAGTTTTGATGATTTATTGGTTTCCCTTGCAAACGATCATACACATGTTGCCCAAAAAGTTACTAGGCTACTGATTCCTTCATATTTTCCTTCAAAGATGAATCTGAAGGAGGCATGTGGCCGCTGCATTGCGCTCATTAAAAGATCTCCTACTGCTGGAGCAAGGTTCTGTGAATTTGCTTTTTCTGAAGGATCATCATCCAAGTCACTCGTGGAGCTCCTTAAGTTCTCTATAAGTTTGGCCCTTTCTGCAAAGGGCTTAAATTCTGACCAAATTGATGGACTGTTTGTTGCATCGGCCAATATTTGCTGCAGCTTATTGTCTGAGCCGCCTAATAAGAAAGCTCTTAATGAGCTGTTTTCAAGTTCAAAATTGAGATGCTTGTTCACTTCTGCAGCTTCTCAACGTGCTAAGACTGCGGTACTGACTATTGCTTCAGCTGTTTCTTCAGATGACTTAGCTGGACTTCGTCATCTATGTATTGAGTCAATAACAAATTGTACCGGAGTTTCTAATAATGTGGAAACACAAGCACTGATACGCGCAGCTCACAAGTTCATGCTTTCTTATGGTTGGTTTGACGAACTTTTTGGAGTTTTAACCAGTACGTTGCAATATATTGCTTCTGACCTTCTGAACAAGTTTGACTTTGAAACCCCCCAGCAAGTGGTGCACTCTTTGAAAAAGAAAAAAGTAAAAATGCCCAATAATTCTTCAGTAAGATTAGGCCATTTGAATGGAAAAGCCATTGGCAAGTCTGAAACCAAGGATAACTTATCTGTTGCAGCTTCAGCAGCATGGCAGATAAAAGATTTGCTAGCTACTGTTGACGCAAGGAACTCATTGCTTAAATCTCCTAACCTGGAAATTGCATTCTCTGCTCTGAGGATTATTTCTCAGGTAATTATTGAACAGTGCTCACAATGGGAGCTTCTTGATACCGCAGCTATCATGGCCTACACAGATTTTGCCATGCACATTTCTCTTCAAAATTCTCATACAACTAGTGGCAACAAAGATAATGACATGCAACATACCAATGTGTCTCCAATGGTGAGTTCATGCATCCGTTTTACCACCTTTGCTGATATGCATTGGTTTGCTTGCACCTGCACACTCACAAGAGTTCTTTACCAAGTTGTGTTTAGGCATATTATATTGTGCAATTAATGTCTCTGTTAATTGTCTCAGTAATAATTTTTATCTCAGATATCTAAGAGTGTTATTTGCTTAGCTAAGAGTAGTGTCATATTAATCGCATTTTAAATGTAGTTCATCTTAGAATGCTTGAAATAGTGCTGCAAAAATTTCTTCAATTTAATTGTGCGAGAATTTTGCCAAAAACATAAGATCTTATTCTGATTGTAGTGTTTGCTTATTTGGTGTGTTATATTTATAATTATTGCACAAATGGATAACTTGATGTTGCATGTTCAAATTCTAGAAAGCCTGTAGATTGCGGGCATGTGTAATGAAATTGACAATTTACATAAAATTTTATATTTGCAGTTGATAATATTGATCAGTTAAACGATCTACAATGATAATAATAATATGGTATCATTTATTAATTATTTAATGAAAACATATTATTGAAAATTGATTATTATTAAGTATAATTAATGAGAACAATGACATTAAATTGATTTGACTTAAAAAAATTTGCTCAATAAAATAAAAGGTGATCATGTTACTTCATGACAGTTCAATTGGAATTGGGATTTCAATTGACAACAGAAGGGTGAGTTGATATTACAACAATAAGATAATGATAGGAAAGACTAGGGTTTGGAAGAATAAAAAGGGGATTTTTATAGATAATGCGAAGAATACAAGGATAAGTTGGTTCCAATTCAATAGGAAACCGCTCTCCTAACATTTGATTCGAGATAAAGGCCTACACCTCTAAGATATACTTTAATCTATTCATAGTCCTAACATTTGATTCGAGATAAAGGCCTACACCTCCAAGATCTACACTAATCTACTCATATTCTCTTATCTACTCTATGTTCTTCACATTATTCATCTTACCACATTAGCCCTAGCCCCTCTCTCGCTATATAAAGGACTAGTTTGTTCATAATTACAAAAATACCTGTAAGTACCCAAAGTTACAAGTTTGCCACTAATGTGGCCGTTCACCCCATTCCCATCAGATAAACAGAAGGTTTCCACATATTTTTGGTCTTTTCAAGACATTATATGAACGATGCATGACTTGTGTGTAACGTTGTTGCAATCACTCTCCTCAAGTATTTTTGGACTTTCAAATTTAAAGAATGAAATATTAGTGCATGGCATGTATGCATGTCATGAAAAGATAGGGTTTTAGCAGAATATGTTTAACCATGGTGTTAGTTACTTGAAGTTGCGTGGTTTTCCAATTGATATTCTAATCTTGTGACGCTGGTTGAACATGTTTTTATGAGAATAAGACGGTGATAAGAATAAGACGGTGATAACTGATCGGCATTGAGTAATATGTTCATCATACCGATATGGGTGTATGTATGAAGCTAATTTTGGGACCATTCTGTTATAAATATAACGCATGCTAGTTTGGAAAATGGTTGTAAGGATTTATCATCCTTCCTTTTTGGTGATTGATAAAGCAGAGGGTCTCGTCCTTTAGTTACAATTGTTGATGTGAGTTTAAGATGGACTGTTCCAGACTTTCATTTGAAGGATAGTATTTGTAGGGCTTCAGGATGTTGGTTGCATACTTCCATAAGCATGTCCTTAGCCCAATGGTGTCAGCCTCCAACCCGGTTGTCTTACACTCAGATTTCTGTATCATCTTACCTTCCATTCTATATTTGACTGTTCATTCAGATAGACACCTTCTTTTAAGTTTTAAGACCACTAGTTTCAAATGAGTTAAATTTACTTACAGCTAAGGACATGATAGCCAATTGTACAAAAAATTTGCATTTCTTCTTCTTTTCCTTATTTATTTATACATGGCAGTGGCACAAGTGCGAATTTTGTGTTATAATTATTTTCCTGTTGCAGTAAGTGCAATATTGTGAGTCGACCTCTTATGCTGGTTTAACTTATTGCTACCTCTTTTCTTTCTCAGTTAACGATACTGGAAAGTTCATTATGCCACCTACTCAATTGTTCTGAGAAGCTATTCTCTGAACCTGTCACTGTAAATTTGAGCAACTCAACTTCCAAGTTTAAGAACAAAAAGGAAGCATTGCGTCACCTGAACAGACTGCACATGGAAGCTACATCAAGTGCAATCGATCCAACCAGAGGTAATTGACATCAGACTTGAAAATCAATCAGCTAAGGATTGTTTAAAAATTAGGAATGTTATTCTTTTCGGCTCTTCGATCTCTGTTGTGCCTAGGATGCAGAAACCATTCCTCATGGAAATTTTATTAGTTTTATTACATTACCTCTTTGTCTTGACTCGTTCCTCACCTAGGGGCATTAAAGAGTTTTTCATTGGTTGCATGAGCTTAAAACCCCAAGTTATGTACCATAAATGATACGCATGCATACATGTCAAGTGTCCTTTTAAGTTCGATAGCAATACCTAGCTTGCTCATACTTGAACCATGAACATGCCACAGACATAGAGACAGCGGGAAGTAAAAAATTTAATCAAGTACTTTATCGAGCAACTTCTTGTGCTCCTAATGGTGAATAGTTTGGATGACGATGATCAAAATAAGGGAAACGTTTCTAAACATTTGTATCATGCATTCAAGGAAGCAAGTTTTGAATAACACAACAGGAGTGAAGGCCATACCTATGATTGTTTCCCTTATCATGGTAACCATGTGATACCCAGATCGAGAACTTCTCATATCATTCATCTTAAGATTGCTCTCGTCCAAGCACGCCTAATCATAGAGCTATTCCATCGTTCCTCTTTCAAATATCTATTATATAAAATACACTTTTTTTAAATTCTAGAGCTGACTAGGACAAGCAGGTTGATAGAAAGACGGCTCAGATTTAATCTTAATGAGTGAATGGTTGGGATGATAGTATGTGAAAATTTTTGGTGGAACTTTTGGAGGGAGAACCAAATTTTTAGTGCAATATTATTTATATTCGTTTAAATTTAATGCATAAAAAGTTGTGCTCTGCCTTTGAAACTTGGGTCATCCTCTTTCAAAATTTTAATGGTGAGAATTTAATGCACGGCTTGGATTTATCCTTGATGAGTGAATGGTTGGGATGTAGTATGTGAAAAAAATTTGTGGGTGGACTTTTAAATTTTAGAAGGGGAAATAATTCTTGGGGTGAACTTTTAAATTTTAGAGGGGGAAATAATTCTTCGGGAGAACAAAGATTTTGAGGGGATATCTTAAATGAACTGCGAAATTTTTTACGCTAATTTGATGTTCCACGCCGAATTTGTTGTTCCGTGTCGAAGGCGCCTACGCCGAATTTGTTGTTCCGTGTCGAAGGCACCCACGCTGGAGGTGTCCGTGTCGCTAAATATTTTTATGCTAATTTGTTCTTTTAAATTTTGGCTGTGGAAATAATTTTTTGGTGAACAAGGATTTTACGGTGGAAAATCTTAAATGAAATGTGCCTGCGGACACAGGTTATGACTAGTTATTATATACTAGAGGACCATTTATTTCAAATCCAATATGGATGGGACTATTCCCACTTGGGGTGTTATATATCCCCAGTTTAGGGAATGATGTCCTCGTCATATTGACACTTTACACAGTAATGTGAAATTCTAGAGGTTGTTCGCATGGATTTTAAAGACGATTTCCACAGATTCAAGAGGTGCCCCCATCACATCCTTGTGTGGTGTGACACATTATTCTGTGTAGAACTTGGTTTCATGTGTCACTTAGTTTTCACACATCCGACTGGTGTTAAACTTTGATACCATTTATGATGTCCTGAACGAGAACTTCTCAAGAGGGTCACCCATCTTAGGATTGTTTTCATCCGAGCACGCTTAAACATAGAATTTACCATAGTTATCCCTTCAAAAATGCTAGATATGATTAAATTTTAGGTTCATAAGAATTATATACTATAGAACCCCTTATCTCATATCTGATGTGGGACTATTCCTTGGGGTGTTGCAACCCACAAATGCCCGATTGTTGAGTTTGTTGATTGATTCATAGATATTTGTATCTCTTAATGCTATTCCCTTTCTGCCGTTATCATTTAATTTTACATTTCAATCACACTTTCTATTTGTGTACTTAGGTGTTAAAGAGAAGACTGACCTCACCATTACGGAAATAATGCAAAATCAGTTGAAGATATCAACTTCCGTTCTTAAGTTCATTGCTGATGCAGCAACTTTCGGGCTTGTTACCCATAACCAAATAAGGTGTTTGAGGTATGCTTCGGTGTATGCTGGGTATGTAGTATCGTTCACCAGAGGACAGCAGGATGAATGCCCAGTGTTTGAGGGCGAAGATTTGAGGGCTGTATTGGTATTTCTGAAGAGCTCCTTTTCTTATGCATCCAAGCTACTCCATCTGGCGCTAACAAGCTCCAGTGAATCTTCAGCCCCGCCAAGAGAAGCCTTCACTCTTGCAAATGACCTACTAGATTTAATTGTCTCTACCGAATCATCTCTTGGCTCTCAGCACGCATCACAGATTCTCTCTGTAGCAAAGCCATGGCTGCCTATTCTCATGTTGGGGTTAGGCTCTAATCAACTGATCAAAACAGGAGAAGAGGAAGGCGCGTCGTGTTCAGGCGATTTCAATGCGCTTCCATTATGGCTTTGTTTTTTGGGCACGGGCGAGCTCTCTGAGTTCAGCAAGCCCCCCAGCAATGAACAAGATGAAGAAGAGCAATGTGGAGAGTCGGGGGATGCCGTTCATGAGCCCAAGGCTCCCGTGCTTAAGAAACTTAAGGAGATGGTGGTTGTTTTGCTTAAGAAAGGTAATCCAGAAGTATTAGATGCAGTAGCTGGGGTTCTTTTGACAGGCGTGGAATTTGTGCTCGAACGTGGAGACTTTGGTCTTGTGTTAGGCCTCTTGCATTTTACATGTAAGAAGTTAATAGGCGAGGAGAAAGAACTTAGACTTGTGCCTAGATATCTGAGAGAGATTCGCTTGCGGATAGAAAGGGAGCTTGTGGAGAGTGATCTCAGCGAGGATGGAAGGCAAGTTTTAAATAGTGCCAGGGAGCTGCTTGGATCATTTGGCATGGATCCTGAATGAAGAGCCTCCGTTTGTGCTGATGATTATAATTGTAATAGTAATTCAATATATATGGTTATTTCTTTTTGCATTATATATATGGTGATATCATAATTTTGATATCCACTTACATTAGCATTAGACTTGGTAAACCATACAATTTCCATTCTCAGTGCTCTCCAGTGGTTAACGTTATTGACGTATTTAGTTTTCGAGCAAATATGGTTGCAGTAAACAAAGACACCAGTAGAAATTTGAATCTCTGTTTAGAACCAAAATCTGAAATTGAGAAACATCAAAAGGTGAGGATTGCAAGCAACTCACAATCTGAGAGTTCTGGCAAAATTTATGAACGCACCTGCCAGAGACATCAAGATGAATTGATCGTGACCCCGTATAGAATTGCTTGGATCACTTTCTCATGACGCCATACAACAGAGCGTCACTCACGGCATAAAATAAGAGGAATGTGATGCAAGAGATGAACTGTAAGAAATTCGCATTACATAAACAATAGCAGGGTTCTTCACACCTCTTCTTACAAGGGAAACCCACTCCAAAAAAATATGGCATGGTTTCATGAATTTCTTCGTCTGCAATGGAAAGATCAACAGCCCTTTTACATCAAACCAGTTACATCTGTGAGTGTCTAAATCTCTCTTACCTAAGAAAATTAGTCAAGCCAACAATACAAGGTGGGGAAATCTAAAAAAAATTGGGCCAGCATGCTTTGAGAGCTACTCTACAGGAAACGGCCCTGGCATCTCCTACATTAAACCTTCTTTCAGTTAGACCCCACAGGAATCAACTTCACCGCAGCAGCAATGGGCATGCCAAGAAAGCCGATAAACACGCTGATGAACCACTGCAACAATGTCAGCGGTGTAGTGTTTGCGAATTCACCGAGGAACTGAACAATTATGATTTGAAAGATGACGGTGCACGAAAGCACCGCAACAAATACATAATTCTGCCACATGCCTTGGAAGACATCAATCTTCTCCATGTCTCTGGAGCTGATTTCATTAAATACCTGCATCAACAATTCCAAAGAGCTCAGTACTATCTCCGATAAATGTTCTGGCTTGTGCATTAGGCGCTTGATGCAGATCTTGTAATTATGCGCGCGCGCGTGTGCATGTGGGTGGGTGTGGTTAATGTCGGTGAGCAGCCAGTGTAGCAATTTGCTACACCAGCCCTAAAAAACTTCACCGGTTCTCTGAAGTTGATTTCATCAAAGACATGCATCAACAATTACAAAGGGATCAGTACTATCTCCGACTAATGTTTTGGCTTGTGCACTGGATGCTTGCTTCAGATCTTGTAATTATATATGGGGCACAATGTGTATCATATGACATATGGGATTAAACTGCATATGCGGGCCTTCAAAACTTCACCGTCCGTTATTTTTTGAAGGATCGGAACTCTTCATGTTAATTTTTCATATTCTAAAATCTCAAAACACGGAATATAGGGTGAACTCAATGGTTTTTGCTCGTTCATCCTTACGTCGTAAAAGTTCTATTCATATAAAACTGTTAAAATTTGTAACATGTGGACCAACAAGCAAAATCCCCTTAGGTTCACCAGATACTCGATGCTTTAAGGTTCTAAAATATGTAGATCAAAATGAACGATTCCGATCAATGAACGATTCCGATCGAAAAAATAGTGGAGGGTGGAGTTTTGGAGGTGCATATGAGGCTTAACCGCATGTCATATGATACACATTATTCTCATTCAGAGAATATTATACACGTATGGGAAACATATGACATATATGACATGCATGACATAAGCACATATGCACCTCAAAAAGTCCACCCTCCTTTATTTTTTCGGACGATCGGAACCGTTCATTTGATCTTTATTCTAAATCATCAAAACATCACATATTAAGTGAACCCAATGGATTTTACTTGTTCATCCCCTCGTCGCAAATTTAAATATTTCAAATGAATAGAACTTTTTGCGACAGGTTGATGAACGAGCAAAACTTCTTGGTTTTCCCAATATTTGATGTTTTGCGGTTTTAAAATATGAAGAACAAAATGAACAGATCTAATATCTAAAATATATGTAAAGATGAAATTTTTGAAGGTGACATATATGACTTAACACATATATCATATGTTTCCCATTATTTTCATATATGTGTGCGTGTTAATGTATGTGCTATTAGCGCAGGAAATTCCCTACGCTGACAACACAAAAACCCTATTTTTCCATGATTTTTTGAAACATTTTTAAAGTTTGTTGTACACATTCTAAAACCACAAAACCTTAAATAAGGATGAACCCTAAAGGAATTTGACGCTCAATTTACACGTTACAAAAAGTTATATTGTTCTAAAACTGTTAATTTTGTAACAATTGGATCGAGTTTCAAATATGGTTGGATTTACTTGATTTTTGGTATAGTGCTCATCCATGATGTATCAAACATATCCGATTTTAAAAAAATGAATAGAAATGATGTATATGTGTCAGCATGAAAAAATTTCCCATGTTGATAGCACATACATTATTCTTATACACACTCACGCGACAATATGTACTTGTGAATGTGCACATATAAGTTATCAATGTATGACCACAAAAAGCCCATTTTCTTTTATTATTATTTGAAATTTTTTTAGGATTGTTGTACATATTCTAAAAATCCAAAACCCCAAATATGCGTAAACCTTAAGTGTATTTGACACGCAATCCACCCATTGCAAAAAGTTCTATTGTTCTGAAACCGTTAAATTTGAATGGTTAGATTGATGGTCAAATAACATTGGATTCACTTGATTTTTAGTGTGGTAATCATCCATGAGATGTACAAGAATCCTTAAAAAAATTGAAAAATAAAGGAAAATGAGTTTTTTGTGGGTGTGCATGTGTAACTTACATGTGCACGTCCACATGGTCATGTTTCCCATATATGTATACACACACATATACATACATATATATGTCCACATATATCTATTTTACAATTGATGGCATTCCCTTACGGAAGAATGCTGATTAGGCCAAACTGTGAGGTTAAAGTGTCACATCCCATTTGTCACCTCAGTAGGTGATGCCCACCAGCCCTCCACTTATTTATAGATTTGCCATTAACAATTTACAGTCTTGTCATTGATACTTTTTTCCGTTAGCCCCTACTTATTTACAAGTCTGCCATTAAAAATTTACGGGCTTGCTATTGATACTCTTTCCCATTTTACCCCCAAGACAATACACACTCACACCCACTCCTCTTCTTTTCAACTGGGCATCGGATCTGCATTCTGTGAGGGGGGTTTTCGGTGCCCGTGCATACATATACATACATACATAATATATCCATACTTACATATACATACACATACATACATACATTTACATGCATGCACACACATAAACTGTCAGGAATTTTCCTAATTTCATGCGTTAATGCATATATACATCATTTATTTCATTTTTAAAAAAAAATTTGGATTGGTTCTACACATATTGGATGATCAACATATCAAAAATCAAATGAATCCAACGTTATTTGATCCTTGATCTGATTGGTGCAAAATCAAATGTTTCAGAATAGTAGAACTTTTTGTAACGAGTGGATCGAGAGTCTCCTATAGTTTACTTATATTTCGGGTTTTAGAATTTGTACAACTTTGAAACATATTCAAAAAACCATATGAAACTTGTTTTTTATGATGTCAATGTAGGAAATTTCCCGCGTTACCAGCATATATCCAGTTTCTTGTGTGTGTGTGTGTGTGATTAGGATAGGTGAGCACTACATACACTCCAAAACTTCACTTTCCACTTGTTTTTTTCAATTTTTTTCATTTGGGTTTGGTGGACACATTCTAAATCCTCAAACCCCAAATATAGGTAAACCTTATGAGCATTTGACTCTCGATCGGTTTGTTACAAAAAATTCTATTATTTTATGAAATCGTTAAATTTGTAACAATTGGATCAAGAATCTGATGCGGCTGGAAATTAAGAGGAGGGGCGTTTGCGTAAAAGAACAAATAGGTGTGCTTTGCCTATTTAAGGGGGTTGAGCCGGCCCTAATTCTTATGCGAAAATTGTTGAGAGTATTTTATTTATCCCCTTAGATTAATTGTATTAGGTTTTGGCTTTTCCCCTAGGTTAAGAATTGTCTTCTAGTCGTTAATTAGCGAGTAGTTTAATTGTAGTAGGGTTTCTTTTTAGTACTAGATCTGAAATTCTAATAAAAATCCCCTTTTTATTGTCAAATCCCTAGCGAATCGCATCAATTGGTATCAGAGCACTAGATCCAGGGCGAGCACCCGATTTATGGATCTGATCGACGCATGGGTAGAGCGAAGGGAGAGGGTGTGCCGTCAAATAGTGGAGAATTTGGCGGAGATCAATCGTTGCTACAAGGAGAAACGGGCGGAGATCGACCGTCGCTATCTTTCCGCGGCAAAAACAAAGATAAATCTGAAGCCTGCGGCTGTCGACGATCCAGATCTGGAAATTTCAGATCCAGATCCAGATCTACCAGATCCGGAGCCAGATCTGGAGCTTCCAGGCGTAGATCCACCAGATCCGGAGCCAGATCTGAAGAAGTCAGGGTATAACGACGCAGATCTGTCGTCGGAGAGGGACGACCACGCGCCGCCACGACACCAAGACAGAGGGGCCGGCGGGGTGATTCCGGCCCCCGGCAGCCCTCCGGGGAGCCGCCGACCCCCCAGGGAGCTCTGGGGGGCCCGGCGAACCCCCAGAGGGGCGGCCGCACCTGCCGCCCCTCCATGCGCAGGCGGCGGCCCCAGGGAGCACCGCCTGGGGGCCGCCGACCCATTTTCAGGGCCGGCCGCCCCCGACGACGCCCTGGGGGGCTTCGGCCGACCCCAGGGGGGATCTCGAGGGCCGATGGACCTCTTGGGGGCCCCATCGACCTTCCAGGACGACCGACAGGCTTTTTTCGAGGATTTCCAGGCCCCGCACGAGGTCCGTGGAGCACAATTTTCAGGATTTCAGCCATCTATGGGGCCCGGGGAAGGATTCCAGCGTGCATCGATGACGACGACCATCCAAAGTACTTGTGGGGGCCCGACGACGTTTTTTGGATCCCGCCTTGGCCCGGCGATATTTCTCCGGACGTCGTTGAAAGCGGTGGGGACCACTCTCATCCGTTTGATCCGGGGGGAGTGCAATCGATCGGGTAGGACGGATGGCCCACGGATATCATGCACCACCTTAGGGACAAGGTGGATTTTCAGGGGCGGAGTAGTGATGCGGCTGGAAATTAAGAGGAGGGGCGTTTGCGTAAAAGAACAAATAGGTGTGCTTTGCCTATTTAAGGGGGTTGAGCCGGCCCTAATTCTTATGCGAAAATTGTTGAGAGTATTTTATTTATCCCCTTAGATTAATTGTATTAGGTTTTGACTTTTCCCCCTAGGTTAAGAATTGTCTTCTAGTCGTTAATTAGCGAGTAGTTTAATTGTAGTAGGGTTTCTTTTTAGTACTAGATCTGAAATTCTAATAAAAATCCCCTTTTTATTGTCAAATCCCTAGCAAATCGCATCAGAATCAAATAACGTTAGATTCACATGATTTTTGATATGTTGATCATCGTTAATGTGTAGATCAAGATGAACGGTGTCGATCATCGAAAACGGTAGAAAATGAAGTTTTGAGTACCAATGTAGAAAATTTCTTACACAGGCTGCTTATACACTTTATTCTATCTATGAGGTCGGGATCAGTGAGCAACCGGTGTGAGAAATTTTCTAAACCAGTCATCAAAAACTACACTTCACTTGATTGTAGGAACTTTTTGTAACAATAAAAATTTCTTACATATACCACTCATATACTTTATTATATATATTCATCTCTATTGTACAAAAGAGGAATTTTTTTGAATTGGTTTTCTGGCTATGATAAAGGATAATGTAGGAGGGTTAGGATTTAATCCGAAGAAATCAAGGATATGATTAAAAGTCTTAAAATTTTTGGAGGAAAAACTGTAGGTTTGAGATGAATAAGCTAGAGAGATGAATGAGAATGATGGTGGGACCGGAAAGGGTGAGAGAGGGTGTGGGGGTGTGAGAGTGCGTTTTTGGGTGATTTTGTGATAATGTGAGAGGGAATTATTATGTGCATAAGAAATATGATATGATAATTTATATTTGTGTATGGGTGACCATGACATAGGGTGGTGGTGATGGGATCCGTGCCTTATGAGCACCGGAATTAATAATATATCAGTTTTCTGCTTACCAAATAGCCAGTAAAACAAATTATTAGAATGTGATGCCATCAACCTTAACAAGATCAGTCACAGATACCAGAACATACGTTTTCAGAGGAAATGCTAGTATAGAACAAACACGGAGGCTAAGAGGTCTTATGCTTATTGATGTATCCATTTTAGATATGTATTTAATTATTCAGGAAAAACACCTGAGAGATGCTCTCAATTGAAAATTTCAACACTAGCTGCACATATACATCATTATACATATATATGAGGGAACTAGATATGCAATCAGCGTAGGGAATTTCCTACACTGACAGCATTAAAAATTAATTTTTCGTATCTTTTTTCAAAATTTTGTCTATGTGATGCGGCTGGAATTAAGAGGGGCGTTTGCGTAAAAGAACAAATAGGTGTGCTTTGCCTATTTAAGGGGGTTGAGCCGGCCCTAATTCTTATGCGAAAATTGTTGAGAGAAGTTTTCTTTTCATTAGTTTATCCCCTAGATTAATCCTTAGCTAGTTGTCCTCTTAAATTGTAGTTGTTATTTAGCGAGTAGTTGATTTGTAGTAGGTTTTCCTATAATTTCAGATCTGAGATCCAATAAAAATCCTCTTTTTATTGTCAAATCCCTAGCGAATCGCATCAATTGGTATCAGAGCCCTAGATCCAGGGCGCGCACCCGATTCATGGATCTGATCGACGCATGGGTAGAGAGAAAGGAAAGGGTGTACCGTCAAATAGTGGAGAATTTGGCGGAGATCAATCGTTGCTACAAGGAAAAAGTGGCGGAGATCGACCGTCGCTATCTTTCCGCTGCAAAGACAAATAAAGATCTGAAGCCTGCGGCTGTCGGCGATCCAGATCTGGAATTTCCAGATCCAGATCTACCAGATCCGGAGCCAGATCTGGAGCTTCCAGGCGTAGATCTACCAGATCCGGAGCCAGATCTGGAGCTTCCAGGCGTAGATCTACCAGATCCGGAGCCAGATCTGGAGCTTCCAGGCGTAGATCTACCAGATCCGGAGCCAGATCTGAAGAAGTCAGGGTATAACGACGCAGATTTGTCGTCGGAGAGGGACGACCACGCGCCGCCACGACACGAAGATAGAGGGGCCGACGGGGTGATTCCGGCCCCCGGCAGCCCTCCGGGGAGCCGCCAACCCCCCAGGGAGCTCTGGGGGCCCGGCGAACCCCCAGAGGGGCGGCAGAGGGCCGCCAGGCCCCCGGGAGGGGCGGCCGCACCTGCCGCCCCTCCATGCGCAGGCGGCGGCCCCAGGGAGCACCGCCTGGGGGCCGCCGACCCATTTTCAGGGCCGGCCACCCCCGGCGACGCCCTGGGGGGCTTCGGCCGACCCCAGGGAAGGATCCCGAGGGCCGGTGGACCTCTTGGGGGCCCCACCGACCTTCCAAGACGACCGACATGCTTTTTTCGAGGATTTCCATCCCCCGGAGGCCCCGCACGAGGTCCGTGGAGCACAATTTTCAGGATTTCAGCCATCTATGGGACCCGGGGAAGGATTCCAGCAGTGCATCGATGACGACGACCATCCAAAGTACTTGTGGGGGCCCGACGACGTTTTTTTGGATCCCGCCTTGGCCCGACGATATTTCTCCGGACGTCGTTGAAAGCGGTGGGGACCACTCTCATCCGTTTGATCCGGGAGGAGTGCAATCAACCGGGTTGGATGGATGGGCCACGGACATCATGCACCACCTTGAGGACAAGGTGGATTTTCAGGGGCAGAGTAGTGATGCGGCTGGAAATTAAGAGGAGGGGCGTTTGCGTAAAAGAACAAATAGGTGTGCTTTGCCTATTTAAGGGGGTTGAGCCGGCCCTAATTGGGATGCGAAAATTGTGAGAGAAATTCCTTTTTAGATTATTCCTTAGATAATTTGTATTAGGGCTTTTCATACTCTCTTAGATTAATCTCTTGATAATTGTTTCGTCGATTCGTAGTCGTTAATTAGTGAGTGGCTTATTTTGTAGTATTAATCTTTTAATTTCAGATCTGAACTTTCCAGATCTAGATCCAGAATCGCATCACTATGTTGTTGTACACATTCTAAAATCCTAAAACTCCAACTATGAGTGAAGATGTGTACTTGACCATTGATCCACTCATTACAAAAAGTTCTATTGTTTCGAAAACTGTTAATTTTATACCAATTGGATGTGAATCAATTAGCGTTGGATTCACTTGATTTTTGGTATGTTCATCATCCATGATGTATAGAACATATTTGGAAGAAAATTGAAAAAAGTAAAAGAAATGGTGTATATGTGTGTCCGCGTAGGAAAATTTATCATACTAACAGCACATACATTATTCTACGTGCATGCATGTGCGTGTGCAGTAGCCTTTTTGTTTAACAAAGAGCCAGTATATATGATAAAACAAATTTTTAGAATGAGGTGCCACCAATATTAACAAGATCAGTCAAAAAAATAATCAGAAACTACGATTTCAGAGGAAATGTTATAGAACAAGCAAGGAGGCTCAAGAGGTCTAATGCTTATTGATATATCCATTTCAGATACATATTTAATTGTTCAGGAAAAACACCTCAGGGATATCCCTCAATTGACTTTGAATTTTTGAGGACTTGCAGCATTTCACAGCCCAAAGCTGAAACTTGCAAGCATTACCACACAACTAACCTAGCATGTTAAAGTCCGTGTTTCATGCACATCAGATGGAAAAACAAGGTTAATTTTACCTGAATAACCTCATTCATGATATAATCTGAGCAAGTAAACCCGCATGATTATATTCTATTTTTATACATATATTAACATACAATATAATAATAATGTATCTAAATTGGTTTAGATTCGAAACAGATTACTATCAGTTGCCTATAAGCAGCTGCTCTGCATTAAGTTATATCAATTATCAACTACATGTCTCCTATTTGCTTCTCCAACAGTAATAAAACCTACAAGCAAACAATGAAAATTCTACTCAAGTTATGAGGTTTCAGAATTACCTGACAGAAGACAAATGAATTGAATATAAGCGTGTTCAGCATAAGATCCGCTCGGGAGCCCTCAAGCCCAAATAGAATTTTCCCTTGCGTCTGCAGATACCATATTACTATAAACTGATAGAATGACTGTCCCAAGATATTCCTCCACATTACGTTGCTTATGAAATTTCCTTTCCTCCCAACAGGTGTTCTTTTCATCAAGTCATCCTTGGGTGGCTCGGTCGCCAATGCAAGTGCCCCAAGAGTATCCATAATCATATTAACCCAAAGAAGTTGGACAGCAGTGAGAGGGGCATTTCCTAAAGCATGAAACAGTATAAGAAGTGAAAAACTTGATAAACATACAAAAATGCGTTATTTGATAGGAATGCGACAAATAACAGGAATGAGACGTTAAAAATGCTTACCCGTCAAGCAGGCTGAGGAGAAATTGACGATTAAAGCAACAATGTTGACTGTAAGCTGAAACTGAACAAACTTTTGTATGTTAACATAAACGGAACGACCCCATTTAGCCACAGTCACGATTGTTGAAAAATTGTCATCCAGAATTATGACATCAGCACTTTCTTTAGCCACCTGCCAAAAAAGTCATACAATTAAAGCAGAGACTTATGGTAACATTTTCGTAGAAGCAAGCTGGTACTATATTTCAAAAGACGCCCAAATTTAGGAAAGTAATGGAGTGCACATGATTTATCAAGTATTGCTGATATTAAAAATGTTATTGCCACCGTTTGAATTTTTTTAAAAAAAGTTGTACATTAGTGGCAAATTTTCAATTCCCCCCAGAAGGGATTGTAGATTAGTAAACTTCTAAATGCATAGTCTACTCAAACTCTGTATCTTATACCTTCTCCAAAGTGATAAGAAAGTCACCACTAAGTTGAAAAGGATGCGTACGCATAGGACTCAGTCTTGCCGAAAGTAAAATGAATCGGAAAGTAGAAATAAAACAACGGAAATTAGTTAACAAAAAAGCAGCAAATTCCCAAATCATGCTTGTATAAAATATTGTAGTTTTGCTTAAATAAGCCACTAAACAGAAAGTATTCTCACATGATTAATATCCAGTATCTTATATTGCTGCAAAATGAGTCAAAAATAGGGGTTATTATCATAGAACAATGTGTATTAGTCTGTTAAGGATCTAGGTTTCATTTTGAATTACAAATGAGTATTTAGTATTGAAAAAAGTTCTTAAAAAATTTACAAATCAGTCCATTACCGAATAGACAAGCAAATATAAAACTAGTAAGATTCAAAATAATAATAATTTTTCTTAATAATAATAATAATAATAATCGAATCGTGTTTTGACAGGGAGGAAACAGTATAAACATTTTACAGCGTGCAGAAAATGTGAAATTCTCAAGTCAGAATGATTTATGCTAGATGAATGAACATTGTGGAACACTGAAACTATTTTCTGAATCAGTGGCATGACTATTTTTATTGGCATATTGCATACAATGAGTCTTGCTAGGTGAGGCGAGCAATGAATTTATTCATTTTCCCCCTCTGTAAAGCATGGTGGTCTAATGCTAGTCTATAGAAGGAAATTTTACCTCCGTTCCGGCAATTCCCATAGCAAGCCCTATATCCGCCTCATGAAGAGCTGGAGCATCATTCGTTCCATCACCAGTAACAGCAACAACTTCATCAAATGTAGTACGAAGGTGCTTAACCAATGTATGCTTATCAAGTGGTGAAGATCTAGCCATTACCTTGTGATGAAGAATTACAAAGTTAAATAACATACACTATTTTCTTGCTATAAAATCTATATTGTACAAAACTATAATATATATACCTGTATTTTAGGAATCAAGTGTGTCAGTTCTTCCAAGCTCTTCTCTCTGAACTCTGGACCTTCAATAGCCACACCTCCATCGGTAAGTATACCACACTCCCGAGCAATTGCCTTTGCTGTGTTTATATTGTCTCCGGTAACCATTCTCACAGTGATCCCTGCGGATCTGCATATAGCAACAGACTCCTTCACACCTGGCCGGACAGGATCTTTAATACCCACAATACCGATACACGTGTAACCTTTGAGTGGTATTTGTTCCTCAGCTGAGAAACTATTTTCCATATCCATATAAGCAATGCATAAAGTACGAAGAGCTTCACTGGCAAAGTTCTCAATGGTATCATTAAGGTGTTTGGTTACTGTTTCGTCAAGAGGAACAACATTGCCAGCAGGATCTATAAATTTGTCACAAGCAGCTAAAACGATCTCCGATGCTCCTTTACAATGTGCACGATATCCACCTTCAGGTAGCTGAATCACTACCCCCATTCTCTTCTTCGCAGAGTTGAAAGGCTCCACCTTCACAAGCTTAGCTTCCTGTCGTACTGCCTGAAAATCTCCACCCATTGACAACCCAAATTCCAACAAAGCAGTCTCCGTCGGTGTTCCTAAGATTTCAAGCTTTCCATCTTGGTTGATCACAACTTCTCCACCTGTGTTATTGAATATGGATTGCAGCAGAGACTTAACTGCCATGTCTGGAATCTGGGAGCACATACTAGCAGCTTTCTCGGGACCGCCTACTTCCTTAACATTTCCACAAACACAAGCTTTAACAACAGTCATGTGATTAGTTGTCAGCGTTCCTGTCTTATCACTGCAAATAGTTGTGGCCGATCCCATAGTTTCACAAGCTGCAAGGTGGCGAACAAGCGCTTTATCATTCATCATTTTCTTCATGGCAAAAGCAAGACTCAACGTCACGGCTAAAGGAAGCCCTTCAGGAACTGCAACCACGACAATTGTAACTGCAATAGCAAAATATTCCAACATCTCCAATGCATCATCTCCTGTCCAGCTCAAGTACTTACCCTCCATGTACTTGCGAGTGAGAAGGCCCTGAGCAAGCACTGCAAATGTCACAACTGCAAAGAACAAGCCGATTTTCCCAATGATGGTCGCAACTCCATTCAACTTGACCTGCAACGGAGTTTCATCATCACCACCTTCGCTGAGCGTCGCCATCAGCTTACCCCATTGGGTTCTCATCCCAACGGTTGTCACTAACATCTTACAAGATCCATCTTGTACCTTGGTTCCGGACAAAAGAAAAGGGTAGTCTGCATTCACCTCGACAGGTTCGCTCTCACCTGTCAAACTCGATTCGTCGATCAACACAGAGAACCCAGAAACGAACAATCCGTCTGCAGGGACTTGATCTCCGATCGCCAGATGCACGATATCTCCCGGCAAAAGATCATAAATCGACAGCTTCTGCCTGAAACCGTTCCTCGTAACCTGTATGGATATTTTCTTCTTCTCCTTGTCCAAATCCTTAAACTGCAATGACTGCCGATAATCACTCGTTGCGGTGACAAAAACCACAAGGAGGATGCTTGCAACGATTCCAAGACCGTCATGGGCGCCTTTCGGCCATCCTTCGGTGGCAATACCAACGACAAGGGACACAAAAGCGCATACCGCAAGGATCATAAGTGTCATATCCTGCAGTGCTTCCCAAACAAACACCCAATAGCTTCTAACTTTACTTTCTGTGAACTTATTAATGCCATGTATATCTTGCCTCCGTTTCAATTTATCGCCGTCAGCGACCAGCCCCTCTGTGATCGAAGTGGAGAGCTTGGTTGCGATGCCATTGACGCCGCCGTGAGCCTTCAGTTTCTTGACATCGTGGCCTTCGACGATCGACCCCAGTTCATCTGCGCATATCTGAAAGCCAGCTGCTTTCACTTCTTCAGGTACAGTGTATTCACTGCTCACTTTAATACCTGAAATGTTCCATAAATCAAAAACCTCTTTGCAAATAAGACGGTTTTAGTCAAATTTAATTTTTGCGTCCGAGATAGAAATCAGAAAATACCCTGTACGAATTGAAGTGCAGCTTTTGATACCAAAACAGCGATCCGCAGCTTCTCCTGTTAAAATATCGAATTCGTTACAGCTACATAAGCAATTCTCCTTTAATTTATTTTTCTTTCTGTAGATCAGATGGGGGGGAGAGAAAGAGAGACCTGATTGGTTCGTTTCATGGCCTCGGCCTCGGATCTTTTGGTGAGGTTTGCGGTGAAGCGGAAACGCCTCTTGGGGTTCTTGACGACGGAGCAGAGCTTTCGCCATCGTCGGAGAGCGTCCTCCGATGAGTTCTTGGCCTTCACACCGCTAAAATTCTCGTTCAGATAGCTCTCCATTGTAATTTCTCTTCTTCCTTCCTTTCTTCAAGATCTGATTAAATCCGAACCCCTCGGAAAAAAAACACTCAATCAACAACGTTATTTCTCTCTTTAAATAAAGAAGATGCTGTTTTTTTTCCCCAGGGAGAAAGCTAAAGTAAATGCTTGCAACGCGGTTTCGCGGTCCTTGATGTTTCTACAGCGTAATTGACGAACAGTTACCGAGAAGTTTAGGTGGAAACAGAGAATTTGGAGGGAGAGATCTGAAAACGAGAAGAGAGAGGGGAAAGATATAGGAAGCTTGGTCCTTTGAATTTTGGTACAGGGAACAGCAACAGTAGTAAATGAGAGGTCAACGTAAGGCTGCAGCAGCCATGGCCATTGGACAAGGTAATTCTATACACACTCCCCTTATTGCTTTGAGAACAAGCTGCTTTTGTACACCTACCCAATATTTTTTAAAAGGAGTAGCTTCGCCCGTCCACCGTTTTACGCACGTGCTCAATCACCTATTTACAAGTTTGACATTTATTCCACATGCATATCACATATTTACAAGTTTGTCACTAAAATTACTCATCGTGTATTCATGACGACAAATTTCAAAAAATGCCCCCAGTTGTGCACTGTGAGAAAACCGTCTGAAGTGCGACGGGTAGTGGGCGACGACCACGCCCCTACCTCCGACCTACCCAGACCGTCTCCTCCTCCGCGCCATCCTCCGACCTCCTCTGCCCCTTCGCCAACTCAGCCCCGCCTTCCTCCTGCTCCGACCTCTCCAGACCACATCTTCCTCTTCCCTTGCCTCCTGCTCTGACCGCCCAAGCCCCACTCCCCCCTCCTCAGACCTCCTAGCCCCTCCGATGCCACCTCCTCTGAATCCAGCCCCACTCTTCCTTCGCAGACCTCCCAAGCCCCGCCCCCTCCTCGGACAACCCAGCCTCACATACCCCCTCCTCCGACCTCTCCATCTCCCATCTCCCACTTCCCCACCACCCATTCCAACCCCTATGAAATCATCGTCGGGACTTTAAAATTTACATGTAAATGGCAAACTTGTAAATAAATGGAGTGTGTGTGCAAAGCAGGAGTAGCCGTGCATCTATAGGATAACTTCCATCTTGAGAGTAATTTGTGGGGTTCATACGGTATCCACGATCTCTCTTGATTTCTAATTCAATACGTATGCGTATAGAATTACCCCCAAGGGACGACATAGATTACATATTTAGATCTACAGTTTCTAAACAACGTCGTGTTTGCTTTTCAAAAATCAAAACCATCTACTTTTTATTTGTTTTGTTTTATTTTATTGATGTTGTCTTGATGAGAGAAGAACATGTAATTGGCATTTAAAAGTTTAACCATATGTCGTGCGAAACCCTATGCTTTAGTCGAGCTGTGTCCCAATGTTCGATTTTATCCATTTTTTTCCATAAATACATAAATTTAAAGCCCTAAGAAGAAGATAATGAACTTCATGTCACGCCTCGCTTCCCACGTATACTAGGAAGCGAGATGTGTCAAGCCCGCTCGTAGCTATGCTAAAAAAGATTGTTCTTTTTTCCCTCCTTTGATGCATCTACGATAAGCGTCTGGTGAAATCACAAGATGCAGAATCCCAAATAATCAACACATATAATTCTTACATAACTACAATCCCAAGCCACAGAAATATTTTAAATCGTATACAACCTAATCGAACGTCTCAAAATAGCAGGAAGTTAAATGAGGCCTTATGGCCCTTACAAACCAAAACCACACAACAAATACGATACATAAGAAAACACACAATTAGCAACCTCTAATTCATGGGGAAATCATGTCCTTCCACAAACTCGTGAGACTCAGGAGCGGGGTCCGCAAACTCACCCTGAGGGTCTGACAAACATTGCATTAAGAAAAAACAATTACAATGCATATCAGTGAGAAATCTCATGTAGGTTCCAAAGCACCCATTTCAATTAATTATGTTTTAGCAAGAGAACAATATAATAGGAAATGAAATTGACATCATAATATCAATGAAATGAAAATGCTAACAAACTAGCATATCATGTGGTTTCATAACTAAATTAAGGAACTTAATAATATGAGAATATATAAAGTCTAGCAGGCACTAGCAAATACATATGGAGATAGCTAATCACGATGAATTAATGGCATGGTAGATAAGAGAGCAATATATATTGATTTACACTTTTCTACTGATGACATGTCAACAAAATATTAGCAACCTAAACTATTGTGTGACTCTTGTCCGAGGGCACACTTTCTTTCATTTTTTGGCGTCATCCTTACCTCATGGGCGCTCACCCAGGTAACCACAACCCCGTCTACACGTCTGAAGGCGACGACACTAATCATTAACCCCACCCTCTGGTGTTTGAAAGGTGGTGACACTAAGCACGATGGGATGACCTAATTACTTTATCGCCCTCAAGACAATGAGTTACCCCACCCCAAAGTATCATATGTGTCTTTACACTCACAACAATTATATCATATGTTTTCATCATGAATTTCTCTCGCCTTGTACAATATGACTCGATCTCAGGCATCACGTATATTTCTCAACGCAGGTAAAAGTAACCGCATAGAGTATGTCATAATAGTAGTAATGCATCTCAACCTCAATTCTCAACATCATGTCTACACCATTAGATTGACATTAAATAACGTTTATATTGTGTGCCAAGCAGAAGATATCAAATCACCGAAGTATCTAACACGAAGAATGTAAGGACCCTGTGCAGCTGTGCTATGAGGAAGAAACACTAGAGGGGGGTGAATAGTGTTTTATAGAATTATAAGGAATTTACACCAAATAAAATCATAATTAACCAACAAATACGGAATTAAAGAAATGATCAACAACACAAGGAAGAATGCAATGTGTTACGAGGTGGAACTCGCGTACAATGAATTTGTATTATGGGGAACCAAGGGCACGGTGGTTATATGGAAAAGAGGGTTTAGGTAGGCTGTTTTACAGGTGATTGGTGGGATGAAGAGGTTGTATCCGTCGCCGGTGGTGACCGCGGGGACGAATCTCACCGGATGCGGCGGAGGAAGATTGGATGGTGCGAGGCCGAAGTTGACGATGGTCAAGGGGCGAGCTTTCCTGCAGCATGAACAACTCGTCAGAAGGGCCGGGTTGGGGTTCAACCCTTAGCCCCTCCGATGCCTAAGTCAGTGATAGGACTTAAAACGGGGGCTAGACACGCCGGCCGGACCAACGGTGTGCCGACCGTACGTGGCGAGCTATAAGTGGGAGAACAAAGATAGGGAAGACCTTTGTTCTCGTGTGTGAATGATAGATTCAGAGAGAATTTTCCAACCCCCCTACCGTGAGAGGAGAGGGGGTATTTATACCTGACGGGTGATGACTAGGCGGAGCTGACCTGTCATGCTGACTGGACGCGCTGAGCTGGCTCGATCGTCGGCGGAAACTCCAGATAAGGACGTTGGGAACCGGGTTGCCTGACCTGGTTTCGTCAGGCGGCGCGACGGCCAGGGGGTGCTTTTGTCGGGGTGTCAGAGCCGAAAGCATTAACTGTCAGATGGGTCAGCCGCCAGGGGGTGCTTTGTCAGGCGGTCGGGTGACGTATGTGTCAATCGTGCCCTTATCCTAGGTCGTTTGTCGTTGGTGATGAACTAAAGGTCGGGCTATGCTATCCCTGGCGTCGGGGCGCATGAGAATCAGACGGGTCGTCCGGATCGGGAGTTGTCCGGCCCTACCGCGCCTCCCGTTCGGTCGCGGGCTATGGTTCGCCGGCACAGATAGATACCCGCGCCTAAGTCAGCTGGCCTAACGGTGCCGTCCGGGCGCACCTCAGCACCCCTGGCCTAGGCGTACAACCGCAGTTGCTCGACCCGTCCGGGGCGGTGCGCTCGGGGAGCGCCCGTCCCCATGTGGATTCGGATTTCCGGGTGGCGGCCCTTTTGTGAAAAGGTGAGTTAATGGGGTACGTTAGCGGATCCGGGCGGGAGTCAGACTCCTACGATCTTTAGGTCGTAACAATTGCCCCCGTCATTCGAGCTTGAGACGAAAGCCCGTCCTAGCTCGGAAGACGTATCAATTCTTCGTACCTCTTCGCTGGTAGTGAACTCCATAAGCCCGGACGACCTATCGGGTGTCCAGCTTGCAGGCATGTCACGAATTTTGGGGGTGGCGAGCTGGCGGACTGCCCCGGAGGACTTCAAGATCGCGGGTACAGGTTGGCCGAAGCCTCCCCCGCATTTTTCCACTCCGGTTTGGGTGGCGAGCTGACGCGCTGCCCCGGAGGACTTCAAGATCGCGGGTACATGTTGGCCGAAGCCTCCCTCGCATTTTTCCACTCCGGTTTGGGTGGCGAGCTGACGCGCTGCCCCGGAGGTCTTCAAGATCGCGGGTACAGGTTGGCCGAAGCCTCCCCCGTATTTTTCCTCTCCGGTTAGGGTGGCGAGCTGATGCGCTGCCCCGGAGGACTACAAGATCGCGGGTACAGGTTGGCCGAAGCCTCCCCCGCATTTTTCCTCTCCGGTTTGGGTGGCGAGCTGACGCGCTGCCCCGGAGGACTACAAGATCGCGGGTACAGGTTGGCCGAAGCCTCCCCCGCATTTTTCCTCTCCGGTTTGGGTGGCGAGCTGACGCGCTGCCCCGGAGGTCTTCAAGATCGCGGGTACAGGTTGGCCGAAGCCTCCCCCGCATTTTTCCTCTCCGGTTTGGGTGGCGAGCTGACGCGCTGCCCCGGAGGTCTTCAAGATAGCGGGTACAGGTTGGCCGAAGCCTCCCCCGCATTTTTCCTCTCCGGTTTGGGTGGCGAGCTGACGCGCTGCCCCGGAGGGACTTCAAGATCGCGGGTACAGGTTGGCCGAAGCCTCCCCCGCATTTTTCCTCTCCGGTTTGGGTGGCGAGCTGACGCGCTGCCCCGGAGGACTTCAAGATCGCGGGTACAGGTTGGCCGAAGCCTCCCCCGCATTTTTCCTCTCCGGTTTGGGTGGCGAGCTGACGCGCTGCCCCGGAGGACTTCAAGATCGCGGGTACATGTTGGCCGAAGCCTCCCCCGCATTTTTCCTCTCCGGTTTGGGTGGCGAGCTGACGCGCTGCCCCGGAGGTCTTCAAGATAGCGGGTACAGGTTGGCCGAAGCCTCCCCCGCATTTTTCCTCTCCGGTTTGGGTGGCGAGCTGACGCGCTGCCCCGGAGGTCTTCAAGATCGCGGGTACAGGTTGGCCGAAGCCTCCCCCGCATTTTTCCTCTCCGGTTTGGGTGGCGAGCTGACGCGCTGCCCCGGAGGACTTCAAGATCGCGGGTACATGTTGGCCGAAGCCTCCCCCGCATTTTTCCTCTCCGGTTTGGGTGGCGAGCTGACGCGCTGCCCCGGAGGTCTTCAAGATAGCGGGTACAGGTTGGCCGAAGCCTCCCCCGCATTTTTCCTCTCCGGTTTGGGTGGCGAGCTGACGCGCTGCCCCGGAGGTCTTCAAGATCGCGGGTACAGGTTGGCCGAAGCCTCCCCCGCATTTTTCCTCTCCGGTTTGGGTGGCGAGCTGACGCGCTGCCCCGGAGGTCTTCAAGATAGCGGGTACAGGTTGGCCGAAGCCTCCCCCGCATTTTCCCTCTCCGGTTTGGGTGGCGAGCTGACGCGCTGCCCCGGAGGGACTTCAAGATCGCGGGTACATGTTGGCCGAAGCCTCCCCCGCATTTTTCCTCTCCGGTTTGGGTGGCGAGCTGACGCGCTGCCCCGGAGGTCTTCAAGATAGCGGGTACAGGTTGGCCGAAGCCTCCCCCGCATTTTTCCTCTCCGGTTTGGGTGGCGAGCTGACGCGCTACCCCGGAGGTCTTCAAGATCGCGGGTACAGGTTGGCCGAAGCCTCCCCCGCATTTTTCCACTCCGGTTTGGGTGGCGAGCTGACGCGCTGCCCCGGAGGTCTTCAAGATCGCGGGTACAGGTTGGCCGAAGCCTCCCCCGCATTTTTCCACTCCGGTTTGGGTGGCGAGCTGACGCGCTGCCCCGGAGGTCTTCAAGATCACGGGTACAGGTTGGCCGAAGCCTCCCCCGCATTTTTCCACTCCTGTTTGGGTGGCGAGCTGACGCGCTGCCCCGGAGGTCTTCAAGATCGCGGGTACAGGTTGGCCGAAGCCTCCCCCGCATTTTTCCTCTCCGGTTTAGGTGGCGAGCTGACGCGCTACCCCGGAGGTCTTCACGATCGCGGGTACAGGTTGGCCGAAGCCTCCCCCGCATTTTCTCTCCGGTTTGGGTGGCGAGCTGACGCGCTGCCCCGGAGGTCTTCAAGATCGCGGGTACAGGTTGGCCGAAGCCTCCCCCGCATTTTTCCTCTCCGGTTTGGGTGGCGAGCTGACGCGCTGCCCCGGAGGTCTTCAAGATAGCGGGTACAGGTTGGCCGAAGCCTCCCCCGCATTTTTCCTCTCCGGTTTGGGTGGCGAGCTGACGCGCTGCCCCGGAGGTCTTCAAGATCGCGGGTACAGGTTGGCCGAAGCCTCCCCCGCATTTTTCCTCTCCGGTTTGGGTGGCGAGCTGACGCGCTGCCCCGGAGGACTTCAAGATCGCGGGTACATGTTGGCCGAAGCCTCCCCCGCATTTTTCCTCTCCGGTTTGGGTGGCGAGCTGACGCGCTGCCCCGGAGGTCTTCAAGATAGCGGGTACAGGTTGGCCGAAGCCTCCCCCGCATTTTTCCTCTCCGGTTTCGGTGGCGAGCAGACGCGCTGCCCCGGAGGTCTTCATGATAGCGGGTACAGGTTGGCCGACGCCTCCCCCGCATTTTTCCACTCCGATTTGGGTGGCGAGCTGACGCGCTGCCCCGGAGGTCTTCAAGATCACGGGTACAGGTTGGCCGAAGCCTCCCCCGCATTTTTCCTCTCCGGTTAGGGTGGCGAGCTGACGCGCTGCCCCGGAGGACTACAAGATCGCGGGTACAGGTTGGCCGAAGCCTCCCCCGCATTTTTCCTCTCCGGTTTGGGTGGCGAGCTGACGCGCTGCCCCGGAGGACTACAAGATCGCGGGTACAGGTTGGCCGAAGCCTCCCCCGCATTTTTCCTCTCCGGTTTGGGTGGCGAGCTGACGCGCTGCCCCGGAGGTCTTCAAGATCGCGGGTACAGGTTGGCCGAAGCCTCCCCCGCATTTTTCCTCTCCGGTTTGGGTGGCGAGCTGACGCGCTGCCCCGGAGGTCTTCAAGATAGCGGGTACAGGTTGGCCGAAGCCTCCCCCGCATTTTCCCTCTCCGGTTTGGGTGGCGAGCTGACGCGCTGCCCCGGAGGGACTTCAAGATCGCGGGTACATGTTGGCCGAAGCCTCCCCCGCATTTTTCCTCTCCGGTTTGGGTGGCGAGCTGACGCGCTGCCCCGGAGGTCTTCAAGATAGCGGGTACAGGTTGGCCGAAGCCTCCCCCGCATTTTTCCTCTCCGGTTTGGGTGGCGAGCTGACGCGCTACCCCGGAGGTCTTCAAGATCGCGGGTACAGGTTGGCCGAAGCCTCCCCCTCATTTTTCCACTCCGGTTTGGGTGGCGAGCTGACGCGCTGCCCCGGAGGTCTTCAAGATCGCGGGTACAGGTTGGCCGAAGCCTCCCCCGCATTTTTCCACTCCGGTTTGGGTGGCGAGCTGACGCGCTGCCTCGGAGGTCTTCAAGATCGCGGGTACAGGTTGGCCGAAGCCTCCCCCGCATTTTTCCACTCCTGTTTGGGTGGCGAGCTGACGCGCTGCCCCGGAGGTCTTCAAGATCGCGGGTACAGGTTGGCCGAAGCCTCCCCCGCATTTTTCCTCTCCGGTTTGGGTGGCGAGCTGACGCGCTACCCCGGAGGTCTTCACGATCGCGGGTACAGGTTGGCCGAAGCCTCCCCCGCATTTTCTCTCCGGTTTGGGTGGCGAGCTGACGCGCTGCCCCGGAGGTCTTCAAGATCGCGGGTACAGGTTGGCCGAAGCCTCCCCCGCATTTTTCCTCTCCGGTTTGGGTGGCGAGCTGACGCGCTGCCCCGGAGGTCTTCAAGATCGCGGGTACAGGTTGGCCGAAGCCTCCACCGCATTTTTCCACTCCGGTTTGGGTGGCGAGCTGACGCGCTGCCCCGGAGGTCTTCAAGATCGCGGGTACAGGTTGGCCGAAGCCTCCCCCGCATTTTTCCACTCCGGTTTGGGTGGCGAGCTGACGCGGTGCCCCGGAGGTCTTCAAGATCGCGGGTACAGGTTGGCCGAAGCCTCCCCCGCATTTTTCTTCTCCGGTTTGGGTGGCGAGCTGACGCGCTACCCCGGAGGTCTTCACGATCGCGGGTACAGGTTGGCCGAAGCCTCCCTCGCATTTTTCCTCTCCGCCGATGAAACGGTCGGTCTTCCCGTCGCTGTCGCAGGTCAAATTGGAAAGGACTCCCATGACGTCCGGCTTCTTGTCCAGACGATGAATCGGGATGATCGGAAACTGCTGTCCGATTGCCCAAAAGTCCGGTACAGACGTAAAGATTGACAGATTCATGTGGTAGGCTCGAATCGGATCGACTGCATGTATCTCCCTGGAAACCAGATCGCAGAGCCTATCCACAGCGATAAGCTGCTCCATCCCATTCACCCCATCTTTGAAATGCTCCACACATTCCATCTTCAGCTGCTCGGCATGAACGAGGCATGAGCTATAATCTCCGTGAACCGCCGATGCACTCAGATTCGCATACTCGGCACCGGCCTCTTCCGTCGATCCTCCCATAAGATGGGCAATATTCTGGCTGACGGGTCCCGGCTCTGCAGCCGTGGACGGCATCGTTGTTTCTGGTCGCAAACGTATTGAATTCCACGGACAACAGTAAATGCATACTCATCGTGACCGTAACCCACCGACATGTCGGAACCGCCTGATTTTCATCCACCATAATCTATTCACAATCCTCCACCAACGTCGATGACACGCATGGAAGCGCCCAAACGGGCGAGCTCACAGTAGATCTGAGCGGCCTCGCCGACTCCATCGGATAAGAGAGCGGTGGACGGAATCTGAGAGCCGATATGGAAGTGTATAAGCTGAAGGTAATCGAGCATCCCGTACCTCCGAAGCTTTGGCACCACCGAAACGATTTGCATTGTGGTGAGCCCAAACTTGCCTTTTTCGCCCGAAGTAGATCCAAGATGGCCAGAGTGCTTGGCACGGAGCTTCGCCCTGAGTCCGATCACCGGCCGGACTCCGAGATTAATGTTGGTGTTGATCACCGCGTCATAGCAAACAATTACAGATTATTGCTGAAATTTACAAACATCATGAGGGACAGTGTTCCAATTTTAGGGATTCACGAATCCTTTTTCCACGTGCACATTCTACAAGTAAATCCTCTCAATCTCTTGATTCATCTTCTTCGCATTTCAATTTCATGTGGCCCCATCCAGCGTCTGCTTCCTCACACTCACACTCAACGCCTCAATACACGCATTGTCGATATTATGCGCCTCGTCGAACACCACCACGCACTCCCTCTGCATCTCCTTCAAGATATTTCCGGCCACCTTCGGATCGAGCAGATACTGATAGCTATATACCACCACATTCGCGTACCTGATCATCTGCCTTGCGAGAGAATAGGGGCAAATCCCCTTCTTGAGGACGTCAGGGAGCCGAACGATGAGCGGCAGCTGGAGGCCGAGGCCGTCGCTTGCTTTCGGATCCGACGATTTCTTCACGACCTCATCAGTTCGATCTCCTGATGGGAGAGCGTAGCGGATCCGTAAGGTTTGACCGCGGTGTTGCCGGTGCCATTGACGGTGAAGTATGGGGCGCCCCATCCCGGGACGTCGTAGAGGGCGGCTGATAGTTCCGGGGACCACCGACGGTCGGCGTCGGAGCATATCACCGGAGTAGACATCTGGCGTGGGACGAAAGCGCTGCTAGGGGACCGACGGCGGCGGGATCGGCGAGGATCGGCATCTCTTCCCGATCGAAGAAAGAAAGAAATAATCAATCAAAAAATAGGGTTTTGGATTTCGTTTTTTTAAGGCAGTGGGCTTTGAGATCTGCCGCGGCCAGAGCCCCGGCTACCCCCTCAAACGAAGCAGGAGAGGGCTGACAAAAATTTGGGAAACCCTAGCCTGACCTCAACGGCGCCGGACTTCCCCACGCCGGGACTCCAGAAGATGGCATGTCGGGTTAAAGCTTGAGAATTAAAAGGCTAAAAGATTGGGGGAAGACGAAGATCCACCCGGATCTCGCGCTCATCAGCGTGAGGTCCAGGGAAAATGGCTAGATGGACGAAACCTAATAAGTTTACGCCCCCCCTCCTATCGAAGCCTTCATCGAGATCTCGGGTCGGGGTGGGGTTCTCTGTCCATGGGGTCCTTGTCGTTGTCAGGGTTCCGGCCGATCGGTATGGAGTCTAACATGGGTGTGACCCTTCGTTCCCACAGACGGCGCCAATTGTTACGAGGTGGAACTCGCGTACAATGAATTTGTATTATGGGGAACCAAGGGCACGGTGGTTATATGGAAAAGAGGGTTTACGTAGGCTGTTTTACAGGTGATTGGTGGGATGAAGAGGTTGTATCTGTCGCCGGTGGTGACCGCGGGGACGAATCTCACCGGATGCGGCGGAGGAAGATTGGATGGTGCGAGGCCGAAGTTGACGATGGTCAAGGGGCGAGCTTTCCTGCAGCATGAACAACTCGTCAGAAGGGCCGGGTTGGGGTTCAACCCTTAGCCCCTCCGATGCCTAAGTCAGTGATAGGACTTAAAACGGGGGCTAGACTCGCCGGCCGGACCAACGGTGTGCCGACCGTACGTGGCGAGCTATAAGTGGGAGAACAAAGATAGGGAAGACCTTTGTTCTCGTGTGTGAATGATAGATTCAGAGAGAATTTTCCAACCCCCCTACCGTGAGAGGAGAGGGGGTATTTATACCTGACGGGTGATGACTAGGCGGAGCTGACCTGTCATGCTGACTGGACGCGCTGAGCTGGCTCGATCGTCGGCGAAAACTCCAGATAAGGACGTTGGGAACCGGGTTGCCTGACCTGGTTTCGTCAGGCGGCGCGACGGCCAGGGGGTGCTTTTGTCGGGGTGTCAGAGCCGAAAGCATTAACTGTCAGATGGGTCAGCCGCCAGGGGGTGCTTTGTCAGGCGGTCGGGTGACGTATGTGTCAATCGTGCCCTTATCCTAGGTCGTTTGTCGTTGGTGATGAACTAAAGGTCGGGCTATGCTATCCCTGGCGTCGGGGCGCATGAGAATCAGACGGGTCGTCCGGATCGGGAGTTGTCCGGCCCTGCCGCGCCTCCCGTTCGGTCGCGGGCTATGGTTCGCCGGCACAGATAGATACCCGCGCCTAAGTCAGCTGGCCTAACGGTGCCGTCCGGGCGCACCTCAGCACCCCTGGCCTAGGCGTACAACCGTAGTTGCTCGACCCGTCCGGGGCGGTGCGCTCGGGGAGCGCCCGTCCCCATGTGGATTCGGATTTCCGGGTGGCGGCCCTTTTGTGAAAAGGTGAGTTAATGGGGTACGTTAGCGGATCCGGGCGGGAGTCAGACTCCTACGATCTTTAGGTCGTAACACAATGCAAACATGCAATGTATCCTGATTCGGTGCCACCCAAGTCAAACTTGACTTGTTACAGGTGCCTTAATCCAGCAACACCCAAGATCACACTCGGATACTCTAGTAAATACCACGAGAGCTTTCCTTTAGCTCACTTGCGGAAATCCCAACAAGTGCAATCGACCAACAATTTCCTTGACTCCCACAACTTAGGATCAAGCCAACTCTCTCACCAACCGAGAGTACTCAACAAAATAGAAGTATTGAGAATGAAATATACAGCTTGAAATACACTCACCTATGCCTTGAATAAGAACTTACTTGTGAAGGCTATAGTGTGTGTATGAAGTGCTCAATGAGGGAGGAGATATCCCTTGAGATGCTTGCCCAAAGATGAAAGCAAATCTAGCTTAAATGTGTGCTTTAGAGCATAGAGGGCAAGAGAGAATTAGAGAGCACTTGAGAGGAGAAAGAGGTTTGAGAATGAGACTTGAAATGTTTTCTTAAGAGACCAAGAGTTCTCACATATTCAGCCTATCTCCTATATATATTAGCTCAAGGGAGCCCAAAACCCCAAGCAAAAAGACCCAAAAAATAATCTTCCAACGGCTAGAAATGGGCTGAAAACAACTCAGACAGTCGCTTGTAGAAGGGGGACAGTCGCCTGTAGAAGGGGGACAGTCGCCTAGTCCATTGTAGCCAACGGTTATAAACTGAAAAACATTGGCAGAACAGAGGATGACCAGTCGACTGTAGATGGATGGCCAGTCGACTGTCCACCTGGGCAGGCGACTGTCCAACCTTCAACAGTCGGCTGTTCAAGGGGCAGAATCTGCAGATTTTCAGTACAGCTGATCACTAAAACATCCATATCTACCACTAAAGATATCCAATTGGAGTTATTCAAGTTGGGTTGTAAAGCTAACAAAATTTACTTTCAAATGAGCTTTGAATGGACATAAAGTTCGAACTACAGAAAAACTGACATCACTTTGAATCTGACTGGTAGGTGCAGGAAATCTGTAATCGGCTCACGGAAACAGTCAGAACTTGAACTACAGATATCTGATTGGAGTGATTCAAGTTGGGTTGAAAATATTAGAGAGTTAGCTAACTACTGCAGGTGGTTTGGATGAAAAATTCCAACTACAGAAAAATTGGTATCAGTTTGAAGGCAGATTGGTCAGAAGAACAGAATACAGCTTCAAACAGATTTGGGCTCTGTTTAAAAACAGTCGACTGCTGAAGGGAAATCAGTCGACTGGTGAGCACATCAGGTGCCTGGTGATCCTTCATCAGGCCCCTGTTTTGAGTCAGAAGTTCATATTCAAGTTTTCAAAGCCTAGAAGCATATGGGGTCAACTAGAGGCTATACTAATGATGTGTCTATGTGGTGTAGGTGCCTCTAAGTGGTTCTAATTCAAGACTTAACATTCTAAGACTCACAAAGAAGTAAATACTAAAGATTACAATGAATATCCTTACTCCTTCATGGTCTTGAGTCTTTTAGTTGTATGTCTTGAATGTCTCCAACGTCATCTAGTCGTTGATCCTCAAGATGTTCTTTGAAGCTTTTGAATCATCCATTCATTTCTTCTCTTTGGATTGAATCTACATTCATTTGTTGATGCCATTGGCTTGAGGTTTGAGGTAGTCTTTGAGTTCTTCATGCCAATGCTTCACATTTGTTCTACCAAGTTCTCCACTTGAATCAACACGTGCCGTCACTTTTGATCTTCTTGAATCTAATTGGTGACTCTTTAGTTAACTGAAATCACATGGGTTAATCACAATGATTTATGTTTGATCATCATCAAAACCAAAGTGGAGAGTCCAATACTCAACATTCTCCCCCCTTTTGATGATGATACACCAAATAAAAACAAAATAAATAATTGTGCATTAAATATACTTACTCCCCCTGCAATGATGCCAATCAAGTTAATATCAATAATCAATAACATCATTCAGCAGTTAATAATGTGTGTATCACATGAGGTTGTGTATATATCGCATGAATGACCAAAAATAATATGCATACACAATACAAATCATATAGGTGATGCACATCACAAACATGAGCATAATTACCAACATATACCAAATGTAATCAATATAAACCAAGGTAATCACTAATGATCCTCCTGAATCATATACATGATCAAGCATACATAAAGGCTATATGATTCAAGTTATTGTTTAACACTCAACATTTAATTAGCACAAAGCACATCCTTTGTTTATTTCTCTCCCCCTTTGGCATCATCCAAAAGGCCTGGGGGCATAGAAACAACAAATGCAAAAAATAGAGTGGAAAACATAAAGGTATATCTAATGTAAATTATATAAGCTACCAATTGTAAACACGATATCAAAATAAAGATATCAATTGCAAGAGCACATATCCAACAACAACTCAACCACCCTCAATTATCACAAATATATAAGCAATAAACATAGTGTGATAAAAGATTACAATTGATACTAATTGTAAACAGTAGTGTGAACAGTGTTAGACAAGTGACAATAGCATAATTAGCAATAGCTACTAACTGTAAATATGATAACAAAATATGGATAACAATGCAAAAATCATGACATCACTTATGAAAGGAAAAAACAAGTGATCAAATAGTGTCAAGTACACAAACAAGCTCAATTATCACAAATTTACAAGATTAAGCATAATGTGATAGACTATCCTTGAGCAAGGGAATGACATATGAAATGATCATGATTAAAGACATAATGGTAGAATCACTATCATCACAATGGCATAGATCAACAAATAATATCAGTAGATTGAGATCTAAGCCAAACATAGTCGAAAAATGCAACAAACATGACTATGGAAATTTTTAACCACGTGTACCAAGTTATGTTATGAAATAATAAATCAAATTAAGTTCTAATGGTTATAATACCAATGAACTAATCATTACATGTCAAAATATATCAATTGAAAGTGAAGTGACAACAAGTGGTGAAAATATGATCAAAAGGGCACGAATAATATCACAACCATGGTAATGAACTCATTACTCAAAATAAATTCTAATGAGCATACTAACATATTCAAAACATCACATACTGTAATTACATCAAATGATCACATTTAGCAAAAACCATCTCAAAAATCTCATAAAAGAGTGAAAATAGAAGTATGAGATGTGAGATGACAAAAAATAAGTATAATGGCATGTGCTAAACTCCACAAATCATGTCCAAATGTAAGCATACCAATTCTAAGTGAAGTATGAGATGAGGGGTGACAAGGTGATAAAAAATGTATGAATATCAAATATCAACACCATGCAAAAGTGTTATGCCAAATAAAGATAGTGACTTCATAAAAGTTATGGCATACAATATATCATAAGCTCAAAACTAGCATAAAGCAAGAGCATGTAAAGATGATATCCAATAAAATATTCTAACAAAGTATGCAAACTAATCAAATAATGTCAAGATCATATCATCACTTGTGAAGGAAATCAAGTGAACAAATAGAGTCATCATCTCATCCTAGCTCAATTATCACAAAGGATTCAACATGAGGCATAATGTGACAAAACATCTTTTGAGCAAAGGCATGGAGTTTGACATGAGCAAAGATATAAGATATAATGAAGACAGTCTACGTTCAAAGTCACAAGGTAGGACATAAACGAATAAAGTTACCATGAGCATTGCATGCATGCATACCAATTGTGCGAATAGAACAAAAGCTTATGTAATCACAATTTAATCGGAGGTAGCATTAATGAAGTCATAGTGCATCAGGATATATTCATGGAAGAGTATCTATGACAAAATATGCATATCATTATGCATAATATAAAACTTATATGATCTTGTATAGCACAAATTATCTCTAACATTTCATAAAAATAGCATAAAATATGAGCTTGAGATGAGAGAAATATAGCATGAAGATCACTGACCAATATGCATGAGTGTTATGACACTTGTGAAAATATCTTACATGAAAGATTTAGCTTTAGACATGAAAGATCTCTCAAATAAAATTATAGCTAAACATCATTCATGAAGCAATTAAAATGACAAGAAACATACATTGATCACCCCAAATCATATCAATACGTCTCAGAAAGATAATCATACCAACTGTAAGAAAAGTATGAGATGCGTGGTGATACAATGAACAAATATGCACAAAGATCCTAAATCAATTAATCTTATTCATGGCATGAATTATATATAACATGATGAAGTATAGCATGCCATATGAAAATGAATGATTCTAGTTGGAAAACAAGATTAGATTTGGAGATTTAGGGCTTTTGAATGAAGTGAGAGCTTGAGGTTTGAAATCAAATCATTAGTGTTTAAAGGGTTCCAAGAGTACTCTAATGGAACAGTAAAAGCCCTATTTATAAGCTCTCTAAAACTCCCAAATGGTTACCCAAAACCCTCAACACAATCAGCTTGGAAAAAGGCTCAATGGCTAAAAATCCTGACAGGACAGGCGACTGATGAAGGATCACCAGGCGTCTGTGTGGCAGGAGTGCGTAAGTTGCCAAAATCAAGAATTTTGGGTAAGCAAGGACATGCGACTGATGTGGTATCCACAGGCGCATGTGCCATTGGCAGGCGACTGTGAAACCAGCATCAGTCGTCTGACTGAATGATGACAAGTTAGTGATCTTTGGGCAAAAAGAGACATACGACTGACTAACAAGTCACATGTGTCTGTAAGGAGCCAGACGCCTATACATTGTACAGAAGTCGCCTGTTAGAAAGGGATAATGAAAACCCAAAGTATCCTATCAAAAATGTGTGCATTACAGACGACTGTAGAACAAATCACAGGCGCCTGTAAGGAGACAGTCACCTAAAACTTGTTCAGCAGTCGCCTGAAGATCAACCAAAATGCACATGTTTGGAAAGAAATGAATGATTCTACTAGAATTTCATGGCATATCATGATAGGATCTAAATAATCCATGAACAAAATCATTTATGAAAATTAGGTCCAGATGGTAGAGTCAAAACAACAATGAATCTTTAATGAAAGAATTGAAAGGTTTTCATTGAAGGTTAAGATCTAAATATACTTAATACAATCTAATAAACAAACAAGCATGTCATACACATCAGTTATCATATCCATAATTTTTAACAATCTCCACAAAGAAGCATCAACGTGAGAAATGAGATGTGTAATGACAACGTGTTCCAAAGATATGAAAATCAATAAACAACTAACCAACTCATTATATAAATGTTATAGCTACCATGATACATGTGTCGTAATAAGACATATATAGCATACATGTGCATGGTAGTCACATAAACAAACAATATCTATGAGGGTGCGACATGACTGAGCTAATGAAGAAGTATGCTACATTACACAAATCCAATATATTAAAATACCAATTGTATTAAACACATACTTACAACCATTTAGCTCTCCATATACGTGTGCATCTCCAGGGCACCATTCTCTCTTCTGAATTGATCCTTCATTTGTAAACCAAGGAGTGTGTAGGGTAGGCATCGTGTACAACAATCTGACAATTAAACAATTGGTAGTATCCAAATACTTTTTGGATCCAATGGGTTAATGAACAAAATCAAATAGTCCAATAACCAATCAATACCAATTGTAAATAACAACCACAAAAAATGCATGACATGCATTTATAGGAGTTATGATAATAATGAAAATCATACACACAATGAATTAACAATTCTCATCCATTAGGAATTTAGCTACACATAGACTAAGAATTCCTATGCATATGATTTAATCACAATACATAATATAAGCAACATCACTATGAATACACACATCTAATATAATAGTGTGTGCTAGAAATATTCCCCGTTCAATATGCATATGTGCACAAAATAAACTTTCACACCACAACATATATTGATGGATGGCATGAAAAGTAATACCACAAAGAGTGTGCATGAAAAGCATATGGTATAATTTTTCATAACCAAATTTCTCTTTCCCTTTGGCATATCAATAAGATGGGAAGGTGCAAATTGATAATCACCAACGGTTAGGAAAATCTACTAATCTATATGCACAATATAATATGAATTAACTGCAACGACATATAAATGAAAATAACATGAAAGCAATCAAACATTTCATACTCCAACATAATCATACAAAATATGCAAACTTGGGAGTAATGGACGAAATCACACATATATGGGTACAAATAGTAATCATACAAGTATGGTACCCAAGAAATGAAGTGCAATGTGAGTGAGTTAGCAAGGTGGAAATCAAACAAAGGCTGAGTTTGATATTTATATATAGTCTCATGAGAATATGTTATTCATAATATACGATTCTATATATGTGTTCCTTTCATGCCAAGAAACATTCGTAGGAATCCACAAAGATAGTGATTTGGGATTCTTAAGGAGAGGTTGTGTAGTGGCATGAGTAGGAAGTTGGGATGCACGCTGGTGGAACATAAATATTAGTGTGTCCCGTGTGTGAAACATGCAAATGAGCATTAATTCTAGCATGAAATTTTTTAAGCTGCATGTTATAAATAATCCATGAATAAACATATGAATATGGATTATGAATACACAACTCACGTGAGTCAAGAATTTGACACAAATGACATACATAGACATGAATGGCATACAAGACACATAATATGCAAACATAGGATATGCATAAGATAGTCTCAAACACAAAGTGACATCTACATGCATCAAACACACATAGATACCAAATGTAAGAATATACTTACAACATTAAGCTCTCCTTACTTTGGTGCATCACTTAAGCACCATCAACTCCATTTGAATGGAAATCTTTGCAACTCAAGGAGTTGGTAAAGTTTGTATCCCAAAGTGGATTGAACCTAGAAAACATAATTTTGGTATCCAAAAACCTTTTTGAATCCTATTGATTAGGGAAAAAATTTAACTACTAAATTCAAATAATTGTAACCCATATCTTAATGTAATCACACACAATTTTTCATGATACATGTAATCATATCACTTGATAAAAATTTAATCATATACATGCATGTACCAATTGTACCAAAGTAATGTATATTAATCCAAAAGCATGACATGTATCACATGCAACAAAACATAAATATGAACCAAAGCATGTATTGCATGAAAAAGTATTAAATATTCTAGACATGGAAATCCTAAACACAATGATTTACTAATAATCAAACAATGGAAATCAAATTCAATAAGAATTTAAGTTTTCAACAAACATGAGCATCCAAGACCGATATGCAAACAAAAGAATAAACCAATTCTTAACACAAATGCTTTGGTACACATAAAACGAATATAAACTTATGGTACCAAGCATGTTGGGTCAATGGAAACTAACCCTTTGGAAACCAAGTCCAAGAGGACCTTGATTTCCCAACATAATCATCATTCAAAATAATACCATGAATATAAGATTGCACATACATATCCTTAGCATGATTGCTAGTGTTCTTAGGACCCCAAATAGTGTAAGTTTTGGGTATCATCTTCATAGTGGTTGCATGCACAAAAGGTTGATCTCTACGTGGTGCATGTGGCCTAGGAACAAGTGATTTAGCAAGATATGTGTATGGAGCATTGTGTTGTGCTAAAGCATGATGATGGGCATGTGATCTATGGTGTGGTGTTGCATACATACTTGGATGAACATGAGGTGTATATGCATGAAAATGATCATGATAATAAGCATGCATACATGGATATGATGTGTGATCATAAGCATGTGAAGGTGCATGAGCATGAGTACGTGCTTGAGAGCGTCTCAAATGAGTGTTTGCATGTGCTCGTGGGTGTGGAGCATAAAAACTATCATTTGTAGGAATTTGAGGAGCGGAGGCATTCTTACGAGTATAAGTGTACATGAATGCATGTCCCTTCCTTTGATGTCCACCCTTAGTGTGTTTCTTTGCAAAGGAGGGAGGAATAGGAGTGGTGGTTTCCTTGGTAGTAGAACTACACAAGTTGTTGTAGACACCACTCGTGGATGCACCAGAGGACGGCTTCACAAAATTTATAGTTACATCACTATAGGAGGTGTGTGCATTGGATGCACTTCCCTTAGAATAACCTAGGCCAACACGATGGTTTGTCGGTAGTTGATTCTTTAGAAAATCATCCAAAATGTCCTTTTCCTTATTGAATCTCTCAACAATGAAGGACATGAGCTCATATTTCTTCGAACTTGAAGAAATAGTGGCATTCAAGGTGGATGCATGTGTGGTGAGATCGTGCACTTTGTAAGGATCGCCTTACCCTTGCAATACTAACAATACACACTAGAGGGGGGGAATAGTGTAATGGCAATAAAATTGTTCAATTAAAATTAAACTTGCAAATGCGGAATTATAAATGCAAGAGGAAATAATTGACACAATTAATCCAAACGTAAACACAAAGATATTACACTGATTCCCCAAACATGGGTGCGTCCAGCCACACCAATATTCACTATATTCCCACACAGAGAAGTGAATACAAATCTCACAAGGAGATATCCCACAAAGAGGATTTATGCTCTACACAAGGACCTAACCAATCCTACACGAGGATCAAGACTCCCACACAGAGAATCACTAACTCACACTCAGAGAATTAGGGTTAGCCCTACACTAGGACACTAAACTCTCACAAAGAGAGTTACTCCCACAAAGAGAGTTATTCCCACAAAGAGAATATCCTAATCCCACAAATAGATAAACTCCCACAAAGAGAGATAAACTAATTCCCACAAAGAGAATTAGAAAAACAAATTCACCAAGTAAAATAAATACTCTTACATATGCCCTGAGATGCTTACTCATAAATGGATGCAAGGCATGGAAGAGGATCTCCAAATGTTGAGATATGCTTGAAAGCACTTGGATGAATTCCCTTGAGCTGGACTTCAATGCATGAAGAGGAATGAGAGCTCAAAAGAGGGAATTGAGGGAGTTTGTGAGTTGCTTATAGATCTCTTGAGATATTCAATAACATCAAGAAGTATAAGAGATAGCAGCAAACTCATATATATATGAACCCTATATCAAACCCCAAAACCCAAGGAAACAGCCAAAGAATCAATTCAGCAACGGCTAGAAACTGGGCGAAAACGACAGGAACAGTCGACTGATGATCATAAGACAGTCGACTGATCAACGGCTAGAAAATATCCAACGCTATAATCTGAGCCAGGACAGTCGACTGATGAAGTCGATACAATCGACTGTAAACAGGACATGCGCCTGTTAAACCTTCAGCAGGCGACCGCTGCAGGGGATGGAATAAAACAGAGAGTTGCACTCTTTCTCCATATACGCATACAGGCGACTGATGTCAATAATACAATCGACTGTCTATTAGTCAGGCGACTGTAAAACCTTAATCAGTCGTCAGCTGTATAAGATGGAGAAACGACAGAGAGATGCAGAGTTACACTTACGCTACTCAGGCGACTGATGACCAATCTACAGGCGACTGTAAATATACAGGCGACTGTAAACTGACCAGCAGTCGACTGTGCGTAAAGCTCAAGTTTGAGTCAATTGAAATATTGACTTGAGCTGTGCATATCAGGCGATTGTAGAAGGATCTACAGACGACTAGAAATCACCCAGTCGACTGTTATTCCTTCAGCAGGCGACTGATGGAAAGCCAGAGACTCCAAATGAGTCTTTGGACAAAGTGAACCTATTGGGTTGGATTCTATGATAATCCTAAGGCTCACTAAGATGGTTAAATGCATATGCATGAATGAGTAAACCATCTAACAAGGCATTACATTAACCTAGACTCAAAAGAGAGGGAAAGCAATAAAGTAAATATAACATGGATTACATTGCTTTCCTTAGAGTCTAAGTCTTTAATCTTGATGCCTTGATTGCTCTCCATCATCCTCAAGCTTTGGCACTCCTTGAGTCCAAGCTTTGGCCCTTCTCCACTTGATGTCCATCATTGCACCAAGTGAGTAGTCTCCAAGAAAGATATTCTAGGAATGAAACTGTGAGATTAAAACATGAAAGTCATTAGCAACAACATAATGTTGTGATCATCATCAAAATAAGATTGGTATGAAACACAAATACTCAACAATCTCCCCCTTTTTGATGATGACACACATTATGTAAAACACAAAGAATAAAGCACAATGCTTATGAGCACCCCCTACTTATATGCACCAATTATACAATGAGATACACAATAGTAAATACTCATTCTACCAAATAAGATCATGGTGACATATAATAGGCATGGATTAAATAAACCAAATGAAATAGATAATATCATGCAAACATGAATGGTTTATCTAATCCCATATATCTCTCCCCATTGATATATCTCTCCCCATATGCATATGAATATATCTCCATATATATATTTTTACATAATGCATATATCTCTCCCCCTTGACATCGTCAAAAAGGTGGACATTTGATATATCCCCCTTTGTCATCTTAACCAAGATGTGACAATATGCAAGAAAAGAAGAGATGTATGATACCAAATTGAAGAATTTAGTGGGTATCAATTCACTATCCCATGCTCCCCCTAGATCATAGAAAAGGTCAAGTTTTGACTTCTAGGATCTAATGTCAATTATAAAGAAGGAGATTAGCAATCTCTAACAATTGAGGTAAATACCAATTGTAGAAAAAGAATCTTGAAAATTAATTCTCTTTACTAATTGATATACAATAAATGGAGCCATGGGCCTAAAGTGTATCAAAGCAATAGATATGGAAAAATCAAGCTTCAATGATACACAAAGATATTGCCAAAACAAAATAAAACATGAACAAGTTGGCAATATACAAGAGGTTTAGTTTGAGACAAAAAATAACCAATTGTAAATAATGATCTCAAATAACCTTCGAAATGAGAGTTAAAATATGTCTTAAAATATTTTAAACATATAACATATTAACTCCCCCATTGACATACAAATGGATCAATAATGCATGCATGTCAATAAACCCCAAGGTCCCCATTTTCATGACAAATAAGTTTGAAAATATTTTCAAAATCATGAAACACACACAAACAATGGGTATGCTAAAAAACATTCAAGCACAATACCCATGCAATATGCATATGTGTGAGGAACCTAAACATTAAGCAACCAAACCCAAGAGGAGTTTGATTTCCTAATGTAATCACAGGAGGTGATCACATCCCTAACTAAAGAGTTGATGTAGCTATCTCTCTCTTGCACACTAACCTTAATGGGAATCCATAATCTCAAGGATTTCCTAGGCAAAGGTTTTGCCTTTGCAAGAGGGGTGGATGTGGCATGCTTAAGTGTAGAAACGAATTTCTTGGCATGCAAAGAATGAGGATTTTGCTTCTTAGCAAAAAATGGAGATTTTTCATTCTTCCTCATTACCTCGTGATCTACATGCTTCTTGTTGATGTTATTGTTGTACAAGAAAGCGTGGTGATTCTTTTTAGGTGCTTTAGCAATATTACTTGTATTTGCACCACAAGAGAAATTAGAGGTTGGTTTTGGTACCATATTTTGAATATAACCCAAACCTCCTCTATGATTTGTCGGATGTTGTTTTTCCAACAAATCGTCGAGTGAATCCCTAGAATACACAAAGCTTATGAGCTTACGGATTCCTCTTCACATTTCAACGTAAGTTGTTGAATGTGAGATCCTAAGCTAAGGTTTTGAGCAACAAGATTTTCATTAGTTAAACTCAATTCCTTAACTTGAGAGAGAAGTGTGTCTCTCTTACAAGTGTCATAAACATGCCTTTCATCATGAATTACACTTGCAATATCTAGTTCATGCAATCTACTCTTAGCAATCTTATATTTTGCTTTTAATTTATTGTAAGAGTTGATGCACTTACTAGCCTTTTCAGAGACCAAGTCGAAGTTGTTCTTGAGCTCCTTGTATGAGATCTTTTCTTCCTCGATCTCAACATCAGCATCATCCTTGCTAGAGCTTGATGATGATCTCCTCCATAGCCATGAGGCAAGAATCCTCATAGGAGTTTTAAGAGTCGAGCCATGCATCCAACTCATCTTCATTCAAGCCAGAGGGGATAGGAGTAGGAGCATTAATTGCTACAAAGCATACATGAGCATCGTCCTTTGTATCCTCCTCTTCATTACTCGATGTATCCTCACTTGAATCATCAAAAGTCCCGACAAGTCCATTCTTGTGATTTTTGGACTTGGACTTCCCTTTCCAATGCTTCTTCCCTTTACCCTTGTAAGCTTCTTTGCTGGGTTTGGAAGGGCATTCGGTGGACAAGTGACCTTTTCCACTGCAAGTGTAACAAGTAGGAACCTTGTTAGAATTGGAGGCAAACTTTGACAAAGACTTACCTTGCTTGCATTTGAGGAATGTTTTGAATTGCTCGGCAACCTCCTCAATTTCTTCTCCACTTGCATCTTCTTGCTCATCCTTGGCATGGAATGCAATCCCCTTTTGCTTTTCCGGCTTCTCGGGCTTTGATGGTTGAATCTCCTTCTTGTGTTGAAGCTTCACTTCATACGCCATGAGATTACCAATGCACTCCTCAATGATGTATTTGGACGTGTCATATGACTCCGAAATTCCGTTGGCCTTTGATTCCCAACGTGGTGTGAGAGAGTCAAAGATCTTCTCTACACGGTCCTCTTGGAAAATCATCTTCTTGGGTCCCTCCAAAGCGTTCACGATATCAGTGAACCTTGTGAACATCTCTGAAATGCTTTCGCCTTCCTGCATCTTAAATATTTCATGTTTAGATCTAAAAATAGTTTGTTTAGATTTCTTTATCTTTGTTGTCCCTTCATGACAAATCTCCAAAGTATGCCAAATTTCATTGGCCGTTTTGCACATGGAGATGCGGTTGAACTCATTTGCTAAGAGGGCGCAATGGAATGCATTCATAGCCCTCGCATTGTACTTGATCTAGTCCTTCTCCGCCTTTGTCCTTGAAGCTGCAGGAGTCGTGGGCTTCTCAAATGGCACCTCCGTAATGTCCCATAGGTCTTGACCCTCCAAGTAGATCATCATTCTGATCTTCCGACTTGGGTAGTTGGTTCCATTGAAGAGCGGGGGTCGGCCGGTTGAATGACCTTCTTCATGAGACACAGATGAGGCTTTGAATGCCATTGTTGCAGTAAGCTATAACTTCGCTCTGATACCAATTGTAAGGATCGTCTTACCATTGCAATACTAACAACACACACTAGAGGGGGGTGAATAGTGTAATGGCAATAAAATTATTTAATTAAAATTAAACTTGCAAATGCGGAATTATAAATGCAAGAGGAAATAATTGACATAATTAATCCAATCGGAAACACAAAGATATTACCGTGGTTCCCCAAACACGGGTACGTCCAGCCACACCAATTTTCACTATATTCTCACACAGAGAAGTGAATACAAATCTTACAAGGAGATACCCCACAAAGAGGATTTATGCCCTACACAAGGACCCAATCAATCCTACACGAGGATCAAGACTCTCACACAGAGAATCACTAACTCCCACTCAGAGAATTAGGGTTAGCCCTACACTAGGACACTAAACTCCCACAAAGAGAGTTATTCCCACAAAGAGAATATCCTAATCCCACAAAGAGATAAATTCCTACAAAGAGAGATAAACTAATTCACACAAAGAGAATTAGAGAAACAAATTCACCAAGTAAAATAAATACTCTTACATATGCCTTGCGATGCTTACTCATAAATGGATGCAAGACATGGAAGAGGATCTCCAAGTGTTGAGATATGCTTGAAAGCACTTGGATGAATTCCCTTGAGCTGGATTTCAATGCATGAAGAGGAATGAGAGCTCAAAAGAGGGAATTGAGGGAGTTTGTGTGTTGCTTATAGATCTCTTAAGATATTCAATAGCATCAAGAAGTATAAGAGGTGGCAGCAAACTCATATATATATATATATATATATATATATATATATATATATATATGAACCATATATCAAACCCCAAAACCCAAGGAAACAGCCAAAGAATCAATTCAGCAACGGCTAGAAACTGGGCGAAAACGATAGGAACAGTCGACTGATGATCATAAGACAGTCGACTGATCAACGGGTAGAAAATATCCAACGCTATAATCTGAGCCAGGACAGTCGACTGATGAAGTCGATACAGTCAACTGTAAACAGGACATGCTCCTGTTAAACCTTCAGCAGGCGACTGCTGCAGGGGATGGAATAAAACAGAGAGCTGCACTCTTTCTCCATATACGCATACTGTAGGGGATTCTGGGACCCTTAGGGCACAAAAACTCTATGCCCGTCCTAAGTCAGACGGAACAAAGAAAGAAAAACATCGGAAAAATAAACATGTTAATTTAATTAACATTTAACCGCAAGGTCCAAGACCCTAATCCAAGATCTATGCCGACTTGTGATGGGTCTGACCATCCCAAGGAGGATCTAGCCTACTGCGATTAAATTAAACTAATGCTTAATTAAACACATACCCGGAATCTCAGCCCTGGAGCAGGCAAGATGTTCCGCACCGTCTTCCGAGCCGCTCCCGTCCCACGCCGAGCCACTCCTCAAACCGCTCTCCGAACCACTCCTCGAACCACTCCGCATCCCGAGGCGATCAATCCCCGTGTCACCGAGCCAACCACGCGCCGAAGAAAGTTTCACGCGAGTGAAACCTCCGCCTAGATTTCGGATCCGAATCCAAACTCCTTTGCGGCTTTGCTAGAGCCCTTAGGAGCAAGGCAGAAATATAAGGAGAGGAGAAATATTAATTTAAGCTTAGATCAGAGTGTGCTCCAACATTTACGAGAGCCGCTCAGATCTAGAGCTTGGGACGAGTTTTGAGGAGGAGAGCAGACCCCTATTTATATAGGCGGCTGACTGCTCCCCTTTCCTCAAAATCCGATGTAGGACTAATTTAGCGTTAATCAAATTCAATTTAGTTTGCCCTTCACAAAGTGCAAACTTCCGTGAATTTTAACTCCCTCACCGTTGAACTTCAGGATTGATACAACCTATCAATTCGAAGGGTGTTCAACGGTGAACGCATAGGAAAAAACCGTTCATCAATCGGAGTTCGTTTGACACTCCAATTGATTGTCCAAAGATCAGCCCAAGGCTAGTTTTTTGCAAAAACTGAGCCGTCAAACATTTCTGCACAATAAGGGTTCAAAACCCTAGAGCTGGGGCCCACAGGTGAGCCCCACGCGTGCTGCGCGCAGAAAAACTGCCCGGGCAAAGCCCAGGCGGCCTGGGCAAGCCCATGCCGTGCCTGGGCTAGCCCAGGCCAGTGCCTGGGCTTGCTCAGGCCTTGGGCAAATATCCAGTATTATTTCTTTTGGGCCTTTTTGAGCATATCTTGGGCATCTGGTGTCCGATTTGGACGCCGTTCGAACCTGGGCGTAGACCGGGACATTCCCGTCTTACCCATAAGCTTTTTCTTGCGTTTATATAATTAAATATTTGTTTTAAACTATTTAAAATACATTTAATCTATTTTGCATCATATGCAATTTAGTCCTTATCTAAGCTTAAATTATCATTTGCATCAAATACAAATGTTTTGAGGGCATATTTCCCTACATCTCCCACTTGCACTCAGGATCATTTATCCCGAATGCTGGAGATTATTGCAAACATCTTTTGCAATATTTTATCCCTTGCATCAAATGCAAATTATTCTCCCTAACTAATTTCTACCTATTACTAGACGAAGATCGCACTCTGTGTGAGACCCTACAGCCTGACCCTTACAACAGGTTGGGCTCGAAGCCCTATACGGCAGTGACCATGAGCAGTGGTTGCCGTCCCTGCTTCAGGAATCATCATTATGTGGTTGACTCATTGACATGAGTATTGTCGGGACCACTCTGACTGTTTCCGTGATGAATTCCGTAGTTATAGTCTCTTCGTCTTAACTATGTCGTGTAGATCAAGTCTAGGGTACGGTCAAACTGTCAACCCCAATAACTTGACTCCGGTTAGTTTCTATCGATCTTTAGTCAAATATATTGGACTTCTTCCAACATACTCTGGCCAGAGATATTACTAAAGACCGAACTAACTCTACGACACTAACTCCCATTGACCGGGAGAGACGAATCCTCTCTTGATCATTACTCGCCTCATACGCTTCAAGTGTCACCAAATCAAAGACCTTTCGATAGGCCTTGCCTCGAAGCTAGGTCATTTGATCTAAGTGGCACCGTTCACGCACAGGTTCGTCAAAATGACCTCAAGTCAAAAGACCAACTAGCCTATCATCACTAAGAGTTATCATTGACAGATTGGTCAATGTAACCATATGATAACTCTTGTGGATCATTCAGTGAACTCATTCTCTAATGAGCACCTGTGTCTCGTCTCCGACTTTGCCAAGTCGAACGATCATGAGATCATCGTCACCGCTAAACGGTGAAGACTAAGGCACAATGGTCTATCCGATGTTTCGATATCCTTGTCTCGAAACATCTACGACCACGAACCCTTTTAGACTTATGCTACAGACGGTCAAACATTTCTCCATGATCGAGATACTCATCTCGATACCTGTTTGACCTCGCATAAAGTCTCAGGACTTTACCTAAGTTAATATCTAATGTTAACTACATAATAACATAACTTAGATAAATTATTTCCAAACAGCTTACTGTTATTTCGAACAAGATGTTTGTGTTATTCACACACAGAGATAGATTGCCTCGAAGGCATCTTCTCTCAACATCTCCCACTTGCACTCAGGCCCATTTATCTCGGTATCTTATACCGTTTTTACACATAAGTTTTCACGACTTCATGTGGTAGAGCCTTCGTGAGTGGATCTGCTAAAACCGTCTACACTATAGACTTAAGGGGTTTCTATGTTCATGTTAGACCAACCATTTGAATCTCATTCAAATAATTCACTTGGTCTTTCGGAATCCATAATATTTTATTTACTTGGATCATATCCTGCTCATCGTACCTTACGATAATAATTCTTTAAATTTGTTAATGGTCATTTCAAATGGCTCATATCTGTTTCTGATAAAGTATCAAACCTTTTGATTACTTTGTCAAAATATATGTTCCATTCCTTTGATGCCTCGCATGTAATTTATACGCTCCTACTGACCTTGAAAACTATTTGGCTAATTCATATAAGTTGGTCCGTCTAAATCATATTTAGAAAAACGAACTTATAAGTGAATGCCCCAATTTTCATGGTCAACTTAAGCGTTTACATCAAGTTTGGTCCGAGTAGATCTATACACATCTGCTGGTGGAAAACGGTTTCATTATAATCCGTTTTATAGGAATTAAGATGAAAACCGTTCTCGACCAACATGATTGTACTTCACAATTTCCTTTCTGCTCCTAATCTTTCAACTTAAAGATTTACTTGCAGAAAGCAAGGAATCATTTTCCTTGGGCACGTAAACTAAATTCCAAAATTTATTTACGCACACGGACCTATTCTGATTGCATCAAGTTTTAAATCGGAGTTACTACTCCGAATTTCATCCTAGAAGTTGGCTAAGTCATCATCAATTATGATGTCTAACTGGATTCTTCGTCTCACGAGATTCGAGTAATTATACAACTTCTTAATGATTGATTTCATGAATATCTTATTGATATGTCCTCATAGAACATTATCAAAACCTAGGCATTACTATCTGGGACTTAACCCAGAGGGAGGACTTAACTCAGAGTCACTTGCTATGGATCGCATCGAGTCTAACTCAATGTGATTCATACTTTTAACACATAATGTGTTAACAGACTTGACCTGAGAGAAAATCACATTTTCTTTTAGTTACGCAAGATTTTATGTAGCTAAGTATTTGACCATTCGATCTAATCGAATCAGTTTAAATACTTTAGTCATTTCGTTCTTTATTTTATCAGACTTGTGTTTCATCAAGAACACATGTCTTAATAAAATATACAAATAACTTATTTTGGTTGATCTAGACTCGGGTACATCAGTATGTACCAGACTGAGTTCGACAACTTATTCTCCCACTGTCTTACAGATGGGTTTCGGCCAGTTTTATCTAAGAGGATAAGACTCACAAGTGTCCGTAGACTTCATAATACGAGAGGTCAAACCCCTCTTTATGTGACTTGTGAAGCTTAGTCTCTCGATACGGCCTAGTCTATTTTGCCATATAAGTTTGCTATTATCTTGTGTATTTATATATTAACATTTAATATATTATAGTTATTACAAATTACTAACATAAAACATTGCTTTGGAAGCAATGTGACGACATTCGTCAAATTGTGTTAGACGTCTTTTGTATAACAATAATTATGAAATCGTGACATCAAAATATGTCACATTTTCATATTCTCATACTTATGCCTTTATTAATGATAAATTAAACTAACTTTCTCAATTGACTTTTCCGGAGTGCCTTCTTCCTTTTCTAAATCACATTTAGATATTTAAATAGCCCAACATAAATAAATAGCTACACAAACGTCTCATGTATCCAAACGCCTGAGAGTTGCAATCTTGAGTGTAGCTCAAGAAGTTGCTTGTCTCAAGATCCGGTTGGGATACATAGCCTTGCATTGCTCATGCACTCGTATTCGACTCAAACAATTTGATCGAATTCATGAACTTTGCGGATCAAAATTGTTTGTCCATACAACCTTGAGGGTAGCTCGACAAGTTGTAGGGAGAAACATACTTCGAATATCCTATATGTTCAAGCTGCCTCATATAAAGACGAGTGACATGTAGCGTGAATTTATTTGTTGGACCCAGAACTTAATGAAATCGTATTTCTTAAGTCTGTTCTTTATAAGGTCATTTTAATGTCAACGAGAATATAGTTTAATCCTATCAATTAGAATTTAACTTGATATTCAATTAATCAACCTATTTGACCAATTAACTAATTCCATTAAAAATTATATTTTGATTCCTTCGGTAAACATAGTCTTGCCTAGTTTTGGCATATATTCAAAATTAAATATAGGTAGAATGGCTTTTATCTATCTATATCCTCCCACTATTTTTACGATCGTTTCAAAGCTTAATAACGAACGATTTAATCAAATTAAAATTAATGGGTAAGAGGTCCAATCACCTTGAGCCTAACAACCTTGAGGGTAGCTCAACAAGTTGCTTGACTCTGCGATCGGAAGATGACTCTTCATCGATCATATCAGATATAACCCTCTTAATCGGGTTTTACCCCTAGCCATTTGTGATCATGAGGGTGCTCATCCAAATCACAATGTCTAGTCTAGTCGGACCCTTGTTTTCGTGTCTAGCCTGACTTGCTCCGGCGCTCGGGGTATTCACGACACGTCGGTTTGGGTCAGGACTTAGACTACATCTAGTCAAACTACATCATTGACTTAACTTACGCCGGCGCTCGGGGTACGAGACGACGGTTTGGGTCAGTCAAGATTTCATCTTATGCATTTAAGGAGTTGGTTTCTACAGGGTTACCATGTCACAGCTTGGGGGTATCTCAACAACTGTAACACGGGTCCTATAGTAGCTAACCCCTAAAACAAGGAGGGCTACGGCTAATCTTGAAAAAAGATTATTAACATATTTGACTTAGATATAGTCCAGGGTGTCATACAATCATGATTCGCGACATTGCGGTCCAGCGGAACACAGCCAGGGAATTGACTAAGCCAGGATCACTACCCCTTAGACTAGTAAGGGTTGATCCAGAACTCTTAGCCAAGCACATTGACTGGATCATAGTCCATTGAATGAAGCTTGTCATTTTTGTATGTGTGCCATAGACTAAACAGCTTTTATTAACAACTAATTAATCCTATCAACTAGTTGAATCCTTAAATTCAAAATTTTAGGATTTGTTTAATAAATTTTATTAAGTCCTTATCAACTATAAGGTTCACGTGCTATCCTAATCGTTATTGGGATTTTAATAAATTTTATTAACAACGCTAAAAACGAAGTCCTTTAATGAAAATTAATAATAACAATTAGAATTAAGAAACATTAAAGGGACTACCCTAATCAGGAATTAGGTCTTGAAGTGTTGTTAATATTTTATTAAAACATAGCATGTCATTAAAATTTAAGTAATAAATTTTAATCATTTCTTAATGGCTAACCTAAAAGGTTGTCTTGTGTTATCAAATAAGGGACAAGATGAACTAGCCATTAAAATAAAGCTACACTAATTTATCGCATAAAAGGTGTACAACTATTTAACAATTTAAATAGAACAATGTCTATCATATAAACAATTTTAGCATGCAAACATAAATTTAACATTTAAATTTAAAATATGATTTTAAAAATATTTTATTTTTTATCTCATAAAAATTTGTTTTTAAAATCACAAATTTGCATGCTACTTTTAAAAAATTTATCTCATAAAATTTTAACCTTTAAAATCAGTTTTAAAATATCTCATAAAATTAAAACATCATTTTAAAAAACTTTCATGCTTAAAAACTTATCATATAAAATTTTTAGGCACTTTAAACTTATCGCATAAATTTTAAAAGATTTAAAATTAGTTTTTAAAATTATCACATAAATTTTAAAACATCATTTAAAAAATTTCCATGTTCAAAATTTATCAAATAGAATTTTTGAACATCTAAAATATTTTTGAAAATTATCTCATAACTTTAAAAACATTTTTTTTCAAAAGTATTTAAAAGCATTTCATGTGTTTAAAGAAATCGCAGGCTAGATCGTAACACAAACCTGGCTCTGATACCACTGTAGGGGATTCTGGGACCCTTAGGGCACAAAAACTCTATGCCCGTCCTAAGTCGGACGGAACATATAAAGAAAAGCAGCGGAAAAATAAACATGTTAATCTAATTAACATTTAACCCTAATGTCCAAGATCATAATCCAAGATCTATGCCGACTTGGGATGGGTCTGACCATCCCAAGGAGGATCTAGCCTACTGCGATTAAATTAAACTAATGCTTAATTAAACACATACCCGGAATCTCAGCCCTGGAGCAGGCGAGATGTTCTGTACCGTCTTCCGAGCCGCTCCCGTCCCACGCCGAGCCGCTCCCGTCCCACGCCGAGCCGCTCCTCGAACCGCTCCCCGAACCGCTCCTCGAACCACTCCGCATCCCGAGGCGATCAATCCCCGTGTCGCTGAGCCAACCACGCGCCGAAGAAAGTTTCACGCGAGTGAAACCTCCGCCTAGATTTCGGATCCGAATCCGAACTCCTTTGCGGCTTTGCTAGAGCCCTTAGGAGTAAGGCAGAAATATAAGGAGATGAGAAATATTAATTTAAGCTTAGATCAGAGTGTGCTCCAACATTTACGAGAGCCGCTCAGATCTAGAGCTTGAGACGAGTTTTGAGGAGGAGAGCAGACCCCTATTTATATAGGCGGCTGACTGCTCCCCTTTCCTCAAAATCCGATGTGGGACTAATTTAGCGTTCATCAAATTCAATTTAGTTTGCCCTTCACAAAGTGCAAACTTCCGTGAATTTTAACTCCCTTACCGTTGAACTTCAGGATTGATACAACCTATCAATTCGAAGGGTGTTCAACGGTGAATGCATAGGAAAAAACCGTTCGTCAATCGGAGTTCGTTTGACCCTCCAATTGATTGTCCAAAGATCAGCCCAAGGCTAGTTTTTCGCAAAAACTGAGCCGTCAAACAATTCTGCACAATAAGGGTTCAAAACCCTAGAGCTGGGGCCCACAGGTGGGCCCCACGCGTGCTGCACGCAGAAAAACTGCCTGGGCAAAGCCCAGGCCGCGCCTGGGCTTGCCCATGCCAGTTCCTGGGCTTGCCCAGGCCTTGGGCAAATATCCAGTATTATTTCTTTTGGGCCTTTTTGAGCATATCTTGGGCATCTAGTGTCCGATTTGGACGTCGTTCGAACCTGGGCGTAGACCGGGACATTCCCGTCTTACCCATAAGCTTTTCCTTACGTTTATATAATTAAATATTTGTTTTAAACTATTTAAAACACATTTAATCTATTTTGCATCATATGCAATTTAGTCCCTATCTAAGCTTAAATTATCATTTGCATCAAATACAACTGTTCTGAGGGCATATTTCCCTACACATAAAGGTGACTGATGTCAATAATACAGTCGACTGTCTATTAGTCAGGCCACTGTAAAACCTTAATCAGTCATCAGCTGTATAAGATGGAGAAACGACAGAGAGATGCAGAGATTACACTTACGCTACTCAGGCGACTGATGACCAATCTACAGGCGACTGTAAATATACAGGCGACTGTAAACTGACCAGTAGCCGACTGTGCGTAAAGCTCAAGTTTGAGTCAATTGAAATGTTGACTTGAGCTGTGCATATCAAGCGACTGTAGAAGGATCTACAGACGACTAGAAATCACCCAGTCGACTATTATTCCTTCAGCAGGCGACTGATGGAAAGCCAGAGACTCCAAATGAGTCTTTGGACAAAGTGAACCTATTGGGTTGGATTCTATGATAATCCTAAGGCTCAGTAAGATGGTTAAATGCATGTGCATGAATGAGTAAACCATCTAACAAGGCATTACATTAACCTAGACTCAAAAGAGAGAGAAAGCAATAAAGTAAATATTACATGGATTACATTGCTTTCCTTAAAGTCTAAGTCTTCAATCTTGATGCCTTGATTGCTCTCCATCATCCTCAAGCTTTGGCACTCCTTGAGTCCAAGCTTTGGCCCTTCTCCACTCGATGTCCATCATTGCACCAAGTGAGTAGTCTCCAAGAAAGATATTCTAGGAATGAAAATGTGAGACTAAAACATGAAAGTCATTAGCAACAATATAATGTTTTGATCATCATCAAAATAAGATTGGTATAAAACACCAATACTCAACACACTTGGGATTTGAGAGCCTCATTCTCAATACCCAAACTAGTGTTTTGAGATTGAAGATTTTCAATCTCAAGATCGTTACTATCCACAATGGAAACACGATCAAGTTAAGATTTGAGGGACTCCACCTCTTTTCTCGACATGCCATTTTGTGTAAGCAAACTTACTTTCTCAATGGCGAGTGTCTCAACAAAGGTGTCATTGTTTGAGTGGCTACATGTAGATGTGTGACGTCCCCCGCGTTTTGCGTGTCAGATGTGTGCAATATATGATTGGGGGCATGAGATTTAAATATTTATAACCGTAAGTGCACGGTGTTGTAGTGTGGCTTGGGGGTCGAACTCAGGGATGCGTGGTTGTGCTTGTGTCAAGAAGGACCAAATTCACCCCATGAGCGAGCTAGTCCGAATCGGTAGATGGGTTGTCATAAAAAATAGAATGCGAGGGATAAACAATATAAAGGGAAAACCCGGGACTTCGGTTTCCACCCTATTGTGTGATTCTCACCGATACGGCCTACGGGTAGGATAACGATCAGAATTAGGGTCTAATGGTGAGACGTTGCCTCTAAGAGTGGTACCAGCGTCCCATGTGCCCGATATTCCGGTCGGTGCCCAGGATGATGGTTCGGTCAGTGGGCATTCCCATGTCCATTAACACTGACCGACTCCGGGAGCACTAAGCTTGCAACGATAACTCCCAACATCTCATCATGTCGCTCCCGCGCGCTAGGATTCGACGTCTACGCGAAGGGCGTGAGCTATGGCTAGGGAGTCAACCGCCAAGTTTATTCCCCTTTGGCCCAACGGTCAAAGGCGATCTTTTTCCCGCCGATGACAATAAAACACCCCGCGTAACCGGTAGATTCCTAATCCCTATCGATTTCCTAGTCCTATGGATGCATCGGGGAGAACCCACGAAGGGGTTTCGACCAAAATCCCAGATTTGGGAACTACTCACACATATTTACTAAAAAGCAATCTAAATCAAAATCGACCGTTAAAAACATGATCAAGTGATTGAAAAGCAGTAAGAGCAATGCAAATAACACTATATTAAAGTTTGGTAAAGATCAGACAACTTACAAATATCTAGAAAATTACAGCCGTCAAGAGAGAAAAAACAGCAAAAAATAACAACTCCCCTTTTCTGGAAACCTAGGGTCTCTATTTATAGAAAAAGACATCACCCGATCGGATGAAGAATCACCCGATCGGGTGACCTGCTGCGAACTTCGGCAGCCATCTTCGAGACTTCACCCGGTCAGGCGACACGGTCGGTTGATGGAAGCTGCTCGTCGTTTGGATCTTGAGTTCATCGGGTGACCCGATCGGTTGATAAATCAACCGATCGTTTGGAATTGTTGCCTAAAAGACAGTAACTTCGGACGTTTGGCATGGTCTGCTGACGGTCGGGTGAGCTCTCCGGGTCATCTTATTCGGGGAAACGGCTACAGGTGAACCGATCGGGTGAAGATCACCCGATCGGTTGAGTTTTAGCTCCAATTTCCAGAGAGAGAGGTCGGGTTGAACCGGTCGGTGACCCGGTCGGTTGACACATTTGTTGCTTCAACGGTTGACCGGGTCGTGCACGCGTGCATCACCCGATCAGTTGGCTATGTCCAACCGATCGGGTGGGGGGCTGAAAGATGTGATCTTCGTCGTTTGACCCCCTGGATCACCCGTGACTCCTCCCGTTGCTCCGTGGACTCATGATATCGTCGTTATATGTCCCCTACGCCGATAAACTCCTGCAAATATACAAAAACACGGAAAAGTGAAAGAAAACAAGAAAACACGAGAAAACGAATACAAGACGACGGAAAATAGCGGAAAAGCACAGAAGAAAATGTGCATGAATATATGAAATATAAACGCACGTCAAAATCCCCCAAGCTGAACCTTTCCTCGTCCTCAAGGAAGACGAGTGAGAGTAGGAGCTCGGGGGAGAAAATAGAGAGGAAGAGAGAAAGAAGAGAACTCTAAATCCTAAATCGCCCCTCAGGGCCAACAAAACCAAAAACGACACACCAAGCAGACAAACGCCAAATCAAATCACCAAACCAAGGAATACGAGTCCAGACAAGTGCCGTGGGCCCACGCCGTGAAGCGCGAGTGAGTGTGGTCGTGTGCTAGCAGTCGGTGTCACTATCTACATCGTGCAATAGGCTCTATATACACAAATCCAAGAAATGACCCAAATATCGATTCGATTTAGAAGTAGCGGTGAATATATAGTTCAAGCATGCATGAGAATAGAGCAAGAATCGAAACATATCATGCGTCATGGACTCCACAACCAGGGTTAAGGAAATCACCACACTATAGCCTAGATAGTAGCTAAAAAGTTCCTAAGCCAAGTGTTCTCGAAAACGATGGGGGTTGAGATGATGTGGAGTAGAACACTCGGTGCAAATTCTCGCCTTCCCTTTATTCTCGATATGTAGGGAAATATTCACACACAATTTTTTTTGGGTTTTGGATATATGTATTTTTTTTGGATTTTTGGCTATATATATATATATATATATATATATATATATATATATATCTTTCTCTTTTCTTTTCTTTTTGGTTTTTCTTTTCTCTTTTTTTGGATTTTTGGATTTTGGGATATATACATGTGTACTCTCCCAAGTGGGAGAACGGTACACGACGAGGGGATTTGCACCAAGTAAAATAAAAAAGAAATCGGATTCTAAACACCTGTGCAAAGGAGATATTTCTTGCTAATCAGAGCATAGGCTAAATGGGCTATCCTAGTCCTTGTTTGTGGAATCCCGACACATGCGCATTGAAGCATACGATATAAACATATTACATGCATATAGAAGCACACAGTAGAAGCAAATACCGCATATTCAAATCGAAGCATGATAATCTAGGGGTCATTCCTGGACAGGTACATAAAACACAATCACAAAGTAGAAGCACACCCAACTCTAGTCACGACACACGACTCACAAAAAAGCAAAATGGACCCACGATGTATGAAATGCAAGAGGACTCGACTTCCTAGGGTTAGTGAATGTGGTTATCGAAGCCATGCTAGGTGTGTGTGTGATTTTTGTGGCAATTCATCATAGGGTTCATCTCTAGGAGAAAGAGATAAAAAAGAAGAAAAGAAAAAGAAAAAGAAAAATACGGAGAAAAACGACTCAAAAACGAAGAAAAAGATGCAAATGACGCACAAAGTACGACTCCCCAAGCTGAAACTTGCATTGCCCTCAATACAAAAGAATTAAATACGGGAGGGCAATGAATATGGGGGAAATACGCACAGACACAAAAAGACACGAAAGACAAGAAAATCACACAAAAGAAACTGAAAATAAGAATAAAAATAAAAATCACACCACATGACATATAAATAGAAAATAAAATAAATAAAAAAAGAAAATCACACGACACGACAAATAAACAAACACACAAAGAAAACCGACACACGACAGCACATAGAAAAATTTGACTTCCACCAAGCTAGACGTGACAGTGCTAGCGATAAGATGTGATCATGAAAATGTAGAGATATGCAAGGGGGAGGTCAATAAAAGAAAAGAATGGAAATAAAAATAAAAAAAGGACCTGATGCGTGAGTGGGTCCTCCCCCAAGCTGTGGTAAAGCAGGGCCCCGCAAAGGCAGATGGGCACTAAAAATAGGGGAGGTAAAAACTGGATGGGAATATATCAAGCAGAGGCACCACCCTCTGGGGGTGGTGATGGGGCCCTGTGCTGAGGACCAGGAGTGGTGGGGGGTGGGATGTCAAGCTCAGAAACATCGGGTGAGTCAGTGCGAATGTGACGAATGAGGCTTTGAAGGACGGGTAGGTCATGCTCGACTGACTGCTGAGTTGCCTGACCACCAACTCCTGCTAGGAGGAGCATGGACATGAACCGGTCAGCTTGGTCGTCGTCATGGAATGACACCTGGTATTCGGTATCACCAATGTAAACGGGGTCAGAGGGGTGTGGAGTGGTGGATGAATTGGTGGCGGTGGTGGGTTGGGTGGGGGATTGTGTGCGACAAGCGCGTCGGGTAGGTCTAGGGTTGGACGTGCTGGCGTTGGTGGGTTTAGCACGACGAGGAGGCATTGTGCAGGAGTCGTGTGTGTGTGTGTGTATGTGTGTGTGTGTGTGTGTATGCAAGATACGATGAATACACACTAACACAGGCAATCGAGCAAAATGAAATTCTCGGGCAAAATATAAAATTGAGCTAAGGAGCGAAGTTACCCAATAGAGATGAAGATCTTTGCTCGTAGATGTCCCAACGCAACGCAATAGGAACAAGTACGAAGCCGCGGCAACTCCTTTCAGCAAATTTCGAAAATGGGGGGTTTTGGGCGGAAATTAGGGCTTTTGCGGGGGGGGGGGGGGGGGGTGAAATCGATGGGAGAGGGAGAGAGATTGATGGAGAGATGGAGAAAGTGAGTTGATGGATCGATTGGGGGGGTTGTGACCGGTTGAGAGGAGGAACAAGGTCGGGCGAGGGAGAGAATTCGAAACGGTGAGAGGGAAATCGGGGTCGGGCGAGGGAGATGAACTGGTGGGGGGGTTTATTTATAGGGTTTAAGTCGAATCGATCGGGTGAAATGTCACCCGATCGGTTGACTTTTAGGTCGAAAAATTTACCGAAAAGAGGCTACATGCGACCCGATCGGTTGAGAACTCAACCGATTGGGTGCCGGTCTCACACTTTTTCCCGAAAGTTTAGTACAGCTCACCCGGTCATTCACACGACCATGCTTTGTATCAACCGACCGGTTGATCAATTCCCCAAAATTCCCGAGACTTCAGCACAGATCACACGGTCTGCCACCCGGTCTCGGCTTTGCTTCACCCGACCGGTTCGTTGGAGCTCAGATACGGCCATTGTCTGATATGTCTCACCCGATCGGTTGAGTAATCACCCGATCGGGTGAGAGCTTGTTTCCTGCAAAAATTCACAATTGGCCTAAATCTCTCGACGGATGATCCCGCGGCTGAATTTAATAATTAAAATAGAAAAAATAAAGATAATAAAAATCCTAAAAACGAAGATAAAAGTTTTAGAGCATGGGTTGCCTCCCATGAAGCGCTTTTGTTTAACGTTGTTTGCTCGATGCCCGTGGATGATATTCAAGGCGGACGGGGGTGATGCCCTAAGGTCGGCATCACTTCAGCTTCAGAGTTGGCGGCCTTCGACGTCGTTAGTGGTGAGAAGAAAACTTGCTCGACGACCCTCCCTTTGTTGACGGGATCCGGGAGCTTCTCCCTTATGTTGGCGTCCACCGCCACTCGTTTCAGGATTCGGATCTCGTCACCGGTGAGCCCCATGGGCTCTTTCCATTTCCTCCTCGTTGGAGGAGCCTTCTGAAATCCGGGAGGGATCGTGTGTGCCGCATCCGCTTTCCAAGCAGCGTCATCATTCTTTGGGCCGTCACGTTCTTCTGAGTTCCCCATGCTATCGGGGGATTTCTCGAAAGAATTTTCCAGGAGCTTTCCTCCACAGCTCTCTCTTCTTCTAACTCCAGCACATTGCATCTTGGATCGTCCGGGGGATCGGGGTGCTTCATTGACAACCCCAAGTCAAATTAGACTTTCTTGTTACCGACGTTAATGGAAAGCTTCCCATTTTTCACATCTATCAAAACACCGGCAGTGGCCATGAAAGGCCGTCCAAGAATGATGGGGGTGTGTGCATCTTCAGGCATGTCCATGACAACGAAGTCCACATGCACATGCACCCCTCTTACATTGACATGGAGGTCATCTACAACCCCTACCGGATATTTGACCGATCGGTCTGCAAGCTGTAGGGTCATTCTGGTGGTCTCCAAGTCACCCATCCCTATCCTCTTATACAGCGACAAGGGCATCAAACTGACGCTCGCTCCAAGATCGACGAGTGCACGATGGATCTTTACCTCCCCGATCGCACAAGGGATAGAGAAACTCCCCGGGTCTTTAAGCTTAGGCGGATTTGCTCTCTGAATGAGAGTGCTGCATTCCGCCGTTAATACGACCTTCTCCTTTCTGGACCCTCTTGTCACTAAATCCTTTAGAAATTTGGCGTAGGAGGGAATCATATCGATAGCTTCGAGGAAGGAGATTTTCAAGCTTAGATCCTTGCCCATGGCAAATAATTTGCCATACTTTTCATCTATCTTGGCTTGGGCTAGCCGTTGTGGAAAAGGCACAACGGGCTTGAACACTTTGAGGCTCCCTTCCTCGTTTTTCTTCTTCTCTTCTTAAGGGACTCCCTCCAGAGTCGTTGGCCTTGGCGACGAAGCACCGTTGTCCTTGGCTATTTCACTTGGTCGCTCTACGACCAACAGTGCTTCCGGTTCCTTTGGGGGCACTCTTGTGGGGATTTGCGTTCCGCTCCTCAACACGATAGCGGACACATTCACATGCTCGTGCGTGAGTGCCAAAGTTTGGTTTGCTCCCCTCGGGTTCACTTCAGCTTGTGGCGGCAATAAATTCTGCGACCTTGAAAGGTTCGCCACTTGTAACTCCAGCTGGGTTACTTGGTCCGTGAGAGCCCGGTGTCCCATTTTCAGTTTCAAATTTATCTTCTCCTGGTTGGTGATATATTGAGTCAAAAGGGACTCAACCGGAGAGATGGCCCTCTGTTGGCCATATTGCTGCTGCTGCTGAACTGGTTGCTGATTCCTGGGAGCATATTGCTGATATTATTGTGGAGGCTGCTGCTGCTGAAACTGCTGCTGCTGAGGCCTAGCCGGTTGATATATCTGTTGCTGCTGCTGCTGAGGCGGTGGCAGCTGATACGGTGCCCGGTAGCTAAGGTTGGGATAACTCCGGTTGTTTGGAGAGTAGGCCGGGTTGGAGCTAGTCCGTGGTGGATACGGCGCATTTCCCGTAGGATTGTAGAACGGTGCGCTCGTTTGGTCCAACGGTGGTGAGATGTCACCACTGTCTAATTCTACATAGACTTCGGCTTCCACCGTCGCAATATGTTGTGTACCGGCACCACCTGCTCCTACCATCAGTGCAGAGATCTGGGTCGACAGCAAGTCAAACTTGCTGGATAATTTGTCGACGTCCTCGACCCTGTGGATGCCCCCAGACCTAGGTGTGGCTCTCTCGTCACACCACCGCTCATTGTTTGATGCCATATTTTCTAGAATTTGTCCGACATCTTCTTCACTTCTGGACATGAAGGATCCCCCAGCTGCGGCGTCCATTGAAGATTTTAAATCATCCCTCAATCCGTTGTAGAACAGATTAATTATCTACCACTTGGGAAGCTCGTGATAAGGGCATCTTCGCTTCATCTCTTTAAATCATGTCCAATCTTCATGCAGGGACTCGTGGCTGGCTTGGGAGAAGGAGGAGATCTCACTCCTCAGCTTCATGGTCTTCCCCGGAGGAAAGAACTTTGTCAGAAAAATGTTTGAAAGCTTCTCCCAAGTGTTGAACATATTTGGGTCCTTCCCCCCTAAGCCACAGCTTGGCCTTATCCCGCAGAGAGAAGGGGAATAGCTTCAGACAGATCGCCTCAGTTGTGACACCATTTATCCGGAAGGTGTCATATTTCTCTAAGAAGGAGTCCAAATGTTCGATGGGGCTCTCCATGGGTACCCCCGAGAATTGATCCTGCTGGATCCACGTCACCAAAGATGGCTTAAGCTTGAAGCTTTGCGCCGTAATAGCAGGAGGACGGATGGTGGAGGTGGACTCGATGGATGGCATCGAGTACTCCAGCAGGGACTTGTGAGATGGGGTATTCTCCCCCATGGTTTCTGGCTCTTCTATTCTTCGCTTCTCTGCGGCTAAACGCCTTAGGGTGGCGTTTATCTCCGGATCAACGGGAATCAAGTCGTCGAGACTTCTTGAACTCCTACGCATTAAAAACAACAAACACCTGTGAAGCGAAAAGTGGGAAAGAAATAGATAAAATAAAAATAAAAATAAGAAAATAAAATAGAAATGGAAACAGAAGAATGCGAAAATTATCGCGAGATAGAGATGTGAGCTAGACTCAAGGGTTCATGAAATCCTAAAATAACAAGCACGTTGCCTCCCCGGCAATGGCGCCATAAAGCTTGACGACCCCCGCGTTTTGCGTGCCAGATGTGTGCAATATATGATTGGGGGTGTGAGATTTAAATATTTATAACCACAAGCGCACAATGTTGTAGTGTGGCTTGGGGGTCGAACTCAGGGAGGCGTGGTTGTGCCTATGTCAAGAAGGACCAAATTCACCCCATGGACGAGCTAGCCCGAATCGGTAGATGGGTTGTCACAGAAAATAGAATGCGAGGGATAAACAATATAAATGGAAAACCCGGGACTTCGGTTTCCATCCTATCGTGCGATTCTCGCCGATACGGCCTACGGGTAGGATAACGATCGGAATTAGGGTCTAATGGTGAGACGTTGCCTCTAAGAGTGGTACCAGCGTCCCATGGGCCCGATATCCCGGTCGGTGCCCAGGATGATACACCGGACTTTCCGGGTTCGGTCAGTGGGCATTCCCATGTCCATTAACACTGACCGACTCCGGGAGCACTAAGCTTGCAACGATAACTCCCAACATCTCATCCTGCCGCTCCCGCGCGCTAGGATTCGACGTCTACGCTAAGGGCGTGAGCTATGGCTAGGGAGTCAACCGCCAAGTTTATTCCCCCTTGGTCCAACGGTCAAAGGCGATCTTTTTCCCGTCGATGACAATAAAACACCCTGCGTAACCGATAGATTCCTAATCCCTATCGATTTCCTAGTCATATGGACGCATCGGGGAGAACCCACGAAGGGGTTTCCACCAAAATCCCAGATTTGGAAACTACTCACACATATTTACTAAAAAGCAATCTAAATCAAAATCGACCGTTAAAAACATGATCAAGCGATTGAAAAGCAGTAAGAGTAATGCAAATAACAGTATATTAAAGTTTGGTAAAGATCAGACAACTTACAAATATCTAGAAAATTACAGCCGTCACAAGAGAGAAAAAACAGCAAAAAATAACAACTCCCCTTTTCTGGAAACCTAGGGTCTCTATTTATAGAAAACGACATCACCCGATCGGGTGAAGAATCAACCGATCGGGTGACCTGCTGCAAACTTTGGCAGCCATCTTCGAGACTTCACCCGGTCAGGCGACACGGTCGGTTGATGGAAGCTGCTCGTCGTTTCGATCTTAAGTTCATCGGGTGACCCGATCAGTTGATAAATCAACCGATCGGTTGGAATTGTTGCCCAAAAGATAGTAACTTCGGACGTTTGGCGCGGTCTGCTGACGGTCGGGTGAGCTCTCCGGGTTATCTTCTTCGGGGAAACAGCTACAGGTGAACCGATCGGGTGAAGATCACCCGATCGGTTGAGTTTCAGCTCCAATTTTCAGAGAGAGAGGTCGGGTTGAACCGGTTGGTGACCCGGTCGGTTGACATATTTGTTGCTTCAGCGGTTGACCGGGTCGTGCATGCGTGCATCACCCGATCGGTTGGCTGTATCCAACCGATCGGTTGGGAGGCTGAAAGATGCGATCTTCATCGTTTGACCCCCCTGGATCACGCGTGACTCCTCCCGTTGCTCTGGGGACTCATGATATCATCGTTTTATGTCCCCTATGCCGGTAAACTCCTACAAACATACAAAAACACGGAAAAGTGAAAGAAAACAAGAAAACACGAGAAAACGAATACAAGACGATGGAAAATAGCGGAAAAGCACAGAAGAAAATGTGCGTGAATATATGAAATATAAACGCACGTCAATGTGTTAGTGAGACTAGCAATCTTATTCTTAGCATCACAATATTTACTCATAATCTTTTGATATTTATCGAATAATTGTTCATTTGCAATTCTAAGATCATCCATTGTTACCTCTTCATCGTCGTATTACTTCCACTAGAATCACTTGATTTGTCACTAGAATCACCCGTAGTGGCATCCTCTCGTGTCATCAAACCCATGAACAAATCCCTTTCATCGTTGGATGAAGAACACTCCGAGGTGGATTCTTCTTGCTCCGCTAGTATGTGCCATATTTGATATGCCATCGTAGCCTTGGACACACGCATAAGAATGCCCTAAGTTAAATAATCAAGCAAGATGTCCATTACATCTTCATTTTTCTCCACCAATTCTTTTTGCTCATTTTTCCATTCATGTTCGGAAGCGATAGGTGCACGAAGGGGCTTCTCCACAAGCTTCCAATAATCATCATTAATGAATTGAATATAGGCCGTCATCTTTACACACCAAATTTGATAGTTTGGTCCAATGAGAAGTGGTGGAGTAGGCCTTCGTGTGTTGTTGTTGGTTAACATAGCTATAACCTCGTTCTGATACCAATTGTAAGGACCATGTGCTATGAGGAAGAAACACTAGAGGGGGGTGAATAGTGTTTTATAGTTATAAGGAATTTACGCCAAATAAAATCCTAATTAACCAATAAATGCAGAATTAAAGAAATGATCAACAACACAAGGAAGAATGCAATGCAAACATGCAATGTATCCTGGTTCGGTGCCACCCAAGTCAAACCTGACTTGTTACCGGTGACCTAATCCAGCAACACCAGAGATCACACTCGAATATTCTAGTAAATACCACTAGAGCTTTCCTTTAGCTCATACTACAGAAACCCCAACTAGTGCAATCGACCTTCAATAGATGTCCGTGTATCCTACAACTCGGGAACATGCAAATACCTTAATTCCACAACTTGGAACTAAGCACACTCTCACAAACCAAGAGCAAAACCTTTCCTTGACTCATACAACTTGGGATTAAGCCAACCCGCTCACCAACCGAGAGTACTCAACAAAATAGAAGTATTGAGAATGAAATGTTTTCTTAAGAGACCAAGAGTTCTCACATATTCAGCCTATCTCCTATATATATTAGCTCAAGGGAAGCCTAAAACCCCAAACAAAAAGACCCAAAACTAATCGTCCAACGGCTAGAAATGGGCTGAAAACGACTAGGACAGTCGCCTGTAGAAGGGGGGACAGTCGCCTGGTCTACTGTAGCCAATGGCTATAAACTAAAAAACATTGGCAGAACAGAGGATGACCAGTCGACTGTAGAAGGATGACCAGTCGACAGTCCACCTGGGCAGGCGACTGTCCAACCTTCAACAGTCGGCTATTCGATGGGCAGAATTTGCAGATTTTCAGCACAGTTGATCACTAAAACATCCATATCTACCACTAAAGATATCCAATTGGAGTTATTCAAGTTGGGTTGTAAAGCTAACAAAATTTGCTTTCAAATGAGCTTTTAATGGACACAAAGTTCGAACTACAGAAAAACTGATAGCACTTTGAATCTGACTGATATGTGCAGGAAATATGTTATCGACACTCGAAACAGAACTTGAACTACAGATATCCGATTGGAGTGATTCAAGTTGGGTTGGAAAGATTAGAGAGTTAGCTAACTACTTCATGTATTTTGGATGAAAAATTCCAACTACAGAAAAATTGGAATCAGTTTGAAGGCAGATTGGTCAGAAAAACAGAGTACAGCTTCAAACAGATTTGGGCTCTGTTTAAAAACAGTCGACTGCTGAAGGGAAACAAGTCGATTGGTGAGCACACCAGGCACCTGTTGATCCTTCATCAGGCCCCTGTTTTGAGTCAAAATTTTAGATTCAAGTTTTCAAAGCTTAGAAGCATATGGGGTCAACTAGAGGCTATACTAATGATGTGTATATGTGGTGTAGGTGCCTCTAAGTAGTTCTATAAAAGGCTTAACTGTTGAATATTGGACTCCCTGGATTTGGTGTTGATGATGAGCAAACATAAATAATCCATGAACTAACAATTTGTGAGCGCAGTATTGGAGATCGTCGCCAAATTCACGAGAACAACTAAAGCGACATCTCAACACTTCCCAAAGCTCGTATTCATGCCTAAAGCTTCGTTGAAGCTCTTGCGCCGTTTTGGAAGTTATGAAGATTCAATCGAAGCTCTCGAAGACCGTTCTTTAAGGTTTATTTATAGTCTTTTAAGCTTCGATCAATAGAATGTTAAGCCTTGAGTATATCTTACGTTTCTATCTTCATTACGCTCATATCGTAGCTCTAGGATCCTAGTACAAGTTCATTCTAACTTCCTCGAAGCGTCGCGCTTCGATTCGGACTTGTATGTGCATGTTAGTTGGTACAAGAAGAAGTACTGACCGACTAGATGGTGATCTAGTCGGTCAGCAACTCTTCTTGGACCGACTAGTTTGATTCCTTAATTTCTTGGACTTTACTGTTTACAGTTAGTCGGTCTACGTTGACTCACCGACTGACTAGTTTGTGAACTAGTCGGTCAGTGATGCTTCTTTGACCGACTAGTTGTGACTTACTGTCCATACTAAATTTCTCCTAAGCTACTGTTTATCGTTAGTCGGTCTAAGAACGTTTGGTGACCGACTAGTTGACAATCTAGTCGGTCAACTTTTGTTCTTGGACCGACTAAGTCAATTTGTATTTAGACTATTTCACTTTGCCTCTTAGTCGGTCTACGTTCACTGACTGACCGACTAGTTGTGAAACTAGTCGGTCAGAGAGTCTTCTTGGACCGACTAGATTTCTAGGTCTGAAATTCTATCTCTTCTCAGTTTCTCACTTAGTCGGTCCATGTTGATTGACTGACCGACTAGTTGATGAACTAGTCGGTCAGTGGTTGTTCTTTGACCGACTAGTTTTCTCAGATTTCTATCCGTTGGAAATTGACCTAACTTGTTTTTATGGGACCCTATAAATACGAACCTAGGTCATTTCTATCTAGGTTAGAGCTGCCATTAAGAGATTCATTGAGATCAAAAGAGATAGCCATTCTCACTCTTTTCTAAAGCTCTCTTCCTCACAAGAAACCCATTCTCTCACTATTCTAGATCTAGAATCCATCTTGAGAGAAGCTTGTTCTTGGTGAGCCCTTCAAGCCCTAGCTTAAATCAAGTCTCCAAATCTCTCCTAGGCACCTATTGCTGGTCATTTCCTTGGTGCTAGGACTTGGTGACTTCATCTTCCTCAAATCCTTCATTTCACCTATTGGGTAAGAAAAACTCAAGGTATAGGATTTTGTGGTAAGATTGTTTATTTCATATAAACTCTTTTATATTGCTTATTGGTTCTCTCGGTTGTGAGAGAAGGTTGTGATCCCGGGTTGTGGGATTCACTATTGCCATTGCATGTATGATTTGATCTTGTGAAGGTTTTTCACAAGATATTCATAGTGGAAATCTTGGGTTAGGGTTTCTAACCTAAGTATCCGGAGGGGATCCGGGTGGTTGGGACGTAGGATCACCGGGAACAAGTCGGGGAGACTTGGGTGGATCCAAACCCATTAACATCTCTTGTTAGCATTGTTAATTTTGTTGTTGTCATTCAATTTAAGCTTCCGCAAATTGATTTGGTAGTTGTTTGCAATTTAATTTGGAATTATACTCCTTGTTATTTTAAAGTACTATTCACCCCCCCTCTAGTACTTGTGCAGTAGCTTGTAGGGCATTACATTTGGTATCAGAGCCAGATACTTAGCTATGTCTGCCAACGACAACAAGACCGTGCGTCCACCTTCCAACTATGACACCTTCAGGAACCGTGAAGGAGCATCTTCGGTGATGGAAGGACATTCCTCTACGAGGCCTCCATTCTTCAACGGTACCAACTACGGGTACTGGAAATGCCGGATGGAAACCTTCCTCCGGAGTGCATCTTTATGGAGGACTATAATGAAGGAATACATCGAGCCCGAAGAAGAAGACTTTGAGAAATGGACTACCGCGGAGGTCGCCGCGGAGGTAAGCAATGCCAAGGCAATGAACGCCTTGCAATGCGCATTGGAGCCCGAGGACTTCAATAAGATATGCACATGTAAGAGTGCATATCAAATTTGGAACTCTCTCCTCATTCTTCATGAAGGGACGAGTAGGGTAAGAGACTCTAAACTCGTAGTCGTAAACAAAGATTACGAAATGTTTCATATGCAACAGGGCGAGAAGATGAAGGAATATTACGCTCGCTTCGTTGACATAATAAACGAGTTAGAGGCCCTCGGCAAGTCCTACACTCAAAAGGAGAAGTGCTCAAAGCTTATCGAAGGACTTCCTTCTTCTTGGGAGAAACGTACCTTCGCCATCGAGGAAGGTAATGACATGAATAAGTATACCGTAGTTCAACTAATGGGTACTTTGATGTCATACGAGGTACACAAAGATAGCAAGGTGAAGTTACAAGAAAAGATGAAGTCCTATTTGAACCAAGACGTGCCTAAGAAAAAGGCGATTGCATTCAAGGCGGCTTCATCCACCTCTACCGATGATGAGGACTCGGAAGAAGAAATGGACAAGGAATCCATAGCACTCATGGCAAAGAAGTTCAATCGCTTCTTCCGAAAGGGTAACTTCAAACAAAAATCTAAGTTTACTTTTACTAACGCCTCTCCACCTTTGTGCTTTAAATTCAATAAGCCAGGACACATCAAAGCGGATTGTCCTCAAAACAAGCAAAAGGAGAAGTGGAAGGCGCCGAAGTTCGACAAGTCGAAGAAGTACAAAAAGGGGTACAAAAAGGGACTTGTCGGAACAACATTCACCGACTCCGAGGATTCCTCAAGCGGAGAGTCGGACGATGAGAAAGTGGAGCAAGCGCACATGTGCTTCATGGCAAGAGAGGAGCATGATCAAGGATCTTCCTCCTCCGATGATAGCGACGACGAAGGCGATGAGGTAACTATGGATGATCTTAGGGATGCTAACTCTCATTTATGGTCTAAATACACTAAGTTAGTAAATAGATATACTAAAGTAAAAGATGACCTAGCTAGCATTCAAACCTCGCCAAAGACTATCATCACCAACAACGACACCGTTGTTGAAGAGTTAAGAAATGAGATTGTTAATCTCAAATCTAAACTTGAACATGTTAGCATTGATGATCCGGAAGAACATAGGATAGCGGATTTAACTTCTCAAAACTCGACTTTGAGTATTGAGAACGAGAATCTTAAATCTCGTGTTTATGTGCTCACATCGCAAGTATCCACATTAGATACTTCTATGCGTTCTCTCAAAGAGAAATATGAGAACACATTAGGCCGAATCAATAGATTCAATAAGGGTAAGGACCATTTGGATAAAATCCTAAGTGACTTACTTCCGGCCAATCACCACATTGGTTTGGGGTATACGATGGGATGTCAATCCAAAGCGGCCACTACTTTTGTTAGGCCAACTTCCGGTGACTCTACGAGTGGTAGCAAACACTCTATTGGTAGTTCATCTATCAATGGTGCTTCCACCTCGTCCACACCCTCTTTTGGAAAGAAACCCACTTTGGGTGGACCTCCAAAGAAGGGGCATGCTTATATGTACACCAATACCATGCCACGTAGGAACACACGTCCTACTCCACCATCTCACACATATGATGATTTTTATGCAACACATTCTCGGGCACGTGCACACCATGTGAGACACCCTCACGCACGTGTTCCCACACATGCATATGTTCACCCACCTCATCATATGAATAATTCTCGTCGTGCACCATTCCATCATGTTCCTTATGCCTATCCACAACATGCATCACGTAGAAATCAACGTCGCATGCATGCACCCAATAGGATGATGGCTCCCAAAATTTTCACTATTTGGAGCCCAAAGGACACAAGCATGGATGAAAAACAAGTGTATATGAATGCTTATTTTTCGGATGTTGTGCATAGTAGAAATTATGTGGGGAAGTCTAAGTCCAATTGGACTTGGCTTCCAAAGGTCTAACCTTTGAGGACCCAATGACCTTGGGTACCATGATATGAATGTTTCTATCTTTAGGTACTCAAGGAAAAGAAAAAGAAAAGGAGCAACAAATTTAAATTTAGCTCCAAAGGGAATTGGATACTCGATAGCGGGTGTTCAAAACACATGACGGGTGACGCTCAATTGCTCTCCGGAGTGGTTCCCATTGCAAATGGAAATCGCGTCGTATTTGGAGGCAATGAGAGCGGAACAATCGTCGGTGTTGGTAAAGTGGGTAACCCTTCTAAACCCTTAATTAGTGATGTTTATCTAGTTGATGGTTTAAATCATAATCTTATTTCAATAAGTCAACTTTGTGACAAAGGTTACAAAGTTAGCTTTGCGAAAGGATTGTGTCATATTTCAAATGATAATAATAAATTATTATTTTCCGGCACACGCCATAAAGATATTTATATTTTGGATCTTCCTAAGTCATATGAACAATGTCTCGTTGCCAACACAAGTGAACAACACTTATGGCATCGACGCTTTGGACATGTGAACTTTGGAACACTTTATAAACTTTCGAAATTAAATTCCATTAAAGGTTTTCCGAAACTCGTTTTTGAAAAGAAAAGTTTTTGTGATTCTTGTCAACGTGGCAAGCTTCCCAAATCTTCATTTAAACCTAAGAAAAGCATTTCTACGAAACGACCACTAGAGCTATTACATCTAGATTTATTTGGGCCAACTAGAGTTGCTTCCTTAGGAAATGCAAGATATGGACTAGTCATCGTTGATGATTATTCAAGATTTACATGGGTATTTTTCTTATGTAATAAAAATGAAGCTTTTGAAAACTTCACAATATTTGTGAAGAAAGTACAAAATCTCATCGGAACCACCATTGTCACTATTCGTAGTGATCATGGGGGTGAATTTGAGAATGAGTCTTTCTCAAATTTTTGTGATGATCTTGGAATTACTCACACGTTTTCTTTCCCTCGCGCACCTCCTCAAAATGGTGTTGTTGAGAGGAAGAATAGAACGCTTGTGGAGTGTGCTCGCACTATGCTCGAAGATAGTCAACTTGGTTATCAATTTTGGGCGGAAGCGGTACACACCGCTTGCTATGTGTTTAATAGAATACTTTTGAGGCCCGGCACCAAACAAACTTGCTATGAATTGTTGTTTGGTAGATTGCCTCAAGTTAAACATTTTCGTGTTTTCGGCGTAAAATGTTTTATTAAAAACACATATGATAATTTGGACAAGTTTGATCCGAGATCGGATGAGGGGATATTTGTTGGGTATTCCTCACGTAGCAAAGCCTACCGGATATACAACAAAAGATCCTCTACGATCGAGGAATCACTTCATGTCTCTTTTAATGAGAATTTTACTACTTCTAGAATTTCAAATGATAATGATTCTATGGATGTTTTATGTGATTCGTTTGAAAATTCTAAGTCTATTGATTCAATTGATTCTATTGAGACTAACCCGACTAATGAAGTTGTTGAGAATGTGCCTAGTGATCAAGGTATTCCCAAGCAGCTTCATACCGTCCGCGACCATCCCCATGAGCAAGTCATTGGCAATATTCATGATAGTGTCAAGACGAGATCGCAAGTCCACCACTTCGCCAATAGTGCCTTTGTCTCATCAATAGAGCCAAAGAATATAGTTGAAGCGTGCGAAGATAGTGCTTGGATCCTTGCCATGGAGGAGGAACTCATTCAATTCGAGAGGAATGAGGTATGGGAGCTTGTTCCTTTGCCATCGAAGAACCACACCGTCATAGGGACAAAGTGGATCTTCAAGAACAAATCCGACGAAAATCAAGTCGTCGTCCGGAACAAGGCTCGGTTAGTTGCTCAAGGCTATCGTCAAGAGGAAGGTATCGATTTCGAAGAATCCTTCGCTCCGGTAGCTAGATTAGAATCACTTAGACTTTTATTGTCTTATGCATGCCATAAAAATTTTAAGTTATTTCAAATGGATGTTAAAAGTGCATTTTTAAACGGAGATGTTGTTGAGGAAGTTTACGTTTCTCAACCTCCGGGCTTCATAAATGAAAAATTTCCAAATCATGTTTTTAAACTAAAGAAAGCTCTTTATGGTTTGAGACAAGCTCCTCGAGCTTGGTATGATCGCCTAAAGAATTTTCTTTTGGATTTGAATTTTAAAATGGGCGAAGCCGATTCTACAATTTTTGTTAAGCATGCGAATAATGATATTTTATTAGTTCAAATTTATGTTGATGATATCATTTTCGGTGCTACTAACTTCACTCTTTGCGAAGAGTTTTCTAATGTTATGAAGGAACAATTTGAGATGAGCCACATGGGCGAACTCAAATATTTCTTAGGTCTCCAAATTCGCCAAATGAACGATGCAATCTTCATCCACCAAACGAAGTACACGGTGGAGTTGCTAAAGCGATTTGGAATGGAAAGTGCTTCCGGGAAAAAGACTCCAATGAGCACGACTACGCATCTTGACAAGGATACGGGCAGTAAGGATGTAGACATTCGTCTATATCGAGGTATGATAGGTAGTTTACTCTATCTTACCGCAAGTAGGCCCGATATTATGTTTGCCGTATGCATATGTGCTCGTTATCAGTCTCATCCTAAGGAGTCTCACTTAGTAGCGGTAAAACGTATTTTCCGTTATCTAAGTTATACACTTGATTTTGGATTACTTTATCCAAAATCTAGCACGTATGAGTTAGTCTCATATAGTGATGCCGATTATGCGGGATGCAAATCCGACAGGAAAAGTACTAGTGGCACTTGCCATTTTCTAGGAAATTCTCTTGTCTCTTGGTTTTCCAAGAAGCAAAATTCCGTATCACTTTCAACCACCGAGGCGGAATATATTGCCGCCGGTGCCGCTTGTGCCCAGGCTCTTTGGATGAGACACACTTTGAAGGATTTTGGTATTCACTGTGATACTAGCCCTATCATGGTTGATAACCAAAGTGCTATCTGTCTTTCAAAGAATCCGGTGCACCATTCCCGATCAAAACACATAGATGTCCGACACCATTTTTTAGATGATCATGTTGCTAAAAAGGACATCATTTTAGTGTACGTTGAAACCCAAAAGCAAATCGCCGATATTTTCACGAAACCCCTAAAGGAGGACTCCTTTGTGCGGTTGCGTCGAGAATTGGGGATTATGGGTGAATCCAAGATATAGGATTCATGTTTCATTCAATTGTCTTGCATGATATTCGATTTCGCGATATTTTGTTCATGCTAGATTTATTGAATTATTGGGATTTTATGTAATATGTTTGAATTTGTGCTCGAATTCGTATTTGAATGTCGTATTTAAGATTTCGACGTTTTATGGGGTAATTTAGATGACTAATGAGAGTGTTAAGATGTTTCATCCAAGTGGTTTGTGAAGAGAAATCAATTATCAATGTTTGGACTCTTCTAGTCGGTTTCAGTTCATTAGTCAACCGACTAGATGCTCATCTAGTCTGTCAGCTAGTGAACTCAGACCGACTAGTTCAAGCTTTCATCCATCTCTTATCATTTTCTTTCTTTAGTTGGCCACAGTACACTTACCGACCGACTAGAATGAAAACTAGTCGGTCAGTTAGTATACTGCGACCGACTAATTCTAGCCCTAAAAATTCCCTGTTTCCCTCTGTTTCGACTTAGTCGGTTCAAGCTCATTGACCGACCGACTAGATCGTAATCTAGTCGGTCAGTGCTTGAACTGTGACCGACTAAGTGTGTTAGGGCATATGTGTCTTTTCACTTTCCAGACCGACTTAACTCAATTCTATTCGACTAAAATTCATTTTAGTCGGTCTTATTCTCTCCTCCAGCCCGATATCTCCCAAAACCCCTCTCGAGCCCCTTCGTCTTCCTGTCGATTCCGGCCATCTTTCCGTCCATCCGCCGCCGCCGATCGGTCTCCTAGGTATCCCTCCTCCTCCTCCTTGGTCGATTTCCCACTCTAGGGTTTGATTTAGATCTTATCTAGCTCCTAGGGTTTCGAATTTCTTCTAGGGCTTGTTTATTTCGAGTTTGTTGATTGTGCTTCTAGGGTTTGATCTCTAGGGTTTGTGTAGCTCGTAGCTTCGTTTGATTGTACTCGTTGTGTCGAGATCATGGCACGAACGAGGATCCCGATTTCATCTTCCGGGGCATCTCCTATGACCGTAGGGGGTGCTACCGCTTCGACCCCTCCCAATCGTAGGGCCAAGACCTCTCGACCCCCCTCTTCGTCTTCAACTCCGTTGAAGAGGAAGAGGACGTCCAAGCCTAAACCTGCCGGCCAATCGTCCAAGCCAAAGCCTAAGCCTAAAAAGTCCCGTGCCACCTCTCCTCCCGGTGAGCGTTCCGGTAGTGATTCCGAGGATAACACCGATGAGGAATACACTCCTGAACATCCCGAGAAAGCTCCTACTCCTCCTCCTCCGAAGACCCGTAAGGCTAAGGGTAAAGCTCCTATGCCAGTCGGCGGTGTAGACATATCGTTGTGCCGCGATGACCCTCAGTGTCTCGCAGCGTACAATCGTATAGAGCACTGCCCACTGTTGTTAGAGCATTACCTTCAGTTTTCTGATTTTCTCGGCCTTGCTGATCTTCTCTCCTATAGTGGCTTATTGGATTATCTTCGCTATGACTCCAAGGCGAATCCTAGACCATATCCTCGCCTGGTCAAATTATTCTATGTCAATCGTGTCCGAGGCCAGTACGATGCGAGTCACTCCATCGAGACTACTGTCTTGGGAACTTCTATAGTTCTCACAGCAGAAATCTTGGGAGAGATACTTGGTTGTTCATCGTCCGGTCTCCTTCCTTCTGACATTTCCGTCGATGATATCGATTCCTTGGATCAGTCCGTTCTTTCTGACATCTTCCATGTGATTCCTCCTGCCTTTATTGGAGTTCCTTCGAAGTCGTTCAAGCCAAATGCATGGGTATTGAATCTCATTCTGAAGTCGTGCTTGCTTCCCAAGTACGGCTCATCTTCTCTTCCATCCCAGCCATTTTTGAAGCTGATTTACGCTCTTTTCTTGGGTTGCGAGATTAATTGGGCTCGCGTTATACTCGATAAGATGGACTCTTTCGAGTGTATACGCAAGACCAATAAATCTGCGCATATCCCTTATCCGTGTCTGTTGACCCTGGTTTTTCGTCATTTCCGAGTTCCTCTCCCTCCTGACGATGAGCGTCCTTTGGGTCCTCCTCTGAACGTGACGGCCGTTAAGAAATCTCTAGCAGCGCTTCGTCACGTGCAGAGGTCGACCACATCTGCTTCCCAGGCTACTCCCTCAGCTGCTGCAGCCCCCACTCCTCCTGCTACATTAGATGATGTCGTACGCCTTCTTCGTCGGCACGAGTCTCGTTTGGCTCGTACCGAGGAGGTCGTCTGCCGTATGGCTCAGATGATGGGGATTGATCTTCCTCCTTCAGTTTCTGAGGCCGAGGAGATGGACGATGAGGAGATTGACGAGCTTGTCACTTCCTTGGCTCGTGGCGATGAGGCCACTGCTGCTGCTGCTGCTGCTACCACTTCTGCTCCTGGAGTTGGCACCACTTCCGGTGCTCCAGAGACTTCTGCTTCAGTAGTTCAGACTTCTGAGCCTGCTGCTGATCCTGTTGCCGAGCCTACTGTTACTCTTGCTGAGACCCCTGCTGTTGAGCCAGTTGTTTCCACACCTACCCCGACGATCCCGTCTGTTGAGACGCCTCTACTCCCTGCAGAGCCTGAGTCCACTCCGTCGACTGGACCCACTGAGACTGCAGATCCAGCCACTTCCTCGTGATCATCTGTTCCGAGGACTCTCCACTACTCTTTGGATGATATATCTTATTGAGAGTATTTTGGGTTAGGATGGAGTTTGAGGGTTGTTTTGATGTATTTTTGAGTTTTCTGGATGTCGGTGTTGGATATTTAGATGTACTTTGGATGATGTTGATGTTGGTGTTATATTTTGATGTGGATGATGATGTTGTATTTTTTGATGTTTATATAGATGATGTGTCGTACTTGATATGATGTACTTCTTGTATTCGATATCTTTTTGGATGTACTCATGATGTTCCTATCTATATATACATCGCTGTTCATGTTGTGATATTTACTTCGTCGTGCACATTAATATTCATTCAATGTCCATGCTATGTAAAATCATCACTCGACGATTAAAAAAAAACTTGGTTAAATAGATTGAAATTCTATAATTGTATAGAATTGTTTTCCATGCACAAATTTAACCAAGAATATTGAATATTGAAGAGTATGTTTCATTATTCAAGAAATGAATACTTATTTGGTATTTTTGATGATTTTGATTCTCGCTTTTTGATAATGGACAATTTGGCACACCTAGATTTGATTTCCACACTTTTCCCTTGGTGTCAATTAGGTCCATCGTCATTGTCTACGACTCCCGATGTTGGATTTTCCATTTCCTAGTTGTTGTCATTGTATGCCCCCCATTTTTGGGATAATGCCAAAGGGGGAGAGATAATGATAATAAATAGCGCAAATGAAAATTTAACTCAATTTCCAAGAATCTAGTTTGATATGTTAGATTCAGGGGGAGTTAAGATATATATAAGGATTTTCAAAATCCGATATTTCAAAAATCGATTCTCTTTATTTATCTTACTCGTCTGATTGATGCAACTCATATATATTCATTTTGGAATTAACGTGTCATCAATGCAGGGGGAGTAAGTATTTTTCATTTGAATCATTATTTTTGATTATTATTTATGTTGGTTTGTCATCACCAAAAAGGGGGAGAATGTTGAATATTGGACTCCCCGGATTTGGTTTTGATGATGAGCAAACATAAATAATCCATGAACTAACAATTTGTGAGCGCAGTATTGGAGATCGTCGCCAAATTCACGAGAACAACTAAAGCGACATCTCAACACTTCCCAAAGCTCGTATTCATGCCTAAAGCTTCGTTGAAGCTCTTGCGCCATTTTGGAAGTTATGAAGATTCAATCGAAGCTCTCGAAGACCGTTCTTTAAGGTTTATTTATAGTCTTTTAAGCTTCGATCAATAGAATGTTAAGCCTTGAGTATATCTTACGTTTCTATCTTCATTACGCTCATATCGTAGCTCTAGGATCCTAGTACAAGTTCATTCTAACTTCCTCGAAGCGTCGCGCTTCGATTCGGACTTGTATGTGCATGTTAGTTGGTACAAGAAGAAGTACTGACCGACTAGATGGTGATCTAGTCGGTCAGCAACTCTTCTTGGACCAACTAGTTTGATTCCTTAATTTCTTGGACTTTACTGTTTACAGTTAGTCGGTCTACGTTGACTCACCGACCGACTAGTTTGTGAACTAGTCGGTCAGTGATGCTTCTTTGACCGACTAGTTGTGACTTACTGTTCATACTAAATTTCTCCTAAGCTACTGTTTATCGTTAGTCGGTCTAAGAACGTTTGGTGACCGACTAGTTGACAATCTAGTCGGTCAACTTTTGTTCTTGGACCGACTAAGTCAATTTGTATTCAGACTATTTCACTTTGCCTCTTAGTCGGTCTACGTTCACTGACTGACCGACTAGTTGTGAAACTAGTCGGTCAGAGAGTCTTCTTGGACCGACTAGATTTCTAGGTCTGAAATTCTATCTCTTCTCAGTTTCTCACTTAGTCGGTCCATGTTGATTGACTGACCGACTAGTTGATGAACTAGTCGGTCAGTGGTTGTTCTTTGACCGACTAGTTTTCTCAGATTTCTATCCGTTGGAAATTGACCTAACTTGTTTTTATGGGACCCTATAAATACGAACCTAGGTCATTTCTATCTAGGTTAGAGCTGCCATTAAGAGATTCATTGAGATCAAAAGAGATAGCCATTCTCACTCTTTTCTAAAGCTCTCTTCCTCACAAGAAACCCATTCTCTCACTATTCTAGATCTAGAATCCATCTTGAGAGAAGCTTGTTCTTGGTGAGCCCTTCAAGCCCTAGCTTGAATCAAGTCTCCAAATCTCTCCTAGGCACTTATTGCTGGTCATTTCCTTGGTGCTAGGACTTGGTGACTTCATCTTCCTCAAATCCTTCATTTCACCTATTGGGTAAGAAAAACTCAAGGTATAGGATTTTGTGGTAAGATTGTTTATTTCTTATAAACTCTTTTATATTGCTTATTGGTTCTCTCGGTTGTGAGAGAAGGTTGTGATCCCGGGTTGTGGGATTCACTATTGCCATTGCATGTATGATTTGATCTTGTGAAGGTTTTTCACAAGATATTCATAGTGGAAATCTTGGGTTAGGGTTTCTAACCTAAGTATCCGGAGGGGATCCGGGTGGTTGGGACGTAGGATCACCGGGAACAAGTCGGGGAGACTTGGGTGGATCCGAACCCATTAACATCTCTTGTTAGCATTGTTAATTTTGTTGTTGTCATTCAATTTAAGCTTCCGCAAATTGATTTGGTAGTTGTTTGCAATTTAATTTGGAATTATACTCCTTGTTATTTTAAAGTACTATTCACCCCCCCTCTAGTACTTGTGCAGTAGCTTGTAGGGCATTACATTAACATTCTAAGACTCATAACGAAGTAAATACTAAAGATTACAATGAATATCATTACTTCTTCATGGTCTTGAGTCTTTTAGTTGTATGTCTTGAATGTCTCCAACGTCATCTATTTTTTGATCCTAAAGATGTTCTTTGAAGCTTGTGAATCATCCATTCATTTCTTCTCTTTGGATTGAATCTCCAATCATTTGTTGATGCTATTGGCTTGAAGTTTGAGGTAGTATTTGAGTTCTTCAAGCCAATGCTTCACATTTGTTGATCTACCAAGTTCTCCACTTGAATCAACACGTGCATCCACTTTTGATCTTCTTGAATCTAATTGGTGTCTCTTTAGTTAACTGCAATCACATGAGTTAATCACAATGATTTATATTTGATCATCATCAAAACCAAAGTGGAGAATCCAATACTCAACAAAGAACAAATAGAGAGAAAGCATACAAAGGATTTAAGTCACCTTAACGACCAAGGGAACACTTCTATTGATTTCAATTAGGAGATACAAAAGGCACTTAACTACTCCTAAGAAATCCTCACAATTGGCTCTCTCAAATATGGCTCTCAATGATCCTATGGAACTTCCAATATGACCTCATACAAGTTTTCCCAATGCTTCAGAAGAAACTCAATTGATTTCCCAATGTTTCAATGCAAATTACCAAAGCCTTTGCCCTCCCTTTATAGGGATGAAGTGGGAGGGGATTGGTGCACCAACCCCTTTCTGTCCCTTTTTGACAAACCAGTAGCCCATATGGGCCCGTTGGAATGAGCCAACAAACACAAATCTCCACTTCGACGAGATCTTGTGTCTATGTCACTCAATCGACTGTCAGCGCTCCTCCTCGGTGAGAATCTTCTCGTGTTTCCATCATCTTGCCTCGAAAGGCTCATACGGCTCCGCAGAGCCTCATTGCCCTAGAAGGGGCCACTAAAGTCATCTCATATCATCAACATACAAGTCCGAGTCATACTTAAACTTGACTCCAATATCGACCTTCATAAGATTATCCGTCGAACAATTACTAGTGCCAAGTAGCTCCACCCGATCCTTGGCTTCATCAGTCGTCGTTGATTTCATCTCATAACACCAATCTTTGCTTCATCCACATAGGTCGTCATTGTGCTCCACCTCACCGAATAAGGTCGAAGACTTATCACACCTGACAAAGAAAGCAAACGGTTGGCATCTCTCATACATTGGTCTCCAAACTTTGACAGAATCCATCAGCTGTGCACGTTGTGGGGACAAGTTGTCTCCACCATACTGACTTGAACCATCACCTCTATTAGCACCACCTCTCCGGAGATCATCTAATGACGTCGTATTTGGTGCGTGCGAGCTTGAGTCGGTAGCTTGCTCATCTGGAACTTTTGTCGTTTTCATCATCACTCATCCAAGTAATAGAGGTTGCCTTTATGGTTCCCCTTCATTAGGATCATTGCTCCTCGTGTCAACTTCAAAGCGCTATCCTCCATAGAAACTTTGCACCCTTGTGCTTTCTAATGAACCAAGTGATATTGTAACGCCTCACTCCCCGGGATACCCGATAAGTACGAATCCGTATCAGGTATTCCCGAAGAGGCGGGTGTTACGAAGGAAATACAAAAAAAACAACAACACGCAAGGCAGATCCACTGCGCACTGCTGGGATAGTACCTGTAGTATTCCAGATAACAAACACAGAAACACTAAGAGAACCAGTAACTGAACCACTGATATATACATGTATTCAAACAGTTTATATACAACATCATTAAACAAGTCTCATATACAACATATGACTCACATCTCCCCAACTACAAGGCTCACATCCACTTTCCCACACTCATACAAGAAACACACCCAAGCTCCTCACACGCTCATCCAAAACCCGCAAATCCAACCAGCTAGCTAATGGGCTTCCAACTCCCCGAGCCAATACCTGAAAAATATCAACGGGACACGTCACAGCGTGACCTAGTAGGATGTCCAAACCCAACCCACATGGTGCACAAAAATGCTAAGCTCTAATTAACAACGGAAAACTAACTTCTGGCATATCACGGCAAGTGCATACGAAAATGTAAATGGTGTCATTACAAACCACGTACCTGCAGCAAGATGATAACCTGCAAAACAAAGTGAGTAGGACATATAGAGAAGGGAGCAGCAATATTAAGGAACCGAAACCTAGCTTTGGCTTAGATGGCATGTAGTACTAGAAGGGTGCCATCTTGGGTCCCAACATGGTTTGATATTCAACAAAATACTAACTTCAAATTAATTCGTATTTAGAAATTCGCATCGTGCTAAGGGTAAGTGATAATTAAATCTACAACTCTATGAAACTCAGTCTTTTCATGTTCCATAATAAAAATGATAACGTTCATCATAGTAACATTACTACAAACACTTGGCATGCATGATGATCAATTCTTACTTTAATAGAATTCAATATGAAATCGAAAACAAGGCAACAACTAGCAAGATGTCATCTTGAAGATATATGGGTCTACTTCATAGTATAGAAAGAATTGCCTACCTTTAATTAAGATTTGTCTCTTTAACGCGCTTGGAAGAATTGTAAAGATAATACACCATCCGAAGAGGTGATCCTACCCTCACCAAAGCTTCCAACTTGCAAGCTATCATAAAACACTCTTACTAACTTTTCAATTAGAGATTAAGAAATACATTCCTTTAAACATAGAAATTTTGAGGGAAGTAGCAAGTAGAATTCCTAGCTTAAGTTTCTAATACTTCAGATTTTATGAAAAGCTTATAAAAATTTAGGCAGAGTTTCTCTTGTATTTTTCAAACTTTTTTAAATACAACATGAATAATATTTAAAAGAAACATGCTTCATTCATAAGAAAAATATGGCAATGTTCAAGAATCATAAGAGAAGTGCCTTGAAGGGATGGGCTTGCATTAAAATTAAGAACCAACATAACACACCTCAAGATCTTGATGTAGAAAATGCAACATTCATCATCTTATTCACTAGCTTCACAATTTTCCCAACAAATTCCAAACAAAACTCATATTCCAACAACCTCAAGGACAAGTTTAATTAGCAACCATTCTTTCACGTAAAATGGAAAGTACGTAACTCTACTCTCATTAATACATTTTGCCATGAAGTTAGTAACTTGAACATAATCCTAGAATAAATGACTAACTATAGCATGACTACTTCATTCAAATGACACGAGTGCATCAAACTTTGGTAAAGATCACCACTTACATGAAAAAGAGGGCAATTTGCATATCATTCATTAAAGTTTTTCATGTTCTCATTGAATTGAGCCAATGAAAGGGACTAACTACGCAAGGGTTCCAACTCGCACATGGGTTCTCAATCAAGCTAACTACTTGAACAACGATCCTTAATAATTTAGCAAGACAAACTTAACATCACCAAGTACTAAAGATGCCAACTTTAGTTAGCAAGGCCCTTAAAGACATCACCTTAACACAACTACAACATGGAATTAAGAAGGATGGAAGCTTGCATTAGGATCTTAAGTAAAACAACAATTTCTTAACAATTAAGGCTACTAGTAACTTAACGATCCAAATCACTTAGGAAGGAGTTAGCTTGGGTTAAGGGAGGGGTGAATAATGTTATCTTGGCCTTAAGTTGAGACATTAATAACAACGCCAACAATAACACTAACAACAACAACCACTACGACAACGTCATCAACAACAACATAACATCCACAACAACATTTTAATTCAAGAGAAGGAAACACAACTCCAACCCAATTCATCTTTTAGCAACCACCCAAAACCCCACTTTCCAACATACAACCATTTCAACATATAATGCATTCATGGCAATATTCATTCTCATAAAGAAACAATCACACACATATATCACTACAATCACACAAATGCTCAATGATGCCATGCTGCACATGATTCACAAGCAATGCAATGCAATAGGGATCCCATGATTGAGCCGGCGTGCACGTGCAAATAATTCTACTCCGTTATCAACGTGGAGCCACCTAATGGATCAAGAGGTGGCCAACGGCGTATTCACCCACCTCCTACCATGGCACTTTTTCCATGCCCGTGCACTCCATCTCGTGTCCTAACGTGACCATGTCACACATTCCATATTTCACGTGTATCCAACACCACACCGCCAATTTTTTCATCTCATTTGCATTTCATATAAACTTCATTTTATGCAAATTAAATGAACCTCATTTCATGCAAATTAAATTGAATACATAATTTCCAACAACCCAAAATGAGAGCAAGATTTTACGAAAGTGAGCAATTATAGCCTCCAACAACTTAATGAAGCGGAATGAGAGCAAATTCACTTGTTATTCAAACAAGACATTAGAGGGCTTCATGCTCCATATTATAGCAACATAATGCACACCTCAATTTAAAATAGCATACTTCACATTTTCTTGCAAGAAATATAAGAGTAATTCCATTTAATCAATAAACGTAACAAAAGGAGAACAATTTCAATCCATATCATAAAATGAGAACTATTTCATTTAATCATTGAAATCAAAATGAGAAAACAATCTCAAACAAGGTAATTTGAATGTTAAACTTCCAACACATCATAATAACTTCCATCATCCCAACATTTCATATAAACTTCCAACTTCCTTCACCTCCAACAAATTCCCTACATCTCAACATTCCAACATGATTTCCAACATCTCGACACTCCAACGTTGAGAGCAATCCAAGAATTAAAAGTACAATTCAACTTAATTCAACTAGAACCTAGCATGTTTCCATTCGAACAATTCTAATAAGTTGCATTCATGGGCAATTTTACAAACAAATGGTATACATACTTGGTTTTGTCTTGGAATCATGGAATTTGCATCGGAAGCATTTACTAAAGCACACATTTTAATTCTCATGGCAATTAAGAAAACATGAATAGGTAAACACAAGTGGCCTCCAAGCATATACATGTTGACTAGCAAGGATTACACGAAACTAACTTACATGAAACTATAATGTCATCCATACAAGAAACTACCATATGAACAATTAATGCAAAAGGGCACATGGCATAATAAGGAAACATGAATTACCATGACCAAGATACGTATCACATGCAATTGGGCTTCATATAGGGCTGTTGACGAACAAAACATTCGACGAACTACTCGTAAACAAGCTCGGTACATGTTCGTTTACGTTCGTTCAGGAAGCTTAATGAACAAGCTTAAACAGATTTTTAGAGCTCGGTTAGTAAACGAACAGAGCTTGAACATAACTATATTCGTTCATTTATGTTCATGAACAAGCTTGTTATGTGTTCGTGAACAAGCTCGCTAAGTGTTCATGAACAAGCTCGTTAAGTGTTCGTGAACAAGCTCGTTAAGTGATGTTAGTGAACAAGCTCGTTGAAGAGGTGGATGTGTTTAATTCAATTTGAAGAATCTTGTTCATGAACATGTTCGGTAAGCTCTGTTAAGTGTTCGTGAACCAGGGCTTGAGTGAATTAAAATTAAAATTAAACACTCACCTCCTCAAATTGAATTAAACACATCCACCTCTTCAACTTCCCAGCTTCCCACTCCTAGACTCCCAGGCTCCCAGCTCTCTTTTGGTCCATTGCCATTGTTCGTTCATTTGTTTGCAAATCTGTTCATGAACAAGATTGATTGTGTGTTCGTTAACACGTTCCCGAACATGTTCACAAACAAGCTCGATAAGTCTTGTTAATGAACAGAACGTTCATTCGGTAAGCTCGGTTTACGTTCGTTTATGTTCATTAACGTTCGTCCGGTAAGCTTAACAAACAAGCTTGAACATGTTTTTAGAGCTCGGTTAGTAAACGAACAGAGCTTGAACATGGATTTTGTTCATGAACAAAACCAAGCACACTGTTCAAGCTCGTTCAAGCTCGTTCGTCAACAGCCCTAGCTTCATATAACAACCCTAAAAATTGCATTCCCTACTCATCAAATGAAGTGAAATAAACATGAGAGTTGAGATTGGAATCCTACCTCTCCCAATTTCATGAAGCTCTCCATTGCTCCAACATCAAGCTCCAACTCCTATTTCATTTTCCTCAACAATTAGGGCTACCATCATTAAAATTGAAATGCACAAATTATACTAAATGGGTATAAATGGCCTACCTTGCTTGGAGAATCAAAATCCCTCCACCAATTGCATGATTCACCATGGATTTCATCTTCAATCACCAAGCCATAGTCTCCTCTTTCAATTTCATGACTCCACCATCAATCCACCTTCAATCCCAAAGCCCTAATTTCGAGATTTCCCCTAATTCCTCCATGAATCACCCTATTCTAATTCAAAACACTAACTTCTCTTGATCCCACACTCCCATAACTACAAGATCTTCACTAGGGTTCTAAAGAGGAAGAAAATATGGGGTTTGAGACTGAAAAATTAAGAAAATAAACCCAGAAATTTTCGGCCAGCTTTGAGTTGGATTTTTGGGGGAAGTTTTGGCCATGGAGTTGAAAAAAATTGAAGAAAATGAATGGTAGAAGGAGGGGATGTGCTTAGGGCTTCACGCCTTCTCCTCTTCCTCTTCTTTCCTTCTTCTTCTTCCCATTTTCCGTCCATCTCCTCCCAGAATTTTCGACAGCAAGGGGGCTTCTCATTCGGCCTGGGTTGGGGAAGAAACGGGGGAAGAGGAAGGAGAAACAAAATAAGTTTGTAGAAAAGAAAGAGAAGTGGGTATTACAAGTTTGACATTCCCAATTAAATCCAACCCTCTTCTCTCATCTAATAGTCTAGCCCAACTACTAAAGCCCAATCACCATCAACTAGCAATAATCCAATCCCAACTCTAGCTACCAAGTTAAACTAAGGCCTTCACCATAGTAATGAAAATATTAATCAACATCACCAAGGATGAAAATACTAACACCAATTCTAATAACAACTTCATCACGAATAACAACCAAACATCACTAATTTTGATATCATTCATCAATAACTATCACAGTGTCACCAATTATCATAAACATATCATTTTACTATACACACTTACCAACTAAAACTGCTAATCACGCTATTAACCACTAAGAGCACGCTAACAAAATATCAATTCACTATCCAACCATACGCATTCCCTTATATAACCAAAGTAGATCATAGTCACCGTACAACCATACAAGTAGAAAATTACCATACACACACACACACACACGCATATAGTAGTTTACACATACAGGCATTACAGATATCAAGTTGTACTTCAGGTCGGGCACATCATGAACATCGCCAATGTCCCGTGTGACACAATCACTCATCTTTATGCGGACCGTGCCAATGCCCATCGTCGTGCATGCTCCATCATCTATAAGAATGACTTTAATCTTACTACGTACGTTCATAGAAAGTAGTAAAGTACTCTCTGTGGGGTGTCATGGAACGAGCAACCCAAGTCAAGCACCCATCCCCCTTTCATCACCCCTCTATAGCACCAACTAGGACCCACTCATCCGCCTCCTCGCTTTTGACGATGTTGGTAGTATCATCCTTCTTCTTATTGGCCTTTGCGTACTCTCTCGCCCAATGTCCTCTTCCTTGCAAAAGGCACATTGATTCCTCTCGATGTTTGTGCGTGGAGCTATACTATTGTCCCTCGTTTCGGATCTATGTTTCACTTTGCGGTCTCCACCTCTTTCATTGCTCCGACCTCTAACCACGGTAAGCGCTTCAAACCATTGGCCCCTTATCTTCTCATCATCATTCTTTCTAAATTCACTGCTAGTGAGAGCGTTAAAAACTTCATTGAAGGTGATAGATTCTTTACCATAGGTTAAGATCAAAACGATGTGCTCATAGTCTTTATACATGGAGTTGAAGAAAATCATCGCCTTTTCCTCATCTTCCACCTTGACGTCGATGTTCCTCAAATCTGTGAGGAGTTTGTTGTAGTGGTCGAGGTGTTCTTCAACTGAAACTCCTTCCTCCATCTTGAGGCCAAAAGGCTTCTTCTTTAGGTGTAGGCGATTCTGAATGTTCTTCTTCATATACTTCTCACCAAGCACATCTCATAACGCTTTTTGTGTTCGTCTCCTCCATGAAAGGGTACTTATTCTCCGTTGTCAAGTAGAGCCGGATCGTGCCGCAAGCGGTCCGGTTCATCATCTTCCACTCCACATCTAACGTCGTAGTCAGCCTCTCATCTAGTACTTAATCTTGACCAAGTTGGTTCAAGATGTCAAGTACTTCGCATCTCCACATGCCGAAGTTGATACGCACATCGAACTTCATACTGGATACGATAGTTTGCGTAGTTGAACATTGCACCATTGGAGTAGAAGGATTGTCGTCGCCATCTTTGCTCATCTTCTTCATCTAGATTTTCGTCGCCAAAGCTCTGATACTAATTGTTGTGCGCCAATCAGAAGCAATCAAATCGTCGAACTAGCAAGAAGAACAAATAGAGAGAAAGCATACAAAATATTTAGGTCGCCTTAACGACCAAGGTGTTGGATATTGGACTCCCCGGATTTGGTTTTGGATGATGAACAAACATAAATATATCGTGAACTAACAATTTGTGAGCGCAGTTATGGAGATCGTCGCCAAATTCATATGAACATCCAAAGCGACATCTCGAGACTTCTCAAAGCACGTGATCGTATGCCTAAAGCTTTGTTGAAGCTTATGGACCATTTTAGAAGTCATGAAGATTCGATTGAAGCTATTGAAGACGGTATCGTCAAGTTTTATTTATAGTCTTTAAGCTTCTTTCGTAGAATGTTAAGCCTTGAGTAGGTCTTACGGTTTAAATCTTCATAACGCTCATATCTTAGCTCTAGGATCTTAGTAGAAGTCCATACAAACTTTCCCGAAGCTTCGCGCTTCGGTTCGCGACTTCTTGTGCATGTTAGTTGGTTCAAGAAGAAGAACTGACCGACTAGATGGTGATCTAGTCGGTCAGCAAAGCTTCTTGGACCGACTAGTTTTTGTCAGTCAATTCTAAGCTCTTTACTGTTTACAGTTAGTCGGTCTAAGTTGACTCACCGACCGACTAGTTTGTGAACTAGTCGGTCAGTGATGCTTCTGTGACCGACTAGTTGAGCTTTCCATGTACATGCAAATTTGAGCCTGAGCTACTGTTTATCATTAGTCGGTCTGTGTTCATTGATCGACCGACTAGTTGATGAACTAGTCGGTCAACTTTCCTTCTTGGACCGACTAGTTGAGCTTTACTGTACATGCCAATTTTCTCCTAACTTACTGTTTATCGTTAGTCGGTCTATGCTCATTTGGCGACCGACTAGTTGATGAACTAGTTGGTCAACATTTGTTCTTGGACCGACTAAATCAATTTGTGTTCAGACTTCAGTTTTATCTCTTAGTCGGTCTCAGTTAAGTAACCGACCGACTAGTTGTGAAACTAGTCGGTCAGCTACTCTTCTTGGACCGACTAGTTCCTTTTGTCTGTGCTTCGACCTTTTGGCTGTTCTTCCATTAGTCGGTCTACGTTAAATGACCGACCGACTAGTTGATGAACTAGTCGGTCGGTGGTTGTTCTTTGACCGACTAGTTGAGTTCAGAAAAGAGTCGTTGGAGCATTTAATGACTCGAATTTCTTTCTCTCTCTCCTCTATCCTATAAATACTTGATGGGCTGCATTCATTGCAGTCAAGGCTGATATTATTGCAAGTTTAGAGATCAAGAGATATCATTCCAAGCTCATTCAAAGCTCTTTCATTCCATTCAATAAGCTCTCCTCACTCTTACTTCCAAAGAGAGATTCATTGAGTGTGAAGCCTTCCAAGCCAAGTGCTTGATCCTAGGTCACCAACAACCCCATAGCTCTCCATCGCTGATCTACATCTTGGAGCTAGGGATTGGTGCCTTCTTCTTCCTCAAAATCATCCTTGCCCTAATTCGTAAGCATTACTCAGGGCATATGTATTTTGTCGGTAAGAAGTTTCTATTTCATTTACTTTCATATTGTAAGTTTCACTCTCGGTTGTGAGAGTGTGGTTGTGATCCTGGGTTGTGGGAGTCACAAAATACTTTGTGTATGATTTGACTTGTGAAGGTTTTTCACAAGTATTTCATAGTGGAAATCTTGAGTTAGGGTTTCTAACCCAAGTATCCGGAGGGGATCCGGGTGGTTGGGACGTAGGATCACCGGGAACAAGTCGGGGAGACTTGGGTGGATCTGAACCCAGTAATATCGTTGTTTGCGATTGTTTCTTGGTTGTTTAACATTTACATTTCCGCATTTTCCGCATTGTTTGGTAGAGTTTGCAAGTAATTAGGAATTAGCCTCTTAATTATTTTAAACTACTATTCATCCCCCCTCTAGTACTTGTGCAGTAGCTTAGCAGGGCATTACATTTGGTATCAGAGCCAAGTCTATAGCTATGTCTGCCAACGACAACAAGACCGTTCGTCCACCTTCCGACTATATCACCTTCAAGAACCGTGAAGGAGCGTCTTCGGTAATGGAAGGACATTCCTCAACGAGGCCTCCATTCTTCAACGGTACCAACTACAGGTACTGGAAATACCGGATGGAAACTTTCCTCCGGAGTACTTCACTATGGAGGACCACGATGAAGGAATATGTCGAGCCCACCGAAGAAGATTTCGAGAAATGGACTCCCACGGAGGTCGCCGCGGAGGTAAGCAATGCCAAGGCAATGAACACCTTGCAATGTGCTTTGGAGCCCGATGATTTCAACAAGATATGCACATGTAAGAGTGCATATCAAATATGGAACTCACTCCTCATATTACATGAAGGGACGAGTAAGGTAAGAGACTCTAAACTCGTTGTAGTTAATAAAGATTACGAGATGTTTCATATGCTACAGGGTGAGAAGATGAAGGAGTATTATGCTCGCTTCGTCGACATCATAAACAAGTTAGAGGCTCTCGGCAAATCCTACACCCAAAAGGAGAAATGTTCGAAGCGTATAGAAGGACTTCCTTCTAGTTGGGAAAAGCGCACCTTCGCCATCGAGGAAGGTAATGATATGAACAAATATACCATTGTTCAACTAATGAGTACCTTGATGTCTTATGAGGTACGCAAGGATAGCAAGTTGAAGTTGCAGGAAAAGATGAAGTCTTACCTACAACAAGAAGAGCCAAAGAAGAAAGCTATTGCTTTCAAGGCCGCTCCATCTACTTCCACATCAACCGATGATGAGAACTCGGAAAACGAGTTGGACTTAGAGTCCATGGCTCTCATGGCCAAGAAGTTCAACCGGTTCTCCCGGAAAGGTAACTTCAAAAACAAGGCAAAGTTCAATTCTTCTAGCGCCTCTTCTTCTTTGTGCTTTAAATGCAACAAGCCAGGACACATGAAAGCGGAGTGTCCTCTAAACAAGCAAAAGGAGAAGTGGAAGGCGCCGAAGTACGACAAGTCCAAGAAGTACAAGAAAGGGAACAAAAAAGGGCTTGTCGGGGCAACATTCACCGACTCCGAGGATTCCTCAAGCGGAGAGTCGGATGATGAGCAAGTGGAGCAAGCACACATGTGCTTCATGGCAAGAGAGGAGCATGATCAAGGATCTTCCTCTTCCGATGATAGCGACAACGAAGGCGATGAGGTAACCATGGATGACCTTAGGAATGCTAATTCTCAATTGTGGTCTAAGTATAATAAATTAGTAAATAGGTATACTAAAGTAAAAGATGACTTAGCTAGCATTCAAACCTCGCATAAAACTATCATCACCAACAACGACACCGTTGTTGAAGGGTTGAAGAATGAGATTGTTAATCTCAAGACTCAACTTGAACATGTTAGCATTGAGGATCCGGAGGAACACAAAATAGTGGATTTGACTTCTCAAAACTCGACTTTGAGTATTGAGAATGAGAATCTTAAATCTCGTGTTTATGTGCTCACATCGCAAGTAACCACTTTGGATGCTTCTATGCGTTCTCTCACCGAGAAATATGAGAACACATTAGGCCGAATTAATAAATTCAATAAGGGTAAGGACCATTTGGATAAAATCCTAAGTGACTTACTTCCGGCCAATCACCACATTGGCTTGGGGTATACGATGGGAAGTTCATCCAAATCGGCCACTACTTTTGTTAGGCCAACTTCCGGTGACTCAACGAGTGGTAGCAAACACTCTATTGGTAGTTCATCTACCAATGGTGCTTCCACCTCGTCCACACCCTCTTTCGGAAAGAAACCCACTTTGGGTGGACCTCCAAAGAAGGGCCAGCCTACATGTACACCAATACTATGCCACGTAGGAACTCACGTCTTACTCCACCGGCTCACACATATGATGATTTCTATGCTACACGTTCACAGGCACGTGCACACCATGTGAGACACCCTCACGCACGTGTTCCTCCACATGCATATGTTCACCCACATCATCGTATGAATAACTATCCACATGCACCATTCCATCATGTTCCTTATGCCTATCAACAACATGCATCACGTAGAAACCAACAACGCATGCATGCACCCAATAGGATGAGGGCTCCCAAAATATTCACAATTTGGAGCACAAAGGACACAAGCATGGATGAAAAACAAGTTTACCTGAATGCTTATTTTTCGGATGTTGTGCATAGTAGAAATTATGTGGGGAAGTCTAAGTCCAATTGGACTTGGCTTCCAAAGGTCTAATCTTTTCGACCCAATGACCTTGGATACCATGATATGAAATTTTCTATCTTTAGGTACTCAAGGAAAAGAAAAATAAAAGGAGCAACAAATTTAAATTTAGCTCCAAGGGGAATTGGATACTCGATAGCGGGTGTTCAAAACACATGACGGGTGACGCTCAATTGCTCTCCGGAGTGGTTCCCATTGCAAATGGAAACTGCGTCGTATTTGAAGGCAACGAGAGCGGAACCATCATAGGTGTTGGTAAAGTGGGTAATCCTTCTAAACCTCTTATATGTGATGTTTACCTTGTTAAAGGATTAAACCACAATCGTATTTCAATAAGTCAACTTTGTGACAAAGGTTACAAAGTTAACTTTGCGAAAGGAATGTGCCATATTTTAAGAAAAGATAATAATGAATTATTGTTTTCCGGCACACGCCATAAGGATATATATATCCTAGATCTTCCAAGATCACATGAACAATGTCTTATTGCCAACACAAGTGAACAACACTTATGGCATCGACGTTTTGGTCATGTGAACTTTGGAACACTTTTTAAGCTTTCCAAGTTAAATTCTATTAGAGGCTTTCCTAAGCTTGTCTTTCAAAAGAAAAGCTTTTGTGACTCGTGTCAACGAGGCAAGCTTCCAAAATCTTCATTTAAACCTAAGAAAAGCATTTCTTCTAAGCGGCCTCTAGAGCTATTACATCTAGATTTATTTGGGCCAACTAGAGTTGCTTCATTAGGTAATGCTAGATATGGACTTGTCATCGTTGATGACTTTTCTAGGTTTACTTGGGTATTTTCATTATGTAATAAAAATGAAGCTTTTGAAAACTTCACATTTTTTGTTAAGAAAGTACAAAATCTCTTAGGAACCACCATTGTCACTATTCGTAGTGATCATGGAGGTGAATTTGAGAATGAGTCTTTTGAGACATTTTGTGATGAAGTTGGTATTACACACACCTTTTCATTCCCTCGCGCACCTCCTCAAAATGGTGTTGTTGAGAGAAAGAATAGGACGCTAGTGGAGTGTGCTCGCACTATGCTTGATGATAGCCAACTTGGCCATCAATTTTGGGCGGAAGCGGTACATACCGCTTGCTATGTGTTTAATAGAATACTTTTGAGGCCCAGCACTAAACAAACTTGTTATGAATTGTTGTTTGGTAGGTTGCCTCAAGTTAAACATTTTCGTGTTTTTGGTTCGAAATGTTTTATTAAGAACACGTATGGTAGTTTGGACAAATTCGATCCAAGATCCGATGAGGGGATTTTTGTTGGATATTCTTCGCGTAGCAAAGCCGACCGGGTATTCAACAAACGAACCTCAACGATCGAGGAATCGCTTCATGTGTCATTTAATGAAGGATTTGTTCCAACGAGAATTACTAATGATGATGACTCTATGGATGTCTTATGTGATTCAATTGGTAATTCTAACTCTATTAATTCTATTGATTCTATTGATACTAACCCGTCTAATGAAGTTGTTGAGAATGTTCCTAGTGATCAAGGTATTCCCAAACGGCTTCATACCGTTCGTGACCATCCTTATGAGCAAGTCATTGGCAATATCCCTGATAGTGTCAAGACGAGATCGCAAGTGAACTACTTCGCTCATTGTGCCTTTACCTCCTCGATAGAGCCAAAGAATGTTAATGAAGCGTGCGAAGATAGTGCTTGGATCTTAGCCATGGAGGAGGAACTCATTCAATTCGAGAGGAATGAGGTTTGGGAGCTTGTTCCATTGCCATCGAAGAACCACACCGTCATAGGGACAAAGTGGATCTTCAAGAACAAAACCGACGAAAACCAAGTCGTCGTCCGGAACAAAGCTCGGTTAGTTGCTCAAGGCTACCGTCAAGAGGAAGGTATTGATTTCGAAGAATCCTTCGCTCCGGTAGCTAGATTAGAATCAATTAGATTACTATTATCTTTTACATGCCATAAGGATTTTAAATTATTTCAAATGGATGTAAAAAGTGCATTTTTAAACGGAGATGTTGTTGAGAAAGTTTATGTTTCTCAACCTCCGGGTTTTATGAATGAAAAATTTCCAAATCATGTTTTTAAACTTAAGAAAGCTCTTTACGGTTTGAGACAAGCTCCTCGAGCTTGGTATGACCGTCTAAAGAATTTTCTTTTGGATTTAGGATTTAAAATGGGAGAAGTTGATTCCACATTATTTGTTAAGTATTCGAATAATGATATAATTTTAGTTCAAATATATGTTGATGATATCATTTTCGATGCTACTAACTTTGCTCTTTGCGAAGAGTTTTCTAATGTGATGAAGGAACAATTTGAGATGAGCCACATGGGTGAGCTCAAATATTTCTTAGGTCTCCAAATTCGCCAAATAGACGATGCAATCTTCATCCACCAAACGAAGTATACGGTGGAGTTGCTAAAGCGATTTGGAATGGAGAATGCCTCCGGGAAAAAGACTCCAATGAGCACGACTACGCATCTTGATAAGGATACGGACGGTAAAGATGTAGACATTCGTCTATATCGAGGTATGATTGGTAGTTTACTTTATCTTACCGCAAGTAGGCCCGATATTATGTTTGCCGTATGCGTATGTGCTCGTTATCAGTCTCAACCTAAGGAGTCTCACTTTGTAGCGGTAAAACGTATTTTCCGTTATTTAAGTTATACACTTGATTTTGGATTACTTTATCCAAAATCTAGCACATATGAGTTAATCTCATATAGTGATGCCGATTATTCGGGATGCAAATCCGACAGGAAAAGTACTAGTGGCACTTGCCATTTTATAGAAAATTCCCTTGTCTCTTGGTTTTCCAAGAAGAAAAATTCCGTATCACTTTCAACCACCGAGGCGGAATACATTGCCGCCGGTGCCGCGTGTGCTCAAGTTCTTTGGATGAGACACACACTTAAAGACTTTGGTATAAACTGTGATACTTGCCCTATCATGGTGGACAACCAAAGTGCACTATGTCTTTCCAAGAACCCGGTACACCATTCCCGTTCGAAACACATAGATGTCCGACACCACTTCTTAGATGATCATATTGCTAAAAAGGACATCATATTAGTGTATGTTGAAACCCAGAAGCAAATCGCCGATATTTTCACGAAACCCCTAAAGGAGGACTCCTTTGTGCGGTTACGTCGAGAATTGGGGATTATGGGTGAATCCGAGATATAGGATTCATTTTTATTAAATATTCTTGCATGATATTCTATTCATTATATTTGCTCATGCTTGAAGTATTGAAATTTTTTGGATTTTTGTTGAATTTTCGGAATTTTCGCTCGATTTGTGCGTAATCGTCAAATTTCAGATTTTCGATGTTTAATGGGGTAGTATAATGATTAATGAGAGTATTTTGATGTTTCATCCAAGTGTGATTAGGAGAGAAATCAAATTTCAAAGATTTTCAATTTTTGAACTCTCTTAGTCGGTCCAAGTTCATTGGCCGACCGACTAGATTCAGTTCTAGTCGGTCAGTGAATGAGCTTAGACCGACTAAATCTTGTCAGGAAATTTGCCTTCAGTTACTGTTTACAACTAGTCAGTTCAAGCTCATTGACCGACCGACTAGATCGTGATATAGTCGGTCAGTGCTTGAACTGTGACCGACTAGTTGTGACGGAGACTGAAGTGTCTTTTCGACTTCCGATCGAATAAAACCCCATCTATCCGACTTCTTCCGCGATTAGTCGATCATTTTCCCCTCTCTCCAGCTCAAAACCCCCGACCCCCGCTCAGCCCGTTCGACTTCCGGCCGTTTTCCGACCAAACCCGCCGTCGCCGTCCGTCGATCGTCCACCCTAGGTGATCTCTCCTCCCTCTCCTAGCTCTAGGGTTCAGTTTCTAGATCTTAGGGTTAGTGTTTCACTTGTTTTCGATTTCTAGGGTTTGTGTTTAGGGTGTCTTCGGATTCGCTCTCTTGTGTCGTGTCGTGCCGCGCTTATGGCTCGTACACGTATCCCGATCACTCCTTCTGGCCTTCGCCCATGACCGTCGATTCGCCACCCTCGGACCCCCTCCTCCGAAACGACGTTCGAAGCCTACCGAACCCTCTTCGTCTTTGCCTCATCTTAAGCGTAAGAGGACGACGAAAGCAAAGCCCCGTGCTCAACCTAGAACCCAACCCAAGCCTAAGTCCATGCCCAAGGAACTTGCATCTCGCTCTTCTTTCCATACTCCTATGGATTCTGATACCGAGTTCATACCCGAGACTAAGACTCATAGGGAACCCACTCCTCCTACCCATCCTGAGTCTAGCTCCCGACCACGTACATCTACCCGTAAGCCTAAGGGAAAGGCTCTGATGCCGGTTGGCGGTGTCGATATTTCGTTGTGTCGCGACGACCCTTTGTGTCTCGTGGCTTACAACCGTATCGAACACTGCCCACTGCTTCTGGATCATTTCGTCCAGTTTAGTGACTTCCTAGGCCTCGCCGATCTTCTTTCGTCCTCCGGTCTACTCGATTACCTTTGATATGACCCGAAGGCGAACCCTCACCCCTACCCTCGCCTAGTAAAACTTTTCTATGCCATAGGATCCGGGGTCAGTACGATGCGACCCACTCGATTGAGACGACTGTCTTGGGGACTCCTATAGTCCTCACGGCAGAAATCTTAGGAGAGATTTTGGGTATCTCCTCGTCTGGCCTCCTTCCCTCCGATATTTCTGTTGATGATATCACCTCCCTTGATCAGGTCGTCCTCTCTCAGATTTTCCACCAGATTCCTCCCGCCATGATTGGCGTGCCCTCCAAATCCTTCAAGCCTATCGCCTGGGTCCTAAATTTGATTCTGAAGTCGTGCTTGCTTCCCAAGTACGGCTCCTCATCTCTACCGTCCCAGCCTTTCTTGAAGTTGATCTATGCTATTTTCATGGGGAGCTCGATTAACTGGGCTCGCATTATACTCGATAAGATGGACTCTTTCGAATGTATTCGCAAGTCCACAAAGTCGGCTCATATCCCCTTCCCGTGCTTGTTGACTCTGGTATTCCGTCACTTCAGTGTCACATTACCTCCTGACGATGAGCGTCCACTTGGTCATCCCCTGAACGCGACGGCCGTCAAGAAGTCTCTTGCGGCGCTCTGTCACGTTCAGAGGACGACACCTTCAGCGTCAGCCTCTGCTTCTGCCTCAGCTGCTCCCTCTTCCACTCTTGCCGAGCTCGTTCGTTCTCTGCGACGTTTGGAGTCTCGTCAGGCTCGTTCTGAGGAGATTCTCTGCCGTATAGCTCGTTACCTTGATATTGAGGTCCCTCCGTCTTTTTCTGACGAGGATGAGTTGGATGAGGAGGACATTGAGGAGCTTGCTCGTGCTTCTACTCGTGCCCCCGAGGGCACTTCTGGTGATGCTACTGCTGCTTCGTCTGCTGGTGCCCCCGAGAGCACACCTGTTGCCACCGCTCCTGCGGTGGATGCTCCGACTGGTGCTCCCGAGGCCACTACCATCGCTGCTCCTGATATCGTCTATTCTACCGTGCCTGAGACTTCTGCCGTCGCTCCCGTTGACATTACAGCTGATCCAGTTACCACCTCCGCTCCTGCAGAGCCTGCAGTTGCTTCTGATCCTTCCGCTGCCTCTTGAGCTTCTTTGAGGCCTCTCCCGATGCACATTGGATGACATATATAGTTGTGATAGAGATTGGGTAGGATAGTGAGGGTGGCTATTTTATTTTTTTGGATCATTTTGATGATGTATCTTGATGCATTTTGATGATGTTGTATGTTTTATGTCACTCTGATATCTGTGTGATATGATGCTGTATTTTGTGCCCCGATCGTTGGATCGATGTTTTGTCTGTTGAAGATGTATGATTTTGTTGTATCATGGTTTATATGTATATATACATAGCCATTGACATTTCATTCTCTTGTGCACATTATATATTCTTCATATGTCTCTGATGTTTGATTTCGTCGCTCGACGATAATAACTTGGTTAAATAGAAATTTCTTCTATGGAAACATAGAATTGTTTTCCATGCACTAAATTAACCAAGAATGTAGATATTGGAGAGTATATTCCATAACTTAATCCGTAAAATTGATTTGAGTTTTGATGATTTTGTTTTACGATTTTTGACTATGGTATCATTGACACGCCTTGATTTTATTCGTATTTTTCTTTGGTGTCATTTGAGCCATGGTCATATCCTACGACTCCCGTGTAATGCCCTGCTAAGCTACTGCACAAGTACTAGAGGGGGGGTGAATAGTACTTTAAAATAATTAAGAGGCTAATTCCTAATTACTTGCAAACTCTACCAAACAATGCGGAAAATGCGGAAATGTAAATGTTAGACAACAAAGAAACAATCGCAAACAACGATATTACTGGGTTCGGATCCACCCAAGTCTCACCGACTTGTTCCCGGTGATCCTACGTCCCAACCACCCGGATCCCCTCCGGATACTTGAGTTAGAAACCCTAACTCAAGATTTCCACTATGAAATACTTGTGAAAAACCTTCACAAGTCAAATCATACACAAAGTAATTTGTGACTCCCACAACCCGGGATCACAACCACACTCTCACAACCGAGAGTGAAACTTACAATATGAAAGTAAATGAAATAGAAACTTCTTACCGACAAAATACCTATGCCTTGAGTAATGCTTACGAATTAGGGCAAGGCTGATTTTGAGGAAGAAGAAGTGGCACCAAACCCTAGCTCCAAGATGTAGATCAGCGATGGAGAGCTTTGGGGATGTTGGTGACCTAGAATCAAGCACTTGGCTTGGAAGGCTTCACACTCAATGAATCTCTCTTTGGAAGTAAGAGTGAGGAGAGATTATTGAATGGAATGAAAGAGCTTTGAATGAGCTTGGAATGATTTCTCTTGATCTCTAAACTTGCAATAATACCAGCCTTGACTGCAATGAATGCAGCCCATCAAGCATTTATAGGATAGAGGAGAGAGAGAAAGAAATTCGAGTCAATAAATGCTCCAACGGCTCTTTTCTGAACTCAACTAGTCGGTCAAAGAACAACCACCGACCGACTAGTTCATCAACTAGTCGGTCGGTCATTTAACATAGACCGACTAATGGAAGAACAACCAAAAGGTCGAAGCACAGACAAAAGAAACTAGTCGGTCCAAGAAGAGTAGCTGACCGACTAGTTTCACAACTAGTCGGTCGGTTACTTAACTGAGACCGACTAAGAGATAAAACTGAAGTCTGAGCACAAATTGATTTAGTTGGTCCAAGAACAAATGTTGACCGACTAATTCACCAACTAGTCGGTCGCCAAATGAGCATAGACCGACTAACGATAAACAGTAAGTTAGGTGAAAATTGGCATGTACAGTAAAGCTAAACTAATCGGTCCAAGAAGGAAAGTTGACTGACTAGTTCATCAACTAGTCGGTCGATCAATGAACATAGACCGACTAATGATAAACAGTAGCTCAGGCTCAAATGTGCATGTACAGGGAAAGCTCAACTAGTCGGTCACAGAAGCATCACTGACCGACTAGTTCACAAACTAGTCGGTCGGTGAGTCAACTTAGACCGACTAACTGTAAACAGTAAAGAGCTTAGAATTGACTGACAAAAACTAATCGGTCCAAGAAGATTTGCCGACCGACTAGATCACCATCTAGTCTGTCAGTTCTTCTTCTTGAACCAACTAACATGCACAAGAAGTCGCGAACCGAAGCGCGAAGCTTCGGGAAAGTTTGTATGGACTTCTACTAAGATCCTAGAGCTAAGATATGAGCGTTATGAAGATTTAAACCGTAAGACCTACTCAAGGCTTAACATTCTACGAAAGAAGCTTAAAGACTATAAATAAAACTAGACGATACCGTCTTCAATAGCTTCAATCGAATCTTCATGACTTCTAAAATGGTCCATAAGCTTCAACGAAGCTTTAGGCATACGATCACGTGCTTTGAGAAGTCTCGAGATGTCGCTTTGGATGTTCATATGAATTTGGCGACGATCTCCATAACTGCGCTCACAAATTGTTAGTTCACGATATATTTATGTTTGTTCATCATCCAAAACCAAATCCGGGGAGTCCAATATCCAACATTCTCCCCCTTTTTGGTGATGACAAACCAACATAAATAATAATCAACAATAATAATTCAAATGAAATTTACTTACTCCCCCTGCATTGATGACACGTTAATTCCAATTTAAACAATAATAATACGCATCAAGCAGACGAGTAAAGTATATCAATGAGAATCGATTATTGAAATATCGAATACCAAAAGTTGGTTATTGAAATATCGGATTTGAAAATCCATTTATATATCTTAACTCCCCCTGAATCTAACATATCAAATTAGATTCTTGGAAAAATGCTCTAAATTTTCATTTAGCACATCGTTATTATTATATCTCTCCCCCTTTGGCATAAGCAAAAAGAGCGGGAGGAGAACAACGACAACAACAATGGCTTCAAATAAAAAGCATAGGAGTCGTAGAATACGACCATGGCTCAAGTGACACCAAAGAAAAATACGAAAGAAATCAAGGCGTGTCAATGAGACCAAAGTCGAAAATCGGTAAATAAAATCATCAAAACTCAAATCAATTTTACGGATTGAGTTATGGAATATACTCTCCAATATCAACATTCTTGGTTAATTTAGTGCATGGAAAACAATTCTATGTTTCCATAGAAGAAATTTCTATTAAACCAAGTTAATATCGTCGAGCGACGAAATCAAACATCAGAGACATAAAAGAAATTATAAATTGTGCACAATAGAATGAAATGTCAACTGCGATGTATATATATATATAATATGAACCTGAGAATATCAAAAGTATACATCACTGACATACAAAACATCGATCCAACGATCGGGACACACAAAACTACATCAAAATAGCACACACGACATAAGAATGTCACAAAACATACAACATCATCAGAATACATCCTCATACATCCAAAAGTATCAAAATACATCAAAATGATCTAGAACCCCACTCTATCCTACCCAAACCCTCTCACACTAGATGTATCATCCAAGGAGCATCGGAGAGTCCTCAAAGAAGCTCAAGAGGAAGCGGCAGGATCTGCAGCAGCAGCAGGCTCTGCAGGAGAAGTGGTGGTCACAGGAACATCTGGAATGTCAACGGGAGCGACGGTAGAAGTGGCAATCTCTGGAGCAGCAACCGTAGTGGCCTCGGAAGCACCAGTCGGAGTATCCACCGCAGGAGCGGTGGCAACAGGTGTGCTCTCGGGGGCACTAGCAGACGAAGCAGCAGCAGCATCACCAGAAGTGCCCTCGGGGGCACGAGTAGAAGCACGAGCAAGCTCCTCAATGTCCTCCTCATCCAATTCATCCTCGTCAGAAAAAGACGGAGGGACCTCAATATCAAGGTGACGAGCTATACGGCAGAGAATCTCCTCAGAACGAGCCTGACGAGACTCCAAACGACGCAGAGAACGAACGAGCTTGGCAAGAGTGGAAGGGGGAGCAGCTGAGGCAGAGGCAGAGGCTGACGCTGAAGGTGTCGTCTGCTGAACGTGACGGAGCGCCGCAAGAGACTTCTTGACGGTCGTCGCGTTCAGGGGAGGACCAAGTGGACGCTCATCGTCAGGAGGCAATGTGACACGGAAGTGACGGAATACCAGAGTCAACAAGCACGGGAAGGGGATATGAGCCGACTTCATGGACTTGTGAATACACTCGAAAGAGTCCATCTTATCGAGTATAATGCGAGCCCAGTTAATTGAGCTCCCCATGAAAATAGCATAGATCAACTTCAAGAAAGGCTGGGACGGTAGAGATGAGGAGCCGTACTTGGGAAGCAAGCACAACTTCAGAATCAAATTTAGGACCCAGGCGATAGGCTTGAAGGATTTGGAGGGCACGCCAATCATGGCGGGGGGAATCTCATGGAAGATCTGAGAGAGGACGACCTGATCAAGGGAGGTGATATCATCAACAGAAATGTCAGAGGGGAGGAGGCCAGACAAGGAGATACCCAAAATCTCTCCTAAGATTTCTGTTGTGAGGACTATAGGAGTCCCCAAAACAGTCGTCTCAACAGAATGGGTCCCATCGTACTGACCCCGGATCCTATTGGCATAGAAAAGTTTTACTAGGCGAGGGTAGGGGTGAGGGTTTGCCTTCGGGTCGTATCAAAGGTAATCGAGTAGACCGGAGGACAAAAGAAGATCGGCGAGGCCTAGGAAGTCACTAAACTAGGCGAAATGCTCCAGAAGCAGTGGGCAGTGTTCGATACGGTTGTAAGCCGCGAGACACATAGGGTCGTCGCGACACAACGAGATATCGACACCGCCAACCGGCATTGGAGCCTTTCCCTTAGGCTTACGGGTAGATGTACGTGGTCGGGAGCTAGACTCAGGATGGCTAGGAGGAGTGGGTTCCCTATGAGTCTCAGGCTCGGGTATGAACTCGGTATCGGAATCGGTAGGAGTATGGAAAGAAGAGCGAGATGCAAGTTCCTTGGGCATGGGCTTAGGCTTGGGCTTGGGTTGAGCACGGGGCTTCGCTTTCGTCGTCCTCTTACGCTTAAGAGGAGGCGAAGACGAAGAGGGTTCGGTAGGCTTCGAACGGCGTTTCGGAGGAGGGGAGTCCGAGGGTGGCGAATCGACGGTCATAGACGAAGGGCCAGAGGGAGTGATCGGGATACGTGTACGAGCCATAAGCGCGGCACGACACAAGAGATCGGAATGAAGCCCTAAGCACAAACCCTAGAAATCGAAACCAACTAGAAATGAAACCCTAGCTGCTGAAAATCTAACCCTAGAGAGCAAATCCGAACCCTAGGAAGCTAGGAGAGGGAGGAGAGTCACCTAGGAGGAGAGGGCGACGGTCGGCGACGGCGGGTTTGGTCGGAAAACGGCCGGGCACGACAGAGAGGGAGGAGGGAAGTCGAAGGGTCGGGGGGGTTTGGCTGGAGAGAGGGGTTTTCGATCGACTAAAAGAGATAATAGTCGGTCGAGATGACTAAATAAGTCGATTAGAAGCCAAAAGATGCAATTGCCCCCGTCACAACTAGTCGGTCACAGTTCAAGCACTGACCGACTAGATCACGATCTAGTCGGTCGGTCAATGAGCTTGAACCGACTAGTTGCAAACAGTGGCAGAACCCAATATAACTGACAAGAATTAGTCGGTCTAAGCTCATCCACTGACCGACTAGATCTTAATCTAGTCGGTCGGCCAATGAACTTGGACCGACTAAGAGAGTCCAAAAATTTTAGAATTTGAAAATTTGATTTCTCTCCTAATCACACTTGGATGAAACATCAAAATACTCTCATTAATCATTATACTACCCCATTAAACATCGAAAATCTGAAATTTGACGATTACGCACAAATCGAGCGAAAATTCCGAAAATTCAACAAAAATCCAGAAAATTTCAATACTTCAAGCATGAGCAAATATAACGAATAGAATAGCATGCAAGAATATTGAATAAAAATGAATCCTATATCTCGGATTCACCCATAATCCCCAATTCTCGACGTAACCGCACAAAGGAGTCCTCCTTTAGGGGTTTCGTGAAAATATCGGCGATTTGCTTCTGGGTTTCAACGTACACTAATATGATGTCCTTTTTAGCAACATGATCATCTAAGAAATGGTGTCGGACATCTATGTGTTTCGAACGGGAATGGTGTACCAGGTTCTTGGAAAGACATATTGAACTTTGGTTGTCCACCATGATAGGGCAAGTATCACAGTTTATACCAAAGTCTTTAAGTGTGTGTCTCATCCAAAGAACTTAAGCACACGCGGCACCGGCGGTAATGTATTCCGCCTCGGTGGTTGAAAGTGATACGGAATTTTGCTTCTTGGAAAACCAAGAGACAAGGGAATTTCCTATAAAATGGCAAGTGCCACTATTACTTTTCCTGTCGGATTTGCATCCCGCATAATCGGCATCACTATATGAGATTAACTCATACGTGCTAGATTTTGGATAAAGTAATCCAAAATCAAGTGTATAACTTAAATAACGGAAAATACGTTTTACCGTTACTAAGTGAGACTCCTTAGGTTGAGACTGATAACGAGCACATACGCATACGGCAAACATAATATCGGGCCTACTTGCGGTAAGATAAAGTAAACTACCTATCATACCTCGATATAGACGAATGTCTACATCCTTACCGCTCGTATCCTTATCAAGATGCGTAGTCGTGCTCATTGGAGTCTTCTTTCCGGAGTCATTCTCCATTCCAAATCGCTTTAGCAACTCCACCGTATACTTCGTTTGGTGGATGAAGATTGCATCGTCCATTTGGTGAATTTGGAGACCTAAGAAATATTTGAGCTCACCCATGTGGCTCATCTCAAATTGTTCCTTCATCACATTAGAAAACTCTTCGCAAAGAGCAAAGTTAGTAGCACCAAAAATGATATCATCAACATATATTTGAACTAAAATTATATCATGATTCGAATGCTTAACAAAAAGTGTAGAATCGGCTTCTCCCATTTTAAAATTCAAATCCAAAAGAAAATTCTTTAGGCGATCATACCAAGCTCGAGGAGCTTGTCTCTAACCGTAAAGCGCTTTCTTTAGTTTAAAAACATGATTTGGAAATTTTTCATTAATAAAGCCCAGAGGTTGAGAAACATAAACTTCCTCAACGACATCTCCGTTTAAAAATACACTTTTCACATCCATTTGAAATAATTTAAAATCCTTATGGCATGCAAAAGATAATAGTAATCTAATTGATTCTAATCTAGCTACCGGAGCGAAGGATTCTTTGAAATCAATACCTTCCTCTTGACGGTAGCCTTGAGAAACTAACCGAGCTTTGTTCCGGACGACGACTTGGTTTTCGTCGGTTTTGTTCTTGAAGATCCACTTTGTACCTATGACGGTGTGGTTCTTCGATGGCAATGGAACAAGCTCCCAAACTTCATTCCTCTCGAATTGAATGAGTTCCTCCTCCATGGCTAAGATCCAAGCGCTATCTTCACATGCTTCATTAACATTCTTTGGCTCTATCGAGGAGGCAAAGGCACAATGAGCGAAGTAGTTCACTTACGATCTTGTCTTGACACTATCATGGATATTTTCAATGACTTGCTCATGAGGATGGTCACGAACGGTATGAAGCCGTTTGGGAATACCTTGATCACTAGGAACATTCTCAACAACTTCATTAGACGGGGTAGTCTCAATAGAATCAATAGAATCATTAGAGTTAGAATTACCAATTGAATCACATAAGACATCCATAGAGTCATCATCATTAGTAATTCTAGTTGGAACAAATCCTTCATTAAATGACACATGAAGCGATTCCTCGATCGTTGAGGTTCGTTTGTTGAATATCTGGTAGGCTTTGCTACGCGAAGAATATCCAACAAAAATCCCCTCATCAGATCTTGGATCGAATTTGTCCAAACTACCATACGTGTTCTTGATAAAACATTTTGAACCAAAAACACGAAAATGTTTAACTTGAGGCAACCTACCAAACAACAATTCATAACAAGTTTGTTTCGTGCCGGGCCTCAAAAGTATTCTATTAAACACATAGCAAGCTGTATGTATCGCTTCCACCCAAAATTGATGGCCAAGTTGGCTATCATCAAGCATAGTGCGAGCACACTCCACTAGCATCCTATTCTTTCTCTCAACAACACCATTTTGAGGATGTGCGCGAGGGAATGAAAAGGTGTGTGTAATACCAACTTCATCACAAAATGTCTCAAAAGACTCATTCTCAAATTCACCTCCATGATCACTACGAATAGTGACAATGGTGGTTCCTAAGAGATTTTGTACTTTCTTAACAAAAATTGTGAAGTTTTCAAAAGCTTCATTTTTATTACACAATGAAAATACCCAAGTAAACCTAGAAAAGTCATCAACGATGACAAGTCCATATCTAGCATTACCTAATGAAGCAACTCTAGTTGGCCCAAATAAATCTAGATGTAATAGCTCTAGAGGCCGCTTAGAAGAAATGCTTTTCTTAGGTTTAAATGAATATTTTGGAAGCTTGCCTCGTTGACACGAGTCACAAAAGCTTTTCTTTTGAAAGACAAGCTTAGGGAAGCCTCTAATAGAATTTAACTTGGAAAGCTTAAAAAGTGTTCCAAAGTTCACATGACCAAAACGTCGATGCCATAAGTGTTGTTCACTTGTGTTGGCAATAAGACATTGTTCATGTGATCTTGGAAGATCTAGGATATATATATCCTTATGGCGTGTGCCGGAAAACAATAATTCATTATTATCTTTGCTTAAAATATGGCACATTCCTTTGGCAAAGTTAACTTTGTAACCTTTGTCACAAAGTTGACTTATTGAAATGAGATTGTGGTTTAATCCTTTAACAAGTAAACATCACATATAATGGGTTTAGAAGGATTACCCACTTTACCAACACCTATGATGGTTCCGCTCTCGTTGCCTCCAAATACGATGCGGTTTCCATTTGCAATGGAAACCACTCCGGAGAGCAATTAAGCGTCACCCGTCATGTGTTTTGAACACCCGCTATCGAGTATCCAATTCCCCTTGGAGCTAAATTTAAATTTGTTGCTCCTTTTCTTTTTCTTTTCCTTGAGTACCTAAAGATAGAAAATTTCATATCATGGTACCCAAGGTCATTGGGTCCAAAAGATTAGACCTTTGGAATCCAAGTCCAATTGGACTTAGACTTCCCCACATAATTTCTACTATGCACAACATCCGAAAAATAAGCATTCATGTAAACTTGTTTTTCATCCATGCTTGTGTCCTTTGGGCTCCAAATTGTGAATATTTTGGGAGCCCTCATCATATTGGGTGCATGCATGCGTTGTTGGTTTCTACGTGATGCATGTCGTGGATAGGCATAAGGAACATGATGGAATGGTGCATGTGGATAGTTATTCATACGATGATGTGGGTGAACATATGCATGTGGAGGAACACGTGCGTGAGGGTGTCTCACATGGTGTGCACGTGCCCGTGAACGTGTAGCATAGAAATCATCATATGTGTGAGCCGGTGGAGTAGGACGTGAGTTCCTACGTGGCATAGTATTGGTGTACATATAAGCATGCCCCTTCTTTGGAGGTCCACCCAAAGTGGGTTTCTTTCTGAAAGAGGGTGTGGACGAGGTGGAAGCACCATTGGTAGATGAACTACCAATAGAGTGTTTGCTACCACTCTTTGAGTCACCGGAAGTTGGCCTAACAAAAGTAGTGGCCGATTTGGATGAACTTCCCATCGTATACCCCAAGCCAATGTGGTGATTGGCCGGAAGTAAGTCACTTAGGATTTTATCCAAATGGTCCTTACCCTTATTGAATTTATGAATTCGGCCTAATGTGTTCTCATATTTCTCGGTGAGAGAACGCATAGAAGCATCCAAAGTGGATACTTGCGATGTGAGCACATAAACACGAGATTTAAGATTCTCATTTTCAATACTCAAAGTCGAGTTTTGAGAAGTCAAATCTGCTATCTTGTGTTCCTCCGGATCTTCAATGCTAACATGTTCAAGTTGAGTCTTGAGATTAACAATCTCGTTCTTCAACCCTTCAACAACGATGTCGTTGTTGGTGATGATAGTTTTAGGCAAGTTTGAATGCTAGCTAAGTCATCTTTTACTTTAGTATACCTATTTACTAATTTATTATACTTAGACCACAATTGAGAATTAGCATTCCTAAGGTCATCCATGGTTACCTCATCGTCTTCGTTGTCGCTATCATCGGAAGAGGAAGATCCTTGATCATGCTCCTCTCTTGCCATGAAGCACATGTGTGCTTACTCCACTTGCTCATCGTCCGACTCTCCGCTTGAGGAATCCTCGGAGTCGGTGAATGTTGCCCCGACAAGCCCTTTTTTGTTCCCTTTCTTGTACTTCTTGGACTTGTCGTACTTTGGCGCCTTCCACTTCTCCTTTTGCTTGTTTAGAGGACACTCCGCTTTCATGTGTCCTGGCTTGTTGCATTTAACGCACAAAGAAGAAGAGGAGTTAGATGAATTGAACTTCGATTTGTTTTTGAAGTTACCTTTCCGGAAGAACCGGTTGAACTTCTTGGCCATGAGTGCCATGGACTCCAAGTCCAACTCGTTTTCTGAGTTCTCATCGTCGGTTGATGTGGAAGTAGATGGAGCGGCCTTGAAAGCAATAGCTTTCTTCTTTGGCTCTTCTTGTTGTAGGTAAGACTTCATCTTTTCCTGCAACTTCAACTTGCTATCCTTGCGTATCTCGTAAGACATCAAGGTACCCATTAGTTGAACAACGGTATATTTGTTCATATCGTTACCTTCCTCGATGGCGAAGGTGCGCTTTTCCCAACTAGAAGGAAGTCCTTCTATAAGCTTCGAACATTTCTCCTTTTGGGTGTAGGATTTGCCGAGAGCCTCTAACTCGTTTATGATGTCGACGAAGCGAGCATAATACTCCTTCATCTTCTCACCCTGTAGCATATGAAACATCTCGTAATATTTATTAACTACAATGAGTTTAGAGTCTCTTACCCTACTCGTCCCTTCATGTAATATGAGGAGGGAGTTTCATATTTGATATGCACTCTTACATGTGCATATCTTGTTGAAATCCTCGGGCTCCAAAGCACATTGCAAGGCGTTCATTGCCTTGGCATTGCTTACCTCCGCGGCGACCTCCGCGGGAGTCCATTTCTCGAAATCTTCTTCGGTTGGCTCGACATATTCCTTCATCGTGCTCCTCCATAGTGAAGCACTCCGGAGGAAGGTTTCCATCCGGCATTTCCAGTACCCGTAGTTGGTACCGTTGAAGAATGGAGGCCTCGTTGAGGAATGTCCTTCCATTACCGAAGACGCTCCTTCACGGTTCTTGAAGGTGTTATAGTCGGAAGGTGGACGAACGGTCTTGTTTTCGTTGGCAGACATAGCTATAGACTTGGCTCTGATACCAAATGTAATGCCCTGCTAAGCTACTGCACAAGTACTAGAGGGGGGGTGTATAGTACTTTAAAATAATTAAGAGGCTAATTCCTAATTACTTGCAAACTCTACCAAACAATGCAGAAAATGCGGAAATGTAAATGTTAGACAACAAAGAAACAATCGCAAACAACGATATTACTGGGTTCGGATCCACCCAAGTCTCACCGACTTGTTCCCGGTGATCCTACGTCCCAACCACCCGGATCCCCTCCGGATACTTGAGTTAGAAACCCTAACTCAAGATTTCCACTATGAAATACTTGTGAAAAACCTTCACAAGTCAAATCATACACAAAGTAATTTGTGACTCCCACAACCCGGGATCACAACCACACTCTCACAACCGAGAGTGAAACTTACAATATGAAAGTAAATGAAATAGAAACTTCTTACCGACAAAATACCTATGCCTTGAGTAATGCTTACGAATTAGGGCAAGGCTGATTTTGAGGAAGAAGAAGTGGCACCAAACCCTAGCTCCAAGATGTAGATCAGCGATGGAGAGCTTTGGGGATGTTGGTGACCTAGAATCAAGCACTTGGCTTGGAAGGCTTCACACTCAATGAATCTCTCTTTGGAAGTAAGAGTGAGGAGAGATTATTGAATGGAATGAAAGAGCTTTGAATGAGCTTGGAATGATTTCTCTTGATCTCTAAACTTGCAATAATATCAGCCTTGACTGCAATGAATGCAGCCCATCAAGTATTTATAGGATAGAGGAGAGAGAGAAAGAAATTCGAGTCAATAAATGCTCCAACGGCTCTTTTCTGAACTCAACTAGTCGGTCAAAGAACAACCACCGACCGACTAGTTCATCAACTAGTCAGTCGGTCATTTAACGTAGACCGACTAATGGAAGAACAGCTAAAAGGTCGAAGCACAGACAAAAGGAACTAGTCGGTCCAAGAAGAGTAGCTGACCGACTAGTTTCACAACTAGTCGGTCGGTTACTTAACTGAGACCGACTAAGAGATAAAACTGAAGTCTGAGCACAAATTGATTTAGTCAGTCCAAGAACAAATGTTGACTGACTAATTCACCAACTAGTCGGTCGCCAAATGAGCATAGACCGACTAACGATAAACAGTAAGTTAGGTGAAAATTGGCATGTATAGTAAAGCTAAACTAATCGGTCCAAGAAGGAAAGTTGACCGACTAGTTCATCAACTAGTCGGTCGATCAATGAACACAGACCGACTAATGATAAACGGTAGCTTAGGCTCAAATGTGCATGTACAGGGAAAGCTCAACTAGTCGGTCACAGAAGCATCACTGACCGACTAGTTCACAAACTAGTCGGTCGGTGAGTCAACTTAGACCGACTAACTGTAAACAGTAAAGAGCTTAGAATTGTCTGACAAAAACTAGTCGGTCCAAGAAGCTTTACCGACCGACTAGATCACCATCTAGTCGGTCAGTTCTTCTTCTTGAACCAACTAACATGCACAAGAAGTCGCGAATCGAAGCGCGAAGCTTCGGAAAAGTTTGTATGGACTTCTACTAAGATCCTAGAGCTAAGATATGAGCGTTATGAAGATTTAAACCGTAAGACCTACTCAAGGCTTAACATTCTACGAAAGAAGCTTAAAGACTATAAATAAAACTAGACGATACTGTCTTCAATAGCTTCAATCGAATCTTCATGACTTCTAAAATGGTCCATAAGCTTCAACAAAGCTTTAGGCATACGCTCACGTGCTTTGAGAAGTCTCTAGATGTCGCTTTGGATGTTCATATGAATTTGGCGACGATCTCCATTACTGCGCTCACAAATTGTTAGTTCACGATATATTTATGTTTGTTCATCATCCAAAACCAAATCCGGGGAGTCCAATATCCAACATCCCGTGCTTTTTATTTGAAGTCATTGTTGTCGTTGATCTCCTCCCGCTCTTTTTGCTTATGCCAAAGGGGGAGAGATATAATAATAACGGTGTGCTAAATGATAATTTAAAGCATTATTCCAAGAATCTAATTTGATATGTTAGATTCAGGGGGAGTTAAGATGTATAAATGGATTTTCAAATCCGATATTTCAATAACCAACATTTGGTATTCGATATTTCAATAATCGATTCTCATTTATATATACTTTACTCGTCTGCTTGATGCGTATTATTATTGTTTAATTTGGAATTAACGTGTCATCAATGCAGGGGGAGTAAGTAAATTTCATTTGAATTATTATTGTTGATTATTATTTATGTTGGTTTGTCATCACCAAAAAGGGGGAGAATGTTGGATATTGGACTCCCTGGATTTGGTTTTGGATGATGAACAAACATAAATATATCGTGAACTAACAATTTGTGAGCGCAGTTATGGAGATCGTCGCCAAATTCATATGAACATCCAAAGCGACATCTCGAGACTTCTCAAAGCACGTGATCGTATGCCTAAAGCTTCGTTGAAGCTTATGGACCATTTTAGAAGTCATAAAGATTCGATTGAAGCTATTGAAGACGGTATCGTCAAGTTTTATTTATAGTCTTTAAGCTTCTTTCGTAGAATGTTAAGCCTTGAGTAGGTCTTACGTTTAAATCTTCATAACGCTCATATCTTAGCTCTAGGATCTTAGTAGAAGTCCATACAAACTTTCCCGAAGCTTCGCGCTTCGGTTCGCGACTTCTTGTGCATGTTAGTTGGTTCAAGAAGAAGAACTGACCGACTAGATGGTGATCTAGTCGGTCGGCAAAGCTTCTTGGACCGACTAGTTTTTGTCAGTCAATTCTAAGCTCTTTACTGTTTACAGTTAGTCGGTCTAAGTTGACTCACCGACCGACTAGTTTGTGAACTAGTCGGTCAGTGATGCTTCTGTGACCGACTAGTTGAGCTTTCCCTGTACATGCACATTTGAGCCTGAGCTACTGTTTATCATTAGTCGGTCTGTGTTCATTGATCGATCGACTAGTTGATGAACTAGTCGGTCAACTTTCCTTCTTGGACCGACTAGTTGAGCTTTACTGTACATGCCAATTTTCTCCTAACTTACTGTTTATCGTTAGTCGGTCTATGCTCATTTGGCGACCGACTAGTTGATGAACTAGTCGGTCAACATTTGTTCTTGGACCGACTAAATCAATTTGTGCTCAGACTTCATTTTTATCTCTTAGTCGGTCTCAGTTAAGTAACCGACCGACTAGTTGTGAAACTAGTCGGTCAGCTACTCTTCTTGGACCGACTAGTTCCTTTTGTCTGTGCTTCGACCTTTTGGTTGTTCTTCCATTAGTCGGTCTACGTTAAATGACTGACCGACTAGTTAATGAACTAGTCGGTCGGTGGTTGTTCTTTGACCGACTAGTTGAGTTCAGAAAAGACGTTGGAGCATTTAATGACTCGAATTTCTTTCTCTCTCTCCTCTATCCTATATATACTTGATGGGCTGCATTCATTGCAGTCAAGGCTGATATTATTGCAAGTTTAGAGATCAAGAGAAATCATTCCAAGATCATTCAAAGCTCTTTCATTCCATTCAATAATCTCTCCTCACTCTTACTTCCAAAAAGAGATTCATTGAGTGTGAAGCCTTCCAAGCCAAGTGCTTGATCCTAGGTCACCAACAACCCCATAGCTCTCCATCGCTGATCTACATCTTGGAGCTAGGGTTTGGTGCCTTCTTCTTCCTCGAAATCATCCTTGCCCTAATTCGTAAGCATTACTCAAGGTATAGGTATTTTGTCGGTAAGAAGTTTCTATTTCATTTACTTTCATATTGTAAGTTTCACTCTCGGTTGTGAGAGTGTGGTTGTGATCCCGGGTTGTGGGAGTCACAAATTACTTTGTGTATGATTTGACTTGTGAAGGTTTTTCACAAGTATTTCATAGTGGAAATCTTGAGTTAGGGTTGCTAACTCAAGTATCCGGAGGGGATCCGGGTGGTTGGGACGTAGGATCACCGGAAACAAGTCGGGGAGACTTGGGTGGATCCGAACCCAGTAATATCGTTGTTTGCGATTGTTTCTTTGTTGTCTAACATTTACATTTCCGCATTTTCCGCATTGTTTGGTAGAGTTTGCAAGTAATTAGGAATTAGCCTCTTAATTATTTTAAAGTACTATTCACCACCCCCTCTAGTACTTGTGCAGTAGCTTAGCAGGGCATTACACAAGGGAACACTTCTATTGATTTTAATTAGGAGATACAAAAGGTACTCAACTGCTCCTAATAAATTCTCACAAATATCTCTCCCAAATATGGCTCTCAATGTTCCTTTGGAACTTCAAATGGGACCTATACAAGTTTACACAATGCTTCAAAAGAAGCTCAATTGGTTTCCCAATTTTTCGATGCAAATAACCAAAGCCCTTGCCCTCCTTTATAGGGATGAAGGGGGATGGGTTGGTGCACCAACCCCCCTTTTAGTCCCTTTTTTGACAAACCAGCAGCCCATATGGGGCTGCTGGAATGAGCCAACAACCACAGTTTAATCATATTATCAGATTACAAGAGATCAAAGAAATATTAGGCTTAATTTCGGAAAACCAGCTCATACTTTCGCTGAATTTCAAAAAATACCACTTTTTTGATATACTCTAAAAACTAACTCATACTTTTTAGGTTTCGATAAACTCCCTCATCCACACATCCCCCTCCCCCATTGCTGCCCTTCGTCCTTTATCCATCGTCGCACATCCCCATTACTCCCACGGCCGCCCTCCTCCCACTCCCCAACCATCCTCCTCCCCCCACCGCCACCCTTCGCCCTCCATCCATCGATGCCCGTCCCCCTTCCACCCACCGCCACCATCCTGCCCCTCCCCACACCGTCCTCCCCCTACTGCCCCCTCCCCCTCCCTCCACCGTAGCCCCCCCCGCCCCCATTCCCCCACCGTCGCACTCGTCTGCCACTTCCCCCCACCGCCGCCCTCATTCCTCCTCCACCATCCCACATATATCAAAGTATGAGGTAGTTCTACGAAATTAAACCAAAGTATAAGGTAGTTCTATGAAATTAAGCAAAGTATGAGGTAGTTCTACGAAACCGAAGTATACGGGAGTTTATCGAAACCTGAAAAGTATGAGCTAGTTTTACGATTATTGAGTCGGGATATAAATTGAATATTTTCCCACCATTTCTAGGCATTTTATGTGTATATCATGTTAATTTTGGCTTGATACGTGCGTATTCGTGATATCGTGAATTATTAAGGCATATTCCTATTTTATACATAAAATGTGGTTTTATGGACTAATTTTTGCTCCCCTTATTTTTCAAGTACTTCTGGGATTTTTCTGGATTTTCTAAAATTTTTCCAGAATTTTTGGGAGCTTCAGGCTATTTTTTGGAGATTTTTAGAGCAAAGAATGCAATTTCTGGATTTAAAAAAAGAAAGAAAATCAAAAATTTATAATGGGCCGCATCGAAATTAAAAAAAGAATTTGAGGGCCGGCCAGCAGGCCGGCCCGCTACGCAAGATCGCTCCCCGCGCGCGCATTTAAATTAAAAAAAAGTTTTTTTATTTGAGGGCCGGCCCAACGGCCAGCCCGCCTTCGATTTTTTTGCAAACCGCAGCCCCCCTTCGATTTTCCTTCGGGCGGGCAGAAAAATTGGCCGCCCCGCTCGAAAACGGAGCGGGCTTCGGCCCGAATGAATTGCATCAGCAGGCTTCGCCCCGCTCTTGATGCAGGAGCGGGCGGGTCGGGGACTCGGGCGGCCAGTGCCTGACCCGCGACTCGTTTCGTTGAGTTAGGGGGGCTGTGCGAAAATTAGGGGGTCTTCGTTTTTCTTGGCTGTTTTTCAGTTTTTTTTGAGTTTTTAGGGCATGAGAAAGCTTGGAGGCCATGGGGGGAGGATGATGAAGCTTGGAGCTTGGAGGAGTCATTTGAGAGAGGAAGAACTCATCTAGGAGTGACACTTGGGTGAAATCTCTCCATTCTCTTGTGTATTTTGATTTAGATTTTTGTGTTGTAATTGGATGCTTGTTTTGAGTAAAAACTTCTCCTTTTCATTATGAATTTCTGAATCTTTCTTGTATGGTTGTGTTGTGCTTGTTGTTGTTATTGGGTTGATAATTGTATCTCTAGCACATTTTCATTTCCTAAATTGGTGGATGAAACCCTAAAACTTTGTTTATTAGAACCCTAAGGGGAAATCCAAAGAGAGGATCATCCTAGCGGACCCTCTCTAATGTGCTCATTGTCGATTACTCTTGAGTTTCATTCATTACTTATTGCACTCCACTTGTTCGATGAAATGTCGCATCCTAAGATTGAGCTTACTTAGCCGGGAGATCAATTGAGTTATATTTGGGATGAATTCCCACGCTCATGGCCTTATTCACACACACCACATGAGTCCTCCTCGTTGCTTGTCGATTCGGCTCTCCACCCCTAATGCGTAGGTTAGAATTGTAAATTCACCACACTTTTTTCCACACTCATCCACCGTTAAGCGAGGTAGTTGTAACACGCTTTATTTTTCTTTATCGATCAAATTTTGTGAATATAGAACGACTTGTCCCTGTGATCCGACCCGGTACTCACCGGTTATTTTTATTGCATTGACACTCCTACGCTTGGGTGTGGAAGGCATGCTCCTTGCGCGTCCTACCGTTCAACCAATTGGCGCCGTTGCCGGGACTCCGGTTTCTATTAGTAGCAATTTTTGATTGATTTCGAAAGCTTTAGTGTGATACTTCTATCTTTTAGTGTTGTGTCTTTACATTTTATTTATTTTCCACCTATTGAGTCTTTTGGTTGTTTATTTTCATTTTCTTGGAATTTTTTTTAAAACATGGCATCATCTTCAGATTTTTACGACGTTGATTTGGAGTATATCCCACTTCCGCCATACTTTCATGGCTCGGAGTGAGAGAACCCTCATTTACATATTAAAAAATTTGAAGAGTGGATGCATTCATGTCTTGGTGAGAACATATATGATGATTGCATATACTTTAGATTTTTTCCCTCTTCATTACAAGATGATGCTAGACTTTGGTTTGATTCATTGTCTCTCGACTCACATTTTACTTGGTTGTCATTTCAGGCTGAATTTCTCCAAGTTTTTTTGCCTATCTTTTTGGAGCAGGTACAGGGACGGCATGCCATGGAGCAGCATATAGCGAGCTTTGCCCAAGCTGAATGGGAGGCCCACCATCAGGCTTGGCAGAGGTTCACTGATTTGGTGCTTGCATGCCCACACCAGAGCTTCCACGAGGATCATCTCCTGCAGATCTTCTACATAGGATTACTACCTTCTGGGCAGGATTTTGTGCAGATGAGTTGTGGTGGGGAGTTCTTTGATTATTCTACCGAGGATTCATGGTGTTACCTGAGGGACCTTGCAGGGTATGAGGAGACAGTCCAGCAGGTCCAGGACCAGCCTGAGGAGCCAGCTGAGGGCTCATTCCAATGCGACCCTATGGAATACCAAGAGAAACCTGTGAAGAGGGTGCATTGGGGCCAAGTAGAGGAATTTGAGCATATATATTTTGAGGATTCAGAGGAGATGGATGATGGAGTACGTTTCGACCATGTTGATGAACGATGCATTTTCACTTTGAGGTTGAGAATGAAGCGGATGTGCATGATGTCCAAGAGCAGATTGAGACCACCATGGAGCCTGAGCCACAATCCACTTCAGAGTTAGCTTCACAGGTCGAGGCGGTTGAGTACTTAGGGAGGACGACTGAGATGAACTATTTCTGGGATGAGAGGATGATGCGTGCTTGGATTTGCCCGAGACATGTCTACCTCCAGTCATGTCACTGATGTCACTTCCCTCGCCTCAGGATGCACACTTGCCAGTCATCGAAGAGGTTTGTCAGGAGCAGTTACCAGTTGTGGGGAGTGCCGCAGAGATTGTTGATGTTGACGTCGAGAAAGAGGATAGTGACGAGGAATGCGACATGATATATATTGAGCCCGAGCTCCCTCCTACTCTAGTTTTCTCTCTGCAGCCACTTCCACCTCCTCCTGAGGCAGAGCATCAGCCCGAGCCTAGCATCACATTTCAGGGAAGTTCCCATTTTTCTTTTCCCTCCACCCCCGAATCAAATTATTTAATTCCATATCATAATGATTACGTAAATTCATTTATTCATTTCGACGACCCATTTTGGCAAGCTTTTTACTTGGACGGGCTCTCTCGCCCAATTATTTTTGATACGACCTATCTCCCCTATTTGGCAGGAACCCATCATAAGGAGATGCTCGGGGTTGTGTCGCTTGCCACTAATGCCCACAGTGGAGGTAAGGCATCGGACGGTGCGATGCTCGTGGAGGAGTGTAAGGATATGATTGAGCAGTTGCCACCGCCGTTATACATCCGAGATCCGCCTTTTGCTAAGGTGTATTCTTTCCTTTATGTAGTGTAAATAAATAAAATCAAAAGTTAGTTAGTTTGCTTTTGCATGTTTGCTTTCGTGTGCTTTTCTTTTCTTTTCTAGGATCTTTTGCCGAGATCTAATACTCTTCCAACATTGAGGACAATGTGTATTTTAAGTTGGGGAAAGAGTGTTAGAATCTTTAGAATTGTTAGGATTTTGATGTTAGCTCAAATTTTTTTTGTTTGAGATACCTCCATTTTGCCCTCATCCCATGAACTTCATTGCATGTCATATTTAGCCTCCGTGTCCATACGCCGCTTGCTTTGTGCTTAGTCCATACATGCTTAATGCCATGCAATTTTTTCGGATTATCATTTTGGTATCAAATTCAAAGATATTTGATTGGCAAGTTTCATTTCTTTTCCAATTTGGAGTCAAATGTTAATATGCCATGTATGAAACTATTTTAGATGTTGTGATACTCTCTTTGAGATAATTTGGGAAAAGTTTGGTGTAAGTGATTGCATGAGTTGGGATGAATGGATTAGTTTTTGGTTGGATTGGGTTTGGCCAATTGTGTATGCTTTGTTTTCTTCTTAGGAGTGGGTGGATGAGTTGATAATTCTTGTTTGGAATGAAAAAGAGAGCTAATATAAGTGAATGGTTTTCCTAATCAAATTGCCCCACGAAACATTGGGGAGGACGCCAAAGATAAGATTTAGGTGATCATTCCATCACTTTGCCTATATAGCGTTATCACGTGTATGCAAAAGGGGGCGGTGTTTGCATTTCATAGCGTTATCGCGTGAATGCAAAACATAAACATCCAAAAACAAAAAAACAAAAAAAAGAAAAGAAAAGAAAAGAAAAGAAAAATGAATGAAAAAAATGAAAGAATAAGCAACATGAGTGATGCAATCTCATCTCCCACTACTTAGAGGAATTTCTTTTGTTTTGGCCATTTCCATGAAAATTAGAAACTTTCCCATTTACGATATATCCTAAAGAGTGCGATACGGTGCTTATTTCCTTACTTTTCTTTGAATTGGATTGAGGGGAGTGTCATTTATTATTTACTTTCATACATTAGGTATATTGGCTTTGAAATCATTTGGAAATACCATTTATAGTATGCCATGAGGATATTGTGAGTTTGGTGCATGTTTTTCAATTTTATCCGAATTTATCGCATATTTTGCTAGGGACGAGCAAAAAGCTAGTTGGGGGTGTGATTCGGGATATAAATTGCAAATTTTTCTCTCATTTCTGGGCATTTTATGTGTATATCATATTAATTTTGGCTTGATACGTGCGTATTCGTGATATCATGAATTATTAAAGCCTATTCCTATATTATACATAAAATGTGGCTTTTATGGACTAATTTTTGCTCTCCTTATTTTTCAGGTACTTCTGGGATTTTTCTAGATTTTCTGGAATTTTTCCAGAATTTTTGGGAGCTTTGAGCTATTTTTTGGATATTTTTGGAGCAAAGAATGCAATTTCTGGATTTAAAAAAAGAAAGAAAATCAAAAATTTATAATGGGCCGCATCGAAATTATAAAAAAATAATTTGCAGGCCGGAGGCCGACCCGCTCCGCAAGATCGCTCCCCGCACACGCATTTAAATTAAAAAAAAGTTTTTTTATTTGCTGGCCAGCCCAGCGGCCGGCCCACCTTCGATTTATTTGCAAACCGCAGCCCCCTTCGATTTTCCTTCGGGCGGGCGGAAAAATTGGCCGCCCCGCTCGAAAACGGAGCAGGCTTCGGCCCGAACGAATTGCATCAGCGGGCTTCGCCCTGCTCTTGATGCGGGAGCGGGCGGGTCGGGCGGCCAGTGCCCGACCCACGACTCGTTTCGCTGAGTTAGGGGGGCTGTGCGAAAATTAGGGGGTCTTCATTTTTCTTGGCTGTTTTTCAGTTTTTTTGACTTTTTTTAGGGCTTGAGAGAGCTTGGAGGCCATGGGGGGAGGATGATGAAGCTTGGAGCTTGGAGGAGTCATTTGAGAGTGGAAGAACTCATCTAGGAGTGACACTTGGGTGAAATCTCTCCATTCTCTTGTGTATTTTGATTTAGATTTTTGTGTTGTAATTGGATGCTTGTTTTGAGTAAAAACTTCTCCTTTTCATTATGAATTTCTGAATCTTTCTTGTATGGTTGTGTTGTGCTTGTTGTTGTTGTCGGGTTGAGAATTTTATCTCTAGCACATTTTCATTTCCTAAATTGGTGGATGAAACCCTAGAACTTTGTTTATTGGAACCCTAAGGAGAAATCCAAAGAGAGGATCATCCTAGCGGACCCTCTCTAATGTTCTCATTGTCGATTACTCATGAGTTTCATTCATTACTTATTGCACTCCACTTGTTCGATGAAATGCCGCATCCTCAGATTGAGCTTACTTAGCCGGGAGATCAATTGAGTTATATTTGGGATGAATTCACACGCTCACGACCTCATTCACACACACACCACATGAGTCCTCCTCGTTGCTTGCCGATTTGGCTCTCCACCCCTAGTGCGTAGGTTAGAATTGTAAATTCACCACACTTTTTCCCACACTCATCCACCGTTAAGCGAGGTAGTTGTAACACGCTTTATTTTTCTTTATCGATCAAATTTTGTGAATATAGAACGACTTGTCCCTGTGATCTGACCCGGTACTCACCGGTTATTTTTATTGCATGAAACTCCTACGCTTGGGAGTGGAAGGCGTGCTCCTTGCGCGTCCTCCCGTTCAACCAATTATATCAAAATAAGAGGTATTTTTTTGGAATTCAGCGAAAGTATGATGTAGTTTTCCAAAATTAAGCCGAAATATTATCTTAAATGTGCAACATGTGCATGCAAACTGATATTTAAATGTGTTTAGATATCATGTCGACCCCGTTGCATTAACATATAATTACTAGTTAACTTCTATATTGCACAAATTTAATTACATGCAATATGTGCATGCAACCTATGAAAAGTTTTTTTTGGAGCAACCATCACAACATGGCTTAAATAGCAATTATACTAATTGCAGGATATAATCAAATAATCAAATGTTGTTATTGCATTCTTACTATAAATAGTTTTAATTTTATTTTCTTGGTGGATATGCCCAGATGAGTTCTGTCCATTGTGAAACTAATCCCAATGGAACAGAGGCCCCCCTGAATAAACATAATAGATAAACATTTCATTTTTATAACATTTGATCAGTATATTGTATTAGTAAACATTTATTATGCAAATATAGAATGTGTAACATTTGATCCAGAAGAAGAACAATGGCTACAGACAACCGTAGTGAAAAGCAAAAGTGTTACAACTGAAAGGGAAGAGCTATGACTACAGGAACAAAACATGGAGTTAAAAGATCAAAGAAATAAACCGAGAAATAAACTGCGGATGAAACAAGAAGAGAAGGTAGCAGTGGAAAACAGAGGAAAAGGAAAAACTTATCCAGTGAAGATGAACTGTGCTGTGGCCCGTGGCTAGGCCACTGCCTTGAAAACAACTACGGCCTGACCATGGTGGTAATCGGATGATGCCGGTTGCTCCCCAAGATTAGCGTATTCGCATCTAAACGCATCCACTCGCGGCCAGAAGCTTGGAGTTTGCACAGAGATCAATACATAGGAAGAATGAAAGAGATGGTGATTTTCGTGTATATTAAAAGAAAGAAGAGACTGCTGATATATATAGCAGACGAAAAAGACTGTTGAGATTCAAACGGTAAGCTGCTGTTAATTGCTGCAGTAAACGTTGGAATTCAATAGACGCAATGAAAAACGTTTTGAATTCAGACGTTTTTCTTTTTCGAAATTCAAAAGACGCAATAAACAACAGCTTAATAGACCGCAATGAATAGGGAAGGTTAATGGCACATTTAACTCTATGAATCTGAACGGATCCCAAAAAGGAAAGTCGTGCCATCCAAAAAAGGCGCATGCAACATAACACAACATAACACAACATAACACGGCACGTCACGACACGTCACGGTACGGCTTGGCTCGGCGCGCGCGTGTGGTGGTTATGTGCATCCTCACCCGTTCACAAAAGAGTCGTACCCCTCGTGTCCCAAGGTAGCTACAAGTCTAAAAAGAACTCAATAAAGTCCAAATGGAATTCCGATGTGGGACAAACAAAATTGGGAGTGAACAAATGGCTAAAAGAGCCATTAATTCCAACAATCCCTCACTTTAAGGCTCAAGAAATAGAAGAGAAAGCTCCTGGATAAAGAGGGCTGAATACTTACGTATCAATGTCTTTCGATTGAATTGATACGTAGTGAAGTGAGGCAACAACTTACATTCTAATGAGTGAATTGCTTTTGAACTCATTAGAGTTCGGTTGAGACCCCCACAACACATATTTTTCCCTTGAGTTTGTGCAAACTCTGCGATACATAACAAGCGCTATAGGCCATACGCACACCTTGGGTCTCGCAAGTGCTCTAGAAAGACTGCCCTTGTCTTTCATAGAGGGCGGCCAAACACTCACACACACATAGGTGGTTCATCAAATGCTTCTTTATAACACCACCAAAACTGGTTATGAAACCATTAAGAGCATACAGCTCAACCTCTGCTTAAGTCCAGCAAGTGCTTCTCAATAGCACCACCAAAACTGGTTATGGACTTGTCTCAAAGTGAATCCATCAAGTGCTTCTCAATAGCACCACCAAACTTGGCTATGGATTCAAAGAACACTACCACACGCCATAGGGATGGAAATGTAGTGTTTGTTAAGGATCATATGGCTTCGTTAGACCACACTGGGTATCAACCATATAACCTTAACTCATGGGCTTTAGCCTCATTCCCCTCGACAAATCAAGAACCACTTTCCTTGGCAATCCTTTGGTTAGTGGATCTGCAAGATTTCTTTCGAACCTTACATATTCCAAAGAAATTACTCCATTTTTCAGGAGTTGTTTAACCACATCGTGCCTGATCCGAGTGTGTCTTTTCTTCCCGTTGTAGACACTATTTTTAGTAACACCAATGGCTGCCTGAGAATCACAATGAAGTAAAACTGAAGCAGTTTTCCCTCCCCACAAAGGCACGTCTGCTAACAAGTTCCTTAGCCATTCAGCCTCTTGCCCTGCCAACTCAAGAGCAATAAATTCAGATTCCATGGTGGAGCGTGCTATATATGTCTGTTTGGAAGGCTTCCAAGAGATAGCACCTCCAACCAAAGAGAATAAAAACCCACTAGTTGAACTAACTTCATCGTTATCTGAAACTCAGTTTGCATCACAAAATCCTTCTAACACGGCATGAAATTTGCTGAAATGCAAACACCAATTAACAGTCCCTTTTAGGTACTTTAATAAACGATGAAGAGCAGTCCAATGTTCATTACTAGGTTTATGAGTATACCAACTTAGCATGCTAACAGCATATGCTATATCAGTTCGAGTACAGTTCATAAGGAACATCACACTTCCTATGATCTTAGCATACTCAGATTGAGAAATACTCACTCCTAAATTCTTTTTTAAATGTATGCTAGGGTCATATGGAGTTCTAGCAGGAATAACATCAAACCAGTTGAATTTCTTCAGCACCTTCTCTACGTAATAAGATTGACTCAAGGAGATACCATAAGAGTTTCTAACAATTTTAACTCCTAAAATGACATCAGCTTCTCGTAGGTCTTTCATCTCAAGCAGAGAAGACAAGAAATTTTTCGTATCATTTATAATATCTAGATTGTTCCCAAAAATTAACATGTCATCGACATAGATACAAATAATTACACAATCTGATTCTATTAGTTTAGAATAAACACAAGAATCAGATGTGTTTACAACGAAGCCATTCCTTATTAAGGTTCTGTTGAATTTCTCATACCATTGCCTAGGAGCTTGCTTTAAGCTATATAAAGACTTTCTAAGCCTGCAAACCTTATTCTCTTTACCAGCAACTACAAAACCCTCGGGTTGGGACATGTAAATTTCTTCTTCTAGATCGCCATTTGGGAAGGCTGTCTTAACATCCATTTGATGTATGACTAACTCATGAATTGCCGCTATGGCAATTATAGTCCTCATGGTTGCAATCTTGGTCACGGGAGAATATGTGTCAAAGTAATCTAATCCTTTTTTGATTAAAACCCCTGATCACAAGTCTAGCTTTGAATTTTTCATCGATCCGTCAGGTCTCATCTTTTTCTTGAAAATCCATTTATTACTAATGGGCTTATTACCTTTAGGTAACTTAGCTGATTCCTAATTTTGATTGGATACAATAGAATCAAGTTCGCTTTTAATAGCCTCTTTCCAAAAGCTAGCATCAATGGATCTCATTGCCTCGTCATAGGTTTTTGGGTCTTCTTCTATTACAAAGGTAGACACTATCTCATCACTAAGCATGTCTATACATCCATTTTCTGATAAAAATGCATAAAGTCAGGTCCAAAATTGATTTCAGTCATTTGCCTCTTACTCCTTCTAGGTTCTTCACTAAAAGTAGAACTACATGTAAGCATATCAGAAGATATAGGTGAAGAAGAAGGCAGAGACTCAATAGGAGGTACAAGGGACAAGGATTCTGTTAATTCCTTTTTCAAAGGAAAAACATGCTCAAAAAACTCTGCATCTCTAGACTCAGAAATAGAGTTATCTGTTAAGGACATGAATCTATACGCAGTACTATTATGAGCATATCCTATAAAAACAGTATCATAAGTTTTAGACCCAATGTTTGACTTCTTAAAGTCAGGTAGTCCTACCTTTGCCAGACACCCCCACACTCTAAGGAATTTAAGGTTAGGGGGATAACCTTTCCACACTTTATAAGGTGTTTTGTCTAGTTTCGTGTGGGTACTCTATTAAGGATATGGCAAGCAGAGAGAATGGCTTCCTCCCAAACGTCATCAGATAATCCTGAACTTAAGAGCATGGCATTCATCATTTCTTTCAGAGTCATGTTCTTTCCTTCAGCTATACCATTTTCTCAAGGAACATAAGAAGCACTGAACTCATGTATGATTCCATTCTTCTCATAGAAGTCTTTTAAGGTATGGGAGCTATATTCCACACCTCTGTCAGATCTAAACCTTTTGATTTTTCTATGAAATTGGTTTTCTACTTCTGTCTTATATTTAATGTACATTTCTTCAGCCTTATCCTTAGTTTTTAGAAGATATACCGTAGTGAATCTAGAGTAATCATCTACAAAAGTGATGTAGTAATGTTTTCCTCCTTTGCTTCTAGTAGATTTAAAGTCTACTTGGTCTGAATGAATTAAACTGAGAAGTTTTGACTGCCTAACAACAACAGGTTTACAAGGTTTTTTAGTGTATTTACCTTCTACACAAATTTGACTTTTAGAGAATTCAGATGAACTTGTAGCAGATATTAGATTTAAGGTATGTAATCTCTTAATAGAAGCAAAATTGGCATGCCCTAGTTGGCAATTGTTGAATATTGGACTCCCCGGATTTGGTTTTGATGATGAGCAAACATAAATAATCCATGAACTAACAATTTGTGAGCGCAGTATTGGAGATCGTCGCCAAATTCACGAGAACATTCAAAGCGACATCTCAACACTTCTCAAAGCTCGTATTCATGCCTAAAGCTTCGTTGAAGCTCTTGCGCCGTTTTGGAAGTCATGAAGATTTAATCGAAGCTCTCGAAGACCGTTTATTAAGGTTTTATTTATAGTCTTTTAAGCTTCGATCTATAGAATGTTAAGCCTTGAGTATATCTTACGTTTCTATCTTCATAACGCTCATGTCGTAGCTCTAGGATCTTAGTACAAGTTCATTCTAACTTCCTCGAAGCGTCGCGCTTCGATTCGGACTTGTATGTGCATGTTAGTTGGTACAAGAAGAAGTACTGACCGACTAGATGGTGATCTAGTCGGTCAGCAGAGCTTCTTGGACCGACTAGTTTGATTCCTTAATTTCTTGTTCAGTACTGTTTACAGTTAGTCGGTCTACGTTGACTCACCGACCGACTAGTTTGTGAACTAGTCGGTCAGTGATGCTTCTTTGACCGACTAGTTGTGACTTACTGTTCATACTAAATTTCTCCTAAGCTACTGTTTATCGTTAGTCGGTCTAAGAACGTTTGGTGACCGACTAGTTGACAATCTAGTCGGTCAACTTTTGTTCTTGGACCGACTAAGTCAATTTGTATTCAGACTATTTCACTTTGCCTCTTAGTCGGTCTACGTTCACTGACTGACCGACTAGTTGTGAAACTAGTCGGTCAGAAAGTCTTCTTGGACCGACTAGATTTCTAGGTCTGAAATTCTATCTCTTCTCAGTTCCTCTCTTAGTCGGTCCATGTTGATTGACTGACCGACTAGTTGATGAACTAGTCGGTCAGTGGTTGTTCTTTGACCGACTAGTTTCCTCAGATTTCTATCCGTTGGAAATTGACCTAACTTGTTTTTATGGGACCCTATAAATACGAACCTAGGTCATTTCTATCTAGGTTAGAGCTGCCATTAAGAGATTCATTGAGATAGAAAGAGATAGCCATTCTCACTCATTTCCAAAGCTCTCTTCCTCACAAGAACCCCATTCTCTCACATTCTAGATCTAGAATCCATCTTGAGAGAAGCTTGTTCTTGGTGAGCCCTTCAAGCTCTAGCTTGAATCAAGTCTCCAAATCTCTCCTAGGCACCTATTGCTGGTCATTTCCTTGGTGCTAGGTCTTGGTGACTTCATCTTCCTCAAATCCTTCCTTTCACCTATTGGGTAAGAAAAACTCAAGGTATAGGATTTTGTGGTAAGATTGTTTATTTCATTATAAACTCATTTATATTGCTTGTTGATTCTCTCGGTTGTGAGAGAAGGTTGTGATCCCGGGTTGTGGGATTCACTATTGCCATTGCATGTATGATTTGATCTTGTGAAGGTTTTTCACAAGATATTCATAGTGGAAATCTTGTGTTAGGGTTTCTAACCTAAGTATCCGGAGGGGATCCGGGTGGTTGGGACGTAGGATCACCGGGAACAAGTCGGGGAGACTTGGGTGGATCCGAACCCATTAACATCATTTGTTAGCATTGTTAATTTTATTGTTGTCAATCAATTTAAGCTTCCGCAAATTAATTTGGTAGTTGTTTGCACTATAATTTGGAATTATACTCCTTGTTATTTTTAAAGTACTATTCACCCCCCTCTAGTACTTGTGCAGTAGCTTGTAGGGCATTACAGCAATGCCATAAGTCTAAAGACTCAGCAATATAAGCAACAGCAGATTTATTCATTGAATCAGAAACTACATTCAGAATGAAGAGTCCATCACTCAGATAGGCCTTCCCAACAAAGTCCCTACTGCGAGAAATAACAACTTTGTCATCCTCAAAGACAAGTTTTAGACCTGCTTGGTTTAGTACGGCACCAGACACGAGGTTATGACGCAGAGATGGGGCATAAAGGACGTTGTTGAAGGAAAGATTATTTCCTGATGTTAGTTTCAGCATGATGGTACCTTTACCAGCAACTCGGGCAGTAGCGGAATTTCCCATGAAGACGCATTCTGTGTCCGCAGCATCCTTGAAGTCGTGGAACAGATCCTTGTTTGCGCAGAGATATCTTGTAGCGCCAGTGTCTAGTATCCAATCAACATTATTGGCCATCATGTTAGCTTCAACGATGACAGCAGTAATGACTTCATCTTGTTCAGCAAGGTTGGCTTAAGCAGCAGGTCCACCTTGTTTCTGGGGTGGCTTTTGGGTTCCCTGGCATTGAAAGCATTGGTAGGCCTTATGGCCAGGTTTTCCACACACATAGCAAACAATGTTTGACTTTTGGACCTTGCTGTCTGGCTTGGTGAAGTGACTTGACTTCTTGTTCTGTCCTTATTTAAAGGGCTTCTTCCCTTTGTTGTTTAACCTGGTTTTGTTGGAGGGCCAATAGATTCAACGATGTTAGCTTTGACAGAATTGACAGGAGAAGAGTCAGGTTTATCTTTGAGGCGATTAGCCTCTTCAGTTCGCATATGACTGATGAGCTCCTGTAGGTACAGATCTTTCTTCTTGTGTTTGAGATGGTTCCTGTACTCAGCCCAGGAAGGTGGGAACCGCTCCAACAGCACGTTCGTTTGAAAGATCTCGCACATCTTCATGCCTTCGTTGAGAACATCTCTGCGCAAAGGTTCTCGTAGTTGTGAACTTGTTCCATGATGGGCTTGTCGTCAAGCATTTGGAAGTGGAGCCACTTGTCAACGACATATTTCTTCTTTCCTGCATCATCAGATCCATACTTCTTTTCTAGGGAATCCCAGATAAGTGTAGCATACTTATGAATCATGTATAAATCAAATAAGGAATCCTTCATATGATGAATGAGGTGACAACGAACAGTTTTGTTGTCTTTATCATATTTCTTAATTTCTGCAGAAGCAGAAGTGATTGCAGGAGGAATAACAACGGTAGCATCACCATCAAGGGAAGTTGGTGGAGTGCCGGAAGGAGGAGGAAGCGGGGGACATTCATTGAAAAGGACGTAGTCAATTTCAAGCTGTTCAAAAAGCATCAAGAGTTTTTGGGACCACCGTTTGTAGTTGGTACCATCGAGAATGCCAATTTGGACAGTTCGATGAACGATTTGGTAGGAGTGACATCCATAGACAAGAAGGTAGTTGTTTTCAAATTGTTACGCTTGAAAGGGAAGAGCTATGACTGCATGAACAAAACAGGGAGTTAAAAGATCAGAGAAATAAACTGCGGGAGCAACGAGAAGAGAAGATTGCAGTGGAAAACAGAGGAAAAGGGAAAACTTATCTAGTGAAGATGAACTGCGCCTTGGCTGGGCCACTGCCTTGAATACAACTACGGCTCGACCGTGGTGATAATCGGATGATGCCGGTTGCTCCCCAGGGTTACCCAGTCGCGTCTGAACGCGTCCACTCGCAGCCAGAAGCGTAGAGTTTGCACAGAGATCGATACCCAGGAAGAATGACAGAGGTGGTGATTTTTGTGTATATTAAAAGAGAGAAGAGACTGCTGCTATATATAGCAGACGAAAAAGACTGTTGAGATTCAAACGTAAGCTGATGTTAATTGTTGCATTAAACGCTGGAATTCAATAGACGCAATGAAGACAGATTTGAATTCAGACGTCTTTCTTTTTCGAATTTCAAAAGACACAATAAACAACAGCTTAATAGACCGCAATGAATAGGGAAGGTTAATGGCTCATTTAACTCAATGAATTTGAACGGAGACCAAAAAGGAAAGTCGTGACATCCAAAAAAAGAAGGCACGCGCAACACAACACAACACGGCGCGTGGGCGGGCGTGTGGTGGTTATGTGCGTCCTCGCCCGCTCACAAAAGAGTCGTACCCCTCGGGGCACGCCCCAAGGTAGCCACAAGTCTAAAAAGAACTCAATAAAGTCCAGAGGGAATTCCGATGTGGGATAAAAAAAATTGGCAGAGTGAACAAATGGCTAAAAGAGCCATTAATTCCAACAAAAAGTCCACGAATATGCAACATTTCAAGGACAGACAATCAATTTAGGGAAATAAATTGAACTCTGTCGGGGGTTTAACGGCTTTAGGAGCTACCGAGCATATAATTCGGCTGCCCTTTATTACTTGGGTTAATTTCACGAAGCGTGGTGTTAGTTGCACCGCATATTCCTATGATTTTACCGTAATTGTTAATTTTTTTCGAACTTACAAATTTAATCTAAATTAAATTTTAATTAGTACTCTTAAATTTGTTAATTAATTACAAACCTTTGCCATTTGGTACTTTGATTTCACCGCAAAATTTGCATTCCTCTCAGTTTCTTCCATCTCTATTTTGTTAAGGGTGAAACAAGGAGAACACAGCTGTTTTCAGCCGCAACACATCGTATATGATAGCAGGCCATAACAGGGAATATTAACGTAATATATTACTACGGGACTAAATGACTCGATTAGGGTGTAATTAATTACATCACATCCAAATCCCTTGTCAACTCCTCCGCCGGAGCTTGGTTCTTTACCAACACGAACGATGTTATTCTTGCCGGAAACGGTGCCGTTTCCGGCACCGTATCAAACCTCCGAGGGTTTTTTTGACGGTCCAGGCAACATGATTGAACCCAACTCAATAAATTAACTTGTCATTCAATCTGTCTCTTCTCATTTTCTCCCTACAAGCTTTTGATGCAGGTGCATTATCCGAGAGCCTGGTTCTTTGAGGCCATCAGATTCCATCGAAGCGCTTTCATTTTCCATGCTGACATTAGACGGAGTGTTGAAGCACTTTGCTACAGGAAATTATTACGCTCGTGTCCATCGGATCCTTCATTGTATTATAGGGGGGCCTGCCCTCGCATGATCTCTTTGTTTCGGAGTCAATGCGCCAGTCTGGCTTTGTTTCCCTTCGTAGACAACAGCTAGGGTGGCTGGTAATTTGACTATTTATTGTGAAGTACATCAAATAAAAACCAGGACCTTCACCTTCAGAGGTCAGAACTGGTCCTAAAAATGTTTTGATTGTTCGTTGTTCGTTGTTCAAGACGTGGGCCTAAAGTCTCAAGGCTTGATTATGGGCCCTGATCCCCGACCCACAACTTACCACGTAGATTGATAGTCTGATTTCTGATTCATGCGGTATAAATGCTGTCGGACGAAATCCATGATACGGCTGCGTTTCGCAACAAGAGATGGTGTTCTGCAGTAGGCAATTTTTTTTGGCTACGACTAGCCTGTCCGCTCAGATAAACAACTAAGTGATCATTAGACCAGTTCAAAATTGTATCAACTAGAGCTTGAGAAACATGATATACATCTATTCCTCATGTCCATGCTCATGCTTTCTCTTAAGATGCTCCGTTCAACCTTCGACTCTCTCACTCTCTTTTTGAGTAAGAAAACCGTATCTTACTTAAAAAGGGTTGGGAGAAGAAGTGAGGTATTGTAGCACCTTCTAATTATTGCAACATTAGACTTTTTTTTATTTTAATTATTTTAATTATGAGTTTTTTTTAAAAAAAATTAATGCTTCTGCTACAGGTTTCATGCATGTTCTCTGCACATGCCAGCCAATATTTTTCTTATCAATGTATTATTTTGAATAATTTGCATTTGCATTTTAGGGGCTGTTTGTTTGTCCAACTTTAAGCAAGATTCTGAGAAATGACACGACTTTTACACCGTTTTGTATTGTTGGGGGTTTTCCCCCTCAACTTCCTTGGGCTGGCTAAACAAACGCATCAAACCCAACGTCGTGATGTTGCAAAATATCAAAAATATTTTGGGTTAATCTAAAGATTTATGAGTGTTATGAATCAACTACTGGGGGGGATATTTTGGGTTAATCTAAAGATTTATGAGTGTTATGAATCAACTACTGGGGGGAGCGAGCCCCCAGCTCTTTATTTATAGGCAACAGGGGAGAATACAAATATGTGCTACAATGATATGGGCATATCTCTAGGATAGCCCAGAATCTCAACCAACACGGTTAAATAACCGTTCACAGCACTCCCCCTTATCCAGTCATAGGTGTGGACTCTGCTCGTGAATACTTCAGGATTCTGAGCGTAGGAAAGTCTCACATGGGGTGGATACTTCAGGATCCTGAGTTGGTGAGATTTGCCTCGTTAAAACCTTTAGCTATGGAAAACCCAGTGGGAAAAACCATAGTTAAGGAAAAAGAGTGCAAACTCTACCTAACTCCCCCTGATATGTACAAGCTCTCAAGCTTTCAGATCTCTTAGGCGTCTCGTTTCAATCCTATGTACAAGCTTCCTAAAAGTGGCAGTAGGAATGGCTTTAGTGAACAAATCTGCCAAATTGTCACATGATTGCACTTGTCTGATGTCGTTCTTGTCATCTCTCTGTAGCTCGTGCGTCCAGAAGAACTTTGGTGAAATGTGCTTCGTTCTGTCGCCTTTGATGAAGCCACCTCGTAACTGAGCTATGCAAGCAGCATTGTCCTCGAACATTGTAGTAGGCTCGAGATCTCCAGTCTTCAGTCCGGTCGTATACAGGATGTGGTGGACAAATGAGAGTAGCCATACGCATTCTCTGCTTGCTTCATGGATGGCAATGATCTCTGAGTGAATGGATGAGGTTGCCGTCAAGGTTTGCTTGATGGATCTCCAGGAAATGGCTGTCCCTCCGTAGGTAAACATGTACCCAGTCTATGACTTTGATTTGTGGGGATCAGACAAGTAACCTGCATCAGCATAACCAGCAAGTGTAGAGGATATTCCATTTTTGTAGAAGAGTCCCAAATCTGTAGACCTTTGGAGGTAGTGCAGAAGGTGCTTAACCCTGGTCCAGTGGCGCTGTGTGGGCGCTGCACTGTATCTGGCTAGCAAATTTATTGCGAACGCTATGTCGGGACGCGTGCAGTTTGCTAGATATAGTAGTGCTCCGATGACACTCAAATAAGGGACTTCTGGACCAAGTATATCTTCCCCCTCTTTCAGCGGCAGGAAGGGGTCTTTATGTGCATCCAGAGATCGTACCACCATAGGAGTACTTAGTGGATGACATTGGTCCATGTGGAATCTTTGCAACATTTTCTTCGTGTATGTAGTTTGAGGTAATAGGATTCCATCATTTAGATGTTCAATCTGTAAGCCAAGGCAGAATTTCGTTTTGCCTAGGTCTTTCATTTCAAATTATTTTGTTAGGCTTACAGATATCTCAGTGATCTCTTCAGGAGATCCTATGAGATTCAGATCGTCTACGTAGACATCAATTATTATGAATCCTGATCCCTTTGTTCTTATGAAGATACAAGGGCAGACTTCATTATTTGTGAATCCTTGTTAAACAAGGAATTCACTGAGTCTGTTATACCACATTCTTCCTGATTGTTTAAGACCGTACAATAATCTTTGTAGCTTAACAGAGTAGACGTCCCGAGGTCTATCTTTTAGTTCAGCAGGCATAGAAAAGCCATCAGGAAGTTTCATGTATATCTCCTTGTCGAGATTGCCGTATAGATATACAGTCACAAAATCCATTAGCTGCATATCTAGGCCTTCCTTTGCTATTAAGCTTATCAGGAATCTGAAAGTGATCACATCCATGACCGGGGAGTATGTTTCATCATAGTCAATACCCGGTCTTTTGAAAAATCCTTGTGCTACAAGTCTAGCTTTGTAGCATGTGATCTCATTATTTTCATTTCTTTTTATTACGAATACCCATTTGTATCCCACAGGTTTGACACAGGTAGGTGTCTGGACTATTTGTCCAAAGACTTTGTGTTTCTGAAGCGAGTCCAGCTCGGCTTCTATTGCCTGATTTCACTTTGGCCAGTCATTTCTACGTTTGCATTCAGCAACGGAATGTGGATCATGATCATCGTCGCTTCCGGCGACGCGAATGGCAATGTGAAACGCGAAGTCATCGTCGACGACTGTACTCTTTCTGTCCAATACCTCCCCGTTACGTACATAATTTAATGATATTTCAGTTTCTCCCAGCAGTTCCTCTGCAGTGGATTCCGGGAGGGGAGAGGGTATGGACACGAGCTCGTTTCTCTGTGGGGGTATCGTCCCAAGGTCTCCGGATATTTTTCTTTTTCTTGGATTTTTATCCTTGGAGCCTGGTGGTCTGCCTCTTTTCTGTTGAGGTGCAGCCACTTCTGCTGCTGGTGGATTGCATCCATCTTTTGGGATGTCAATCCTAGCTAGAGTATTTGCAGAAGGGATGTGTGATCTGACAATCTTCTGGTTGTCAGTAAACGAATCCGGTAATCTTTGAACTGTGTTCTGGATGTGTAAGATCTTCAGGATCTCATCATCACATTGTTTTGTTACCGGGTCGTAGTGGGTCAGACTTTTTGTGTCCCAAGTTAACATTTGCTTCGCGCTAGACTTTTCAATGTCTAAGCCCATTTTGGGGAAATAAGTCTCATGAAAGTCACAGTCTTCAAGACGTGCCTTAAAAGCGTCCCCCGTTTGGGGTTCTAGGTATCTTATAATGGAGGGTGAGTCAAACCCTACATAAATACCTAGGCGACGTTGAGGGCACATCTTGGTCCTCTAGGGTGGTGCAATAGGGATATAAACTACGCAGCCGAAGATTCTCAAGTGAGAAATGTTCGGCGGCGTTCCATATGCAAGTTGCATTGGAGATAGACTCTGACCTCCCAAGGGACTTTTCTTATTAATGATGCAGCATGCAGAATTGCATGTCCTCATGCATCCACCGGCAACTGGGATTTCATTAGCAATGGACGTGCAATCCATTGGAGTCTTTTAATTAGCGACTCAGCTAACCCGTTCTGGGTGTGAACCCAAATGTTCAATTTCTATTCCCGTTGCCAGGCAATATTCTTGAAATGACTGAGAGGTAAATTCCCCCGCATTATCCAGACATATTTTCTTTATTTGGTTGTCTGGAAAATACGCCCGCAACTTTATTATTTGTGCCAAGAGCTTTGGAAAAGCTAAGTTGCGGGTTGAAAGTAGACACACATATGAGTATTTTGAAGATGCATCAATCAGTACCATGAAGTACCGGAAAGGCCCACTAGGGGGTGGATAGGTCCACATATGTCTCCGTGTATTCTTTCGAGGAAGCTAGGAGACTCGATATCCACTTTAAGTGGTGATGGCCTTGTTATTAATTTACCCTTGAAGCAGGGTACACAAGGGAATTCTCCCTTCTGAAGAATCTTCTGGTTCTTTAGGTTATGCCCGTGGGATTGTGATAAGATGTGATGCATCATCACAGATCCGGGGTGGCCAAGTCTATCGTGCCAAAGTAAGAATTTGGCTGATGTCGGGCACTTCAGGTGCTCCGTCAGGTTTGCTTCATCTCTCTGAATTTTTGTATGGTAGAGGCCCGATGAAAGGCTCTCAAAACGTTCAAGTATGGTTTTAACTCCATTTTCTTGAGACGTTACATACAGTAATTCATTTTCTTTTACATTTGCTGTTTCCAAGTGGAAGCCGTTAAGACGGATATCTTTGAAACTTAGAAAGTTTCGCTTGGAATTCGGAGAGTAAAGTGCATCTTTAATTTTTATTTCTGTTCCTTTGGGGTGCATCAAGGTTGTATTCCCAGAACCTTCAATTATGTCCGATGGTCCTAAAATAGTATTTACAGGATTCTTATACGGAATAATGCTATGGAAATAGCATTTGTGCTGAAGGATCATATGTGTCGAAGCACTGTCTACCAAGCAGTCATGAGAGCATCCCATCTAAAAAGATGAGTAAACATTTGCATTCAGAAAAACTAAATTTTATTCAATAGAAGTCAAATTACATAAAAGCTCTCATAAAATAGATTGTTCTTAAAATAAAATGCTAAAATGCTAAGAAAAATGAAGCTGGCTAATCAAGCATATCATCTGACTCGAAGTCCTTTGCTGTGAACTTGGCTGCATTGTTCGCAGCCACCTGGTTTGATTCAGCATTCTTTTTCTTTCTTTGTTTATAAATCTCCTGGAGATGTACTGGGGTCCTGCACACTCTGGACCAGTGGCCTTTCATGTCACAGCTGTGGCACTGGTCTTCCCAATCCCTCTTGGGTGGGGGTGCATCATTTTTCTTATTGTCATTCATGCGCCAGGTGAACTTGCACTTCCTTTCATTCTTTTGCTGCTGCTGTACATGGCCCCTTGGCTTTTTTCTATTGTCCCCCCTTTCTGTGGTCTTTCTTTTCTTTTATTAACTCTCTTCTTTTTGAAGGAAGAGGAATGGTGAGCTTCTGGTAGAGGGGCAGTGCCGGGAAGGCGCATATTATGAGTGGCAAGAAGAAGCTCTCTGTTTTGCTCGGCCATGAGTAAACATGACAGTAGCTCTGAATATTTGGTGAACTTGCATTCAGGGTATTGCTGCATGAGTATCGCATCTTTTTCATGGAAAGACGTATACGTCTTTTCCAGCATGCGATCTTCTGAGACTCTCTCACCACACAACTTCAGGCGTGAGGTGATGCTAAAGAGTGCTAAGTTGTACTCAGCAATGGACTTGAAGTCCTGCAGTCTCAGGTTCTCCCACTCATATCTCGTCCTTGGGAGTATAACATCTCTCTGATGTTTATACCTATCCTCAAGGGCGGTCCATAGCTCAAGTGGATCTTCGACCGTAAGATACTCAGCCTTTAAGGTCTTGTCCACATGACGGCGAATATAGATGATGGCTTGCACCTTCTCTATATCGCTAATATTTTCTTTTTCTGTCACAGCAGCAATGAGGGACTTAGCCCGCAGGTGAAACTTTACATCTAGCTGCCAGCTTAGATAGTTTCTACCTGATACATCCAGCACTTCGAAATCAACGCTTGCAATTTTAGCCATTTATCTAGCAGAGCACAAACATGCATGCATCAAAGAAAACATTTTCATGCGGAGGCAATATTTAATGAAAAGCTAAATGTGTGGATGGGCCAGTCCCACAAGAAAGAGTCCAAAGTCCAAAGTCCAAATTATACAAATTTGCAGATGTAAAAGGAAAATACAACTTTGGAAACCTCGTGGGTCCCATATGATATCTCCAGCTTCAAACGTGGCCTCCGTCTCCATGGAAGTTGGTCTTCTTTCTTTGACATTTACATAAATTCCTCACTACAATTTCTCTCAAAAATAAAAGAAAAGTGCGGGAAATAGACTGTGAGACTTAAACAGCCGATCCAAAAAACCACATTTAGCCATTCATGCAGAAATATTGTGCTCATCAACATTTTCATTTACAGACATCGCTGGCAGTTATATTCGCACGAGGATAAAGCATTTAATCACTTAATAATTTTTGGACCACTGGGCAATGTCATACACCATTAGGTTAGGGGGCTAATGGCAGAGCGGTCGCAGGATCTTCCTAATTATTAAGTTTTAAATGTAATGCACAACCACGCATATAATATCCACAGAATTTGCTAGAGATGTAAAGCATGTAAATATGATTTTTACAGAAAAAATCATTACGGTGCAAGGGGTTGTATTAAGTGGGTTTAATCAATAAAATTGAATAAGAGCCCAAAATTGACATTTTCGTTGTAGGATGAAAAGGGGTTTTCCTCATTAAATCGTCCCAAATATCCCCCAAAAGTCCCCAATAAGCCCTTAAATGCCCGATTATTGCCCCATAAGGTACCGTGATTTTTCACGAATTTATAGGCCCTCAAACGCCCTTTTAAAATTAATTTTTAGCCCAAAAAGATCTTTTGAGGCTTATTTATAGACTTTGCCCCACCATTTTTCTCTTTTTTTGTAAGAGGGTTGGTCTACGGGCCTGAAGCCCGCAGGTCGGTTGCGGGCTTCAGGCCCGCAGAATATTTTTGTTTTGTTTTTTTGGGGTAAATAGGATGGCCTGTGGGCCTGAAGCCCGCAGGCCGGCAGCGGGCTTCAGGCCAATAGAGAAATTTTTTTTGTAAGTGGGCCGAAAAAGCCCACTAGGGCTTTGGGGGGCGGTGGCTAGGGTTAGCCGCCGCCGCCCTGTAACGGCATGTTTTCATCAAGACAAACTATTTACGTATTTGACCAATTTTTCAATTTTTAAACTATTTTATAATGGTTTGTTAGTAGTTTTACTGATTTCAAAAAAATTCTTATAAAAATATTTTAGAGTACTAGACTTATCGTATTGTATTTTAGCAATTTTAGATTTCCTCAAATACCCAATACATTTCTGTTAAAAATTCATCTTCCAAAATTACCGTTTTAATTCGACGAATTTATTTTCTATTCAAACACTTTCAAAACATTTTCAAACTCCTGCAGTAGCATCCTATGATCATTTAGGGCCTCCCACATTAATTTCATAATTTTCGGATATCATTTCAGTAGAGAACCCGCAAACCCGCTTTTCAAATGTTTTGGCCAAAAACTAGTATTCCCGTAGCCCAAATCCTGAAACGGACTTCGTATTCGCCATCCTCGCGACGATACGATCCCGTGGGTATGTTTTCGTAATTTTTCGGACATGTTTACTAGTAGGGGCAAAATCGTAATTTCATTTTTTTTATTTTACTAATTACTTTCCCTAATAGGGGTTTTACTCTTTAATTACTTTTTACTTAGCTATTAATTACCTTAGTTATTTAGCTTAACACGTTGTGGCCATGTGTTTCATGCCAAAGCAATTAGTCAAACCAAAAACCTAATTGCCACCTAACCTATTTAAGTTTTATTGACTAAGTATTGAATGTGTTAATCCTAATCACCTATTTAAACCCACACTAATCTCTCCCTCCCTCGGCCATTCACGTCGAAACCCGAAGGCAACCCAAGCCCCCGCTCTCTTCTTCTCCGACGATGCTCCGACCACCGCCGAGTCCCGCCACCGCCTCGCACGGCCTCGTCTCCGCCCACAGACCCCGCCGTCCACCGCCCCTCTCGACGCCGAGCTCCGAGCCCCACCGTACGCCACTGCCCCCTCTTCCGTCTTCGTGTGCACAGTGCCCCCTCCGCTCGAGCTCGCCCGCCTTCACCGAGCTCACCCCCGACCAGCGGCCACACGCACCGAACCCCACACCTCCGAGACCCCACCCCGCTTCCGACTGCTCCACCGGCCACCGACGGAGCAACCCCGAGTGCACCGCTCTCCGTCCCGCTCGCCTTCCACCGTGCTGCAACCGCCGCCGCTCGCTGTTGCGAGCTCCGTCCAGCCGCCGCCTCCTCGAAGCCACCGTGCAGCTGTGACCCGCCGGCGAGCCCGACGACGACCGCCGTCACCGAAGCCCGAGCCCCCCGCCGACGAGCCCCCTCCGATGCTTGTCGGGCTGCGTAAGTTTGCTCGATGGCAAACTTGTAAATAGTAAGAAAATTCGAAATTTCGTATTATTAATTAATTATTAAATGGGTATAATGGTTATAAATCCATAACTAATTATACAGGGGCCAGAAAAATGTGCGGAGAGCCCCAGAAAATCAGAAACGACATTTCGGATCCAATGGCGCTAGTCTCACTGCGACCAGACGCCTACTTTTTCCGGAATGATTTTTCAAACTTAAAGATTAAATAGGTATAAATCGTTCTAAAAATCGTAATTCGCTGATTTTACGTACACTAAAAGGTGATAAAATTATATGTGATAATAGACTTCGAGACGGTCATTTTGACTGTTCACTCAAGTCATTCCGACTTGTATTGCTCCCGTAAGAAATTACGGAAGATACGCGTAACTTAAATAATCTGGGTTTTAAAACTATTTTGAGTTTCTAAAAATTATAAAAATTACTATGGACTTCAGAAAAATATTTCTTCCTGCAGTAAAACTATTTTTATCATATATAGCCTATATAAAAATTTAGAACGCTTTCCGACACCGTTTCAACAGTTTTAAAAATCAGACAATCAAGTTAAATAAATAAGAAATAGTGTATTCTCTAACTAGTTGTTCTTGTGTTTGCAGGCATCGAATCTCGTGCATCCGCACTAGATCCAGTCCCGGCTCACTACCATCATCTCGAAGATAGTAAGTCACAGTAAATTCTAACTTTAGAAATCTAGATAGTGTACTTAATGGAAACACCGCATGCTCAAAGCGTGGATCGGTACCTTAGTTGTTGGACTTCAAACATTGCTCAGGACTGATATTCTCTCTTGAGGTTTCTGCCTTGACTTTTCAACAAGCAAAGATCTTTAGTGTCGTTAACGCGTATGAACATAGGACTTAACATCTAGTCTCGGAACAGTTTTTATCCTGAACAGATTGACATGCTTGACAGGAAGATTGTAACTGGATATGTGCGAACAGTAAATGACTCGTAAAACTGCAAAGAATGGTAACCTGTACACACACACTGGGTTTTTGGGGTAACTTATAATTGTGGAAGTGCGGGAGCGACCAGTCCGATCTCCAGTGGATAGTACCGTATTGACTGAACAGTATCGTTTTGTTGAAAAGTACTGTTTTGATTGTATCGTATTGATTGTACCGTATCATTTTGTTGTAACCCGGGATATCAGGTGGACTCTTGGTTGCATATCGTACTTCCCGTTATAAGTCACGAACTAGAATAGGCACCAGTACTCTCATTATTGCTATAGTCATTGCTATCGTCATGGTTATTCTTGTATGTCACTAGTCGTACTTGCTCGGTCACCTTTACTTTACTTGTCACCCTTGCATGCTTGACTTGATGTACTTTACTTATCGCACTTGCATGCTTGTCTGTCCTTACTTTATCCTTACTTGACTTTCAGCACTTGTTTACCATAGCCTACTCCATATTTGTGCACTCCTCTTTTTCTATCGCTAGAATTGTTGTGACTTACCTTCGGTTCCATTTATGGCACCGGCAGACGAAGATCTGATCGAGGAGATTGCCCCAGAGTTCATGGAGCCTACACTTTGACCCTGAAGCTGCAAAGTTTTATTTACTTTACTGTTGGTGTGTGAGTGGTACTATGTATTTACTTTTCCGCACTTCTTTTCAGAAAGTGTGCTGGTGGTTGTTGTACTTTAATTTGGACTGTAATAACGTCTGTACGCTGGTTTTGAGTATTGTGATGCATCTCTGAGTTGTGGCTATGCTGAATTCACTGGTAAACTGCGGAACCTGCAAATATCAAATACGTAACGGGTCCCCGAGAGCGGGTCGTTACAAGTTTTGGTGGCCCACGCAGGTCCGTGCAAAATACCTCGTGAACAGTATAGCAAAACCAGGATGTATCGTATACAATACTCGACTAAGCTGACATCTTTTTGTGAATGCAGGTTTGACACTCGAAAGACAGACGGAAACATCTCGGAGAGCCCCAATGGAGTTGACCTACCTGGTCATAATAAAAGCCATTATCAAAATCTAAATAGGGTAAATTAGTTGTTTTTTAAAAAAAAAATCCTTCTGTGTCGGTGGCACTCATATGAATGATAATCTTCCTTCAATGGACCATGATACCGGTCAATGTGCTTGGCTAAAGTCTGTTGGATCAACCTAGCTAGACTGGGCATAAGTGATCCTGACTTAGTCACTTCCCTGGCCGTGTCCGCTGGACCGCAAGGACGTGAATCATGATTATGTGACGTCATCGATCTTCTCCACTACCAACCTTCCTTTATCTTGGTGACCATTCAATTGACCTTCTTAGAATCTTCTAACTCTAGTTTGCTTGAACCCTAGCCACGTTTATTCTAAGGAGGGTAGCATTCGAATTTTTCGATCATCAGAAGTTCGAGCTCCTCAGCAGAAGCAGATCGAAGGACGTTCAGAAGTACTCGAGGATGATGCTGGAGATTTTGAGACGAGCCAAACGTAGCGTGCACGTATAGGATGTTACGTTTTTGAAAACTCGTATTTCTTTTCTAACCCTTCTCCCATCTTGTACCCGAATTTTTCCACGTGTTGGAATTCCTTCCCACCTACCACCACCCCTCATTATTGCCTTTGTCCTCATCCTTGCCTCGAGCCCCATTCCCGCCTACCCTACACTATCTACCCATGACTTTCGGCGCCCCCTATTTATTTCCTTTGTCCGCTTCCCCACCTCGATCCCCGTTCCCGCCTAACACCGACGACTTTCGGTGCCCCCCCTTTCTTTTTAACCCCTCTTCTCCTTCCTTCCGAAGCCACCCCGTGGTTCCCTTTTCGCTCATACATTGCACGTCCTCCTCCCGGCCTCTTCCCCAAGCAAGCTCGCCATCTCACCTGAAGCCCCGCCAGCTTCTGCTCCACTCCATCGGAAGTCCCTGCCATGGAACGTCAACTAGCCGCAGCTCTCATCGTCGAGGACCCACAACCACCAATGGCCCTTCGACGTTCTGTTTTGGGATTTTTGGCCTTGGCGACAACCCTCGTCGCCACCCTCGCTGTAGCCGTATGGTTGAGATCTTGGGAAGCCGTGATCCTTGGGCTTCTCTTGAGCTCTCTGCCATGGCTCTCACCCAGATTGAGCTCCCATCTAGGCTTCCTCTTGCGTTTACTCCTTTTGGTGTGCGGGAAAGCGTGTTTTTGGTTGTTCATTTGTTGGGTAATGTTGGGTGTTGCGAATGTCAAGTATTGGTCTACGGAAGGAGTGATGGCGATGCTTATTGGCATGATTTTGGCCTTGGGTGTTGAAGTTGGATGTAGGCCTTGTGCTTGGCTCTGGATGAGAGCTTGGATCCTGCCTTATTGTGGGATAGTATGGAGATTGACGGAAGGAATGCTAGCAGGGAGTACTAACTTAGAATGTTGGCCTTGTACTTACCTTTGGGCGGTGATTTGGACGTTAGCATGTGGTTGGGCATTATGGAAATTGATGGTGTTGGTACCCGTGGATTAGTCGATACATGCTATATTATGAACGACATCTGTGGCTAGACCCAGTTAGTTACCAGTAGCACGAATAAACTTTATAGTCTTCCGGTTTATGTGGTTTAAATAGCTTGCTACTGGCTTATCACCTCAGGTTCCAAGTTCGAACAGATGTTGTCATTATAATAGCCCTCATTTTCATGTGATATTATTATCTCATGTTAATTTTGGTCTACTTGAGAAGTCAGAATAACTATTGTAATGATACTGGTCACAGGAATAGTTGCGGAAGCTATGGTGATGTTAATAGTATATATTTATTAGTAATATCTCTTGTTTTCTTGATGCTATAATAGCATATCATATTTCGTTTTATTATTTACAACCTGATTTACTAGATTTCCATCTTTTCTATCTTTTATTTGCTTGAGCTTCTTCATAAAATCAATTATTTGTTTCAAAAATATTTTTAAATTCCGAGGACGGAATTATTTTAAGGAGGGTAGGATGTAACGGCCTGTTTTCATCAAGACAAACTATTTACGTATTTGACCAATTTTTCAATTTTTAAACTATTTTATAATGGTTTGTTAGTAGTTTTACTGATTTCAAAAAAATTCTTATAAAAATATTTTAGAGTACTAGACTTATCGTATTGTATTTTAGCAATTTTAGATTTCCTCAAATACCCAATACATTTCTGTTAAAAATTCATCTTCCAAAATTACCGTTTTAATTCGACGAATTTATTTTCTATTCAAACACTTTCAAAACATTTTCAAACTCCTGCAGTAGCATCCTATGATCATTTAGGGCCTCCCACATTAATTTCATAATTTTCGGATATCATTTCAGTAGAGAACCCGCAAACCCGCTTTTCAAATGTTTTGGCCAAAAACTAGTATTCCCGTAGCCCAAATCCTGAAACGGACTTCGTATTCGCCATCCTCGCGACTATACGATCCCGTGGGTATGTTTTCGTAATTTTTCGGACACGTTTACTAGTAGGGGCAAAATCGTAATTTCATTTTTTTTATTTTACTAATTACTTTCCCTGATAGGGGTTTTACTCTTTAATTACTTTTTACTTAGCTATTAATTACCTTAGTTATTTAGCTTAACACGTTGTGGCCATGTGTTTCATGCCAAAGCAATTAGTCAAACCAAAAACCTAATTGCCACCTAACCTATTTAAGTTTTATTGACTAAGTATTGAATGTGTTAATCCTAATCACCTATTTAAACCCACACTAATCTCTCCCTCCCTCGGCCATTCACGTCGAAACCCGAAGGCAACCCAAGCCCCCGCTCTCTTCTTCTCCGACAATGCTCCGACCACCGCCGAGTCCCGCCACCGCCTCGCACGGCCTCGTCTCCGCCCACAGACCCCGCCGTCCACCGCCCCTCTCGACGCCGAGCTCCGAGCCCCACCGTACGCCACTGCCCCCTCTTCCGTCGTCGTGTGCACAGTGCCCCCTCCGCTCGAGCTCGCCCGCCTTCACCGAGCTCACCCCCGACCAGCGGCCACACGCACCGAACCCCACACCTCCGAGACCCCACCCCGCTTCCGACTGCTCCACCGGCCACCGACGGAGCAACCCCGAGTGCACCGCTCTCCGTCCCGCTCGCCTTCCACCGTGCTGCAACCGCCGTCGCTCGCTGTTGCGAGCTCCGTCCAGCCGCCGCCTCCTCGAAGCCACCGTGCAGCTGTGACCCGCCGGCGAGCCCGACGACGACCGCCGTCACCGAAGCCCGAGCCCCCCCGCCGACGAGCCCCCTCCGATGCTTGTCGGGCTGCGTAAGTTTGCTCGATGGCAAACTTGTAAATAGTAAGAAAATTCGAAATTTCGTATTATTAATTAATTATTAAATGGGTATAATGGTTATAAATCCATAACTAATTATACATGGGCCAGAAAAATGTGCGGAGAGCCCCAGAAAATCAGAAACGACATTTCGGATCCAATGGCGCTAGTCTCACTGCGACCAGACGCCTAATTTTTCCGGAATGATTTTTCAAACTTAAAGATTAAATAGGTATAAATCGTTCTAAAAATCGTAATTCGCTGATTTTACGTACACTAAAAGGTGATAAAATTATATGTGATAATATACTTCGAGACGGTCATTTTGACTGTTCACTCAAGTCATTCCGACTTGTATTGCTCCCGTAAGAAATTACGGAAGATACGCGTAACTTAAATAATCTGGGTTTTTAAACTATTTTGAGTTTCTAAAAATTATAAAAATTACTATGGACTTCAGAAAAATATTTCTTCCTGTAGTAAAACTATTTTTATCATATATAGCCTATATAAAAATTTAGAACGCTTTCCGACACCGTTTCAACAGTTTTAAAAATCAGACAATCAAGTTAAATAAATAAGAAATAGTGTATTCTCTAACTAGTTGTTCTTGTGTTTGCAGGCATCGAATCTCGTGCATCCGCACTAGATCCAGTCTCGGCTCACTACCATCATCTTGAAGATAGTAAGTCACAGTAAATTCTAACTTTAGAAATCTAGATAGTGTACTTAATGGAAACACCGCATGCTCAAAGCGTGGATCGGTACCTTAGTTGTTGGACTTCAAACATTGCTCAGGACTGATATTCTCTCTTGAGGTTTCTGCCTTGACTTTTCAACAAGCAAAGATCTTTAGAGTGTCGTTAACGCGTATGAACATAGGACTTAACATCTAGTCTCGGAACAGTTTTTATCCTGAACAGATTGACATGCTTGACAGGAAGATTGTAACTGGATATGTGCGAACGGTAAATGACTCGTAAAACTGCAAAGAATGGTAACCTGTACACACACACTGGGTTTTTGGGGTAACTTATAATTGTGGAAGTGCGGGAGCGACCAGTCCGATCTCCAGTGGATAGTACCGTATTGACTGAACAGTATCGTTTTGTTGAAAAGTACTGTTTTGATTGTATCGTATTGATTGTACCGTATCGTTTTGTTGTAACCCGGGATATCAGGTGGACTCTTGGTTGCATATCGTACTTCCCGTTATAAGTCACGAACTAGAATAGGCACCAGTACTCTCATTATTGCTATAGTCATTGCTATCGTCATGGTTATTCTTGTATGTCACTAGTCGTACTTGCTCGGTCACCTTTACTTTACTTGTCACCCTTGCATGCTTGACTTGATGTACTTTACTTATCGCACTTGCATGCTTGTCTGTCCTTACTTTATCCTTACTTGACTTTCAGCACTTGTTTACCATAGCCTACTCCATATTTGTGCACTCCTCTTTTTCTATCGCTAGAATTGTTGTGACTTACCTTCGGTTCCATTTATGGCACCGGCAGACGAAGATCTGATCGAGGAGATTGCCCCAGAGTTCATGGAGCCTACACTTTGACCCTGAAGCTGCAAAGTTTTATTTACTTTACTGTTGGTGTGTGAGTGGTACTATGTATTTACTTTTCCGCACTTCTTTTTAGAAAGTGTGCTGGTGGTTGTTGTACTTTAATTTGGACTGTAATAACGTCTGTACGCTGGTTTTGAGTATTGTGATGCATCTCTGAGTTGTGGCTATGCTGAATTCACTGGTAAACTGCGGAACCTGCAAATATCAAATAAGTAACGGGTCCCCGAGAGCGGGTCGTTACACGCCCCCTTTCTTCCGCCATCGGCGGATGGCCGGGGGAGGCACCGCCCTGCGGGCATTGACAGTCGGCCGCCCCCCGCTTCAGGCGGGGGGCAAGGGTGGGCGAACCGCCCTATGGGCGGTGGTCGACGGCCGCCCCCCGCTTCAGGAAGGGGGGCGAGGGCGGTGTCAACGGAAAGCCGCCCCCCGCTTCAGGCGGGGGGCTAGGCGGGCGTAAACCGCCCTTTCGGGCGGTGTGGTAGGCCGCCCCCCGCTTCTGGCAGGGGGGCAAGGGCATGGCGAACCGCCCATTGGGAGGTGCCGGACGGCCGCCCCCCGCTTCAGGCGGGGGGTGCGAGGGCGGGCAAACCGCCCTTTGGGCGGTCGGCGACAGTCACCCCCCGATTCAGGCGGGGGGCAGGGGCGAGGACCGCCCCTTCGGGCGGTCGGCGACATTTCGCCCCCCGCTTCAGGCGGGGGGGCCAGGGGCAAGGGTCTCCCCTTCGGGCAGTCGGCGACAGAAGCCGCCCCCTTCGGGCGGGGAGGTTTGGGTGTGAACAGGTGCCCCCCCCCCCCCCCCCGCTACAGGCGGGGGGAGGTACGGTAGAGAGGGGGGCACAAATTAGGGTTTACACGGATTAAAACCCAAAAAAAATTGAATTTTGTGACGAAAAATTCGTTGTTTTTAGGCGATCTATCAAATCCCTGTATCGATCTTGCGAGACTTAGGGGTAAAACAATCATACGTATGATTAAAAACATCGTTTTAGCGATTTTACCTTTACATCCGTCCTCTGGATATAGTGACAGTTGAACGAAGCTCTACGCGGATGACGATGCTCGTTTGAGGAAGCCTAGCACCGCGTGCGTGGATCTCCCGTCTCCTCTCGCCTTCGCCTTCACGACGAACAAAAAAATTGTGGAAAGAAAAAATTTCTAGAGTCTCGTGCCGATAACGTATTATGAATCAACTACTGGGGGAGCGAGCCCCCAGCTCTTTATTTATAGGCAATATGGGAGAATACAAATATGGGCTACAATGATATGGGCATATCTTTAGGATAGCCTAGAATCTCAACCAACACGGTTAAATAACCGTTCACAACAATGAGGATTTTTTGGAGTTTCATGGAACATTTTTCTAAGCCAAACTAAGATTATTCGGAGTTTAACTACGAGCATTGTCGGCCCACCTGCAGCCCACAGGCTTGGCCCGTGTGCACTACGCCCGCACAGGTGCGGAGCGCGTGTCATGCGGGCTGCATGAGCCACGTGGCACGCACTCTCCTGGTCGCGCACGCACGGGCCGACAACGTTAGTTCAGCCATGTGGCAATATTGGGGCTGTAGATTGTTGATCCGATGGTTGAAGCAACATCGGAGCTGATGCGCTGCATGTGGTGCGGGAGCACGGGCGTAGCAATTGTAGGGATCCCCTGTTCGGATTCAAATCCGAATCCTTCTCCAGACCCGTTAGTGTATTTAATCTGTGTTTTGGCTAGAGTTTTGATGCAATTCTTGAGCGGATTTCTTGTACAAGTTTGCGGCTATATGTAGAAAATATAGAGGGAAAACTGAAGGCTAATGGTGTGTTGTTTGAAAGTTTTTTCTTCATTGTTTTATTCTTCGATTTCCTAGCATGTATGGTTATTCTCTTGAACCAAACATCATAACTTGTAATCCAAGATTATTTAAGCGTTAGTGATCTCTCCAACTGGACGTACACCAAGTATTGCGTGGAACAGTATAAATCTTGGTGTCTGATGCGTTTTTATCTTTTGTTGTGTGTTTCTTTTCATATATATCATTGTAGTCTGGGTTTTGTAAAGAATATGATTAGCTTTGTTCGTTGGTTTAATGATCTTGGAATCTGCGAGTCGGTTGTTTTCTTGATAAGCTTATCAAGTGGGCATAGAAGCCCAAGAGAGGTGATCTTATTTACCCCCAACAATTGGTATCAAAGCAAGTCCATGAACAAGTCCAAGGCAATGGCAACGAGTTCATAACCAGCAATTGGTTCGATTCATATATGGGTGGCACATATGCGACAGTTAAAGGAGCGAAATACAAAATTGATAGGTTTGATGGCAAGAAAAACTGAGATATAGCAATACAAGCTGAAGGCAATCTTGAGGAAAGATTGTGTCCACATGGTGGTGTATAATACGAAGAATTTACCGGTAGATATCTCAGAAAAGGAGAAGCTGAAAATGGAGGATATGGCGATGACAACCATCTGGCTCAGTTTATTGTATGAGGTGATTTATCATGTGTTCAAGGAGCCATGGTAAAGAGACTATGGTAAAAAGCTCGAGCAATTGTATCTGAAAAATTCACTCATCAATAAGCTAATCTTGCTGAAGACTTTCTTCACTTTCAAGATGCGAAAAGGGACCTCATTGAAGACTCACCTAGATACCTTCAATGAATTAGTGATGAATGAGGACCATTGGATTGACTGCAGAGGTAATGATTTTGTTCTTGTTGTTGCCATAGTGATATATGACATTTGTCAACACAATGGTCTACAGTCAGGATACTCTCGGTCTTGAGGATGTGAAGACAGTGCTCTACAGTGAGGTGTTGAGAGATCAGATGGTAGGAGTTGGTTTGAGTGGAGGAGATTCAAATAACCAGTGCCTATTTGTTTCATGGCGAAGTAATGCGAGAGACAGAAATACGAAGAAATTGAGACCGAGGACTAGAGACATGACATGTTATATTTACAAGAAACATGGACATTAGAATAGAGACTGCCTAGAGAGGAGGAACATAGATAAGGAGGATACGCCAGCATCTTTGTCAATTGTAGTTGTGAAGACGAAGGAGGTGAGGTGCGAGGAGGCCTACGTCGTGCTCATAGAATGCTCGCCAAATGTTGAGAATCGTGCATGTTTATGGACTCATGTGCGTTGTTTCGCATGACGCCAAATAGAGAGTGCTTTCATACATACTAGAAGAAGGAGGATTGATCAGTCTTTATAAGAAACAATGGAAAGTGTAAGTCAATTGGAGTTGGTTCAGTGATGATCAAGATATTCGATGGCGTGGTGTCCACACTTACTAACGTGTGGCATGTTTCAGAACTAAGAAAGTCACTAGTTTCTTTAGCAGCATTTGATTCCATGGGTTGCAAGTTTACGGTATAGAAGGAAGCTCTAAAAATATCGAAGAGTTCGATGGTGGTTATAAGAGGTGAAAATTTTAAGGACTTATATCTGCTAAAGAGGACGACAATCATTGGAGATTCCAGTATCGAAGTTGAGAGGTTATAGGAGATTGATTTGATTAGGCTGTGGTATCTCAGACTTGGACATGTCGCAGAGAAAATAATGGAGGCCTTGAGAAAGCGTGGTTTGATCAAAGGGATAAACTTCAAGGAGATGGAGTTTTACCAGGATTGTGTCTATGGCAAGCAGACAAAGGTTACTTTCGGTGAGGAAAAGAAAAACACAAAAGGAATGCTTGAGTGTGTTCATACCGATGGTTGGGATCCTGCACTAGTTCACTCTTTAGGTAGAGCTTGTTACGTCATATTGTTCATCGATGATTTCTCTAGAAAAATTCGGGTGTATGCGATGAATGAAAGTTAGAGGCATTTGAAATAATCAAGGCATGGAAGACCCTTGTGGAGAGTCAAACAAGTAAGAAGCTGAAAGTACTGAGATCCTATGATGGTGGTAAGTTTATCTCTGCTAGGTTTAAGGAATTCTATAAAGAACATGGAGTTAAGAGGCACTTCACTACACTGAAAGATCCACAGTCAAATGGAGTTACGGAGAGTATGAATAGGACACTTCTAGAGAAGGCAAGGTGTCTCAGATTTACATCATGATTATCGAAATGATCTTGGGCCGAAGTTATATCGATCACAACTTATTTGGTAAACAGAATGCCATATTCATACATCGGTAGAAAAATTCCAGAGGAGGGTTGGACATGGAACACAATGAATTTAAATCATCTTCGGATGTCTGAATGTACAGTTCATGTTCACAAGGAAAGTGACAAGTTCGACATCAAAGGAAAGATGTGTGTCATGTTAGGATATATGGTAGTGTCAGGGGGGTTACAGATTTTGGAGTCCAGATGCAAAGAAAATATTAGTTGGTTGACATGTGACATTTGATGAGTCGATGGTGCTGCAAGGAAAGACTTCAGGAAGTATCGAAACAGGTGTAGGCGAGGTGGTGCCAAACGAGGTAGATGCACTTATTCCAAATCACAAGATTGGCTTAGATGTTGGTAAACGATGGCGGTTAATAGAGATAGTGCACAAGAGGTTACTACTACATGTAGTAATGGTAGTGTGAGTTATGGAGATCCTAAAGCTACTGCGGATGACTCTATTGCTAGCAAAGTGGGGTGACGCACCGTGAAGGCTCCAGCTTGATATAATGATTGCGTGAATTTGGTTTATGCATTGCATGCGCATAGAGATCCTACGGTAGATAGGTTTGTAGTGGATGCATTGAGTTTGGACGTAAACTACGGGTGGTGATGTGCTAGAAAAAATGTTGACTCCCAAGGAAATTCACGAGAAGGAGAATCCGCTGATCGACAGATCGGCAGGGAAATTTGAGTGGTGCTCAAAACTATTTTCCTTGAAGAGGTGACCGGGTGCCATAAGGTGGCATGGAGAGGCACGACATGTTTTGCTTCAAGTATGGATTCAGGATATACACCGAATTTGGAAATTCACCTTCAGAAATGGGGGTTTTGGACACTTGGTTAGTTGGTGATGCGTAGTGCGAAGCTCACTAGCCAAGTGCCCTGACCTCGTAATGAGGTGGTTTATTTTTTAAGGTGGAATATATAGAGTTTTGGCTTGGTTCGGGTTTGTGGTGTGTTTTTATCAAGGTGGTGCCTTGAAAATTCTGATACAAATCACAAAAATATCTCAAAAATTAATTTAGAATTTATGAGGATTTTTTAGAGATTTATTGGAGAAGTTTAGAGCCCGAAACATTTATTTTTGAAATCCCAAACCAACTCAGATTATTCGAAATTTAACTGTGAATAGTGTCGACCCACATTGCGGCCCACGGGAATGGCCGACAGGTGCAACCTAAAGGCGCAACCCACTTGCGCTGCATGCATGTGCACGCGGGGCGCGGGGCTTGCGAGTTTCGTGCACCATGCGGCGCACACTCGTGCGATCGCATGTGTGGGCCGACAGCACTGATTCTGCCGTGCGTCAACACTAAAGCCATTGATTGTTGATCCAATGATTGTAGCAATAGCAGAGCAGACATGCTACATGCGGTGGTGCAGGAACGTTGGCACAACGACAATGCGAATCATATACATATTCGGACCCGAATCCTTCTCCAAACTTGCTAGGGTATTTAATCTGTGTTTCAACTAGGGTTTTGATGCGATTCTTGAGCGGATTTTCCGTACAAGTTTGCGACTACATGTAGATAATACAGGGGCAACCTGAGGACCAAGAGAGGATTGTTTGAAAGCTTTTTCTCCATTGTTTTATTCTCCAAATTCTAAGTGGGTTTGGTTATTCCCTTAAACCAAACAAAACTTGTAATTCAAGATTATTAAAGCATTGGTGATCTCTCCAACTAGACGTATACTTAGGCCAATATAAATCTTGGTGTCAGGTGCATGTTTATTTTTTATTTTGTGTTACTTTTTATATATATTGATGTGTTGTGGGTTTTGCAGAGAAACGTCCTTAGCTTTATTCGTTAGTTCAACAATCTTGGAATTCCGTGGGGCGATTGCTTTCTTAATGAGCATATCAAGAAGGCATAGGAGCCAAAGAGAGGTGATCTCAATCAACTCCAATAGCTGGCATAACATCTGTGGGCCTCTCTCAACCAGCAAGCCAACGTGTCGTCGTTGCCATCATGGTCATGCTCGATGCAATCACCATTGGAGACGGTGCAACCGTCGTCGCTGTTGTTGCAGCGGTGGTCAGTGACATTATAGGTGAATGCCTCACCTTTGCATTGACGATGAAGACGAACCCGAGTAGGGCGACGACAACGAACTCGCCTATGCCTCCAACCTACAACGACCATTTTTCTTCTACCAAAACTCTATAACCCTCCCTCCCACGATGATAACGAAGAAAACATCGACAACAACAAACTTGACGTCGCCTCCACCCTGGACCACGATGTCACCTTGCAATTTCCCACAACGCCGACGAAAACGATGACGAAGACAACTCCCACGACCATGACAACACAACCCACAATGACAACGAGGACTCCTCATGTTCTTGCTTCAATGATGCCATCAGCTCAACCGCGACTAGGGATGAGAATGGGCAGGCCCAAAGCCCGTTTGGGCTTCCAATTGGGCATGCCACATCATCATCCCTACAAACTCCTTCACAACTCCTTCTAGAATTTGTGAAGGAGTTTGTAGAGATGATGATGTGGCATGCCCAATTGGAAGCCCAAACGGGCTTTGGGCCTGCCCATTCTCATCCCTAACCGCGACAACAATGCCCTCTCCAACGGTGTGAACGATGCTGAACATCGCCGACGTAGAGTATCGCCAACGAGGACAGAGTTGAACACCACTTATGCCCCTGCCCAACCAATGCCCTTGTTTCACCATTGAATCCTCTCTTTCCCGTTGGGTGAGTAGTAAAAGAGATTTTTAATGTTCAACCATTTAACTTTTTAAACCATAGCTAAAATTAGACTTAGGATACTATTAAAAAATTTCTGAATTTGTTAATTATTGATCGTGTGGACCGGGCTGTTGACGAACAGAACGTTCAACGAACTACTCGTGAACAAGCTCGGTACATGTTCGTTTACGTTCGTTTAAGAAGCTTAATGAACAAAACCAAACTAAATTAAATAATTAAATTTAAATTAACTACGAAATTTAAAAATAAATTTAAGACGTGAACCCAGTAATATCTTTCCACGCCCAACTTTTTCATACCCACAAATACGGAAAAATTATACAAGACCCACTATAACTTCTCAACATTCACTTTTCAACCCACTTTCTAATCAGACAGACAACTTTACTTTTTTCAAACTCAGATTCCACAATAAAATAAAATTTTATCAACCCACTTTCTAATCAGACAGACAACTTTACTTTTTTCAAACTCAGATTCCACAATGAAATAAAATTTATCAACCCACGTTTAAGTGCTCTATCGCTATGTAGTGGCCGCAAGACATTTGCAACAAACTGTCCACGTGCTAAATTCAGTGATGCATGGGACCATCCGTGTAGCAGAAATTTGGATTTCAGATCAAGGCATAGCACATAATCAGTAAACAATATGCCGATGAAATAGTTACTGTCACAATGAACACAGTCATGAGAGAGTAAGGAGCTAAGAACTCTATCATGCGTAATTTCTGAACTTCCTTGTTAACATCAAAAAAAAAAATGCTAGAAAGAAAACTGCATCAGCAAATGACTTATCACAACTTCGATTACGGTACAAATTGTTTATTACTAATCGATAGACAACTCTATGTAAATGCATGAAACGAATATTAAATTACAAGTCTTTCTTACACTTGATAAAGAGAGCATCGATTGGGATGTGCCTGTCTTCTTTGGGGGACGACCTGTGCTTCTTCCGCGAATCTGCAGCTTTGCTTGCCTTCTGTAACAACCTGATCAATAAACAGTGATCAGACCAAGCTTATATCTCATCAAGCTATGCTTAGGGTAGGCTAAGCTAAACCACTTTCACACAGTGCATCACACGCCACTGCACAAGCTTTCAAAGAAAACCTAGAAAATCGTGTGGGGGTGCATTTTGATTTATAAGCACGTCCTGGGGTGTCCCCTTGCAAGTGGCAAAACTCCAAAAACAAACCTTAATTGTGAACTCCTGATGGGATTCATGCATAAGTGCTCATATGATCACATGCCCAATGGCATAACCAGTAATTTTTTTTGCGGCGAAAATAAAGATAATATAAAGAATATTTTTTATATAAAAAATACCAAAACGAAAAAAAATTAAACGGTGGCGGCCAAATTATACCCAACATATAAAATAATAATAACCAATAAAAAGTGACTGCAGGGGTAGACCGCAGGGGGATTTGGACCAAGATGCTCGGTTTTCATAAGCCATCGCTTTATCCATTGGGCCTGAAAGGGATAGTAAAACGTACTCTTTTATTTTCTTGCCCTGGGCACACAGTTCCGACCCTGCACATGTCCTTGTATTTTATTGCACTTCAGAGCTCAGTTGGTTCTTATAATGTACTAACCATTATGTATCTCTCACAAGGAACTCAACCAATGCCACTATCAAGCATCCATGGAGAATGAAAATCAAACATTTGAATAAAAGAGTATAAACTTTGACATTATTATCTACAGTTAAACCGTGTTTAAGCATATGATGATTATTAGAAAAGCCACAAGCACAGGATACATAGAAGCCTGCTTATGAAGAAGCAATGTGAATTACTCAAGTGTAATGTGACATATGGCATATATGTTGAGCAGAAGGTGCGAATATGATACCTTTCCTGCGGCGCAATGTGCGTTTTGTTGTTCACAGATTCCTCCTCCTGAAGCATCTTTGCTAGATGGTAATCCAAATGCTCCTGCCTTTCCTCGATGAAGCTTGGGGGCATTTCAATCCCACACATGGAACAAATGTAGTCATCAATCCACGAAAGTTTTTGACAGTACAAGGGTACTGCTTCATCCTCTGAGAAGCTGCTAACTCTCTTTATTCTTTCCCAGCTATTCGACCTAGGCTGGAAGGGAGAGATTCTTTAGCTGCCAAAGTACAGATTCAATTTGACAAAAAAGTAAACTAGTACACAGAACAGGGATTAGGCAATGAAAATGTGCAGGAAAATCTTTCCTGCTGAAACTCTTGATACAATAATAATCTAAAAGAATTAACTATAGATAACCCGTCAAAACATCATTAATTTAAGAAAGATTTGAACATGAAATGAAGCGATAACTACACAATCATATCATCTGGACCCTCAATGAGAAGACAGCCTAACGATGACAGTGGACTATGCATATTAGCTATTCCATGACTGAAATATAGCAAGTGCAGTGCAAAATATTTAAAACTTGAATATGCAGACGAATCGTTGAGGTCCACATAGAAACAGACAGGCAATGTAGCTGTTTGAACCCCTAAGCAATATGAAGGCAAAAGGTGTACAAAAATAATCTTTAAGAAAATTACCAAGGGCACGATTGCAGATCAAATAATCAATGAGATGGTAATAAGAAGAAACAACAAGGTAGAAGTACAAGCTTAGCATTGAAACAATATATTTCCATAACAATTGCCTGCCCTGAAATTGAATTTCAAATGCTGATCAGGCTTTCAATCACCAAAACAGACAAGCTTATGATGAATTAATGGGAATCTGGGACAAGGGGATTTGCAGCTCACTGATCCATAGTTTGGGGCATGAATCATGACCATAACATGGTGTGATCAAACTTCAATAAAAACTTTTATTGTAGCAGTTTTGTAGCAGAATGATTAACCCTTGCTTAATAATAGTGGTAATTAGAATCATGAAGTACAAAGTATATCAAGGAACTTTGTGCAATGATGGTCAGAACATAGCCAGTCAGCATATCTCAATGCGAAACAAGAACATTAAACCTTTCTATGGTCAAGTTTAAACAAAAAAAACAAAACAAGGAAATGAGTCAATCACAAGATTGAAGTTAAGAAAGAAAATTGGAAGACTGGATTTTGTTTTATTTTCAGATGAAATTGATGATTAAACTTCAATGTAAAGTCCTCAACGGTTTAATTAACAAATCCAACTCGGGTTAAATGCTTTAGAAAGCCTTGCGCAAATAGCTTCTATTCTTAAGGATCTTACAGAACTCTCTTTACACAAGGCAGCGCTGAATATACTGCAAGCATATCTATGATAATGTAACATTTAGGAGGCAGAGATAACCGATTAGAGAAAACAAAGGCCGACAAAGCTAAATACCTTATTTGGGCATGCATCATCCATGCTAGTTATTTCATCTGCATCATTGCATGAATTGTCTGCAGATTGCATCGACTGGAGGGATTCTGACATTACATCTGATTCGAATGGAATATTTCTGTGAGTATAACCATCTAAGAAACAGCGGCCAGCGCCAGTTGAAGAATTTAGTTCTCCTTCATGCATGATCTGATTATCACTCAATGGTAAACCAGTTGAGTTCTCAAAATCTGTAAATTTTCGAGTCTCTTCCCCTGAGATGACAAAGCTAGCAAGAGTTTTCTGCATGGGATCAAGAGGACCATGATTGTCATCACGGAACTGTGACATACGCAGCCCTGTTAAGATAATAATAATTCAACTTTCTTACATTCAGGAACCAGACCAAAGAACAGTGTCAGCAGAACAATACAACTTTCAAACACTGCTGAAACATGCTTCACACTGTTCACTTATAAAAGTTGCACCAGTAAAAATCATCATATTTAAAGTTATAGTTAACTGGATATCAGATATGATGCATGGAAGCAGACATTGAACTATTAAGTAATAGTTTAATGATAATTAAATCATATAGGAAAAGTGATATACCTATGAAGTACCATTACCCCAACATGGAGTCGCACCTAAATCCGACATGCATTGGACACTGAGCACTGGTACGAGTAGGAATCAGTGCAAATTAAATTAGAAGGATAAAGTTCTGATACACTCGAGACATGGCGTGTTGCGAGACATATTCTCTCTTTGAGTTGGGTTGTTTCAATTTAAAACCAACCCAAAAGTGCACGTAGGGCTTAACCCCTCTCTCTCATTTTCCAATCCCTTTTTCTCCCCTCTCTATCTTAGCTTGTGAGGCAACGACATCAACGAGGATCCCTGCAACATGACAGTAACAAGGAGGCAACAAGCGTCTGCTGAAGTGACGATGAGGACAAGCTGCCGATGTTTTCTTAGGCGACAACGACATCCAATAATGTTCTAAATAGCGGATCAATGTCTGATACATTGGCCGCTATATAAGAGAAAAAAATCCAACACTGCACCATTAGCCTTCCTAAGATGTGCAGCGTTTTGAGCCGATGTATCATATCAGTCATCAGGCGATATAACGACCGATATATTCACCACTAATCACGATCAACATTCTTTTTATAAATTAAAGTATGCGCACAAAATTATCCCATACTCGAACCCTAACAACACATAGTTGCAACCCACTCATTTAAAGAAAATAGAAGAGAATTAGGCCTCGAATGAAACCTGCACCCCAATTCTCTCTGGTGTTCTCACGACACAAGTGATGATGTGTTGCAATGCACCAGGGTGTCGCAGCATCCAGCCACACGGCATGGTAATACAAGACATGGTAAAAATTTTGGTATATCTTGGTTGTCAGTTTTCAATGAAACTAAGACATTTTCCACTCCATGTCTTCCAAACTTTCTCTCTCTGAGTCATCTATTGGCTAGTCCACCGCCTGAATCAATAACGATCGACAGTATGATTTCTCTGAGGTAAGCAAGTTCTGTCTAATTCCTAATCAAGCATTTGTGTCAATTTGACTTTGGCTAGAGGATAATTGGTAAGCATTTGATTAATTGACATGGCTTTAAGGCATATTGATTAATTAATTGATATGGACTTTTAGCCTTGTAGAAGTGTTTATTGTTCTTTTCCTTAGAAAGAATTAGTCTTCCAAACAAGAATATACATGTACTAATAAATGATTAAATTATGAAATTTTGTTTGAACTGTAATTTACTTTTAATTAGAAAATGTATGCTTTTCAGTGAAAAATATTACGTACTATTAAAAAGCTTCATGTATTGATAATACGAGTTGGCTTGTAAAAAAATCAGTATGTATTGATTATACCAGTTGGCTTGTTAGAAAAATTATTGTCTCAGATTCTATACATGGATTGCTAGTGGTGCAGGCCTTCTCAAATCTTTTTATTTCGTATTTGATTTAATTCTAGAATATTCTTGGCTGAAAATTAATGTTGGCTGCACATCAACTCTTCATCGTAACATAATATAAAATAGCATACTTGTCAAGGATATTATTCTGGAAGTGAAATCACATGGCAATCCAGGTAATTACGATTTTTACTGATATTTAACTTTGTTGGTGTGATCATTTTTGTTCCAGAAAATATGAAGGAACCAAGTAGTATATGTTATGGTATTTTTCTCATTTTTGCGGGGTCCATCCTTATATGGCTTCATGGTTAATTAAAAATATTTATATAGAAATATTCATGTGCATATTTGCCTCCGAACTATAATAGTCGTGAATGTATGAGTTATTTAGGGATTTAGATAAAGCTTTTTTTAAATAGCGCTATGGAACTATCCTTTTTGAAAAACTATTTTAGTAAAATCAGTATAATTTAAATAAATTGGAACCATTTATTTATATATAGTAGCATATAAAAATTAATAGTTATTAGCTACTATTATACCCCCTAAAATAAATTCATGGTCCCCCTGGTTGCAAGCATATCAAAACCGTATGCTTCTTTGTTTAAAAATTAGTAGTAATTCCAACATGCACTGGTACGAATCAACGCAACATCCATGCCTGATACGTGTCAGATTTGGGTGCGTCCCTCATTTTGGGGAATCGTCATAACCTATGCATGAACAACTATGCTCGTTGTGCCGTAATCAATAGTAGGCATAAAAGCAAATATTGTCCCCCGCCCCTAACACAAGTAAATTTGGCACAACAAAAATTAGCTTTTTAATAAATTTAAATTTCTATCAAAATTTATCAAATCTAATTATCCAAATGAATCTAAATAATTGTATTCAAATTGCAATATTATTATCAAAAATCTATCCTTTCCACTTATCTATATGTTCATCTATCCCAAAGTGATTTTATCACAGTATCATCCTTATTTTGTATTTACTATGACATCTAACAAATATCCAGCCACTTAATTTATTTAGTCTACCAAATATTTGTAATTCTAAAAATGTAAGAAATTTAAATAAATAATATGAATAATAAATTGATTGTTAAACGAGTTAATAAATAAAATTAATTCAATTTAACATGCTTCAATTTTGTAAAACTTAAATCCTAAATCCTCTCCCAAAAATATATATATTTCTTCAAAGCGAAATCATAAATTCTACTATCTCTCTTTAATATTTCTCCCCTTAAAACCGTTTTTCTCAATATTTCTGTTTAAGATTTCCCTTATAATTCTTTTACATCTAATTTTTAAAAAACTTTCTCTCACTTAGTTATTATTCATATTTAAAAAAGTTAGTATCAAGCTCTCATAGATAACAAAGATGGTTTAGTATTCTCATCTCGATCTTTTCTTTTGTTGTACGCAGCTTTTTTGTGTTTTGAGTTTCTTCCAAAGTCACATAATTTCTTTTGAAATATTTATTGACCTATCTTACCAGTATAATTTTAGGTATACTTTATTCGTTATTTTTTTTTATTTTGTAGGTTAAGAACTTGACAAAATTCAAGGAATAAGGCTTATATGAACATATGCGATATTTGTTTACTTATTTTTTTTCCTCTTTGATCCATCATGATATTCCATTAAAAATATTACTTCATTTTGATATGTTTTGTGTAACTGATACGAACCGCTTGCCGTTTGGATCAAATCAGCGATTAATTGTTCAAAACAGCGATTTAAAGGTGGAAAAAAATGGAAAATAGTGGAAGAACAATGAGAAATTGAGAACTTGATAAGGATTCTTCGAGACGAATCAATCTCCTAGCTTTTATTGAACGCCTAAAAGCCTAAACAGCATCAAATTGATAACTAGATTGTTCGAGGACAAATCAAGCATAAAATAAAATAAAGACGGCTAGCCCTAATTTATAGAAAAATGGGGAATTACTAATCTAGTCTAAAATGACTAGAATACCCCTCACTAACCCTCCTACGTGCTATCGCGCCTCCTACGGCGCACGTAAGTGACTAAAGGGGGGTGGGTCCCCCCAAGTAGCCGTCGGCCCCTTCCCCTTGTGGATGCGGATCCGGATCCGCATCAATACCTCCCCCTAAAAGAGCCACCTTGTCCTCAAGGTGGAAATCTGGCTTTGAAGGCCCCCGAGGGAAAACAGAGGCTAGGGTCACCTGTCAGAACCACCGTGCGACCCCCCTCCTGGAATTCCATCCTAAGCTGCTTCCAATTCATCTTCACCTCGCCCAACCCCCTCAGCCACTGCACGCCCAAAATCACATCAATATTGTCCAACTCAAGGGGCAAGAAGTCTTCCACGATCTGCACTCCTTGTAAGGTCAGACTCAGCCCCTTGCACATCCCACTGGTCTCCTCCCTCCTTCCTGTCCCGGAGAGGACCGTAAACGTCTCCAAGGTGCTCACCTGCAACCTATGACGATCCACCAAATGTCGAGAGATGAAATTGTGGGTAGCCCCACTGTCTATGAGTATCGTCACCGGCGCGTCGTCCAATCGCCCTGACAACTTCATGGTATGGTTCGTGGTTACCCCTACCAAGGAGTTCAGGGACACCTCCGCTACATCCAGATGTGCGTGCTCAACCTCGCTCTCTTCCGTCATCACTGGCTCTCTCTCCTCTGCATACTCCCCCTCGTCCGGCATTATCACGATCTGCATCAGCCTGCTCGCACATCGATGACCGGGACTGAACTTCTCATCGCATCTGAAACAGAGGCCTGCAGCACGCCTTGCCCTCATATCAGCCTCAGTCATCCGCCTACCAGGGATCACTGGTCGGGTTTTCTCTTTCTCCATTTCCGCGTCCCCTGGTGCTACTGTAACCCCCGGAGGTGGGACCGGTGCCGTCTGACTACGTTGGCTCTGGGCTCCCCAAGTTCCCCGAGTGCTCCTCTCCTCCGTGTGCTTCTCCTCCGCTTTATGTGCCAAGCGAAGGACGTCCTCCAAGCTAGCCGGGCTCTGCATCCGCAACTCAGCTCGTATCGACGGTTTTAGCCCCCTCATGAAGTTCCCGATCATCACCTCGTCGGTAACCCCCTTCACCCGGCTATTCAGCATCTCAAATCTCTCTACATAGTCTCTCACTGTCCCCTCCTGCCTCAGGGCTGACAGCTGCTCGTAGAAATCCCCCCCTGCCGTCTCCTGGAATCGATCCACGATCATCGCTGACAACTCCTCCCAGGCCCGAAAGGGGGACCTGGCTATCTTCCACCGGTACCAGGCCAGAGCCTTCCCCTCAAAGTAGATCCCGATGGCCTTCAGGACCTCCTGCTCCGTCAGACCCATCACCTGGAAATACCTCTCCGCTCGATATATCCACCCATCAGGGTCGGTGCCGTCAAAGGTCGGCATCTTCAGCTTCATCAACCTCCGATCTGCGTTGATGTCGCCTAGCTGCCCCCTATCTCCGCCCCGGTCACCACCCCGGACCATCTCGCCACCCCGAGCCTCCCTCGGGCCTCCCGCGTCAGCTCCGTACAGGTCCTCTGGCCATGCAGGTCTCTCCCACGCCTCGGGCTGGTAGTAGTGCCCCGGAAACTCTGGGGGTCGTGCCAAATTGGGCCTCGGCCCAGGCGCAAAGGTCTCTGCTCTCCAAAACTGGCCCGCCGGGGCCCCAATAGCTGCTCCCGAGGCCCATCCGCCTCCCGCCATCCCCGAAGTTCCCCCGAAGTGGGGTACGATCCCCGCCACACCCCCAAAGGGCTGGAACGTCGTCATCGGGCCCCCGAATGGGCCGGCCCTACTCGTCGGCCCCCCAGATGGGCCTGTCGACCAAGCCGGACCCCCGCCTGGGGTCGCCGAGCCTCCCGCACCCCCGAAAGAGGGTGCCGACGCCTCTGCGAAGCCCCCGGGGTCTGCCGCTGCTCGAAACAGCCCCGGCGGCCTGTCCGCACCCCCGGATGGGGGTGCCGATGTCTCCCCGCCCCCGTAGGGGCCTGCCGAGGTGTCGAGACCCCCTCCGGGGTTCGCCCAGCCATCCCTGCCCCCGGAGGGGCCCGCCGGTGGCCGCAGGGGGCCTGGCGGCCTCGCCCAGGCCTGGGGAGGGCCGGGCGGGGCCGCCGAAGCCCTGACAGGCCCAGGCGGGCCTGTCGATGTGTTTCCCGACCCGCGCGGGTCTGCCGGCACCCATACGGACTCGCGCGACCCTAGGGTTGGCCCCACCGGCCCTCCTTGCTCCCTCGGGTGGTCGTCTTGTGTTGGAAATCCGCTGGGGGCTGATTCTAGGGTAGAACCCCCCCCTTCTTGGACCCCCTTGCCTCGATCTCCCCCTTTCGCCACCGTGAGGGCTTGAATCATCTCTTTCAATTCTCGGAGATCTCGGCCTTGTTGCGCGGCGTCCGTCCTCATCCCACGAAGTTCGATTTGGATATCTTCTTGTGAATGGGCGTAATCTTTGAGTGAATCTCCCATCGTTTTCTTCAATCCCTCGAACCTCTCTTCGATCTCCCGATTGAGATCCTCCCGTAGCCCTTGAATCTTTTCTTCAACCGCATCCGCCTTCGATCGAGTATTTGCCGCCATTTGGATCTAGTGCTCTGATACCAATTTGATACGAACCGCTTGCCGTTTGGATCAAATCAGCGATTAATTGTTCAAAACAGCCATTTAAAGGTGGAAAAAAATGGAAAATAGTGGAAGAACAATGAGAAATTGAGAACTTGATAAGGATTCTTCGAGACGAATCAATCTCCTAGCTTTTATTGAACGCCTAAAAGCCTAAACAGCATCAAATTGATAACTAGATTGTTCGAAGACAAATCAAGCATAAAATAAAATAAAGACGGCTAGCCCTAATTTATAGAAAAATGGGGAATTACTAATCTAGTCTAAAATGACTAGAATACCCCTCACTAACCCTCCTACGTGCTATCGCGCCTCCTACGGCGCACGTAAGTGACTAAAGGGGGGTGGGTCCCCCCAAGTAGCCGTCGGCCCCTTCCCCTTGTGGATGCGGATCCGGATCCGCATCAGTAACTTTCTCTAATTTTGTCGATCTTCATTAGAAAAACTATTATTGAAAGGCTCAACTGGAGCTTATTAATTTCTCATCATTTGGAGTATATAATTCTTATGTAATTTGCAATTATTTTTAAATTTGTTATAGAAATGTAAGAAATAATTCATAACACAATTAAGTAATTAACTGTTCAATTAATGTAATTGGTGTTTTTTTCTTATGTATTATTAATCTGCAAAATAAGTTTGAGTTGTATCAATTCAAAAAAATGTAAAATTTAAGAAACCCCTTCAAACTTGCTTTATTTAAAAAAAACTGTATTGGACCTTTTATTTTCAAGAAACACCATTTAACTTTTAAAACCTCCCCAAACTTTCATGTATTTTTCAAGAAAATCCATTTTCTCGGTAATTGTTGAAAAATACAATTGGGTTTCTTGAAAAAAAGTAATGTAAAGTTTAATGTGTTTCTTGAAAAATATGGGAAACTTCAGTGGGGTTTTAAAATTAAATGAGTTTTCTTGAGAAAAAAAATTCAATGCAGTTTTTCCAAAATGGAGCAAAGTTGAGAGGTGTTTCTTAATATTTACTTTTCAAAAAAAAAAAAGATTCCATGTTCAAGGTTTTAAAGTCTAATAAAGTTTAAAAATTATAAAAATCTTATCTTGATTAATCTTCATATTGTTTATGCATTCTTTTAGATTTCAATGTACAAATTTTTTAATGTGCATGATATATAATGTGAAAGTTATTTTCATAAATAACTACAATAAAACGTATATGTTAATTTTATTAATTACCAAAAATAATTTTTAAAAAGTTTAGAAAAAATAGTAGTTTCCTTAGGAAAAATTATAAAGCTCAGCTTAAATTAGGATTAGAATTATAACATTTTCTATTTTATAAATCCTTTTAGTGTATTTTCTTTTTTGGATAACAATTTGACAAGAATCAGCATACGATAATTTTTCTTTTTTAAAAATATAGCTTAGGTAAACTATTCCAAAATTTACATTAATTCAATGTCATCTAAGGTATACAATTCTAGTGACAACGGTCTAATCTAAAATTTTACATTTTATAAATAATTAACATAAAAGCATAATTATACTTTAGAAATAACATATTTCCAAACATGCATCACGTGTGCATATTGCTAGTATCATTGAAATCTGCAAAGAGAAGTAAAAAAGTTTTAATTTACACCCCCCCAACCCCCCCCCCCCCCCCCCCGGGGGGGGGGGGGGGGGGGGCGCCCGCGACAGGGCATAATCAGCCCCACTAGAAACCCATTGAACTTTACTTAAGCTTCAAGCAATGTTAGCATTGCTTCACGTCACTCAAAATGACATGCCAAAACGTGCATAAAAGAATATAACATTTTGTGATAATTCCCACTTAATTTACTGCCTTCTAACTAGTCAGATTAACTCTGGTTTTGGGTCATCACCTTCACACATCTTAGCATACTTCAAAGAAAATAACAAGCATTTTTGTTATAACTAAGTCTCACCCCTTTCTACCAACTATGCGTGACTCCAGAAAACCAACAACAATACTTAAACATCATAGAATTGATTTGAAGCGAACATCAGTTCTAACCATAGGGAAAAATATCACACGTGCAAGCAAGAAATTAACAAGTTTAACAAATCATTTCCTTCCAAAAACTTGCTGAAGTTTTACTTTACTAAGAAGGTTTCATCTTTGACCTAAGAACGCATGTGTCACTAGTTTCCTAAAGGACAAGTACAATATGTAACATAAACTACTTGAGGTCAACAGATTACACAGTAACGATATATAAGAACAGAAGCATACCAATTAACCTCAGGGAAAGAGGAAGTTCTGCCTTAAGCAACTTAGAACCATGACTTAGAATCTCCTCCTTGGCATGAATATATTTCTGCAGAGATATAGCCCTGGTTCGAACCTGGAAATTGTTTTGGCATATGATACAGTATCTGATCACAATTAGAAAAGAAACTTTATTGGTTTGCACAGTTTCAACATATAACAATAGTAACAAAGCTTTTTAAGTTTTATCCCATATTATTTGGCTCAGTTTTACCAATCCAATTCATCCATTCAGAAACCAATCTCTTCAAGAAAATGGATAACTTGAAATGAGCATTATTTAACCATACAATAATAAGAGGAGATGCAAGGTGATAACAGAGTGTGGAGATGTACATAACCAGCAACATATTGCTAAAAGGAAAGGACGGCTCAAATAACAGCTTTAAGAACCTCAAATGTAGCAGTCTTCAATTTCAATGAAAGTGTCCGCCCACATAAGTTTTCCTTCTGCATATCATTTGATAAACTTTCTGCAATATCGCCTGCAACAGGAAAAAAGGACAAAGAACATAAGAAACATAAGGAGGATGACTAAATATAAGGCTAAATTAAAAAAACTTCAAATAACAAATAGGTGCAAGAAAAGATAAAAGAAAGTAACCATGCATGGCACAACCAACTGACCACTTCAACTGAAGAAATTGTATATGGGATAAAGGTGTATCGAATCTAATAGAACAAAATCATCAAGAGCAGTCAATAGAGGAAAATAAATTAGAGAATAGTACTTAATAAATGGGGGGAAAATTAAAGCTTCTCAAGTGAATAATGGATGGTTATCACATGAAGTGCCAAAACTGTAAAGATGATGACGACAACAATGAAAAGTAGATAGCTCTTGATTTGAGAGATAAGATCCCCTATAAGTATATAAATAATTGATTGAAGAAGAAATTACGATAAAGTCATTGCTTTAAACCGAACATCCTGTGAGGAGCAGGTAAAACCATCCATAGAGACCAGATACTTCGTTGACCGATAAAAGAAAAAGATGAGGAGGAGAAGGCACTACATTTATGTGCTTGAATGTAGACTTGTGCATAAATTGGTACAAGCATTATAGACAAATGTGGTGGATATTACCTAATTTTTGGAAAAGCAATGCTTCATCGTCGGTTGCAGAAAATGTCCGCTCGCTACTTATACTCTTTCGCAACTTATATTGGGGGTTGTCCGTCCCTCCCAAGCCAAGTCCAACTGAAAGAAAAAAGTCTGTAACAAAGTGCAAAGCAATTGCATTACATGGCCATATAACCAAAAACGCTGGTGTGTAAGTTTTGTGCATGCACAAAGAGCAACATTAAAGCTCAACATAAATACCCGCGTGCATCTATATACAGCCTCATGGCGAAGGAAACTGAAAGGAAAAATTGGGGTTTGAATCGATAAAGCTCAGATTTTTATAAATGAGAGGGAAATACAAGACACAATTGATTTCTTTCGAGAGGAAAATCGCTCTCCTAACCTTTAATTTAAGAGACAATGCTCAACTCTTCCCTATATATGGTTCTACTATACTGCTAGGGTTTTTTTTTCACAATTTCAACATGAAGAACGTTTAACCCCAACCCCCAACTATATATAGAGGACAGATTTGTCCAGATTTACAAAAATACCTCCAAACCCCCAAAATTTACCAAAACGTTCCTGGGCTAGATAGTCGCTCTGTGAAATGCTTTGTGCCACCTCCTCTAATACATAATGGTCTCATCGTTACGCCTCCAAAAGAACAACCTTATCCTCAAGGTGAAAATTTGGAAATCGTTGTGCAATAACTCCAAAGGGCTCCCAGGTGGTCTCATGGTTTGGAATGCCTTTCCGCCGAATCAACACATCCCGCATCCTTGCACTTCCTCTACGAACCCCTTCAACTCTGTCAGCTCCAAGATTACCTCCATCTTCTCGGTCAGACTATGTGGTAGTGATGAAGGAGTGTAGTCTCCAATTGTCTGGCAAAACTGCAATACATGAAAAACTGGATGAACTGTGGATTCTGGTAGCAAATTCAATTTATAGCAACTTGACCAATCTTAGCCTCAACCTCATAAGGACCGAAGTAGTCGGGTGACATCTTCACGTTTCTCATGTGCACCAAAGATCGGTGTCGATAAGGTCGTGGCTTCAAATATACTCTGTCATTCACTGCAAACTGTACCTCTTGCATATGCCCATCGGCCTAAATCTTCATAATCTGTTGGGCATTCATCAGGTGACACTTCAACTCTTCCAAATACTGCTTCGGAGAAACTGATATATAATTGTGGCCATACTGAAGTAGAAGTGGGGGGTCACGCCCATACAGAATTCGGAAAGGAGTGGTCTGAGTGGCAGTGTGAAAAGAGTGTTGTATCAATGCTCAACCCATGTCAGCCACTTCACCCACTGCTTCAAAGTCTCTTATACAAAGCAGTGCAAAGCTGCAAACAGATCTCGATGCTCATGTTGACGACTTCTGTCTGGCCGTCTGTCTATGGATGATAAGCGGTGATCTTCAACAGTGTCACGTACATCCTGAACAACTCCTCCCAGAAATGGCTCAAGAAAACCCGAACCCGATCAGACACTATGGACTCCAAGACCCACGCATCCTCACCACCTTCCTGATAAATGCCGACTCTGCAGTCATTGTGGTGTAAGGATGTCAGAGCGCTATGAAGTGTGCATACTTGCCAAGTCGATTCATCACCACAAGAATGACTAAATAACCATCAAATCTCGACAGTCCATCAATAAAATCCAAGGTTGTAAAAAACGCTAGGCGCTAGGCATTCGGTTTGCTAGCGCCTAGCGCCCAGCGCATTAATCGGTGATTAATCGGGGATTAATCGGCCTAGGCGGATTTGTATTTTTTAATTATTTTATTTATTTTTATATAATATATTTATGTTTATATATATATATTATTTAAAATACATCAAATATTTAATGCATACTAAATCAAATCCAGTTTACCAACTTTAGAGTATTTGTGTGCAACAAAATAAAATTTAAAAGATACTCTAGTGCAATTAAGCCATTTACCAAACTTGAACTTAGGCGAAAATGAATACAGTACATGGGGAATGCAGACCGGCATGTTTGACCCTTTTTTGTTCCAGAACCAAATTTTTTTAGCATGAAGCAATCATCTTTTTCCTCTATAATCTGGCAGCAAGCAAGTTTTAATACATACTAATAATCTAATATAAATTATTATAATAATGAGTTCATTATAAAAAAGTCTAAAACAACTATTAGTCCATTACACAATATTGCAATAATACAATCATTAGTCTATTATATCTAAACCAACCATAATCCATTACATACTAAACCATCCATAGAGTTAACTAACATAGTAACATTACATCTCAGAGAGAGCGAGAGAGATGAGAGCGGCACCGAGAGGGCTGAGCAGGCCAAGGGTTTCTTAATAGTTAATAAATATTTAATATTTAGTTTGGATTGCTTTTTTCAAAGTACCTCTCGTGTTTCTCTGAGAGGCTTTTCAGAAGTACGAGTACAAAAAAATTAGTTAATTTTGAAAAGCTGCACAGCCGCCTAGGAACCGCACAGAACGCTTAGACGGCCGATTAATCCCAAAACCGCCCAGATTGAACGATTTGGCCTTAGTCGGAGCGTTTACTGGCCGCCTAGCGCCTAGGCGCCCTGATAAAATCCATCATCACCTCTTCCCAGACATGAGCTGGTAAGGATATGGGTTGTAGCAAACTGTCATGAGATGTCGCCATATATTTGTGTTGTTGGTAGATGTCACATTTTGCCACCGTCTCCACAGTGTCTTTCCTCATCCTCTCCCAAAATAATTATCTAGATAGACGCTGGTAAGTTTTGAGGACTTCAAAGTGGCCTCTAACTGCACTCACATGAATCTCCTATAATACGCTCGGGATATGTGTAGAGGTTCTGGGCATGACCAACCGTTCATTGTACAAGAGATGATGCCCATCCACTGAATACTTTGTATGTTCCACCGAGCCCTGCAGAAGTGCAGACCGAATCTTTGTCAGGCCCACATCCCCCAAATCTCACGCATCAAAGGCTCCCAATCAAGAATCATCGGTACCGAGAAAACTGCCAACTGTGAATCTACTCATCGTGATAAAGCATCCACCGTCTTATTCTCCAGCCACAGCCACAGCCACAGTCTGTATTGGATCTCAAATCATACCCGAATAGCTTATTCAACCACCTCTGGTGCTCTTCAGCCACCACCTGCTATTCCAATGTGTATTTAAGGCTTCTGGTCTGTGACTATGAAACGACGGCCAAGCAAATAAGGTCTCTACTTCTACACTGCAAGCACAATAGCCATCAACTCGTGCTCATAGACAAACTTTAGTCGAGCTCTCGATGTCAACACCTGGCTAAAGCCATGGCCTCTGGTCCTGCATCAACACTGCATACAGCCCATAAACAGAAGCTTATGTCTCCACAAAAGGCTGGTTGAAACCAGAAATGGCTAATACCGGTACGCTCGGCATGTCCCTCTTCAGGACATCAAAAGCTTGAATGGCTTCCTCACCCTATTTAAAGTTGTCTTTTTGAGCTGCTCCATCAGTGGACAGGCGATGGTGATATATCCCTTAACGAACTTCCTGTAATAGCCTATCAGTCCCAAGAAACATCTCAACCCTCGCAAAGTGGTATAGCGGGGCCAGTGAGTCATAACTGCAATCTTTGATCTATTCGACGCCACCCCCTCAACACCACATGCCTCATGTACTCCATCCTCGAATAGGCAAACATGCACTTCTTCTTATTAGCATAAAGATGGTGGTTCAGCAGTTCCTGTAGCACGATCTCTAAGTGCTCCACGTGTCTGCATGGATGAGCTATACAGCAATGTCATCGAAGAACTCCAACATAAACCTCCTCAAGTTGGGACGGAACACATTGTCCATCAGGACCTAAAAATGACAGGTACATTAGTCAAGTCAAAGGAAATGACGAGCAATTCGTAGTGGCCCTCGTGCGTCCTGAAAGCAATTTTGGCCACATCCTCGTCCCTCATCCAAATCTAGTGATATCCGAGCTTCAAGGCAATCTTGGAGAAGACTGATGCTTTATGTAGCTCATCTAAAAGTTCGTCGATCACATGGATAGGAAATTTGTCTGGCACCATCTCCTTATTCGGGACCATATAATCGACGCAAAACCTCCAACTCCCATCTTTTTTCGTTACCAGTAGGACCGAACTTGAGAAAGGGCTCACATTAAGCTGTATCACTCCCACCTGAATCATCTCTGCTATCATTCTCTCGATCTCCCCTTATGCACTTGGGGATAACGATATGACCTCATGCTGATAAACGAGACACCCTCTCGTATGACTATGACATGCTCGTGGTCCTTGGGATGTGGTAGTCAACTAAGGATTTAGACCACTCCCTTATACGAACCAATGTCTGTTGCACCACTGGAGGAATGTCCTGCCCATGCTCTCATCCTTCTCTGCAATCCCCTGCAACTCCATCAAGAATCTTACGCCCTCTGTTTGGATCGCCTTAGCCATGGTTTTCAAGAAAACCCTAGTTTGACACAAGCTGGGGTCTTCCTGAAGAGTTACCACTCTCCTTCTCTCCTAGAACTCTATCCTCAATAGCTTCCAGTTGATTCTTGTTCACCCAAGGAATGCAGCCACCTCATATCCAAAATAACATCGGATTGCCCAGGTCAAGTGGCAAAAAATCCTTCATGATATGTATCCCTTGGGGAGTCAAAATCAAGCGACGGTATACTCTGCTACGCTCCACCTGCCACGTCTACATCATCACTCCGAAACTCCGAGTGTCCAATAGTTGCAACCACTGCTACTCCACTATCCGGTTAGATATGAAATTGTGGGTGGCCACATTATCAATCAACAATGGGACCTCCTGCTCTGAAAGCCTCCTAGTCACTTCATAGTGTGGTTCAGAATGAACCTCGGCACAGAGTTGAGTTAGACCTCTACGACGTCTAAGTGGGAGTGCCCATGCTCAACTTTTCCCTCTTCTTCCACCTCCACAATCCCGTCCTCCTCATCCACTAGTAACACCTGAAGGGTGCAGTCTCGGCAGCGATGTCCAGTGATGAATTTTTCATCACATCGTAAACACAACCCCTTCACCTTCTTATTCTGCATCTCCACCTCCGTCATGCGACTAAACTGCCAACTCGGATATGCACCGCTGCTCCTCTCTTTGCCAGGCTGGGCTCCCCTGTTTGGACTCTCCTTACAAGGGCCCTCTGTCATCCTAAAGGTGCATGGTCGCAGAAAGTGGAGCCACTCCCAGCTCCATTGGTCTGTCACTCTGTTGTAAGTCTATCCTTTACCATCATGTCTAAATCCATCATGTCCATCAGCCCTCACGGTCTCTGTAGTCGAAGCTCAGCTCGGATGTCTGCCCTGAGCCCCTTCATAAAGCTCATCATCAATGTCACCTCCAGTATCTCTCTCTTACAACCTGAAAGTGCCTCGAAGCTCTCTCGGTAGTCTCTAACCACGACATCATGCTTAAGAGAAAGGAGCTGCTCGTGTCAATCTCCACCCTCGGTGTCTCTGAATTGATCTAGTAAGCAGTCCTTAAACTCTTCTCACGATCTCACATGTTGCCATTGTTTCCTCCACTGGAACCAGGACAACGTCTTCCCTTCCAGACAAATCCCCTTCGCATGCAGCTTCTCCAACTCCATCAGGTGCTTCACCGTAAAGTATCTTCCCACACTGTAAACCCACCCGTAATGATTATTCCCCTCAAAGACAGACATTTTCATCTTTTGAACCCTGCTCTCAGGTCTAAACATCCCATATTATATTCTTTCCCTGGGTTAACCGATGTAGAGTTGTTGATAGGTATTCTGTAGAATTCCTACATCTCACAATGGGCCTCCTCCAGCCTCGTTCCACCATCCACCGTTATCCCAGATCTGGATTGTCATCATCTACCAAACTCCAAGGGTCGCCATCACGATCACCGTAACCTCTAAAGCGGTCGCCAACTTCACGTGTTGGGCATCGAGTTCAGGAGCCCCTACACGCTGTGGGACTATTGGGCTCCAAGGAAGGGGCAGTCACCCCCTGGGAAGTCGCCAGGGGCCAGCGACCCTGTCGCTCGTCAGGTCGGGGGCCTGGAAGCCCCTACGGTGGCACGTGAGGCCAACAGGCCAGATGTTTACCTGTGACCCACAAGGCCCCAGAGCTCGTTAGGCCCTCATGGGGGTCGGTGGGGGCACCAAGGCACCGCAAGCCCCAGAGGGTTGAAGTTAGGGATCCACCGCCCCAGTTAGGGTTTTGGGGGACAATGTCCCTCCAAACCCCGTTGTCGACACCAGACGCCTTCCCCAGGCATGTGGATGGGGGTTATGATCCCATTCTCGCCATTCATCGTTCTTTCTCCAGAAGATCTTGTAATGGCCCCATTTTTAGTGGGTTATTTTCTTGAACTTTTTCTTTTTTTGCTTTGGTTTCTGCCACGAGGCACACTCTCTTTCTTTTCTCTCTTTTTCTTTTTCTCTTCCCAGCCCATCTCAACGGCCCATCGAGTCAATCCCATCGATCCTCCACTTATACAATGTCTCTTTCTCTCGTGGCTTCCACGAGTGAATCCCGATGCCGATATTTCCCCCTCTGTCTTTCCTTCAGCAGCAAGACAACCCTCACACGGTCGCCCCTTTCCCCGCACGCCCCAGCTCGATGGAGAAAACCCAACACCCCGATCTCTCAATCTTCACCTCGGCCGACAGTCCACGAGCAAAATTGTGGCGAATCTTTACTCTGCCTCTCTCTACCTTAGTTGACAACCCATCTGCCACACGTCGCCCCTCACGCGACTCGGTCGGTAACATTTACTGTCCTATCAACTCCTGCAAGTCTAAATCACTCTTTGACCCCACTAATAGCCCATGAGGGCAAACCCTAGCTATCCATAGCTCGTCGTTTTCTATCAAATATGTCTTCTCGAGTAGGTCGACGCCCATACATGTCATGATTGCCCTCAACACGTCTGCGTTCCGAGCCCCTCTATTTAGGGTTTTGTTGTTGGGTTCTAGAGGACTAGTGAAAATTGTTTTATTCTTCTAAAAGTTTTGGTTTTGATTAGGATTGGGTGTTTGGACCTCTAATTGCCTTCGAGTTCCGTCTCCTGCCTCGGCGAGCAGCTGCAGTTGTTCATTGGCAAGGCTGCTCGGCTCAACGACCCTCGATATTCAATAAATCACTTTAATTCTGTTTTTGGGTTTTAAACGCCTTAATTTTCCCTCGAATGATGTTAACCTGAGCTCGGGGCTTGGCAGCAATCCCCGCTGCCGCCCCAACCTAGTGTGGTTGTCTCTCCTGGTCGGTGCTGCTTTGTCGTGACTTGCTTTGGATGCTTAAGCCCTGCCGTGACTATGTTAGGTTCTGTCTCTGGTTGGTTGGCCGTTGGTAATGTTGTTTGGTGATGTTGACTTGCGGACATGATTATCGGATGTACTTTGCCCCTTGTTGATGGATTTAGACATGGGCTTTGCCCTAACCATGGTTGATGATTTACCCTCGGCTAGTTTCATGCTTAAACTGAAATTGTTTTGATGAGTATGTTGGATGAAATTTAAAGAACATGAATAAATAGATTTGACCCTTACAACGATCGATGATGAGAAATCTATGAGATCACCACATGTGTCCATCCCCCATTGTCAATCCCCACATGTTCATGTTTGCTATATTATTCTATGCATGTTAACCAGGTTAGGCTATTCTACTAAATTATTGCATGCTTTTCGAGTTTAGATTATTTTATCGCATGTTATATGCTTAGTCAGTTCTTACGCTTGCCACATGTTATACACATGCTACATGTCCATGCTACATGTCCATGCTTAAATTGATACATCGCTGTTGCATGATACCTGTTTCGAGTTTTGATTATTAAATCACATGTTGCATGATATTCCATGACATTGAAAAAGTAATATGTTGGGTGTGATGTGGTGACAAAATGATATTGGAATATCTTGTTGGAATATCCTTTTAGAATACCCTGTTGGAATATTATGTTGGAATATCCTGTCGGAGTATCTTGTTGGAACATCTTACGAACGGTTAGAATCATGAAACATGACTGGATTTTAATTACATAGCACACTAATATATTAGCTAGTTTCGATGTGGCCCTGAACCTACTTGGAAACCTCATTTCATAACTCATGTGTAACAAAGTAAATCATACCAACCTAGCACAACACTTGGACTATATCACTAATATATTAAGAGACTCACTCTTGGCACACCTGGCACTTTCAGACTCACATGATTTTAAGGTATATCGTACTAGTGAAAGTGCTGGAGCGACTAGAGCCACGCTCATGTTTACATTGCCCCTTCTTGTTGTTAATGTGATAGACCCGCACCCGTACGGGTATAACCCCCGCACCATGGGCCCAGGCCCATGGCTGGCCGCACACACCCTCTCTTGGCCAACTTGCCGCATGCCCCTTTACCCTAGTTTTTATTATATATAGGGGACTAGCCGTCACCTATTTTCTATGCTTGATATTGGATATTTTCTATTGAGCGTCTTTAGGTTAGATTTTAGATTAAACGGGTGCGGACGTCCTCTTCGGCGCCTTGGGAGGAGAGCGCACCTCTTTTGCGCTTAATTATCTTCTTCTATCTTTGATTTCTTTATAAAAATTGCCTTTTTATTTTGGATCCTAACATTTTGGTATCAGAGCACGTGACGATCCATGGCGGCTTCGACGAGATCGCAAGACAAAATTGAGGCCTTGGAGACGAAATTTTAAAGCGAGATCGACGGGATCAAGTAATCGTTGGCTGCAAACGACGAATCGATGGCAAAGTTGACGGCTTCCATCAACCAATTGGCGGCAAATCAAGCGAAGTACGACGAGCAATTCGCGCAATTGATGGGAACCCTAAATCAATTAGCGACGAACAACAAAGCGGAGGGGAACCCTAAATCAGCGGAAAAGGCGCCGCCTTTGGGTAAGGGAAAGAAGAAAGTCGAGAGCTTTGATCCGGAAAACGACTTTTTGGTGGAGGATTTGGTCGAGGAAGAGGAAGAGGGGCCGTGGAAGGTCGATTATCGAGAAGAGGTTAGGCGAAAGGCCGCGGAAGCCCAAGGATGGACCGGCGATCTCGATCAACCATGCGGGAGGACACGCGAGAAGGGCGGGGGGCAGCGGTAAACCCCAAAGGCCCGCCGGCCCCCAGGATGGCCGCCGTGGAGGCGGCGGCCCCCCTGGGCTCGCCCAGGGGCGGCGGACCCCCCGGAGGGCCGGCGAACCCCCCAGGTTCGCCCAGGGGCGGCGATGCCCCCTGGGGGTCCGACGACCCCCCCGACCCTCGGGGGGCCGCTGGGGCCCCCAGGATCTCCGGGCGACCCGGGCGAGGGGCGGCGATGCCCCCTGGGGGTCCGGTGACACCCCCGACCCACGGGGGGCCGCTGGGGCCCCCAGGACCCAAGGGCGAGGCCGGCGGCCCTGCCCCTGGCAGGCCGCGGCCCCGTCAACTTCCCCCAGGCCGACGTTCGACTTCAGGGGGCTGTTGACGGCGATTTCGGCACTTTTCAGCAATGGCAGCTGCGTCGAGAGGCTTCGGCACGTGACTTCGAGGAGGATTTGGGACCCGGGGATTTTCAGAGCACGAAGACTACGGCGAGGGCTATCGGGACTCTCCCAATCCTCGATTTGACGATTGGAGGTGGCAGCCACCGCCACACCACCAGGAGAGACGCACAGCAGGCACCGGGGGAGATACAGAGACTAACAGGAGTGGCCAGAGGGCGGATTTGGAGGCGACGAGGGGCACATAGGCCGAGGAGACTATGGGGTCCACGGAGGAGGGCCACCTAGACGGTATGAGACTCAGGACGAGAGGAGGCAGCACTACCGTCCGCATCACAGAGAGGAGGGGAGGCCCGAGCAGGGACACTTTGGCGGAGATGTCAGGGTGCGGAAACTGGAGCTGCCGCTGTTAACGGGGGAGGATCTGCATGCCTGGCTATTCACAACAGAGAGGTATTTTGCAGCCCACCGCATGACAGAGGCCCAAAAGTTGGAGGCTGCGGCTATTTGCATGGAGGGGAGCGTTGGGTTGGTACCAGTGGAAGGAGAGGATGCAGCAGATTCGCGACTGGGAGGAGCTGAAGGACCTGATTCTGGAGAAGTTTCGAGATCCCCGTCTGGGGAACCTGCACGAGCAGATGTATGCCCTCAGGCAAGAGGGGCCGGTGCGGGAGTACATCGAGAGATTTGAGACGCTGGCAGGGCACGTACATGGGGTGTCAGACGAGTCATTGGAGGGGACTTTCTTGAAGGGACTGCGACCCAGCCTTCGAGCCGCAGTGAGACCCTACAAGCCCAGGGGACTTTCAGAGGTCATTGAGATGACGCAGATGGTAGAGGACTTCCAGACTGAGGACAGGAGAGGCGGGGGCAGCTACAGTGGGAAGTTACAGCGGGTCACCTCGACTGGAGCAGGCGGAGCTGGGGCCACTACTGAGGCAGTTCAGGTGGGACTTGAAAAGGCGGGAGAACAAAATAACCCACCACCAGCTGGGGGGCCCCTTCCGAAGGATGACCGATGCGGAAATGAGGGAGAAGAGGCAAAAAGGGCTTTGTTTCAGATGCAACGAGCGCTTCACTCCCGGACACTGGTGTGCGGATCGAAAGCCGCAAGTGTTGATAGCGGAAGCAGACGAGGATGATAACGTAGAGGACGAAGGAATCAACTTGCAGGCACCACCTTGAGAGCAATGTGGCTCTTTTGGAGGGAGTATTGATAGACCCGCACCCGTGTGGGTCTAACCTCCGTACCATGGGCACATGCCCATGGCTGGCCGCACCCCCCCCTGGCCGACTTGCCGCATGCCCATTTACCCTAGTTTTTATTATATATAGGGGAGTAGCCGTCACCTATTTTCTATGCTTGATATTGGATATTTTCTATTGAGCGTCTTTAGGTTAGATCTTAAGATTAAACGAGTGCGGATGTCCTCTTCGACGTCTTGGGAGGAGAGCGCACCTCTTTTGCGCTCAATTATCTTGTTCTAGCTTTGATTTCTCTATAAAAATTATCTTTTTATTTTGAATCCTAACATAATATTGGACAAATGAGTCGGTCCCTTTCTTTTCCGTTGTTAATATTGGGCAAATGAGCCCATGCTTTTCTGTTGTTAATGTTGGTCAAATGAGTCGATCCCTTCATGTTGTTATTGTTGGACTTAGCACAGATGAGCACACCCGTGGTACCAGATGGACTCATGCTTGCTCATTGTCCTCTCCACTATGATTCACAACCTAGAATTGGTTTAACTGCTAAAAACTGTTAGCATAAACATTAACTGAATATTGTTTTATGTCTGTCTTACAATCCAGCTCCTGCTTTATTTACAGTTATTTTTGGTTCTGGTTTCATTTTTATGAATGTATAACTGTCTAATTCCAAATTCTAGAATTACTGTGATTTACCACTGACATGCTAGCGAATCTCCATTTTTGCTGCACTGACATGTGCTGAGACGAAACTAGAGGAGGTGATGTGGCTAGTAAGTAGAGGGAGGGGTATTTGAGTAAAATAACAAATAGGGGTGTTTTCTATTTAAGGGGGTTGAGCTGGCCCTAATGAGCATGCGAAAATTGTGAAAGAAAGTTCATTTCTTAGTTTATTATTCCTTAGACCAATTGTATTAGGATTTTAATTCGTAGTCGTATTTAACGAGTAGCGTATTTGTAGCTTTAAATTTCAGATTCAGATCTGGATTTTTAGATCCAGATCTAGGTTCACATCAATTGGTATCAGAGCATCAGATCCATGGCGAATACTCGATCTATGGAACGGATCGAGTCGTTGGAAGATAGGATGGAGAGAATTGAAACGCGAGTCAGTGAAGGATTTTTCGAAGTCCGAAGAGGACGCCGAGATCGTCGTAAAGATCAGAGAGGAAATAGAGGAGAATCAAGAGAAAACTGGGACAAAATTGACGGCGATAGTGGCGTTGTCCGTAAATCTCAACCCGAAGGTAGATCCAAGCAAAAAGGAGCCACCTTTGGCGAAAGACAAAAGTAAAAATGTGATTTTTAACGAGGAGATGTCGGAAACTGAAGAAGATGGAACCTTCGACCACTACAACCAAGGGTGGGAGGCATCTCAAACCATATTTACGCCACCGGAGGGAGCGCGGAGCGTCGAAGGGAGGCGGCAGCCCCTCCGACAGGCCCAAGGGGGCCCGGCGAACCCGCAGGAGGGGGGCAAGGGCCGCCCGCCGCTCCTGGGGTTGCGCCACCCACCTGGGGGCATGGCGGAGCTCCGCCGAACCCCCTAGGGGCGTCGACAGGCCCCTGGGGCCTCAGCGGTGCCCCGCCGGACCAGATTTTGGGCCGGTAAGTGCCGCCGAACCCCCGGGGGCGGCGGCAAGGAATTTGGGGGCGTTCTGACCCCCCCGGATGTGCAAATGGGAGCAGTAAGGCAGGAGGGGGGCCGACAGCCCCTCTCGAGTACTTCGGGGCCCCTGTGGGCCAGCACGGATCCCGATCTGCATAATTCCGAGGATTTTATCCATATATTGGACCCGGCGGAAGAAATCAGCAATCTGGGGGCGTCACCAGTTTACGGGAGGTCCTTCGACGCAGCCTCCACTTTTCGGGAGTGTGACGGGAGATTGGAGAGCATACCAGTGCCCCCTAAAGGCCACCAGGCAGAGTATGGGCACCCGCAGAAAGATGCGAGAGGAGACTGGCAGTGGGATGTAGCAGATGGAGGCGCGTGTGATCGCGTAGATGCCCATTTACCGAACAGACCACCGGGGTATCAGCCGAAGGGAAGATTTCAGCAGTAGAAGAGAGGTGGATTCGCTGGGAGAGACGGCTGAGGAAGCTCGAGGTGCCTATTTTTGAGGGGAGATCCTGACGACTGGCTGTACCGAGTGGAGAGGTACTTTAAGGTGTCAGCAGTACTAGGAGAGGACTGGCTTCGGGCGATAGGGGTCGGTTTGGAGGGAGATGCCTTGGGCTGGTTTAGGTAGACTGATCAGCAGCAGCCATTTCAGACTTGGGAGGAGTTCACCTCGCTCTTGGTGGAGCATTTTGGCGCAGTGCAGTCTGTGAGAGTTTTTGAGAGACTATATTCATTGAAGCAGGAGGGGAGCGTACCAGATTATATTAAATATTAAGAAGTTTGAGTCGCTTTGCCACCGAGTCCGAGGAGTTTCAGAGGAATCATTGGAGGGCTGTTTCATGATGGGGCTGAAGCCCACTGTTAGATCTGGACTGAGACAGCAACAGCCAGTGAGTCTGCGGGAGATGATGACCTCAGCTAGGATGGTGGAGGACCATCAGGAAACTGAGAGGAGAGCCCGTGGGGCATGGGGAGGCTCCCCTTTTCGAGGGTCGGATCCAGAAGGGGATAGAAGACGACCACAGGGGGCAACCTCCACAAACGGGGCAACGACTAGCAAGGAGAAGTGGGGGGAATCACGATCAGGAGGACAAATACGAAGGATGACAGAGGCAGAGATTCGTGACAAGTGGACCAAGGGCCTCTATTTCAAATGCCATGAGAAGTTTACTCCTGGGCACCGGTGCGACGACCGTACTCTTCAAATTATGATAGTGAATGATGATGAAGAGGGTTGAGTGTGGAAATATTGGAAGCCGGCGACGACGATAATCAGGAGCACATGCACGTGGAGTAGCCGACCATACACTTCACGCACCACCTTGAGGACAAGGTGGTTTTTCAGGGGCATAGTAGTGATGCGGCTAGTAATTGGAGGGAGTGGTATTTGAGTAAAATAACAAATAGGGGTGTTTTCTATTTAAGGGGGTTAAGCCGGCCCTAATGAGTATGCGAAAATTGTGAAAGAAAGTTTATTTTCTGAGTTTATTATTCCTTATATCAATTGTATTAGGATTTTAATTCATAGTCATATTTAATGAGTAGCGTATTAGTAGCTTTAAATCTCAGATTCAGATCTGGATTTTTAGATCCAGATCTAGGTTCACACCAGAGGCCCCCGCTTTTGAAGACACTGAGTTTGCTATAGAGTGCAAAATTCTGATTTGTGAGGTTGTGAGTGATCGCTAATGTATCTTTTGTATTGTGAGAGTGTGATGTATCCGCCTTATGTAACTCTTATGAAATATTGAATTTCCATTTAATCATCTTAGCATTTTGATACACCCATATCAGTAGCCTAGATTGTTTTTACTAGTTATCTACAGGACCTGCCCAATTTTGCGAAAAACAACCGCGTCCTCGGGTTGCGGGGTGTGACAGATCTCCATCAAAATTACAATTTTCCCTTTCACATTATCAATGCTTGCTCCTTTTTCCTCCGATCTTTGTTTGGATCTTCATCTTTCCTCAGATCTGGATTTGATGAGCTCTTCTTCTTAGATCTAAGGCTTTCATGCATATTTTCTGTTTTTCATTAGGATATCCATTGACATCTTCATTTGATTTAAGATTCTCCCATCCATCACTAACATTATCTCATCCATCAAAAAAAAATCTCCCTCGCCGATCTCTTGAGCCCCTCGATCTCGAGATCAAGTTTCTCCCCCAAAGCCTTGATCTTTCTTGCTCCCGTCACGAGGATCTATGCTCTGATACTAATTTGATAGGAAAAACTAGGGTTTCAAGAGATAAAGCTCAGATTTTTATAGATGAGCGAGTAATACAGGATACAATTGATTTCTTTCGAGAGGAAATCGCTCTCATAGCCTTTAATTTAAGAGACAATGCTTAACTCCTCTATTCAGAGTTCTACTCTACTTATAGGGTTTTCTTTCATAATTTCAACCTGAAAAACATTAACCCCAACCCCCAACTATATATAGGACAGATTTCTCTAGATTTACAAAAATACCCCCCCAAAACCCCAAAATTTACAAAACACCCCTGCGCTGGATAGTCGCTCCATGATCTGCTCTGGGCCGCCTCCTCTGATATGTAATGATCTCATCGGAAACGTTGTTTATGTAAACTACTGTTAGAGAACATTTTCCATTTCCCACCCAAGATTGTTTGGAGTGCAAAAACAACAATTGAGACAAAGAATAACAAACAAATTAACATGTAGCTTTGCTACTTGTTATGATATAATTTATTTGATACTAGGAAGTTTTATGTAAAAGGGTTAAAGAGGGTTCCATGTAAGAATACTGATATTTGATGGTAAATAATATATCCTAGTGAGAGGAGAATAAACTCACTCTCTGTAACCTTCCTCTAAAATTTCGCATGGTATCAGATCTACTAGATCCCATAACCTAGATTAATCCTAACCATAAAATTAAATTAACTTAGAAACATTTTTGACATGGCCCATTCAGACATATGAAGATCTTGTCTTGTCGAGTCTCTATTTGTATCTACATATTTTGTCATATTTATGGATGATTTTTCACGTTTGATCTGGATTTAATTAATGAAAAATAAAGCTGAAGTGTGTATAATTTTTAAAAAAATTTATACTTAAATATGAAATCAATTTGGTATCTTTTATAAACATTACAAAGAATAATGCAAAAGAATATTTCAATAATCAATGTGTCTTTTATATCAAAATTTAAAAGTATTTATCAACTTCATGTGTGAACACACCCCAACAAAATAATATGGCAGATGGTAAAAATAAATAATTATTTAAGGTTTACACGAACACTTCTTTTACATATGAATATTCCAAATATTTTTAGGCTGATGATATTTTATTCACTTGTAATCTTATTAATTGTATGTCTTCCTTTATGCTTAATGGAAAATTTTCTTACAATTTGTTATCTCCCAAGACAATAATTGTTTCCTGTATCACTTAAAATTTTTAGATATGGTTTCAAATTTCAAATTTGACCCGGGTTCTATAAAGCATGTGTTTTTAAGGATATTCTCGACCAGAAAGGCTATAAATGTTAATGTCGTATAACCCAACCATCTTTTATGTTAAATTCTTTGAGTCCTTAACATACTTTACTTAAAACAAATGACAATGACAGTCATTAAAATTTGACATTGATGATGAATCTTTTACTTTATCTGTTACAATCAAAAAATCTAAGATTAAGCAAGTGTACCAACACCGAAAAATGATCAAAACTCAGCTTTCAGATACCATTTTAGATTAAAGAATGTGTTCCTTGACGGTATTCTTGAAAAAGAAATATACATGAAGTGACCGTCAAGTTTTGTTGCTCACAAAGAGTTAGGGAAAGTGCAAATTAATTAAGTCATTTTATGATCTAACGCGGTCATCAAAAGCTTAGTTTGAAAGATCTGAAGTCTATATGAGACAATTTGAACAAAACAGAATGAGACCAATCACTCCATCTTCCAACAACCCCTTCAAGGTAGACAGATCATATTGGTGGTACATGTTGATAATATTATGATCAATAAGGTAACGCTTCAAAGATTTAGAAGTTGAAGCAGTTTATTCGGATAGGGTTTCAGACGAAAGATCTTGATATACTCAGATATTTCCTTGAAATAGAGACTCCCAACGAACATATGTTTTGGATATGTTGTCAGTGACAATGATATCGATGTGTAAGCTTATCACCTCATCTATAGATCCAAACTCCATACTTGTACCAAATTAAAGGGGCCAATATGTAATCCAAGATGATACAGAATATGTATTGAAAAACTGAATTAGCGCGTCCTGATATTACTTTTTTGATGAGTGTACTGAATCGGTTCATATCTAATTCAGGTACTACACATTGGGATGTTGTAGTATGAATCTTGAGATATTTAAAGACTGCATTGGGTAGATGTATTCTATACTCTAATTATGTCCATTATTTAGTTGCAACCTTCTTGGATGCAGATTGGGCAAATTCATCCCTTGATCAGTGATCGACAACTTACTCTTGTATTTTTGTGTGGGGTAATTTTGATATCTTGAACGAGCAAAAAACAACCCATCATTTTTCGATTCAGTGTAAAATCAGTGTACAGAGACATGACCAACACTACTTGTAGGTTATTATGGATTCAACAATTGCTTTTTGAGTTAGGATTAGTGACACTTACATAAATGGGTTGTATTACAATGATAAGGCCGATATATATTGCTAATAACCCAATCTTTCACGAAAGAACGAAACATATTAAGATCAATTGTCATATAATTAGACACACGTGTGATATGAAGTGATAATGACGAACCGTGTTAGATGAGTAAAGCAGCTCATGGGTATGCTTACAAAACTTTAATAGAAGAAAATGTGAAGTATATTAGTGAAAATTTAGGCATGAATAACATATATGCCCCAGCTTGAGAGGGTGTGTTAAGATATAATATATTTGATAATTATGGGATTTTATGTGAAAGGGTTAAATGCGCGTTTATAAAAATATCAATATTTATACTATAAATAATAGATCCTAAGAGGAGGATAATGAACTAACTCTCTTTAGCCTTCCTCTAAAATTTTATCTCTAACTTCCCTACTACTCTTACAAATATTGCACTATATCAATAATTCTTACAAAGAAGAGACTCTTGTCTCAGCTCTCGTAACCAAATTCTTACAATACAATAACAATCTTTCAAATCCTATGATCAAATTGGTGCTCAACTACTACCCTTGCAAGGAATTAAGAACTATCTCTTTATTTTCATTCCCTTTCTTTTCTCCTCATTTTGCAGCTATTATAACTATATAGCTAAGTTTCAGCATCCCTTGCAAGGAATTAAGAACTATCTCTTTATTTTCATTCCCTTTCTTTTCTCCTCATTTTGCAGCTATTATAACTATATAGCTTTAAGTTTCTTGCTTCTCATGCCTCAAGAACCTTAAAATCATTATAGGTCACTCCCTCTTAATTACTCTATCAGAAATCATGCTCATCTTAAAGACTCTAGCCCAATTCTAACTCTGACTATAGCCGAAACCGAAATCCTATTCAAATTCAGACTAGATTTGAGAATAGCCTAACATACCTTGTGATGTAACTTCTTCAACATGTTCAATTTATGCAATCGTCGACTCATTAGGAAGCTGATGAACTAAACTTTCCAATAGTGTCTTATCTTCAGATTCCATGTGAGTAAGTACCAGCAACTTCATGAAGTTGGCCCTTCTACATCGCCTGACTTTCTTCACTACTTCAATCCATGACTTTATCATAGATTCCTCGGCCACTTTGAAATTCAAATTTAAGACGCTACTCTTAACAACTTCTATATAAAAACATCATATGAACTCTACTATTCTTGGAAAAGAAAAGTCTGTCTATTAATTTCAAAAATGTGTGATCATTACCAAAATGATACACGGCTCAATCCTGCTAAATGACATAAAAAGAGAAAATCTACCAAACAAATATCTTATACAGTAACTCGGCATTAATCACTCTCATATATATACTATCCTGAAGTCAAATGCAACCCTTACTAGTAAAGTTTTTAAAACCTGTACAACAACCACTTTGATCACTACAACCACATGCCAAACAATATATTGGATAAAAGGTGTAAGATATGAAGCTTTCTCTAATCATTATATTATTTACAATAAAATGATTTCTTTACAGCTAATTATCAGAAACTACTACCATAGAATTTTATTAGTATCAACTACCAGACACATTCCCCTATATCAGAAACTATCACCGGCTAACCAACTCTTTGAAAGTTGGCACATGCATCATATGTAAGAACTCGAGGAGACCAAATATGCTAAACAACATACATAGGACGCAATATGCCAGATAATGTTTTCTTATCTTCAATTTGATGCGGACTAGGGTTTGTAGAATGGATCTGGGGATTTTTATTGAATGGAAATAGGGTTTACAATGGATAAGTTGGCCCCTCTCCTAGCTTTTGCTGAGGGAAAAGCCTAAACTCTCTTCTAGAATCTCACTGGAGAACTCTAGGAAAACGTCAAATGACGGCTACAAACTTCGATACCCTAACCCTAGCACATGCCCTCACTTATATAATGTTTAGACGTGGTGCTTACAGCAAAAATAACAAAACTAGTAATGCATAAAGAAGCTTCCCTAAATCGTCGGTGCGCTAGCAATTACTCCTTCGTCTTCTTGCGCCTCCTCTCGTATGTGATAATCGTATCACTACTCCCCCCAGGAGTTTCACCTTGTCCTTAAGGTGGAAATCAGGATACTGCTGTAAGATGTGATCATAAAGCTCCCAAGTTACCTCACACTCCGGCAATCCCGACCAACGGATTAATACTTCATGTGCCCCTGACGCTCCTGCGCGAATGCCCGTAACCTCCTCGGGTTCCAATAGTACCTTCAAGTCAACCGTCAGAGTCGGCAGTAATGTAGCAGAGGCTGCATGATCTCCGATAGCTCGGCGTAACTGTGAGACGTGAAAAACCGGTGGATCCGGGTAGTATGGGGCAACCTCAGTCGGTAGGCCACCTTTCCAATCCGGGCCTCAATCTCGTAAGGCCCATAGTACCTTACCACTAGCTTCTCGTTGCGCCGCTAGGCCATCGAGCGTTGTCTGTAAGGCCGAAGCTTCAAATAAACCCGCTCTCCTACGGTGAACTCCACATCCATGCGATGTGCATCCACCTTCTCCTTCATGATCTGCTGGGCCCGAGATAAATGGCACTTCAACTCCACTAGCACCTGGTCACGCTCCTCCAGTTGATGCTCCAATCCTGACACCGGGGTGGCTCCCCTGCTGTAGTGTACTAAGTGAGGTGGGTCTCGGCCATACACAATCCGAAACGGTGTCATCTTCGTCGCTGAGTGGTACGAGGTGTTGTACCAGTACTTAGCACACATTAGCCACCTGGCCCACTTCCTGGGCATCTTTGAAGCAAAACACCGTAGGTAGGTTTCCACGCTCCGATTAACCACCTCAGTCTGGATGTCCGTCTACGAGTGGTAAGCGGTGCTCCGTCGTAGCGTTGTACCCTGTAGCTGGAACATCTCCTTTCAGAAAGTGCTCAGAAACACTAGCTTCTCGTTCGGTAGGCCACCTTTCCAATCCGGGCCTCAATCTCGTAAGGCCCATAGTACCTTACCACTAGCTTCTCGTTGCGCCGCTAGGCCATCGAGCGTTATCTGTAAGGCCGAAGCTTCAAATAAACCCGCTCTCCTACGGTGAACTCCACATCCATGCGATGTGCATCCACCTTCTCCTTCATGATCTGCTGGGCCCGAGATAAATGGCACTTCAACTCCACTAGCACCTGGTCACGCTCCTCCAGTTGATGCTCTAATCCTGACACCGGGGTGGCTCCCCTGATGTAGTGTACTAAGTGAGGTGGGTCTCGGCCATACACAATCCGAAACGGTGTCATCTTCGTCGCTGAGTGGTACGAGGTGTTGTACCAGTACTTAGCACACATTAGCCACCTGGCCCACTTCCTGGGCATCTTTGAAGCAAAACACCGTAGGAAGGTTTCCACGCTCCGATTAACCACCTCAGTCTGGCTGTCCGTCTGTGAGTGGTAAGCGGTGCTACGTCGTAGCGTTGTACCCTGTAGCTGGAACATCTCCTTTCAGAAAGTGCTCAGAAACACCTTATCCATGTCCGACATGATCGAAAGAGGATACCCATGCAACCGGACTGCCTCCCTCAAAAAGGCAGCTGCCACTGATGCTACAGTAAATGGATGGCGAAGTGGAATGAAATGGCCGTATTTGCTGAGGCGATCAACCACCACAAATATCGTAGTAAAGCCCTCTGACCGTGGTAACCCCTCCACAAAGTCCATCGAGATGTCTTCCCGCACACTCTCTGGTAAATCCAAGGGCTGTAAGAGACCTACCGGGGATGTCGCCGGATATTTATGGCGCTGGCATACGTCACACTCTGAGACTAACTGCACGACATCCTTCCTCATATTCGGCCAATAGAGCTCCCGAGCCATCCTCTAATACGTCTAGTACCCTCCTGTGTGGCCTCCCACGGCGCTGCCGTGCAACTCCTGGAAAAGAGTGAGAATGTGTCCAGAAGTATGGGGAATCACCAACCTCCATCGGTACAGTAGTGTCCGTCCCTCCAATGTGTAACCAGAAAAGTCTCATGTTCCCGGTGTGATGGCCTCCCTGATCTGTCGCAACCCCTCATCTACCTCAATCTACGCTAGTAGGACGTCACGCCCCAGCATCACCGGAATAGAAAGGGTTACCACCTGTGCCCCCTCATCTCGTCGGGAAAGCGCATCTGCTACCTTGTTGTCCGTGCCGGGTTTGTAGTGAATCTTGAACTTGTACCTGCTCAGCTTAGACAACCACCTTTGGTGCTTCTCAGCCACCATACGCTGCTCCGGAGGTACTTCAGACTCCGCTGGTCTGTCTGTGCCACGAACTCTCTACCCAACAGGTAAGGCCTCCACTTCTGTATCGACAGCACGATTGCCATCATCTCTCTCTCTCATAAACAGACTTCAGACTGGCCCTGAATGATAAGACATGGCTGAAGTAGGCAATCGATCGCTGCTCCTGCATCAGCACGGCCCCCAATCCAAAGCCCGACGCGTCAAACTCCACTACAAATTGCTTCTCAAAATCCGGGAGTGCTAGCACTGGCACTATCGCCATCGCCTCCTTGAGGGCCTGGAATACCCTCGTCGTCTCCTCTCCCCTACAGAAACTGTCCTTCAATTGTTCGGTAAGGGGCAACACCAAGGTACCGTACCCCTTCACGAACCGTCGATAATAACCCATGAGCCCCAGAAATCCCCGTAGAGCTCGTAATGTACTCAGATGCGGCCAATCCAACATGGCTGCAATCTTCGACCGATCGGCCACCATGCCCTCCGCTGAGACGATGTGCCCCAGATACTCTACATGTGCATGTCCGAACAAGCACTTCCTCCGATTGGCCTGTAGCTGATGGTCCTCCAGCTCTCTCAACACTATCTCCAGATGGCCCAAGTGATCCTGCAGTGAATCAGTGTATACTAGTATGTCGTCGAAGAGGACTAATATGAACCTCCGCAGATAAGGCTGGAAGACCTTATTCATTAATGACTGGAATGTGGCGGGGGCGTTCGTCAGCCCAAACGGCATGACGAGAAACTCCTAGTGGCCTTCATGAGTCCTGAAGGCCGTCTTCTGAATATCCTCCTCCCGCATACGGATCTGGTGGTATCCAGACTTCAGGTCGATCTTCGAAGATACCACCGCTCCGTTTAGCTCATCCAATAACTCGTCGATCACAGGGATGAAAAACTTGTCCGGGACCGTTTCCTTATTGAGAGCTCGGTATTCGACGCAGAATCTCCAAATATCATCCTTCTTTACCAGCAACACTGGACTAGAAAAAGGCCTCGCGCTGGCTCATATGACCCCCGCCTGCAGCATCCCCTGAACCAGCTTCTCGATCTCTCCCTTCTGCACCTGCGGGTATCGGTACGGGCGCACGCTAATGGGGGACATACCCTCCTTCAGTATAATGGCGTGATCATGATCCCGAGGTAGCGGTAGGCCACTGGGCGGCTGGAATACCCCTTCAAACCCATGCAGCAGCTGCTCTACCTCTGGCGGTACCACCGGTGTGCTCTCTATCCCCTCAGGGATCAACCCTTGCAACTCAATCAAGAAACCACCTCCTTCCGCCTGAATGGTTTTTCGCCATAGTCTTGTAGGACACAGACAAACAACACAAACTCGGGTCACCAAGCAGCACCATCTTCCTTCCTTCCACCTGAAACTCCATCCGCAGCAGCTTCCAATTAAACTTCGTCTCTCCCAACGACTGCAACCACTGCATTCCTAGAATCAGGTCGACGTTGCTCAATGTCAGGGTCAAAAAGTCACCGGTGATCAGCACCCCCTCTATGGACACTGTCAAATCCCGACAAATGCCTCTACTCCGCTCCGCTGTGCCGGTCTCCAACATGACCCCGAAGCCCTCCGTCTCTGTAAGCTGGATCCCTTGAGCCTCTATCACCCTTGGGGACACAAAGTTGTGTGTGGCCCCGCTATCGATCAGGATCACCACATCCAACTCATGAACTCGACCAGCCAGCTTCATAGTGTGAACTCGCGTCAGTCCCGCTATGAAGCTAAGTGAGACCTCGGCTGCCTCCAAGAGAAGAGGCTCACCGTCCTCCGCGTGCTCTGCCGCACCCTCCTCTGCTTGTTCCTCATCCAGCTCCTCTGCGTGCACCTCATATACCTGTAGCGCCTGGTTACGGCACCTGTGCCCCAAGGTAAACCTATCATCACATTTAAAGCACAACCCCTTTGCCATTCGGTCCCGCATCTCGGTATCTGTTATCCTCTTGTAAGGCCCTCCTGAGCTCACATCTCCTGGTCTCCCCCCTAGCGGTGTACCTCCTGTCGGTGTACCTCTTACTGGAACAGTCTGGGGTCGGAGAAACTGCCCCAAAAAGCCCCCTGGCGTGACGCTCCTCTGCCAATCTATTCTCAACTATCTCCGCTAGTTCCATCTGCTCCTCCAGCCCACAAGGTCTGAGAGTGCGGAGCTCAGACCTAATGGTAGGTTTCAACCCATCCATGAAAAACCCCTCTAAGGACTCCGTCGGCATCCCGCGCACCCTACTAGTGAGTACCGCGTACTGCTTGATGTAGTCGTGCACCGTCCCCAACTGCCTCAGGGCATGCTGCTGCTCGTAGGCTCTCCCCACTTGGCCATCTCTGAATCGGTGTAGTAACGCTTCCTTGAACCCGTCCCAGGTTCTTAGAGGTCTCTGCTGCTCCTTCCACCGCCACCAATTCAATGCATATCCCTCTAAGCAGAGTGCAACCGCCCGCAGCGTCTCCGCCTCCGTCAACCTTGACATCTCGAAATACCTCTCAGCCTTGTAGATCCACTCCGTGGCATCACTACCCTCGAACAGATGCATTTTGAGCTTTCGAATACGGTCATCCGCACGTGGACCCCCTCCATTAACGTGATCCAGCTGCTGCTGACGGTAGTGATCTCTGAATCTGACTCCTCCATGACCCCATCGCTGGTCCTCCCTCCTATCTCGCTCCTCCTCATACTCCTCCACATGGTAGCGAATAGGTTCCTCGTACTCCATGTTATGCATGTCGGATCGCCATCGCCTCTCTGGGCCTCCATCACTGTCCTCGGAGTACTCCTGATCACACGCACCATGTGCGCCCTTCGTGCCACTCGCTACCCCCCTACGGTATGCAGGGAGACACTCTTCGCGCGCGCGGCTCGCCCTGAGCCTGCGGGACCCGTGGCGGGCCCGTCCGTCGTCGGCGAACCCCGGGCAGGGTCGCCCAGGCTCGGCGACCCCCCTGCGGGTTCGCCTGCCTCCGGTGACCCCCGCCAAGTGTCGCCCCGCCTCGGTGACCCCCCTGCAGGGTCGCCTGCCTCCGGCGACCCCCAGGCGGGGTCGCATGTCCTCCGCAGCCCCCGTGCGGGGCTGCCGTGTGTCGGTGGCCCCCAGGTGGGCCGCCAGAGGGTCGGCAGCCCTCTGACGGTCTCCTAGGGTTGCCGGGTGCGCGCGTCGTCATCGCCTCGTGAGTTGTTCTTCTTCAGAGCTTTCCCTTATGGTTTCGAAGAGATCATCCCGCCATTCTTCGTCTTCCAGATCCAGATCTGGATCTTCCTCATCTTGGATCACCCCCCTTGATCTGGGATCATCACCGCCTTCCCTTTTGATGCGCGGGTCGCCTTCGTCCTTAGATCTGATTGGGGATTCAGATTTGAAGTTGTTCTCTCTTTGGATTGCGGGATCTCGGATGTATTTTGGGTCATGAGTTGCACGATCATCTACTTCATCTGCTCAATGTTATCCTTTAGATCAGATCTGAGATCAGATCTGAGATCAGATCTGACAGCGGTGATCTGCTCGATGAGATCCGCTGTATCTTTCTTCCTCTCGGCGATTTCCGTATCTAGCCTTTCCTCCAAAGATTTTGTCGTAGATGATCTTGTTGCTGCCATTGGATCAGAGCTCTGATACCAAATTGATGCGGACTAGGGTTTGTAGAATGAATTTGGGGATTTTTATTGAATGGAAATAGGGTTTACAAAGGATAAGTAGCCAATTTTGAGAGAGTTGACACCTCTCCTAGCTTTTGTTAAGGGAAAAGCCTAACTCTCTTCTAGGATCTCACTGGAGAACTCTAGGAAAACGTCAAATGACGGCTACAAACTTCGATACCCTAACCCTAGCCCACGCCCTCACTTATATTATGTTTAGGCGTGGTGCGTACAGCAAAAATAACAAAACCAGTAATGCATAAAGAAGCTTCCACAAATCGTCGGTGCGCTAGCAATTACTCCTTCGTCTTCTTGCGCCTCCTCTCGTATGTGATAATCGTATCACAATTTTAGTGTGTCACCTATACTAAAAATAACACATCAAGTCCACTCTTTCATGTGAATATAGCGCTATAACTTCTGCAGACTCTGATAAATAAATCAGGGCATCTTGTGTTTACGAAGTGTGAACATACAGAAATGCAAGATTATATAATTTGTCCATATATATCTGGAATTGTAATTTAAAAACAAAGATGAGATTTCATTTAAGACCAAAACCAAAGAATATGAGTATAATTGCAATTTACAGGTGATTTTTTGGTTACCCATATGGGTACCCAAACAATTTTGAGGGAGGAAATAGGAGGGGGTTGACAGAAAATTCTGTAAAGAGACCCTTTAAAATCACTTTGAATATTGTGTGAGCACTCAAATTACAACTCAAAAAGAACCTAAAGCATTTTCCACAGAATAAGTTAGAACATAACTTAAAGCAAACCATGATCCATCTTATGTATCTTTAAGTAGCAGCAGCCTATTTTATATGTCCACGTGACTCTGTGAACATAGATGGACAGACATGTCATATTGGAAGTGATGGGGGGCATGACATGCCAATCCTTGGTACAAAAAGTGTCCTACAATGTATCCTATGTTTAATGAGATGAAACAGAGCTTGAAAAAGGATAAATTCATCAACAGACTGTTCATTGATGAAGTTAACTGCAGCAAACACTCTTCGCAAATTAACTAGACAGATTTGTCAACAGATGCTTTCACTTCCCGGAAGACTTCCAACTTTTTCTATTTACAATTCTTCCAAAAGGATTATTAAGGTCAGAGTAAGGTGATAGCAGCCAACAAGTGTTCTTTAGGGGAATCGTATGCATACAGTCAATAGCAATAGATGAGAAGGTTCAAATATTTTAGGCAAAATCATATAATCAATAAATTTCATTATTATTAATTTAACCATAATTGAACAGTTGGAGAACTTCTTTGCAAGTCAGATTAATCTCGTAGTTGGCACTTGCTACCTAGCATACCAACCTGTTGAACACTGGGAAAATAATGCGCATAACAAAGCACCCTTTTGCAGCATGTCCTCACAAGTATTGATACCAAATACATCCCTAAGAATTTGTTCAGTCACCTTACCAATACCCCCAACCTGCATTCAAAATCTTGAAGAAATATATCAGATTAACTGACAGCAGGATAAAACTTCTGCAAAATCCAGTGTCATTAGCTAAGCAAGTAGAAGATAACCACATAGCACCAAGTTGAATTTGAACCTGATATAAGAGTATCATTAAAAATAAATACATATTAGCGATATCAATGTTAACTCAAAACATTACAAAAAACATAAGCAGCTGAAATAATCAGAAAAGCAACTGCTCTTTTTCTTGTGAAGTAACAGAGTAACCGAAAATTATGGAGATGAAGACTTGAAAGAACCACTCAGATGGAGAGGGGGATCGGTAAACCTACTGGTATTTATCCCAAGAGAGGACAATACAAGTTTGGGGGAAGTCACATGTAGAACCGGTTGCAAAGAACCCTTTTGAATTTTGAATAATGAATGCCCAACTTTTGGTTATAACACTACACGCCTCCTAGGAATAAAAGTGATCATAATTTCATATTCCTTTTATTTGCGCATTCCAAATTGTGGTGGTGATTCCGTTCCTTTCAAAAGGATTTATCCATAGATCAGTGCAAGAGAGAGTGCAGCAAGAGTGGCAATTGAGGCTGGTGCTTGTTCCTGAATACGCAGCTAAAGTAGCTAAGTCAACACTAGGCAAGAGCAGTTAACCCAAAAAAACCCCCAAAAAGGGCAGGAACATCCTGCTCTTGACATGAACCCCACAAAGAAGATATGGTTAAAAGTTTTCATGACCAAGAACTGAAGATAGGGCTATTCACAGAATGGAGGAAAACTTGCACTACATAGAGCGGTCTGGAGATGCTGTCTAAAGTGTGGACAGTTACAAGTTGGTTTTTCCAGCCATGTTTCATCAGACTTTCGGAAATAAGGAGCTTGTTATTGAGAACTAACCGCCTACATATTTTGAATTTGCTGCAAGCAAGTTTCAAATCAAGAGACAGTGTGCATGGCGTGATTGGTGGTGAAGGCATTGCGCATTGGTCTCAAAGTGTTATGTTCTGAAATGATGGAAAGTTCATGTTCTAGAGTCGATACCTAGATTCACTGATGCAACGAGAGCAGATGCATTAGCCAAACCATAGCAAACATGAAAGAAATGTTTATCCAATGCCTAAATTGTGAGGTGTGAATGGCATGTTTTGGCAGTGACTTCTAATTGGGAATAAGCAGGGGGAATAATTGGCGGCGATGACTAAGAGAGAGGAAAGCGGTGAGAAGAGGCTGTAAGCTAATCCACAATTCTAGCCAGAAGAGCATTGTGTGACGGTCACCAATAAGAATGTTGATACCAATCTGGAAGGTACAGCTGGTCATAAATTTTCCCTCCAAAAGGGTGAGTCGTAGCTGGTGATAGAGACAGTAAACTGATGAAAAACGATCCATGATCCAGAGCTACATTACTTTGAAATCAATGAAAATCACGTTTATTCTAAAGGCGCGTTGAGGAAAAAGGCAACTTTTTTAAGTATAGTGATTGGGATTCGTTTGAATAAGACATTTTACATCAATGCTTGAACTTCAGTATTTTGAGTTAACGATAAACTGTGACTTTAGGAATTCTATTTGAAGTTTTAGGATTTTAAATAATAATAATTTTTAAAGCTAGCCTCCTCATGTCAGAGATATTTCTATAATTTTGTTAAATCCGACTATATAAACATTGTCAGGTTTTCTATATTGAATAAAGAAGATAGTTTTTTGGCTGCCATATTATTCTTGGTGATTTTTTTGATATGGAAAAATATTTCTCTATAAAGAAGATTGGACCCTAGATAAGGCGTATGGCCTTGGCTCAGTGTGAAGCCACATGAGGGGGTGAAGCTTTTGCTTTATTCTTTTTTTTCCTTCCAAAATGCCCAAAAAAAACCCGAGCCATCCGCTTTCCCACTCAAACCCTAATTACCATCAGATCCGTCCCCAATCATTAACTGTATTGGGGCCACAGCTAACGTACTGGTTATGCTTTACCAATGGAACAAAGGGCAAATCATGGGTTACAACTAGAATCCACCACCGGTTGGCGTGTATGAAAGTGTTAGACACAGACGGTAATCCTTACCCAGTTATAATCTGTGGTGAAATTTATAGCCCTGCCAAAATAATACAGTGGATGGATCTTGTCTGTATATTAGACCCGCTCCGAGTGATAATAGGATGTGTGGTCCATGAAGAGAGATAACTCAATGAAGTTGGTGAGCAGACACCTCTCAACTGTTGTTAGTGCTGTTATCTCACCAAACAGTGAAACGTCACTACATTCGATCATGAAAAGGCTGTTGGTCAACATGGGAGAGGGAGATATGCTAAATTAACAAGGCATGGAGATATGCTTAATTAACATAACAAATCAGGAGAATGGCAAGGAACTAGACTAAAACAAAGAAGCATGTGTGTTGGTGGGAATAATGGCCCGTGGGTACCATATGATATATTGGGCCTTATATAAAATTCAAAAAGACCACTCTCCACTATTTCTTTGGAGGATCATTGCCGATAATTTTGATGTTCATATTTTAAAATTTTAAAAAACTAAATATTGGATGAACCCAAGCTTTTTGCTTGTCAATTTAGGTGTGATAAAAAATATATTACTGAAATATCGTTAATTTTCCAACAAAAAGTCGACAAGCAAAAAGTTGTGTTCATCCAATTTTTGGTGTTTTGAGGTTTTAGAATATGAAGATCAGAATAACCGATACCGATTTTCAAAAAATAAAGAAGTGGCCTTCGCACAGTTGTATACGAGGCTTAGCAACTTATATAATTTGACGGATAACACTCCATATATATACGGAAAAAAGGAAATATATAACATAATGACTACGCCACATATGACATGTAAAAGTCCACTCTTCACTATTTTTTAAGAATCACCTCCATTAATTTTGATGTTTATATTCTAAAACTTCAAAACACCAAATATTATTTGGTTTGAACCCAAAGCTTTTTGCTAGTCGATTTAGTGGTGATTGCTATAATATCATTAATTTTCCAACAAAGAGATCGATGGACAAAAAGCTTTGGGTTATGTTGGGAATAGGGGTGCGGCCACTCCGGTGGCAATTTTGTAATTTTGGGTCTTAGAAGCATTTTTGTAATTATGGACAAATCAATCCTTCATAAAGTGGAGGAGGGGTTAGGGCTAAATTCTTATGTGAAAATTGAATGAAGAATATTGAGTGGAGAGGGAAATATGAGGATATTAGTTTAGATCTTGGGAGATATCTTAAATCAAAGGTTAGGAGAGCGGTTTCCTCTCAAATTGGAATCAACTTATCTTTGCATTCATCTTATTACCTATAAAAAGCATGTTTTTATTCTTCCAAACCTTAGCCTTTCCTATCAGTTTACTTGGTCTTTGTGTTTTAAGGCTTTAGAATATAAAGATCAAAATGAGTAATACTGGTCCTTTAAAAAAATTAATAAAGCGTCGACTTATCAAGGTCGTATATGTGGCTTAGTTAGTCGCATATGTTTCTTATTATTCTCACATTTATGCATACATACATACATAATACATATATGAATCTTCTAGTGAGGCCCAGTCTCACAAGCACTTGGTACGGCGGGCCTCAAAAACTATTTTTTTTTAAATATGGTTTACCATACACATTCTAAAACCCTAAATGCAAAATTTTGGTTAAACCCTAAGGGTATCAAGCCATGACAAGGTCAACAGTGATTTGAAATAGTTAAATATCTATATTGCAATTGACAAGGTTGTCCCATGTGGCATCTTTTCCCATGTGGCAATGTCACATCGCCATATGAGATGCCACATGGAAGCCACCTCACTCCCACAAACCCAATTTCCACCCCCAAAAAGAAACCCAAAATCTCATCCCCCAATTTAAAAACACACAATTTCAAATAACACCTTAAATCCCATCTTTATCCCCTTTTACCACCGACAATACCGACACACACATCCACAGTTTTCACTCCTTTTCGGTTACACAGTAGGAGCTTAATCGAGGGGTAAATATTATTAGATTTATCCCAAAATTTATATTCTGATGTATTAGACCATGGATTAAACATCTATAAAAAATTTAAAAATACTTTTCGGGCATGACTACACCAAAGCATTTGGTGCAGCCTAGCCGTAGCCTAGTCGTAACAGAAAATACACACCCACCCACCCACATGCACGCATGTGTTTGTGTATATATGCATATACATGTGTACATCCATGTATGCATGTACATGCATATGTATATGATACATGCGTATATATGTATGTATGTATGTATATGAATGTATTTGTATGTACGTACGAATATATACATGTATATGTATGCATGCATGCATGTACGTACATGTATGTATGTTTGTATGTCTGTATGTATGGATATACATATGTATGCATGCAAGTATACATGTATACGTATGTATGTGTGTATGTATGATGCATTTGGATCATTGGTGTAGTTATGAGTCAGATTTTAGACAAAGAATTTTACAAATTTAATTTTTGGACTGAGAGCTTCGGTGCATAAAAGGATGAATTTGAGTGGGGACAGTGACAAGTAGCTTGTAAGGTGGCGCAACAAATGTCATCTGTTTAGGAGGTCACGCTATTAGACCATGGGAAGATGCTGACATGTTGGATAAAGCCATACTTGGAGAGGCATTGGTAAGCATATTGTGAAGATGTCTACAGCAATGATGAATAAGTGGGGTGACAGTCGATGTCATTAGCATAATCCCCTACAACACCAATCCCAACGATGTTGTTATAGATGACTATTAACAAGGCAGATTGTAGATAGGAAGTGATCCAAGCAAGCCGAAGGTTGTTAAATCCAAGGGTGCAATGCATATACCAGTCGAACGTGTCGAACGCTTTTTCCAAGTTGAGTTGTAGGAAGAGGACGTTGCATGGGTTCAAGTGAGGGCAACTCTTTTGCACAAGCATCTTTGAAGTGTTTCTTTAACATAGGTGGACTGCGCCACTATTGCCTAATTCAAACTACACCTCATGATCCGATTTGTTTATTCTGAGCCGTATTGCATTCCCACTTTAGATACCTAAAATTGGCAACCCAAGAAACAAAAGAACTTTAATAATTATGATTAGTGATACAACAGAGTGTGCTATGATTATGGAGGGATCATACCAAAAAACATGTGTTTTGCGAAATTCAGATTCCTTGATCGAGCCGCCGCTGAGGTTGCCACCTGAAGGACCATAAAAGACTAAGGAGCTGGGTGAATTCTTGAAGTAGGTGAGAGGGCGTTCACTGCCTGAAGATAAGGTTACATGAAGATGTTGCGGAGGCAAAGTAATCTATGATCATCCATGCTTGCTTTTTTGTAGCCATACCAAATAGATTCGGAGCAAAGGTCACAAGTTGGGAATAGTCAATTAAGTTGGGAATAGTCATTTCAACGTTCAAGCCAGAATTTAGTCTCCCATCTCCTGCCCTCACTTCAAACCCCTTCGAAACCCTTCGAGAAAGATACAGTAAAGTGTCTGAAACCATAGCACATGGTCATACTCTCTATGGTTTCTATGGCTTGGAAGTAGGGGTGGCAAAATGAGCCCGACCCGACCCGACCCGAATCCGGCATCCTTAACCGGGTATGGGTAAGGGCCAATACGGGTCAAGTAGGAAACGGGTTGACCCGACCCGTCCGGGTCGGGTATGGATTTGGCATGTCAACCCGGATGACCCGAATTCGACCCGGTTTACTTTCTCTCTCTATATAAAAATTTATATAATAATTTCAATACACAGTTGCGATGCGAGTTGTGCTTATACGATTTGAACTGTTGTCCTCTTCTTTAAGAGGTCTTGGATTCAATTCTCTTTACATACAACTTTTTTGTTAATTTTATTACTTTCATTAATAAAATGGTAACGTTGATTATACTTCCGTGCTGTCATCAGTGCGGTTTAAGCGACGAGCTATTGGAAATTATGCAACACTTAATAAATTGTCGATGGCTCTTAATAAATAGCTGTATATCGAAAAATGAGCAGTAGTGTATAAGTCGAATCTTAACCCGACGGATTAACCCGAACCCGACCCGGAAATTTTCCGGGTCACCCGAACCCTACCCGGATTCAATCCGGGTCGGGTTAGGGTTTACCCCTATCCGGGTCGGGTCAAATCTGACCCGACCCGAACCCAAACCCGAACCCACCCGACCCATTTGCCACCCCTACTTGGAAGTGAGAGTAGGAGATGGGGGAGACACTAAATTCTAGCTTGAACATTAGAAGGGTGACTCCCGACTTGCAAACTTTGCTCCTAATCTATTTGTTATGGCTGTGAACCAGCAAGCATCATGATGGGCCTCTGGCCCAGCCGCAGCCGAGCCACCCCTACGGGTTTACACCCGCAGGCCCAGGCCGCAGCCCCTCATGGCTTCGAGTCCCCCTAGTCCTAGGATTGCCTAATTCCCCTAGTCCTAGGATTGCCCTAGTTTCTATTATAAATAGGGGGAGTCTCTCTTATATGCCTACGCTAATTTGATGATTGTTATTTGGTGATTCCATAGGTAGACGAATGCGGACGTCCTCTAGGCGTCTTGGGAGGAGAGCACACCTCTTTTGTGCCCAATTATCTTTCTATTTTGCTATTTGTTTTCTAATAAAAATTCCATCTTTGTTAGTTCCTAACAATTTGGTATCAGAGCACGTCACGATCCATGGCGGCTTCAACAAGATCGTTAGACAAATTTGAGGCGTTGGAGGCCAAATTCATGGGCGAGATCGAGGCGATCAAGAAGTCGTTGGCGGGGAACGACGAATCCATGGCCAAATTGACTACTTCCATCTCCCAATTGGCGTCCAATCAAGCAAAGCACGACGATCAATTCGTCCAATTGATGGGGGCCCTAAATCAATTGGCGACAAACTCCAAAGGCGACGGGAACCTTAATCCGGCACCAAAGGCGGCACCTTTGAAGAAGGAAAAGGAGAAAGAGGAGATTCCACCCCAAAATCAACCCTATTATGTGGAGGAATTGGACGAGGAAGACGACGGCGAGTCATGGAAGGTGGACTACCGCGAGGAGATACGTCGGAAGGCGTTGGAGAGCCAAAGGAGGGGCGGAGGCCCTAGCCGTCACTACGAGGGGAGCCACGCCCACGACGAGTGCCGGCCGGACCCCCACAGCAATTACAAGGGCCGGCCGGTGCGGGATACAGGCGGGGGGCCTCTCCCAGCCTTCACCGGGCCCCAGCAGGGGCGGCCAAGCCCTATCGGGGCTCGGCAGGGTCCGACGACCCTGCCGGACCTCCGGCAGGGCTCGCCGGCCCTGCCAGAGACCCGGCAGGGCCTGCCGGCCCTCCGGGGTCCCCGGACAGACCCCGTACAGAGCCGCGGCCACCTGGAGACAGGCCGCACTCATCCGGAGGCCCCCTGGCAGCCGCCAGGGGGCAGAGGATCTCTCGGTGGGGCCCGCCAGGGGCGGGAACCCCCTTGGCAGCCCCCCGAGGGGCAGCGGACGCGTGGACAGCCCCCAGATGATGTTTTTTGGCTACCAGGACAGCGGACAGCGAACGATGAGGGCTACGGGCAGTGTTCAGGAGACTATTTTGACCCTCCGGAGCGTCGACCAGCAGCAGAGGACCCTTTCTACGGCGACGGACGCGGGAGAGATTATTATTCTGACGGTAAGGGGGCTACGAGGCAGAGTGTGGAGACGACGCAGGTTGGGACGATGTTGAGGGGCGGCGTGGAGATCACCGTGGAGACTACGGGGGCCACGGAGAAGGGCCACCTAGGTGCTACGAGACACTGGACGAGAGACGTCGGCATTACCGTCCGCAGCACAGAGAGGAGGGGAGGCCCGAGCAGGGGCGTTTTAGAGGAGATTGCCGCATCCGGAAGCTGAAGATGCCGCTATTTTCCGGGGAGGACCCACACGCCTGGTTATTTACCGCAGAGAGATACTTCAAGGCACATCACATGACCGAGGCCCAAAAGCTGGAGGCGACAACAATCTGCATGGAGGGACGTGCCTTGGGATGGTACCAGTGGACGGAGAGGCGGCAGCAGATCAGGAGCTGGGAGGAGCTGAAGGAAATGGTGCTGGAGAAGTTTAGAGACCCTCGTCTGGGGAACCTACACGAGCAGTTGTACGCCCTCAGGCAGGAGGGGTCGGTATGGGATTACATTGAGAGATTTGAGACACTGGCCGGGCGAGTCCATGGGGTGTCTGACGAGTCACTGGAGGGTACTTTTCTGAAGGGACTGCGCCCCAGTCTGAGAGCAGCAGTGAGACCCTACAAGCCCAGGGGGCTTTCAGAGGTCATAGAGATGGCCCAGATGGTGGAGGACGCACAGACTGAGGATAGGCAGGTCCGAGGCAGCTACAGCGGTCAGACTTCGAGAGGCACCCCATCTGGGGCTGGAGGATCCGGTACCACGGCAGGGGTGGTCCAGACGAGCCGGGAGAAGACTGGGGAGAAGAGCAGCACGCCAGTGACTGGGGGGCAGTTCAGACGCATGACAGACGCAGAGATGAAGGAAAAGCGGCAAAAGGGTTTATGTTTCCGGTGCGATGAGCGGTTTTCGCCGGGCCACCGGTGCGCGGGGCGCAAGCTCCAGGTGATCCTGTTGGACGACGACGATGGTGGGTCTGATGTCGAGGAGGAGGCCGCTGAGAGAGAGGAGGAGCTGGAGGGCCAGCAGTTGGATGTGGCGGAGGTGTCCCTCAACTCCGTGGTAGGGTTCACACCGAACCATACCATGAAGCTGAGGGGCGAGGTCGGCAACCAGGAGGTGACTGTGCTGATTGATAGTGAGGCTACCCACAATTTCATTTCCAGTAGGGTGGTGACACAGCTTGGACGTCGGCTGACAGACTGCGGCAGCTTTAGTGTGATGATGGGGACGGGGAATAAGGAGAGCAGCCGCGGAGTTTGCAAGGGATTGGTGCTGACCATGCAGGGGATACAGATCATTGCAGACTTTTTACCCCAAGACCTGGGGAGCACAGACGTCATCCTCGGCATGACATGGCTACAGACCTTAGGTGAGATGACCATAAATTGGAAGCTGCTACGGATGGAGTTTCGGGAGGCGGGACGAGCAGTGATACTCCAGGGAGACCCTAGCCTCTGTAGAGTTTTGGTCTCTTTGAAGACCATGTTCAGGACCATCCAGACAGAGGGAGGCGGATACCTAGTAGAGCTGTACTCTTTGACAGGTGAGGGAGGCGCAGAGGCCAGTACAGAGCAGCCCATCCCAGGAGAGGTTCAGCAGCTGATGGACCAGTTTGAGGAGATCTTCCAGGAGCCTCGGGGCCTTCCACCACCACGGGACCACGAGCACGCCATAGTTCTACGAGAGAGTGTCTCTCCCATTAGCGTGCGGCCCTACCGATACCCTCAGCATCAGAAGGACGAGATCGAGAGGATGGTTTCAGAGATGGTGCAGGCAGGGGTGATCCAGCCGAGCGTGAGCCCGTTCTCTAGCCTGGTATTATTGGTGAAGAAGAAGGATGGTAGTTGGCGGTTCTGCGTGGACTACAGGGCGCTCAACAAAGAGACAGTCCATGATAAGTTCCATATCCATGTGATCGACGAGCTCTTGGACGAGCTACACGGAGCAGCCTGGTTCAACAAGCTAGATCTTAAGTCAGGCTATCACCAGATAAGGATGTGACGGGAGGATGTATCCAAGACGGCCTTCAGGACGCATGAGGGCCACTACGAGTTCCTGGTCATGCCTTTTGGGTTGACCAACGCCCCGGCCACCTTTCAAGCTCTCATGAATAAGGTATTCCGTCCCTTTCTCAGGCGATTTGTTCTGGTCTTTTTCGACGATATCTTGGTGTACAGCCGTTCTCTGGAGGAGCATTTGGACCACCTGCAGGTGGTTTTTCAGGAGCTGCAGTACCATCAGCTTTATTTGAACAGGAAGAAGTCTCTTCAGGCAGCCGCAGGTGAAGTATTTGGGGCACGTGGTGTCAGCAGGAGGGGTAGCCGCCGATAGAACTAAGATAGCGGCCATGTTGGACTGGCCACGCCCTACTACTCTCAGAGGACTACGGGGCTTCTTGGGGCTTACAGGTTACTACCGCCGATTCGTGGAGGGATATGGGACGATTGTCTGGCCATTGACTGAGTTATTAAAAAAGGATCAGTTCCAGGTAGGAGGCGACGGCAGCTTTTGAGGCCCTGAAAAGGGCAATGACCACTGTGCCAGTATTGGCGTTGCCCGACTTCACCAGACCCTTCGTAGTAGAGGCAGACGCATCCGGACATGGGTTAGGAGCAGTACTGATGCAGGAGCAGCGACCTATAGCTTACTACAGCCAGGTGTTGACCACGAGGGCACGGTTGCGATCGGTCTATGAGAGGGAGCTGATGGCGATAGTGTTGTCCATACAGAAGTGGAGACCATATTTGTTGGGACGGAGCTTCATAGTTCGCACGGATCAGCGGAGCCTGAAGTACCTACTAGAGCAGCGCATGGTAGCGAGGAGCATCAAAAGTGGCTGCGGAAGCTGATAGGGTACATGTTCGAGATAGAGTACCGCCCGGGATTGGAGAACAAGGCAGCTGATGCGCTATCCCGGTGGGAGGAGGAGGCAGAGTTAGCGGCACTTATAGTATCTATCCTCAAGGATTGGGGCCCACTGCAGCAGGAGGTAGAGCAGGACCCGGAGTTGGCGGCTATACGAGAGGCCCTTTTACAGGGGTCGATTGAGTACCCGGGATATTCTTTGCAGGATGGGCGGTTACTGTACTGGGGGCGGCTAGTGATACCGAGGACTTCTACTTTTATACCGGCCATCTTCAGGGAATTCCACGGCAGTGCTATAAGAGGACATTCTGGAGTTCTCAAGACCTATCAGCGGCTATCAAAGGAGGTTTATTGGAAGGGGCTGAAGAAGGTGGTGGCCAAGATGGTGGCGGAGTGTGACGTGTGTCAGTGTCACAAGTATCAGGCTATGACCCCAAGGGGACTACTACAACCGCTGTCCTTACCAGACAGAGTTTGGGAGGACCTCTCTATGAACTTCATCGATGGATTGCCAAAGTCGGGTGGATACAGCGTCATTTTTGTTGTTGTAGACCGCCTCAGCAAATATGCACATTTTGTCCCGCTTAAGCATCCTTACAGCGTCGTTTCTGTGGCAGAGATTTTTTTGAGAGAGGTCATTCGTTTGCATGGCCCGCCGAAGTCCATAGTCTCGGATAGAGACAAGGTATTCCAGAGCAAGTTTTGGCAGGAGCTTTTTAGACTACAGGGGACGGCCTTGAAGCTGAGCACAGCTTATCATCCCCAGACTGACGGTCAAACGAATGTGGTCAATAGGAGTGTGGAGACTTACCTACTATGCTTCATCTCGGAGAATCCTAAGGAGTGGGCACGTTGACTGCCGTGGGCAGAATACTGGTACAATACTTCATATCACACAGCGGCGCAGACTACACCTTTCATGATTTTGTATGGTAGGGATCCTCCACACTTACTTCATTACGGTCATGAGACTACTCCGATATCAGATGTCGAGCAGTACCTGGTAGAGAGTGACTTGATTCTAGAGGAGCTGAAGCTTCACTTGGCGAGGGCTCAGCAGGTGATGAAGGCTCGGGCAAACTTACACCGTCGAGACGTACACTTTGAGGTCGGTGATATGATCTATCTGAAGCTAAGGCCCTTCAGGCAGAGGTCGGTGGCTCATAGGAGGAATGAAAAGTTGGCGCCGAGGTATTTTGGACCTTTCGAGGTCGCGGCAAGGATAGGACCGGTGGCATACAGATTGCGCCTACCCCCAGGATCTACCATTCACCCAGTCTTCCATGTCTCACAGTTGCGCCAGGCCATTGGCAACCACACCTCTTCCCCTACATTACCAGAGACCCTTACTGCGGATATGGAGGTGAGGATGGAGCCCGAGTTGCGAAAAGGGGTTCGGCAAAGTGACATAGGAGAGAGGCAGGTACTACTGCAGTTGAGGGGCTTACCAGAGCACGACAACACGTGGGAAGACATGGATGATATGGTGGCGCGCTTTCCAGACTTCCACCTTGAGGACAAGGTGGCTCTTTGGGGGGAGTATTGATGGGCCTCTGGCCCAGCCGCAGCCGCAGCCACCCCTGCGGGTTTACACCCGCAGGCCCAGGCCGCAGCCCCCCATGGCTCCGAGTCCCCCTAGTCCTAGGATTGCCTAATCCTCCTAGTCCTAGGATTGCCCTAGTTTCTATTATAAATAGGGGGAGTCTCTCTTGTATGCCTATGCTAATTTGATGATTGTTATTTGGTGATTCCATAGGTAGACGAGTGCGGACGTCCTCTAGGCGTCTTGGGAGGAAAGCACACCTCTTTTGTGCTCAATTATCTTTCTATTTTGCTATTTGTTTTCTAATAAAAATTCCATCTTTGTTAGTTCCTAACACATCAATGACAGATTACTTCGATTCTGCAACATCTTCATGAAACCGTCTCTTCAAGCAGTGGTTCACCCTAACTCCACAATCTTCCACAATCCTTCAGTTGGCAACCCAGGCCACAACCTAATCAAATAACTTGGAAATTCCGCAAAAAAATATGTGTGTTTTCGGTACGATCCCTCTACGGACATAACACAGAATGTTGTATTATGTACTGCATCGAATATTATCTGGTCTTCTACAGCTCCAATGAAAGTGAATATACATGCCAGGCTATCATTCCATAACAAATTGTTAACCGGCAATAACATGTTCAAGTAATGGTTTGCCTCAACAACTGAATGCAAACTCTTCTCCGTGGATCTGGAAACAATGAATCACTTGTTTTTGTTTTGTCCAATGGCAGCTGAAGTATGGGATGCGGTCCACGACGAATTCCCTCTTCACTTCTAGGGTGGAGCCGGTTAAGGAACTCTAGGGACAATGGAGAATGTGTGTATCATACAACATACACCATATTTGGGATTGCAGAATGATTTCCAGGCTCTATGTCCTTTAGGCCAAACACAATGACTAGCGCATTCAGAACTCAGTTGGACCTCAATGCGCTCCATTACCTCAATGCGCTCCATTACTCCGTACTGTAGGAAAAGAACCTACCCAAGCACAAGATATACTTAACAAATTGATACGTGTTGTTCATTGTTTCACTGCTCCTCTTTTTCTAATAGAAACTCCCCAATTCTATACCTGCCGCTCTTTGCTTTCTTTTTTTTTCTATTAATAAATATGGTGATTGCAGACCATTTCCCTAAAACCAAAAAGATTGATGCTCCAGTTTTCTGGTTTCTCCTATAAAATTTTTGTGGTTTATAAGTATGTCTTTAAAGTTTGATGTTGAACTTAGGTATGCAATATAATTAGAGTTGTGATCTCACTTTTTAATTAAAGTGGATTGCTTTTTGTTTCTAATTACGTAGCATATTAGATCTTACAGTATACACACCAAAAGATTACCCTAGCAAACACAAGCATGCCACAATCCCAGTACAAATCCAATTAAGCCAACCCCCTCATATCATACACGTAACAGTCCTAACCCAAAATTCTATTTAATAGAATTATTTATTCATCAAATAAATTCTATTTAATTTTTAGATTTTTTTTTTGTGATTTTCTACAATTTTCCTGATTTTATTTTCTATTTTCTATTTATTTAACTAGCAACATTATAAAAATCAAACTCTTCATATTCTAAATCCGACCCAAACCCGTTCAACCCCACAACCGCTTCGCCCCACTCCCCCACTCCCCTTAAAACCCGCATCAATATCTCCAATCCCTAATTAAACCCGCTCAGCCCTACTACCACACCAATCACATTATACCTATCTAATTTTGATTTAAACCCCCCAAACATGTTTAATATATACTCGAAACCCGCTAAGCGACCAGTTTACAACCCCTCCTATATAAACTAATCCCAAAACCCTAACCCAATCACCCACTCTCTTATATTTTCACAACCGCCTCCCACAAACTCTCCCTATTTCTCTAACAATCCCTCTCGAATTCTCCCTTTCCCTATCTTAGGCTTTCTCAGTCTCTTCCAATCCCTCAAAATCTAAAAGCCCTAGCATTGGAACCTCTCTAATCTAAGTCACACGTTCATCACCGACCGTCGCCGCCCTAACCCAACTCTCCACCTCTCTCAAATTCCCCCGATCTCTCTTCATCTTCCACCCTAATTTCATTCTTTCTTCCCCCTGGTCTCCCAATCATGTACATATACGCTCTGATCACTGTCCCTCTTTCCCTGAGCCTCTCCCTCAACCCTCATCCACTTTCCTTCAATATCTCTCTCAATCGCTCTCGATCTCGTGAGCTATCTCTCTTGCATCTCCCTGTCCTCCAACCAACCAACAACTGAACCCGTCATCGTCGATCCCCTAACCATCACCTCACCGACCACCACCGTCGCTCAATCCATCTGAAACCATGATTCTATAGCTGAGTAGATGTCGACGCCCGAGACCAATGCAGATCGCATCACAGAGGTAAATGTTCACATCCGAGAATTTATTTAAATTAAATAAACCATTTATTGAGTGCTTTGTTAGGTAATGAAATGTTGAAATTTTCAATGAAATTCGTTTATTAAATTGGTCAGAAAATTGAAAGTTGATATATTCATATTCAGTTGTGTTAATTAAGCTATTTCTTATTAATTCATGAAAACTTGGATATATTATTGATCAACTGATCATCATGATCATTGTCCTAGCCTGCATCTTTAAAAAATTGGTGTCAGCTTCATGAACTTAATAGAATGAATGTCTGATCGTGATTACTTCGGATTGCGATATTGGATATTCGTTTTTTATGCATTATGATTTAAACCTTATTATGTCAAATCAAGATCTTTCATATCCCTTCTTATCACTTCGTTCATATCGTTTTCGCTCTACCTCTCTTTCTCTTGGTCTCAACATTCATATATTCTATATATTCTGTCTTTCTAACAAACTCATCAATAAGCTTTCAGCGTATATTGCCCAACCATCTCAAACAATATTCTCTCATCTTATCATCTATAAAAACCACGCCTACCTTCGCTCAGATATCTGTAAGGATAGACTTACCCTTCCGAAACTAACAACAAACTAGAGGGTGGTGAATACTGTAATGGCACAAATTGTGTATTTAAAAATTAAACTTGCAGATGCAGAATTATAAATGCAAGAAGAATTTAAACACCACAAAAATCCAAACACAAACACAAGATGATACCATGGTTCCCCAAACTTGGGTACGTCCAGCCACAACAATATCCAGTATAATTCTCACACAGATAATTTGGATTCTCACACAGAAAAATCCTTGCTCCCACAGAGAAAGACTTTGCTCTCACACAGAGAGACTTAAACTCACACACAGAGATCTCAACCAACCCTCGTACAGAAGGTTATACTCTCACATAGAGAGTAACTAGCTCTCACACAGAAAGATAAGGTTTCAAAGAAAACGCAAAGTAAAACAAATACTCTTACCTATGCCTTGATGATGAACTTACTCATTTATGAATACAAGGCATGGAAGAGGATCTCCAAGTGATGAGATTGAGCTTGATAGCACTTGGATGATTTCTCTTGTGCTTGACTTCAATGCATGAAGAGGAATGATAGCTCTTAGAGGGAAATGAGAAAGTATGAGAGTGGCTTAATCAATCTCTAATGATTTGCAATGGTGACCAAGGAGTTCTAATGAACTCAGCCCTCTCCTATATATAGAAAGCCCAAAGGAACCCTCAAACCCAAAGAAAAACCCCAAAATAATAAATCTGCAACGGCTCTATTTTGGCAGTTTACGGCACAGACAGTTGACTGATGAACAACGGACAGTCGACTGGTCAACGGCTATAAAATTCTCAACGGTTATAATCTGAGCCAATATAGACGCATGTAGAAGACTACACAGGCGCCTGTAAATGAGCAGGCGCTTATATAACCTTCAGCAGGCGACTGTCACTTGGATGAAAACGGAGCTAGAAAATGCAACTTTCGCACTAGCGCCTTCAGACGATAGATGACCATTTCGCATGCGACTGTAAATAGACAGGCAAATGTAAATACTTCATCAGTCAACTGACCTGTAATTTGGGATGAAGCCCAGAAAATGTAAGTTGCGCGCAAACGGCTGTAGAACAATTCTCAGGCGCCTGTTGGAAGACAGTCGACTGCAAAATGAACTTCAATCAACTAATGCGAAAACTCAAGTAGAAGTCAATAAAATTTTGACTTGAGATGTGCATTCCAGTCGGCTATAGAAAGCTGGGCATGCACCTGGTTTCACTAAGTCACCTGTCGTGCCTTCATCAGTCAACTGTAGGAGAGCCACTCCAGTTTGAGTTTAAGACAAGATGGACCTATTGGGATGATTTCTATGATAATGCTAAGGCTCACTAAGATTGAAAATGCATATGCATGAATGAGTTAATCCATCTATCAAGGCATTACATTAAACATAGACTCAAAAAGAGAAAAACAATAAATGAAATATTACATGGATTACATTGCTTCACTTAGAGTCAACGGCTTCAACCTTGATGCTCTCCTTCATTTTCAAGCTTTGGCACACCTTGAGTCCAAGCTTTGGCATTGCTCCTCTTGATGTCCATCCTTGCCCAAGTGTTTAGTCTACAAAAATGATATTCTTGAAATGTTAACTATGAGACTAAAACAAGAGAGTTATTAGCAACAACATAATGTTGTGATCTTCATCAAAATAACATTGGTGTAAAACACTAATACTCAACAATCCCTCCCTTTTTGATGATGACACACATTATGTAAATATAAAGAAAATAAAGTATAATGCTAATGAGCTTCCCCTACTTATATGCACCAATTGTACAAAGAGAAACCAATTGTAAATACTCATTATACCAATTAAAATAATAAGAAACAATGGTGACATATAATAGGCATGGATTATATCTCTCTCATATAGAAGATATGATTTACATAATCCATCTCTCTCCCTTTATGCATATGTATGAGATACATGATTTACATAATGCATATCTCTCTCCCCTCGTCATTGTCAAAGAGGTGGACATCAAGCATATCCACATTGATATCCTAATAAAAGATGTGACAATATGCAAGAGATAGAGAGATGTGTGATATTAAATATAAAAATTTAGTGAGTATCAATCATTATCATATGCTCCCCCTAGATCACAGAAATGGTCAAATTTTTGACTTCTAGGATCTAATGCCATTGTAAAGAAAGAGAAAAGATCTTTAACAATTGAGATAATACCAATTGTAGGAAAAAAACTTGAATGAAAATCATCTTTACCAATTGTAAATTAATACTTGTAGCCATGGACCTACGGTGTAGCAAAGCATAGATATCGAAACATCAATCACATTGATACACATGACATTGCCAAAAAGAAAATATAACATGAAACATGTTGGCAATATCAATGGGTTAAGATCAAGACCATAGAAACCATCTTAATCAAAACCCAAAATGAGAATTAAAATATGTTTTAAAATATATTAACCATATTAACTCCCCCATTAGCATAACATTGTTCAAACATTGCATGTATGACACTGTATTCCCCAAGGTCCCATTTTCAGGAAAAATAATTTGAAAAAATTCCAAAAACATGAAACACACAAACAATGGGTATGCTAAAAATAAACATTTAAGCACAATACACATGCAATATGCAAATGTGTGTGAGACCTAAGCATTAGAGAACCAAACCCAAGAGGAGTTTGATTTACTAATGTAATCACATGAGGTGATCACATCCTTAACTAGAGCGTTGATGTATCTATCCCTCTCTTACACACTACACCTAGTGTGAATCCATAAACTCAAGAAATTCCTAGGCAAGGGTTTTGTCCTTGTAAGGGGGGTGGATGTGGCATGTTTAGGTGTAGAAATGAATTTCTTGGCATGCAAAAAGTGAGAATTTTGATTCTTAGCAAAAAATGAACAATTTTCATTTTTCCTCACCACCTTGTGATTTACATGCTTCTTGTTGGTGTTATTGTTATACAAAAAAGCATGGTGATTCTTCTTAGGTGCTTTTTCAATATTTCTTGTAGTTGCACCAGAAGAAGAATTGGGTGGGTTTGGTAACCACATTTGGAGTGTATCACAAACCTCCTCTATAGTTTACCGGATGTTTTTCAAGCAAACCGTGGAATGAATCCCTAGCATGAACAAAGCTAATATGCTTTTGGGATTCCTCTTCGCATTTCAACGCAAGTTGTTGAATGCGAAACTCTAAGCTAATATTTTGAGCTACTAATTTATCATTGGAAACGCTCAATCCCTTAACTTGAGAGATAAGTGTGTCTCTCTCACTAGTGTCACAAATATGCATATCATTATTGTTTACACTAGAATATTCAAGTTCATGCACCCTACTCATAGCATTTTTAAATTTAGCTTTCAATGTAGCATATGAGTCAATGCACTTACTTGCTCCATTAGAGACCACGTTGTAGCGATATTCGAGCTCCTCGTAGGATAGCTTTGGCTCCTCCTCTATTTCCTCATCGCTTTCCTCCTCGCTAGAGCTTGACGAAGACTCTTCTCCTTTAGCCATGAAGCACATTTCTTCGTTGGGGTTGAGCCACGGCTCCACCTCTTCATCTCTTGAACTTGAGGAGATTGATGAAGAATCATCAAAAGCCGCAAAGCACATGTGAGCTCACTTTTTGTCATCCTCTTCTTCATCACTTGATATGTCCTCATTGGAGTCATCAAATGTGCCGACAAGTCCCTTCTTTTGGTTCTTGAACTTGGACTTGCCTTTCCAATGCTTCTTTCCTTAACCCTTGTAAATCTCTTTGGTGTGTTTGGAAGGGCATTCGGTGGAGAGATTGCAGTTTCCTCTACAATTGAAACAAATCGGATTGTTAGAATTAGATGCAAACTTTGAAGAAGATTTACCTTGCTTGCTTTTGAGGAATACTCTTAAGTTGATTGGCAAGCTCCAGGATTTCATCTCCACTAGCCTCAACATCATCATCTTTTTCGCTAAGAGCTTCTCGCTAGAATTTCTTCCTTCATTTGATTGGCTCCTCCTTGGCATGGAATGCAACCCCCTTTTGATTCTCCTGCTTCTCCGGCTTTGTTGGTTAAATCTCATTCTTGTGTTGAAGCTTCACTTCGTATGCCATGAGATTCCAAACACACTCCTCAACTGTATATTTGAACATGTCGTTAGACTCCAAAATCCCGTTGGCCTTTGACTTTTATTGAGATGTAAGCGAGTCAAGGATCATCTCCACTCGATACTCTTGGGAAATCACCTTCCCAAGTAATTCCAAAGCGTTCACGATTTCTTTGAACCTTGTGAACATCTCTGAAATACTTTCTCCTTCCTGCATCTTAAACATTTCATATTTAGATCTAAACACACTTTGTTTAGATTTCTTTACCTTAGATGTCCCTTCAAAAGTAATCTCCAAGAAATGCCAAATTTTGTTGGCCGATTTGCATATGGAGATGCGGTTGAACTCATTCGGAGTGAAGTCGCAATGGAATGTATTCATATCCCTCGCATTGAATTTGATAGAGTCCTTCTCCGCCTTTGTCCTTGAGGCCGCGGGTGTAGTAGGCTTCTCAAAGGGCGACTCTGTGATGTCCCAAAGGTCTTGACCCTCCAAGTAGATCATCATCCTGATCTTCCAACTTGGATAGTTGGTTCCGTTGAAGAGCGGAAGTCGAACGATTGATAGATCTTCTTCATGAGACGTGGATATAGTGTTGAATGTCATCGTTATTGTAAGCTATAACCTCGCTTTGATACCAGTTGTAAGGATCGACTTACCCTTGCAATACTAACGACACACTAGAGGTGGTGAATAGTTTAATGGTACAAATTGTGTATTTAAAAATTAAAGTTGCAAATGCAGAATTATAAATGCAAGAAGAATTTAAACACCACAAAAATCCAAACGCAAACACAAGATGTTATCATGGTTCCCAAACTTGGGTACGTCCAGCCACACCAATATCCACTATAATTCTCACACAGAGAAGTGAATACAATCTCACACAAAGATATCTCACACAGAGGATTTGGATTCTTACATAGAGAAATCCTTACTCTCACACAGAAAGACTTTGCTCTCACACAAAGAGACTTAAACTCTCACACGGAGAGATCTCAACCAACCCTCACACGGAGAGTAACTAGCTCTCACACAGAAAGCTAGGGTTTCAAAGAAAACGCAAAGTAAAACAAATACTCTTACATATGCCTTGATGATGAACTTACTCATTTATGAATACAAGGCATGGAAGAGTATCTCCAAGTGATGAGATTGAGCTTGATAGCACTTGGATGATTTCCTTTGAGCTTGACTTCAATGCATGAATAAGAATGATAGATCTTAAAGGGAAATGAGAGAGTATGAGAGTGGCTTAATCAATCTCTAATGATTTGCAATGGTGACCAAGGAGTTCTAATGAACTCAACCCTCTCATATATATAGGAAGCCCAAAGAAACCCTCAAACCCAAAGAAAAACCCCAAAATAATAAATCTGCAGCGGCTCTATTTTGGCAGTTTACGACACAGACATTCAACTGATGAACAACGGACAATCGACTGGTCAACGGCTATAAAATTACCAACGGCTATAATCTGAGCCAGGACTAGCGACTGTAGAAAACTACACAGGCGCCTGTAAATGAGCAGGCGCCTATATAACCCTTCAGCAAGCGACTGTCACGTGGGATGGAAACGGAGCTGGAAAATGCAACTTTTACACTAATGCCCTCAGACGATAGATGACTACTTCACAGGCGAATGTATATAGACAGACGACTGTAAATACTTCATCAGTCGACTGACTTGCAAATTGGGATGAAACCCATAAAATACAAGTTACACACAGATGGCATAGAACAATTTCCAGGCGACTGTTGGAAGACAGGCGACTGCAAAATAAACTTCAGTCGACTAATGCGAAAGCTCAAGCAGAAGCCAATAAAAGTTTGACTTGAGATGTGCATTCTAGTTGGCTGTAGAAGGCTGGGCAGATGCCTGGAATCACACAATCGCCTGTCATGCCTTCATCAGTCGACTGTAGGAGAGACAAAAACTCCAGTTTGAGTTTAAGGCAATATGAACCTATTGGGATGATTTCTATGATAATCCTAAGACTTACTAAGATGGAAAATGCATATGCATGAATGAGTTAATCCATCTATCAAGGCATTACAATAAACCTAGACTCAAAAAGAGAAAAGCAACAAATGAAATATTACATGGATTACATTGCTTCCCTTAGAGTCTATGGCTTCAACATTGATGCTCTCCATCATCTCCAAGCTTTGGCATCCCTTGAGTCCAAGCTTTGGCATTACTCCTCTTGATGTCCATCCTTGCACCAAGTGTGTAGTCTCCAAAAATGATATTCTTGAAATGGTAACTATGAGACTAAAATAAGAGAGTCATTAGCAACAACATAATGTTGTGATCATAATCAAAATAATATTGGTATGAAACACCAATACTCAACAATATCCTCATTTCTTACCTTATCTTTTCTAGTATTTTCACACATCCTCCGCAACATTTGCATCCTAGCCACATCCTAGCCACATCCAAGCTCTATTAATGCTCTTTGGTGTAGCCTAATACTCTATATCATATAACAAAACTTATATAATCGTCATCTTAAAATTTACCATTTAACTGTAACGGTACATTTTGATCGCACAATACTCCTGTTACGGCTCTTCCCTTCAATCATCTTGCTTTAATTCTATGAGCAAAATCTTTCTTAATACATGCATCATATTGGATAACCGATCTAAGATGATTAAAGTACTTACTTACATATACATTTCCTCATCCAGCTTCACCATGCTATGATCTTCATATTTTACTATACTAAACTTACATTTCATATACTCAATTTTGTTCCTGGTAAGTCTGAAACCTCTAATCTCAATATCTGTCTCTACAAATCTAACTTTACGTTTACACCAATTTTGGTCGACAAATAATCAAGATTATTTCTATGTTATTCTTTAGCCAATGTAAAGTTGCCAGGCTCTTTGCTGATTTTTAGTTTAACCCAAATACTAGGAGTCTGATGATCTTGGGCTTGTTATTTAATCTTAGAAAACTGTAATGTCATTGTAGCATGTTTGTTTGGCACGGTAGGAATTTCCATGTTTTTGTTGTAGCAAATGGTATGTGCTTTGATTAACACTGTAGTACCTGTAGCATGTTTTTAGTAATAACTATGGATTGACTATTAATTAAATAAGTTACTATAGCATACACACTATATTGATTTGTAAATTGATTAATGTAATTGACTGAGAGTATTATTAACTACTTTTCGTTAAAATGATTACATGCATGTTGCTTTAGAAATTGAATAACAGTATTGAACTTTATTAAATTGAACATGACCAAATTAAACGGATTGAAATGGCATGCTTATTATTAGGTTAGGTTATCGGGTAAATTTGATCTTTTTAGAACAATCCAAATCCGAATCTGAATTAATTCGGATGTGAAAAAAGTCCGCTTTCCGAATCCGATATATCGAATACCGGATCATCGGAGTCCAATTTTGGCACATGAATTTGGATCCGAATACAATCCGAATATGTGTATTGCCTACGTGTTGCGTGGGGCAGTGAGAGACAGCCAGCGTGTTAATTTCGTAAGAAGACTGCACAACCAAATTTATTTAAACATACGATTTTGTATACTCCTACTGTTGTGGGACATAAGCATCACACTCTCCTTCCCGACCTCCACTGCCATCACTGTCGCTCTCTCGTCTTCGAAGCCCTGGGCATCTCAATCAATCAATCCCTCTCCGACTCCTCCGACTCCTCCGACGAGTACCAGATCTCCCCACCTCCTCCCCCAACCCCTTACTATAGCAACACCAATTCTATTAACTGCAACCCCAATCCTAGCCCTAATCCCATCGCATATATGTAGCTGCTGATCCAACACCTTGCCGACGACGACTCCATCTCCCCCACTTACCTTCCTCTCAATTGTGGGCCCTCTCTGGCTTCAAAATCCGCCATCGAATATGTCCTTACCATCGAAATTTCTGACCCTTACCTTGTCTGCGCCGTCTGAAAAGATGAGTTCTTTCTCGGCTCATCGGCGGGCAAGCTCCCTTGTTGGCACGTCTACCACTCTAAATGTGGCGTCCCTTGGCTATCCAGCCACAACTCGTGTCCCGCTGAGTCTCCCCCCTCCTCTCTCCCTCTCCCCGCCGTTCACAATCATGCCGCCCAAACCCCCACGAGACACCACATCTCCCATGTTCTGAGTTTTCCATTGTTTAGTCCCACATCTATAGGAGTAACAAACATAGAATAGTTTAAATAAGTGTTTTGGGCTTCGGCCTTCAAGCTTAATAATATTATGCGGACGCGGTCGGGCTTGGTCTTTCATAATTGGATCTGGTAGGTAATTACTAGTTCAATTCCGGTTTCCGATTCCGATTCAAATCGGTTTCCTTTTTTGAACCCGAAACCAATTGTGATTCCGAATATTCAAACAATTCGGAATCAGATTCGGGTACGGACCCGGGTTCGGTAGCGTAACCGGGTTTTTTGCACGCCCCTACTTATTATAATGAATCGTAAACGAAACAGATCAATTGATCTACTGAACTGGGATAATACCTAAGTCATGTATTGATTACATACAGATCATCACTACCTTCCAGAAATAAAGGTATAATTGATTAGCAGACAAAATGATTGAACAGAAATAATACATGATGCCATATAGATTGATAGTGTAAAACATTGATGCATGGTTTGGGGTAGCTTAATGTCACGAAGGGTGAGGGAAGACGAGTATTCCCTACTGTATTACCATTAGCCAGAGATGAAAATGTGACAGATACCCGTTATCCAGATATGAAAATGTAAAGGATGATACTATGACTATTACCTAAGGTTGTAGCCCGGATGGTAACCGTGTGGAAATGTTTATTACCCATGATTGTAGTTTGGATCTGCAATCATGTGGGTATATTTATTACATGTAGATGTAGTTCAGGGATGCATCGAGTGTGAAGATGGTTATTGAGCCTAGTGATCGTTGTTTCAAGACAAACTGGAACATCTGAATTGCACACCATACCCTTGGACTTGATCTTAGCATTACGTTAGACTCGTACAACTAAACTAAATAGAACTTGACACTGTATTACTAATGACACTGGATTATCATATTGATTACCATGCGTAAACTTATTCATAAATTATCGTCGTAGACTTGCTTATTTATTGATTATTATGTGTAACTTTATTGTTTATTATTGATTGCTTAAAATGTTCCTCCTATTAAATAAAATCCATTGTGTTTCCTGCTTATTTGTTTATTGATTGTTTAGGATAATTTTCCTGTTAAATAGAATTTACAAATGAATTATTGGATAGAATGATTTAATGTTTAAATATATTTCTGGACTGAGTAAACTTGCCAAGCGAATACACATTGATTGATGTTTATGATTTAATGTTTAAATATATTTCTGGACTGGGGAAACTTGCCAAGCAAACCCTCGTTGACAGATGTTTTATTAAAAATATCCATCAGATTCAGAGAACGAATACATCAAGTACACTGAGAATGCAGAGTTTGCATCTCAGACTTCATAGAACAGGACTTCACCAGAGAACAATCTTAGAATGTAAATTCTTGATTCATTTACTTTATATGACTACATATTGTTCATTATTTCCTTGCTATCTAATTTACTTGTGAACGGAAATAATTATTGTAGTTGCTCATTATTAATTATTAAGTTTATAGGTAAAAGAGCATGTTTTGTGACTGACGCTTAATGTATTTAGATCAAAAGGATTCTTCTTTTAGCTTAAATACATCTTAGGTTTTGTTCCATTCCATTTTCTAGCATTTTGAAAAGCGGAGCATAAATTCAAAGTACACATGACCAGCACTCTTAACAAAATCTGGTAACCAACATTAAATAGGGCACGGTATGGCATCAGAGGTACCATCCAGCACGAAGGCACCTAGGCATCAACTAGTCTAGATGATAGAGAAGGGGATAACAATGTCTCTAGACAGGAAGAGGGGGGGAAATGCTGCTCTTCATTGTCTTTGCTGCATCCACCCTTCATGTGCCGCCTAACCCATAGAAAAGAAAGAGAGAGTTCACTAATGCATTTGAGTGTTGTAGCTTGTAGCATAAAACAGTCGAGTCATAAATCGCAATAAGAACGTTCTGCAGTGAGTTCAATGACCAAAGATAGATTGATCTTAGCAGCTAGTTGGATATTCTGGGGGGGAAAGAAAGCAAATAAACGAAGAGAAGAAGGGGAGAGCTGTTATTCTACCCTTATACCTGTTTTAGCGTTCCACAAACGCCCCCCATAGTTGCTTTCCAAGAAGAAAACTTAAAATGATACTAGATTTTCACCAACTTTACTTGGTGTCCGGTTTTTCACTATGGAACATGGTGATAACCAAGGGAGTCATGTAATTAGTATAAAATAAAGTCCTTTTGCTTTGAACACCCGTCATGACAAACCCTAATATTTATTACGCTGGTATACAAAGACTTTTTTTCAGAAATATCTATGTGCAGTTCTTCTGAAATCAAGTGGTTGACACATCGGTACACATAAACCTGTGGAGCCCCGTCTTCAATAAAAAAGGCATCACATCATCGCATCTTCATCCTTATTCATCAAAAGAGTGTCAACTGTCGAGCGCAATTTAAAGATGAAGAAAGCTCCAAGAAAGACTCGATACTATATTACAGAAAATTGTCTAAAGAAACGTCAACTGTCCGAGGAAACTAGGAATCAACAAGAGGGGTTAGCGACAGAACCTAGGACGACCTTGGAAAGAGGAAAATGTTACGGTGTTTAAGGTCATGCAACCGAAAACAACCGCCAAAAATTTTCCAGCACCCAATAAAATAAACAAGAATGTATTCTCAAATCAGAAAATGATAATACGAATATTTTCGCACAGAAGAAAGTTGAATATAAAATGGCCCTGCAAAAGTAGATCTAAGAATGATCCATAAAGACACTCTACATCAAATTGGCCGTCTTCAAATGCCCAATCAATATTGAATGTTAAGAAGCGCACTCATAACATGTTTCTCTTTCTTTTTCTTAAAATTTGTGTTACAATTAAAGGATACATATAGCGTCTTTGACAAAGATAACGAAAAGGTAACTTTTAGACGTCATGCATCTTTCTCTTAGATAAACTTCAACAAATAAACAAGACAACCAGACGTATACGGAAATCAAATTGCAATACAAAATAGCATAATACCTTTCGAATTGGGAGTGATGATATAAAGGCCATAACAGCTTTCCGGTCATTTGGTAATATAAACTGCCCATTGGGCTTATTAATATCAGAGCAAACCTAGTAAGACACACGAGTAGTGTTAAATCCTCTGGAAAAATACTCATAGACAATGTGCATACAATTGGCTATATTAGCTTTTGCAAAATCACCTTCCCCATTTCTAACAGTAAAGCAAGAACATACAACATGACAAATTTCTCACATACTCTGAAAAACATTAGTAGAGACAATTTTTATTTCATTCAACAGACAAATCTAAAGTAACAGCAAGTCGATGATCTAGACCATCTCTTCAAGGAACTCATGCAGTGTAGTGAAAGATGCAGCAAAAGGGAGCTTGGTGCTGGTCATGTGAATTCATTTTTCGTAAAGAATAATTATATAGTCTCATATATAAAGATATGTACCATATAGTTTCCTACAAATGGTTATAACTTAATATACCTCCTAGAAGACATGTTTTCAAGTGCGCAGTGGATACAAATTTTGTCGGTTCAGTTCGTGGGAATTATTTCCAGTCAAGGTCTTGGCATTGGCAGGATATTTTGATATGTGCGCATATATCAAACTGCATGTGCTGAAGGCCAGCCATGGTAAATTATTGTTAGGGGTACCTCGGTAGTTGTATTAAATGTGACGGGCCAAATTGCCTAGAACTTCCATAGGATTCTCTTCGCAACGACCATAAACTGATTCTTCATTATATAGGACAGATTTCCACATTCAATTACAATGACAACACTTTCATCCCCCATTGCACTGACATCCACAACAAATAAAGAGGAACTTTGCACCAATATTTAAAAAAGTTGCATCCATTAAGACACTCTTATGAATGCTGAAATTGGAATGAAGATTACTAACCCAAGTTTTCCAGAATGTTAGTCTCTACCAGCTAAGAAGTAATTATTATTTGTATTTGGGACCGCATTATATCAAGAGAATTGTAAGCTGTATTCATCCTAGCACGGAACTGTTGATACAATTTGTGTGCATGTGTATAAGTTATATATACTGTAATGTACATCGCTTGTGCAGTTGTGCAGTATTGCTAGTGTGATCATGCCATGTATGTATACACACACACTTGAAGAAATGATAATAGTTCTAATTATCATTTCTGAAATCTTGCCTTAGCAACTTGCATAAGCAGTTGTTAAACCTGATAAATTTTCATCGTCGACACCTTAGATCTACCAGAAATTGTAATATGAAATGGTTTACAATAGAACCTTTGCAAGCATGCGGTTTGGTGCAACACCAGCACTACAAGTAAGACCAGTCTCCTCGAAAATAGCTTGTCTGAGTTCATCAGCGACCTTCACATAGGGGGAAAAGGTAGTTAATGATTCAGGATCCCTCGGAATGCATATAAGCAACTACTCTGAACCTCATCTTAGACCACAGGTAAGAAGCTTGATCGATGGTTGGTTATGGTAAGACGTACTTCTTTACCATCAATGCCTCTTTTATTGCACGTATCAGTTATGTTGAGATATGCTTCATCCAAACTAGTCGCTATGAAGTCAGGATCATATTTACGGAAAACTGAAAAGATGTAAACAATAGAATCATATATAAGCCATAATTGTATTAAAGCTGAGTTCTTCAAAGTTCAAATGAAATATAGCTTACCTTTTCTAGTCAATTCACTATAGTAAGTATATTTCTTAAAATTTGTAGGAACAAATACCAGATCTGTGCATAATTTGCGCGCAATAAAACCAGGCATTGCTGCACGAACCCCAAACTTGCGTGCCTATATAATATGTAACAGGAAGTGTATGCATTTAGTAATATCCATTTGGATGTAACAAAAACAAGTCCTAGATTGTTCCGCTTGCTTTAAACCCATCATGTGTTAGCATCAAACACATACCTCATAATTTGCAGTGCATATCATTGATAGACTTCCTACTGCCAAAGGTTTTCCCCTCAATAATGGATTCTCTAATGTCTCAACGGCAGCATAAAAAGCATCCATATCAGTATGTAGCCACACTTTTGAAAGGTCACGAGAAGCTTCCATTTCTATAATCTTTTTATCAGCAATCTGAAAGGTATAAAAAGTAAATGATAGCTTCAGTGGTGATAATATGTTTGACAGCACCTTCAACACAAACACACAAAAACCAACACATTTTATAACTTTAAATCTAAGTGCTTGCGCGTAGAAAACTGTTGCGGCCGGTATTTGGGAAGAGGGGCATTTGGGTAAAATGACTTTTGGGGGGTGTTTGGCTATTTAAGGGGGTTGAGCCGGCCCTAATTCGGATGCGAAAATTGAGAGAGTATTTTATTCTACTTTATTCCTTAGATGAAATGTATTAGGCTTTCCTATCCTCCTAGATTAATTCTTATCTAGTTGATATTTCATTTCGTAGTCGTTAAATTAACGAGTAGCCTATTTTTAGCCTTAAATAGTTATTTTCAGATCTGGATTTTCAGATCCAGATCTAGGTTCGCATCAATTGGTATCAGAGCACTAGATCCAGGGCGAGCACCCGATTTATGGATCTGATCGACGCATGGGTAGAGCAAAGGGAAAGGGTGTGCCGTCAAATAATGGAGAATTTGGCGGAGATCAATCGTGATTACAAGGAGAAAATGGCGGAGATCGACCGTCGCTATCTTTCCGCTGCAAAGACAAAGATAGATCTGAAGCCTGCGGCTGTCGACGATCCAGATCTGGAATTTTCAGATCCAGATCTGGAATTTCCAGATCCAGATCTACCAGATCTGGAGCTTCCAGGCGTAGATCCACCAGATCCGGAGCCAGATCTGAAGAAGTCAGGGTATAACGACGCAGATCTGTCGTCGGAGAGGGACGACCACGCGCCGCCACGACACGAAGACAGAGGGGCCGGTGGGGTGATTCCGGCCCCCGGCAGCCCCCCGGGGAGCCGGCGACCCCCCAGGGAGCTCTGGGGGGCCCGGCGAACCCCCAGAGGGGCGGCGGAGGGCCGCCAAGCCCCCGGGAGGGGCGGCCGCACCTGCCGCCCCTCCATGCGCAGGCGACGGCCCCAGGGAGCACCGCCTGGGGGCCGCCGACCCATTTTCAGGTCCGGCCACCCCCGGCGACGCCCTGGGGGGCTTCGGCCGACCCCAGGGGGGATCCCGAGGGCCGGTGGACCTCTTGGGGGCCCCACCGACCTTCCAGGACGACCGACAGGCTTTTTTCGAGGATTTCCAGGCCCCCGGAGGCCCCGCACGAGGTCCGTGGAGCACAATTTTCAGGATTTCAGCCATCTATGGGGCCCGGGGAAGGATTCCAGCAGTGCATCAATGACGACGACCATCCAAAGTACTTGTGGGGGCCCGACGACGTTTTTTGGATCCCACCTTGGCCCGACGATATTTCTCCGGACGTCGTTGAAAGCGGTGGGGACCACTCTCATCCGTTTGATCCGGGAGGAGTGCAATCGACCGGGTAGGACGGATGGGCCACGGACATCATGCACCACCTTGAGGACAAGGTGGTTTTTCCGGGGCGGAGTAGTGTTGCGGCCGGTATTTGGGAAGAGGGGCATTTGGGTAAAATGACTTTTGGGGGGTGTTTGGCTATTTAAGGGGGTTGAGCCGGCCCTAATTCGGATGCGAAAATTGATAGAGTATTTTATTCTACTTTATTCCTTAGATGAAATGTATTAGGCTTTCCTATCCTCCTAGATTAATTCTTATCTAGTTGCTATTTCATTTCGTAGTCGTTAAATTAACGAGTATCCTATTTTTAGCCTTAAATAGTTATTTTCAGATCTGGATTTTCAGATCCAGATCTAGGTTCGCATCAAAAACAAAAGCTGTTAAATTTTCAAAAGGAAGAAAATTATGTTGTAAATATTTCTGAAGAAAAAGAGGTATATATGCATCATAATGCCCCATCCTCCCTCAATATATAATTACACATAGGCTACTATAAAAGCACCAATAGTTTTTGCCCAACGCAAATATGAACCATTAGATTTGTTAATTAAATCTCATCCATCGATTTAATCTAGTCTCAAATTATTTTACTACGGTTTGGAATTTTGATGCGATCCGCTTAGAGTTCTGTAATAAAAGTGGATTTTTGGTGTGGAAAGAACGATAAAAATAGGATTTTTATTGTGTAATCAGATCTGAAAATATAGAATAATGACTACAAAATAAGCTACTCGCTAATTAAAGACTATGAATTGATAGAACAACTAGCTAGGGAATAATCTAAGGGAAATAGGGAAATTCCTAATACAATTTATACAGGAATTAAAGAAATAAGCTAGAAGAATTACTCAACAAATCTCACATAGCCCTCCTAGGGCCGGCTATAGGCTTTAAATAGAAAACATTGCAAAATATCTGAATTTCCCAAAATGCCCATGGGATAATATCCTAACCCATCACTACTCCGCCCCCGAAAAACCACCTTATCCTCAAGGTGATGCGTGAAGTGTGTGGACGGCTTATTCAACATGCAGGTGCTCTTGCTCATCTTCCTTGTCGGCTTCTAGCATTACCACGCCCTCTCCATCCTCTTTATCGTCATTCACTATCAGGATCTGAAGAGTATGGTCCCCGCACCGGTGCCCTGGAGTAAACTTATCGTCGCATTTGAAACACAAACCTTTGGCCCGCTTGTCACGAATCTCTGCCTCTGTCATCCTCCATGTCGTGGTTCCACCCACTTCTCCTTGCTAGGTGATGCCCCGTTTGTGGATGCTGCTCCGCATATGGCCGCCTTCTACCCCCTCCAGGATCCTGCCCTCGAAAAGAGAAGCCTCCCAATGCTCTACGGACTCTACTCTCCGTCTCCTGATAGTCCTCTACCATCCTTGCAGAAGTCATCATCTCACGTAGATCACCAGCCTTCAGCTGTCTCAATACCGATCTAATAGTGGGCTTTAACCCCTTCATAAAACACCCTTCATAAAACTCTTCTGCTACCCCCACAGCCTCTGCTACAACGGATCTCAAACTTTTTGATGTAGTTCTCTCACGGTCCCCTCCTGCCTCAAAGCATAAAGCCTCTCATAAGCTCCACCGACATGCACATCTCCAAAATGCTCCAGTAAAAAGGTGGTGAACTCCCCCCACACGACGAACGGCCTCTGCTGTTGCGTCCACCGAAACCATTCCAAAGCCTCTCCCTCCATGCAAACTCCTACTGCCCTGAGCCAATCCACCGCGTGTACCATGGCCACCCCAAAATACCTCTCCACACGATATAACCAGCCGTCAGGATCCTTTCATTTGAAAACGAACATCTTCAGCTTCCTCATTCGATTCTCTCCAGCAATTCATCCTCTCTCCTGTAGATGGTCATGACGTCTCTGCTGAAACTGAGGTGGTCCCTCATACAAAAACCCTGTGGCTGGAGTCCGAGCTACTCCTTCTGCACCATCCCATGGGAAATTTCCCCAAACTGCTCCTTCACCCCGATCGTAACCCGGTTGTCGTCCATAGTTCTCCTGGTGTGCTCTGTTGGACCCTTGATGCCTCCTTTAGTCTCCTGTAATCCCCAAAAGGCGGGGAAAAGGTCATCGGTCCTCCAAGAAGTGGCTGGTGTGCTCTAGGTGGCTAAAAGACTCCAACAAACTCATTCTGTGGCTGAAAAAGTAGAGGTTGCGCCTGTTGGGCCCCAAAGTGGGCCCTCGAATGCTCTTAAAAGGGGGCAAAGCTTGTCGCCCCCCTGGCCAACGGCCCCTCCCAGTGGGCTGCCAGGGGCAGCCGAGCCCCGAAATGGATCGGCGGCCCATCAACATGATTTGACGGGGCCTACGGCCCCCCTGCTAGGCCGATGGCCCCACAATCTGCAGCCAAGGGGGCTGTCGGCCCCCGTCCTAGGTCGATGGCCCCCTGGGGGCAGAAGGGCCTGGCAGCCCTTCCCGTGAGCTGTCGCCCCCTCCAGTGGTTACGGCGATGCCGGGCGACCCACCTAGTGGTTTGGTGGCCCTCCTCCGGGCTACCGGAGGGGCTGTTGGTCCCCTCCGGGGTTCGGCGCACCCCCCCCCCCCCAAGGTGAGGTAGTGGCTCGAAAAGCCTCCCAGTCCTCCACATCGATGATGTTTTGTTGATTGATTGCGTAGATACCTTCGTCTTCGAGAATACGTCAAAAACAACATTTTTCTCCTCCTCGCCCTCAAAGGTGGCTCCTTTTTGCTTGGATCTAGCTTCTCTATCATCGTCGTTATATCTTACATCATCTGAGCCGCATTTACCGATGTTCTTTGTTGGAGCATCTCCGTCATTTGCACGAAACGTCGTTCTAATTTAGCCTCCGTCTTCTTCGTCAATCCTTGGAACTCTTCTTTCAATTTGCTCTCGAATTTCTCCATTCTCTCTTCCAACAAGTTAATCATCTCCTTGGTTCGCATCGTCGCCATGGATCTACTGCTCTGATACCAATTGATGCGATCCGCTTAGAGTTCTACATTAAAATTGGATTTTGGGTGGAAAGAACGATAAAAATAGGATTTTTATTATGGGATCAGATCTGAAAATATAGAATAATGACTACAATATAAGCTACTCGCTAATTAAAGACTATGAATTGATAGAACAACTAGCTAGAGAATAATCTAAGGAAAATAGGGGAAATTCCTAATACAATTTATCTAGGAACTAAAGAAATAAGCTAGAAGAATTACTCAACAAATCTCACATAACCCTCTTAGGCCCGACTATAGGCTTTAAATAGAAAACATTGCATAATATCTTAATTTTCCAAAATGCCCCTGGGGCCAATATCCGAACCGCATCAAATTTGTGCACATTCTATAGTATTTAGCTTCTGTCTAAAGTAAGCCTAAACCATTGAATTTTTTAATTATATCTCAACTATCGATTTAATCTACTTTTAACTTAATTTACTATAGTTTGAACTTTATGCACGCTGTATAGTATTTAAGCTCAACCTCTTACAATACAACTCTGTTTAATATGAAACAAAAATGGTTAAAAATTAGACTTCAAGAAGAATCTAACAATACATATTTAATTTTATATTAAATGACAATAGATATCAAAAACAAACAAAAACTTTTTGGTTTCATAAAATTTTTCCACCATGATTAATAATTAAAATTAATTTATCATATTTCAAATAATATATTTAGTTTAGAAAAGAAATTGTTTATGAATTAGAAATCCTATCTAATTAGAATATATCAAAAATAAATTCTATTATAATTAATAATGCATAATACTTAAGTATAATATAATAATTAGTTGTGAACTCACACTTGATTAGAAAATCAATTGAATCAAGATCCAATTATAATTAAAAATCTTTTAAATTATGAAAGCTTTATTATAGATCTTAGATTAATCCAAAAAAAGAACTATAGGAAATTAGACTACAAAAAGATTCTAATTATTTATAATTTAATAGATATTATTTTACATTAGATAACTAAAATAAATCAAAAAAAAATTGGCATTGTGAAATACATGTACATCCTAACAAGTCACACATATCAAAATATTTGTTCGTTTTTCTTCTTTTTATTTTTTCTCTTATTACAAAGATAACCTCAAAACATCTCAAAAAATAAAACCTTTAAAATTCTCTTTAAAAACATCTAAAATTAGTATTTCACTAATTTATATTTAAATTAACAAAGTTTAGAAACTTATTTTAAAGTATTTCATGAAAAAGAAAACCTTCAAATAAGGTTTCATTATTAGTAGGAAGCCTATTTAATTTAGATTTATTTAAAATATTTAATTTAAGGATAATAGAATAATTAAGTTTAACTTCTTAACAATTTCAAATAAAATCAAATAGGAATCTAAAATAAGCATTCAGAATTATTTTTTAAATTAATTCTGAGTGTAAATACTTATTTTAAACTATTTCATGAGGAAACCCCCTTCAAATTACAATTCAATTATACTTAAGAAAACTTATTTAATTTGAATTTCTAAAACTGACTTTATTTGATTGGAATAGATTAATTGTAATTTCCTAATTATTTCAAAGTAAGTCAATTAGGATTTTAATTGTAATTTTGATTAAAATCCTTATGAATTCTAACTTGATTAAGAAACATGCTAAATTATAAATTTAGCTTAAAATACTTTTGAGTTATTTATACCTTTATAAAAAGAGTACATTTATTTATAAAAAGAATAAGTTTATTTTTATAAAATCAAAAATGTAAAAGACTAAATATCGAGAGGAATGTAATGATATATAATGTAATAGATCTTTTTAGCATATGTAGATGATCAATAAATACTGAAGTACGGAGTTAAAATAGATCTTGTTTTCTTTTAATCAACAAGATATCAAATAATTTCAAAGAAAATTATCAATAATTACTACTACACAGCAAGTTCATAAAGTTTGATTTTTGTTTGGCTCCAAAGCAACAGGCACTTGCTGCATATTCTTTTTTTTTTGCTTTTATATGTGTACTAGTTATTACTCGTGACCATAGAGCACGGTTTATTTAATGGCTGAGTCCCCCCATTTCAAGTTCCCCCAACTTTCAAGTTTTCTCCAAAATTTCAAGTTTCCCCCCAAATTTAAGTTTTCCCCCAAAATTTAAGTCCTCCCAAAATTGTCATTGCCACCTAAGACAAACTTGACACGTAGGACAAAGCTTTGTCCTAGTAGGATAAGATTCAAAATCTTCATCCTTTATAGAATAGATATATGGATACATGTGTGTGTACATATATACACATATATGTATGTACATGCATACACACACACACACAAAGAGTATCGGTCATCATATGATATATGACAAATCTCTCCCATTTACGATGACATAGTATATGCTCCTTTATATAGTATAAGGGGTTATATAGTGTGTATTTTTTACCTATCATGTCCTTTCTGAAGAAACATGTCATGTCATCGAATCATCGAATCGAATATAAAAGAGATCTCACATATATCATATTTTACCCAGTATTCTCATCAACATAAATTCATATGTATACTTGCATATATGCATACATATTCATACGGACACATGCCCTGCTATAAAGTTCATCTCTATGGGTTTAGCAATTTTTGGTGGATTATCAAAAGAATATATTGGCCGTTGATTTCTTTAAATAAATCATGGCCGTTCAAAGAGGCATATGTAATTTGTAGCATTTTAGCTCTATCTCTTACTATAAAATTTTGATTAAGACACAATAAAAAGCTTTGGAAAATAGACTTAAAAGAGGAATCTAAGGATATATAATTTGATATTTTTTACTATACATTAGATCACTTAATATGGTGAAAATTTTCAGCTTGGTAAAATTTCAAGATGTTTATTACTCGTTATGAATTTATTATGTTTTAAAAATATGTATTTGACTTTTTAAATTATAATCCAAGTACAACAATAAAATTAAGTTTTTAATTAATTGGGAATTAACAACTAATGTTGAATTATATTTAAAAAACTTTCAATTTGAATTGCAATTTACTTTGATTAGTATTACTAAAAGATATTCGTATTAGAGTAGATTAATAAATTAAGATTTCTAATTGGTTTGATCACTAATCAAACAAAAATCTATGTTATCTTTGAATATTTGTCAAAGATAGAGTAATTGTATTATATAACTAAAATAAAATGAAAATTTTCCGTCTTGTAAAATTTCTTTTACACCATGACTAGCAAATAACATAGATTTATAATATACTAAAAATAATTATTTGATTTTTATTATTTTTATTATTTTTGTTATTTAAAATAAATGTATCAAATTAGATTTCAATTATAATTAAAAGGTTTGTTTCATTTAAACTGTTAATACCATGTTTGATTGTAACAAATTAATAAATTAAAACCCTATTCAAATAGAAATCTAATTGTACCAAAAGTCTCTAATTAATTTGAATACTTTATTTAAAATTAATTAATCATCATTATTATCACTAAGGTACTAACTTATATGTAAAGGATGTGATGTATTATTCGTGTCTTACATGTGTCTTACATTTGTTGAAAGAATATGCATGTCTAAAATATATTATTATTAGTCATGACTCGTGGCTATATGTCATAGGGCATTCAAAATATTCCCCGAAAAAATTTGAACTCATTCAAAATCTCTCCCCCAAATAATTTGCAGACTCACTTAAAATATTTCATTCAATAAAAAATTTTAACCACATTCAAACTAAAATTTAGTTCCTCCAAGGGAATTTAGTTCCCTAATATTTTAGTTCCTTTCAAAATTTAGTCTACTCCCGATTTATTTCCCACCAAAATTTAAAATTTTAGTTAAATTTAGTTCTCTTCAAATTTAGTTCTCACTAAAATTTTAAATCAAAATTTAGTTCCCCAAGGAATTTAGTCCCCTCTAAGAATTTTAGTTCCTCCTAAAATTTAGTTCACTTCAAATTTAGGTCTCCCTAAAATTTAAAATTTTAGATCCCCTAAAATTTAGTTTCCGCCAAATTTAGTTTCCTCCAAATTTAGTCTCCCCTTAAAAATTTTACAAACTCTTATCCTAATCATTGATTACTTAAAATTAAATCTTGTCTTTCTACCCACGGCTTTATTTTAGACGGCAAACCCATCCGAAAACATCCCTCATTTATTCTCCCTAGAGAGTTTAGTTCCTTCAAAAAAAAGTAGTTCCCTCCAAAATTTAATTTCCTCCGAATTTAATTTCCCACCAAAATTTAAAATTTTTGCTCCTCAAAATTTAGTTTTCTCCAGATTCCAAATCTCTTCAAAATTTAAAATTAAATTTTAATTTATCCTATGAAATTTAATTTCCCTAAAATTTTTAATTTCTTTCAAAATTTAGTTCCCTCTAAATTTATTTCCTTCAAAAAAATTAGGGTTTTTCCCTTAAAGTTTTTACAAACTCTCATTCTAATCATTGATCCCTAAAGATTAAATCTTAACAATCTTTCTACCCGCCTCTTTGACCTAGTCATCAAACCTAATCAAGAACATCCATCATATGTATAATAGATTGTTTCTATAAAAATTTATTTTGATGATAATAATTTTTATTACAATATTATTTGTTAAAAATTCATGGGCATTGCATGTGGTGAAAGGCTAATGCATGCATACATATATACATACATACATATATATATAATAAAAGAAAATTTCATTAGTTATCACAAGAATTCATATATAACCATTAACGCCAACTCCTTTCCTTTCCCATCATAACACAAATCAGACCGTCAAGATTTCACAGCCAACTTCAAATATGTATCAAGAATTATAAAAACAATAAATTTCAATTATCATAATCATGCTCATAGTCTGCAAGTAACCATCCCATTACTTTGACAAAATTAAAGCTTAAAGTTTTTATTGGATTAAGAATTTGAGTCCCAAATAATATTAGTTTTATTCTCTTTAGGGCAGTAATGATTTGTTCAGTTCTATAACAAACAAACATTCTGTAAATAAATATTGAGAACATAGTTTGAAATGTCATGTCATAACGAGACATAGCTCATATTGTATTGGTTCTAATTTAGGCAATATGATGCATCTACAAGCGAATGTCGCTGAAACGAATTAATAACTTATACGAGAAGAGATCCATGGTTTGAAGTACAAAAAAGATAAAATTATGATTTATTCCATATAGTCTCGGCATTTTTGGCCCATTATGAACGTTTTAGAAATTTTCGGATTTCTAGAGGCGTTTTTGGAATTTTCGGATTTCTAGGGTTTTTCCGCAAATTTGTATTTTTCTGATTAGTATTTTTAGGCCATCGGTGGGTGGAATTTCCTTATACTATTTATGAGAGAATATTCAAAGGAGAGGTGAGATTATCCATTGACATCGAGAGAGTGCGGACATTCTCTTTAATTGGCGTCTTGGTAGAGCGGTCCACCTCTTTAATGTGTCCAATATCTTGTATCTTTTATATTTCCTGGTATTTATCAGTAAAACGACTTTTCCCCAAAATCCTCTCTTTCTAGCCCTAAAACCCCTTCCTTTACACTAAACACCCCACCTTTCCACCAAAAATCCTTCCTTTATCCATTAAACCCTAGAAAACCCCTAAAATCATATTTTTATCATCAAAATCCAAAAAATCTTATCAATTTGGTAGCAGAGCATAGTAGATCCTGATGGCGGAAACTTCCGAGGATTTGCATCTAGCGCGGATGGAGCTACAAAGTAAAACGATTGATGCTATCAAGCAATACCTAGCGCAAATATCACAAAAAATTGTTAAAATCACGGTGGCAAAGCACTCCGATATGGGAGAAAACCCTAACCTATGGCTAAAAGTGACGTCTTTAACAAAAGGGAAAGGAAAAGCGAAAGAATATGCTGAAGGGTCACCCTCTGTCGCCAACGACTACTTCATGGAAGGAGAAACCCCCATGAAGGGTGAAACCCCTAACCCTAGGGGGAACCCTACCCGACGTAAAGGGAACACAGGCAGCCTTGCCTGCAGGCCGCAGGCCCTGCGGCCCACCTGCAGCCTGCAAGTTACTTTGCAGGCCCCCTACGGGCCCTGTCGGGAACTGCAGGCCACCAGCAAGCCATGTCGGGCGCTGCAGTGGACCTGTCGGGCCCTGAGGGCACTGCAGGCCACCTGTACGCCCTGTCGGGCACTACAGTGGGCCTGCAAGGCACTGCAGGGCCCTGTAACGGCCCTACAGATCCGACAGGGCCCTGCAGTGGCCCTACAGGCCCGTAGTGCCCATGCAGGACCCGTGTAGGCCGAAGGTTCCTAGCAGGCCTCTGACGGTTTGCCAGAGGCCCGTCGAGACTTGGGGGATTATTCGGTGCCCCACGACGTCTAGAGGACCCGTCAAGTTCTTAACGATGATTTTCAGTAGCTTCCAGGACTTGAGGATGACGTGAAAGATCTTCAGGGGCTTCATGAACCATGATTTTCAGTCGAACAACCTTCCGAGCTTCAGCGTTCATATTTTGGGTACGGAGGAGTTTCCTAAGAGCTTGGGGACTACTGTGGTTTCCTTCCAGGCCTCGCGATGGACGGAGGCCTTGGGTGACCATACGACGGCGGAGGAGACCAGTCCTATTCTTTTGACCCACGATGGGGCATGCACTCACTGGAGCAGATGGCTCACGTACTTCATGCACCACCTTGAGGACAATGTGGTTTTTTGGTCACGGTGTAATGATAAATCTGAATTTTTGGTCTATTAGAGTTTCCTAAGAGCTTGGGGACTACTGTGGTTTCCTTCCGGGCCTTGCGATGGACGGAGGCCTTGGGTGGCCATACGACGGCGGAGGAGGCCAGTCCTATTCTTTTGACCTACGAGGGGGCATGCACTCACTGGAGTAGATGGCTCACGTACTTCATGCACCACCTTGAGGACAATGTGGTTTTTTGGTCACGGGGTAATGATAAATCTGAATTTTTGGTCTATTAGGGGCATTTTGGGAATTTTCAGATTTCTAAAGGTGTTTTCGGAATTTCTAGTATTTTTTGGATTTTTCCGCAAATTTGTATTTTTTTTTTCTTATTAGTATTTATAGGCCATGGCTAGGGATGGGTTTCTTTAGGCTATTTGTGAAAGAATATTCAAAAGAGAGGTGAGATTATCCCTCGACATCGGGAGAGTGTAGACGTCCTTTTTAATTGGTGTTTTGGAAGAGCCGTCCACCAATTTAACGTGGCCACCATCTTGTATCTTTTATATTTCCAGGTATTCATCAATAAAACAACAACCCCCAATCCTCTCTTTCTAGCCCTAAAACCCTTCATTTACCTAAAACCTCACATTTCCACTAAAATCCTTCTTTTATCCATCAAACCCCTAGAAAAACCCTAAAAATCCTATTTTTATCATCAAAAACCCATAAAGTCATATCAATTTGCCTAGAAAATCCTATCATCATCATGAAATGTCACATGCAATAGTGAATGTTTACTCAAACTTATCGCTCTTTGTAACCCATGTCACTTCTTTGATGATGATGCATACACAAACACTCGTTATCTAGTAACTGAATTGTCCTATGAATTTTCTATTCATTTCGACTATTGTCTCCAAGCAATTGGATGTAAATGTGGCGTAAACGTTAGATTATATGGCAAATATTGAATATGAAATAAATAACGTATATCACTAAATGTATATCACTAAATGTTGCTGAAGTTTAATAAATTTTGTAAGGACAATCACTGAACTACTCCGATTCACCTAATTTGGATTACTTCATGTATTCATGTAATTTGGGCTATTGTCTTTCATACACCTCTAAGTGTAACTACTGTACCGAGCATTTTGTTTCGTAATATTACACTTGACCAAAAGTCTTCCCGATAATATAAAACAAATGAAAATATTAGATTTGTTTCGAACCATATGATACACACACACACACACACATTTGAATGATTTCCTATTTTCCTAGATTTTTTGGGTCAATGATACCTAAAAGGCCAATACTTTCGATAAGTATCACTTGATACTTCTGATATAGTTGATCAATACTCCAAACCATTGGCTAGTACCAAGACAAAACCTAAGATTTCAAACCTTGGTTAAAATAATTGTCACTTCAATGTAAACTTAAAATTGTACAATACTATGAATATATATGGAGGAACGCATGTTCTAGGGAATAGAAAAGAAACTGAAGGTTGCTACCAAACATGCATTCAAATAGTTATAAAGTACAAGAAGATCAAAGGTGCAAATAATGTTAAAGGTCAACAAAGAAGCTTCCCTTTTAAATTGCAGGGGATCTAAATGTTTGGATGGCCTTTGCAGTTCAGATGACTCCAGTTCTTGTGTTGTTCCAATGTAGTTGGTGCTTCACCTTGTTTCCACTAGCCTATCATTTGCAATGATATGAACTCTTTCCTTGTAGCTTTTGTTAGTATGGTATCAAAAGCTCAGAAAACTCAAATCTCAGATTAAGTTTGCTCAATAACAGCTCCTTTGTGTTCAATTGACAAATAAATGATGCAAGCTTGAACAAAAAATTATGTTTGATAAAGTAAACAAACAAATATCACATCGTGTTCAAACATGGTTCGCTCTTGAGCTTGACTCAAGTTCATATTTGAGCTCGACTCGTTTATTATGTATCGGCAATCGATTTGAAATAAATCATTATGTAAAGCTATAAAAAAAGCTCGAGAAGCGCAGTGCTTTGCTTGGATTGACTCGGTATAAGTTCACACAAACGCATTTAATAATTTAAACAAGACAATCTTAAACATAACTTTAAGCTTGATTAGATAAATGAACATAACCAAATAATCACTCACTAGTAGGTAAGATAAATAACATAATTTTCCGCTTTCATGGGGCTCCGGAGAACTTGAGGCTCAGCTCGGGCTCATTGCAAGCTCAATCAAGCTCGTTCCATTATTAAATGAATCAAGCTTGAATAAAATTTTAAGCTCAATTAAATAAATAAACAAACATGAACAGCCTAAAGCTTGGAGAATTTGTCTTGATTTATAGCCCTAGCTGTTAGCCTAATCCTCACATGTCAAATTGTGTATCTTGATTAAGGAGTCTGCTTTTGTAGAAACCTTGTAAGGTATACTTTTGTACAGAATCCTTTTGAATCCTTTTAATGGAAGCAAAGGAAGGTTCCACTAAATCCTTTTAACGAAAGCAAAGGAGGTAATTTGCCTGGCATTTATTTTCAATAACAACCAAAAAATGTAAAGAGCACATCTGCTATTGTATAGTGTGTGTATGTGTGTGTGCATGGGTTTGACTAGAAAATTCTCATTTGTTTTTGAACAAATAGTTACCATCCTGCAAAATCAAAAAACCGATCCATTGGAAGTGATTTAACATATTTAACCATCTAAAAAATTCAAATTAATTTCGGTATGTTTTACCCATGCATCAAATTGCAACAAATTGGTCAATTTTTATTTTATCTCCACTTGATGCATGGGTAAAGCATTCCAAAATCATTTATTTTTTTGTTTTTTTGTTTTTTTATATAATTTAAATTATTTAGATCACATCCAATAGTAATTTTTTTAATTTGAGTCCTTGAGTATACATTCAAATAATAAATGGAAACTTTGTCATCCAATTGACATGCACACATGGATATCTACATGTGTGTCACACTCACACACCCACCCACCCACCCACCCACACACACACAAGGGCTAAGATTTTACATTTTCCTATGCAAGATGTATGAGAATCAGAAGCATGAAAACAGGTGTACAGGTGTACAGTTTGTTTTGTTTCCATGACCATAAACATGAAGCCAACAAGCTAAAGCCATCAAAAAGTCTTGCAACTAGCCAGCTAACACAATTCAGTCACTGATATAAACAATTCGCCTAATATTTGGGGTTAATCTAATTTCCTTAGCACGTTGCAATGCATATCAAGATCAGTAACGGCAAACAAATTGTTAGATGCCTAACCCAAGTTCATGAATACTCACCTCCTGAAAATGGGAAATGTCCTTATCTGTAAGTTTAGCACGTTGTGCACGAAAATTCTCAATCTTCTGTTGCGTCAATTGCTCTTTGCGCTTCTCGCTCTCAAAATACTTCGACCCTTTGCTCATCTCATATACAATCCTTTGCACTTTCTCTTTATCAACTCCATCCATTCCTAAAAATTCACAAGAAACCCCCAGTGAGTGTGTCTTGTAGCACGTTAAATGGGTGAAGTTTTAAGCTAACTTTTTTTCTCCCCCTTTCCCATTTTTTTTTGAGTGATCAAACCCTAATTGGAGCAAAAATCGGGTCAACCATAAATAAAACCCTAAGTTTGAACTATGGAAAGATCGAGTACCTGCTTTGGCGTTAGTGTAGACAGTGTGATAAGATTGCCATGGCCGATCTCCATCAGAGCTCGATGCCATTATCTATTGACGCTGGAGATTGGAGAGTGAAAATAAGGGAGTGAAGAATAGAGACAGACAGCCAAAACACGATCAGTTGATCAAGGATCCATGCTATTTTAAACCCCAGAGAGAGTCTGAGATTCAGTCGAAACTTCCGCTTAAATAGTACGTAAATGGGCCAAGGGCCCATGCTAAAACAAGTTGTGGAACAGTCCCCAGTATGGCCGGCACCACGTCTGAGATGAAGCGTATGGGCTTCATGAGTTGTATAAATTCATTTTAAATTTGAATGTGGCTAGAATTAACTCAAAAAAAATTAATGTGACTATTTTGCTTTGCAGTAAACATTCATTGATAATTAAGTTTCATCACAAATTTGACAACTTTTTTTTGCATCTTGACTTTTATTTGATTAATGTTAACTTCATTTTAGTTACAACTTTATTAGTTTTTACTTATTTTTTGTCAATATATAAATTGAATTTTGTTATCATGTATTATTTATCGATTGCGGAATAATACTCATAAGCATGCATTAATGTTCACTTCTTTTAAAATTGTTGAATGTGCATCCATTTTTCGTGATATTCGGGATGTATTGACCGCGAATTCAAATATTCCTCCAAAAAATTAAAATATCTCTTCTTCCACAAAAAATCTGCAACCTAATTTAAAATATCCATCCAACAGAAAATTTTAACCACATTCAAATTAAAATTTAGTTCCACTGAGAGAATTTAGTCCGCACAAAAAATTTAGTTCCAACAAAATTAGTGTACTCCAGATTTAGTTCCCACTGAAATTTAAAATTTTAGTTCCCACCAAAATTTACTTCCATCGAGATTTAGCTTCCTCCAAAATTTTAAATTAAAATTTACTTCCCCAAAAAAATTAGTTCCTCCAAAAAATTAGCTCCCTCAGAGTTAGTTTCCTCCAGATTTGATTAATTACTAGTCATGACTAGTGAACGGGACATTCAAAATATTAACCCAAAAAATTTAAGCACCCTCAAAATATCTCTCCCTCCAAAAGAAATTGCATCCTCGTTTAAAATATATCCGCCAACAGAAATTTTACTAAAAATTTAGTTCAATTGATATAATTTAGTTCACACACAAAAGTCAGTCCCAACAAAATTTAGTTTCAGCCAAATTTAGTTCCCACCAAAATTTAAAATTTTAATTCTCCCCAAAATTTAGTTACATCCCGATTTAGCTTCCCCCAAAATTTTAAATTAAAATTTAGTTCCCCCAAAATTTTAGTTCTATCCAGATTTGTTTCCCCTCAAAATTTTCACAAACTGGCATTCTACACATTAATTCTTCAAGATTCAATCTCAGTCGTTTTTCTATCCACCATTTTGTCCTAGTCAGCAAACTCATTCAAAAACATCCATTTATTGTATAATAGACTAGTCCTAACCCGTACGGGCACGGTTCAGTTAAGATATTCACCTGTCAAAAGCTAGTTCCTCGAAAATTTAGCTCATCCGAAGGAATTAAGTTCATCATAAAAATCTTAGTTCCTCAACAAAATTTAGTTCATCTCCAAAATTTTAGGGTTCTCCTCGATAAATTTTCAAGGTCAAAAAATTGTAGTTCATCCCAAAATTTAGTTTTACCAGAGAATTTAGTGAAGAAAACACATTTGGTGATTAAGATTTAGTTTGCATTGGTACTAAAATTTAGTTTTCATGGGTCCAAAAATATTGTTGGTGATTAAGAAAACCCATGAAGAAAACGCAAAAATGGAACCGAAACACATGAAAATGATTTTTGTACCATTTCCATCACAAACTGAAGAAAACCGAGAACCAAAGAACAAAAGGAGGGTTTGAGGGCGTACCAAAAGGATGCTGGAAATCTTGCAAGTTGTGAAGAGGCGTGTGCTATGGGATGAGGGTTTGAGGCTGTGAATAGGAACAGTGTGTGGTCGAGATTATTTGGATTTCCATAAAATGCTAGAATCTGAATGCATGGCTTAATTGTTATGTGGAGAAAATTTTTTGTGGCTGATGTCAAAACGTGCGTGAATGCATTCAGTTTCTTTTTTGTCAAAATGTGCGTGAATGCATGGCTTAATGGTTCAATTTCTTTTTTGCTAATGGTTATTTGTTTTTTGTTATTTCAGTTTCTGAATGCATGGTTTAGTGGGGATCAGGTTATGTGGGGATCAGGTTATCTGTTTTTTGTCAAAACGTGCGTGTGTTTTTGCTATTTCAGTTTCTGAATGTATGCAACAAAATTCAGTTTACCCCAAGTAGAACGTGAGGATGATAGTGGGGCTGAGGTTTTATGTTTTTTTTTTGTTATTTGGTTTGTAAAAAACGAAGAAGTCCATGACGCGGTCACAAAGCACAGTCAGCATTTTTGTCCTAGTCATATTTTGGGTGCCACGTATGACAAAATTAGAAAAGGTTCGTCAATTGTATAATAGATGTTTCATCTATCGTGCTTTTGCCATATGCCGAATGACTAACAGAGGATCGGGCCCTACATGAGGACTTTACAGTCGATCACAATTATCCTTCGACAAATTCATATAACTAGACTAATTGATTTAAACGTGTAAGTGTAAATCAAATTAGGAGAACCTATATTTTGCTTCTACAATTGATAAATAATGCAGGTGTAGCAAATTGCAAATGGTACTCATTGCAACACAAAATGGTACTACCATAAATAATAAATAAGAGGCATTGTGTTGGAAAATCAAAAGAATGAGTAACCATGGCACAAAGCCATGGTTCTCTATTTATTCATAATAGTATAATATGAAAGGACATAGGATACCAAAGGTCCCCATTAGTAAGCTTGATGGGGATTAATGGGGGATAAAGATGAGAGGAGGCCAAAGGCCTCCCTCATTCATAATGATCCCCCTTATCCATCCATTACTTTTGTCTTAGCGTATAATGCTAAGGGGGTGGATACTTCTGGATCCAGAGTAATCGTATTTGCCTCTTTAAAACCTTGGCTGTGGAAAACCCAGTGGAAAAAACCAACAGCTTAAGGAAAAAGAGTGCAACCCACAGGTTACTCCCCCTGATCCATACACGCTTAAGGCTTGGAGGTCTTTCAGCTTTCATTAGGGGTGGACACTTCAAGGTCCTGAGTTAAATAAGGTTGCCTCATTAAAACTTTTGGCTATGGAAAACCCAGTGGGAAAACACATAGCTAAGGGAAAAGAGTACAACTCTTATATCAACTCCTCCTGATATGTACAAGCTTCAGGCTTACAGATCTCCTATGCATCTATACAATCATTTCCTATTCGTCTATACATCCATCATGTTCTGAAAGAAAATAAAATCATCATTCATCTATACAAGTTTCACTCATATCTAGCGGCTACTGGAAGATCGTGGCGCTCTAGGGTGGTACGCTTTTCGAAGTCAGTAGATTACTCCACGAATGAATTCTTTTACTCAGTCTTCACTGTGTCTGCAAGGTACTGCTGGACCTGGCTGAGTGTATTCTAGACTTGCTTCTTGGATGATGAGCTTCTCAGAAGATGTAAACTTTGGAGAATGATGTGAAAATCTTTAAGAGGTTGCCGACCATTTGTGCTTAGTCATCGCGATGATCTGTAGACCTGCATATGCAATATATATTTCTTGACCCTTGGAAGTTGCGCTGGAGCAGCTTATCCTTGGTCCAGTGGTGCTCTCTAGGGCAGCACTGTACCTGGCTAACAGCTTTACTGCAGACGTTCTAATAGAGACACGTGCAGTTGGCCAGATAAAGGAGTGTATCTAGCACACTAGAGGTAGGCTCTTCAGGACCTAGGATGTCATCCCCCTCTTCCAGCGACTGGAAGGGGTCATAAATAAGCATCCATTTTTAATAGATTGCGAATGGGCATCTTTCTTCATAAACTCCTGGTGTATGAAGAATATAAAAGGATTCCACCACAAAAGGTGTTTTAATCTGTAAGCCGAGACAATACCCTGTTTTGACTAGGTATCTGATATCTCAATGGTCTCTGCAGGAGAATCTATTAGAATCATATACTGATCTTTGAAGCCATTATAGAGAAGACGTTCCTACGTCTCTCTTTCATCTCTGGGGGTAGAGTATAACCTTCTGGAAGTTTCATATAGATCTCTATATCTAATTACCGTATAGATATACAGTCACAACGTCCATGAGCTGCATTTCTTGGCTTTTCCAGAGACGTTAGGATTAGTATGAAATAGGAAAATGATCACATTTTCTTCATTTATTTATGAAAACCCAACTTATATTCCAGAGGTTTTACACATTCAGGTGTATGGACTACTGGTCCAAAGACTTTGCTTTTCAAGAGTGAGTCCAGCTATACTCTTATTGTCTCGTCCCACTTTGGCCAATTTATGTGTTTACCCTATAGAAAAGTGGGTTGAACGTCACCGTCGTATTCAGCGACATGAATGGCAATAGCAAAAGCAAAATCGTCATCGACGACTGCGCTATATCTGTCCAGTACCTCTCTAGTACGTACTTAATAAAATGATTTTTATCCTATTGTTTCCTCTGCATGGAAAATTAGGGGGAGAAATCGCTGGTCTGAGCTCAGCATCCTGTGGTGGGATCATTTTAATATATCCAGGAATCTTCCTCTTTCGAGGAACTTTATATTCTGAACCTGGCGGGCGTCCTCTTTTCAATTAAGGTTCAGCCAATTCTGCTGCCGGTGGATAGCATCCATCTTTGGGGATGTCAATCATAGCTGGCGTGTTGGCAGCAGGGACGTGTGAACGAACAATCTTAGGGTTGTCCGTGAATTTATCCGCCAATTGATTTACGTTAGTCTGAATTTGAAGGATCTTCTGGATCTCATCTTCACACAGAAATAGTATGCGGAACATAACGAGATTAGGACTTTTGTGTCCCATGATATGGTCTCAGAAGCTTTAGGATTCTTTAGACTGTGTGCCTATTTTAAAGAGACTTTGCTCATCAAATTCATAGTTATCAAGACGTGGTTCTATGGGGACAAATATTAGCACATCCAAACACTCTCAAATGAGATATGTTTGGTGGTGGACCATAAGCAAGCGGGCATCAGTTATAAGATATGGTCACGAGAGGACCGCATCGTGATAAGCGATGCGAAATGCAGTATGGCGTATCCCTAAACATCCACAGGCAACTGGGTTTTAACAATGGACGTGAAATCCATTGGTGTCTCTTTATCAGAGACTCTGATAACCCATTCTGAGTATGAACATTGATGCAGGATATTCAATTACAATGCCAGTTGCTTGGTAGTAGTCTTGAAAGACATGTGTAGTGAATTCACCCACATTATCAGCTTTTGAGAAAGCTAGATTGCGGGTGGACAAAAAGGCACACATAAGACCATCTAGTAGATGCATCTATCAGTACAATGAAGTATCGAAATGGGCCACTTGTGGGGTGAATAGGCCCGCAAAGGTCACCATGTTTTCTCTCAATGTAGCCAGGAGACTCTAATCTCACTTTCTGGAGGGAAGGTCTCTCTATAAGTTTTTCCTTTTGACAAAGGGGGACAAGTAAACTCAACCTTTTGAAGAATCTTCATGTTCTCCAGGGGATTTATTTGATGATGCGTCCATCATCGCTGATCCAGGATGACCAAGTCTATTGTACCAGAGTTGAAAACTCTGGCAATGAAAGTCACTCCTGGTGCACAGTCAAGTTGGTTTTATATAGGATGAATATCTATAATGATAGGGACTCGATGGGGGTCCAACGAATCGTGCGCAGATGGTCTTCTGGCCATCTGTTTGACGAGTTATATAAAGATATTCACTATTATTATCCATAGTTTTCAAGGTATGTTCGTTTTAAACGAAATATCCTTGAAACTTGGTAGATTCATATATGATTAAGGAGAGAAATTTGCATCTTATAGTCTCGTTGTATGTGGGAGAAATTTTAATGCTTCATCAGTGCATCGAGGTACTATCCACAATATATCACACTTCATCTATATATTTGAATGACTAGACTTTATAAAATAAGGCTAAATATGCATTCATAAAGTTTTTTGTTTAAAAAGAAAATACAGATGAAGTAAACTAGTATTTAAAATACATATATAAAGGCAAACTAAGATAAGACTCAGGCGAGCAAGTCGTCGTGATCAAAGTCTTTTGCGGTCAGCTTGGTTGAAGGAAGAGATTCAACCAGATTTGTTTCAAGACGGGCTGGAGACTCGCCTGATAAAGATACTGGAGATTACATGGAGTGCGGCAGTTCCTGGACCAATGTCCAGTCATGCCACATCTATGGCACTTGTCCACCCAGTTCTTCTTGGGAATAGACGGTGGCCATTGTTGTTACTTGTCCACGTATTCTTTTTCTTCCCCTGGTTGAAGTTATTGTTCTGCGGAGGTCCTCTAGCCGGTTACATCACAGCTTTACCCTTGTAATTTCTGGCCTTCTTCTTGTTCTTCGTCTTCTGGGAAGAAACAAGATGGGCTTCAAGGAAAGGAGCAGTCCCAGCAGGGCATAAGTTGTGAGTGTTTAGTACCAAGGCTCTGTTCTGCTCCGCCCTTAGGAGGCAGGAGAGTAAGTCAGAGAATTTCGTGAAATGTCTTTCACAGTACTGTTGCATGAGGATTGCATTCTTTTCGTAGAAAGACGTGAAAGTCTTTTCCAACATGCGTTACTCCGAGACTTCTTCACCGCACAGCTTCAGGCATTAGGTGATATTTTGGAGTGCTAAGTTATACTCAGATACGGACTTGAAATCCCGAAGTCGGAGGTTTTCTCACTCATAACTAGCACGGGGCAGTATAACATCAATCTGATGTTTATAACGTGCCTCCAGTGTCCTCCATAACTCAAGTGGATCCTCTACTGTCAGATATTCGCCTTTTAAGATCCGATTTTTGTGTCTCTTAATGTAGATAATGGCCTTCGCATTATCTATATCAGAGACAGATGACTGCGCCGCTTCAGGGGTCACGGTTGAAGTAGCCTTGGCCGCTGTGGGGCCGCAGGCACAGTAGTAGGAGCCAAATTCGTACTTACAAGAGCTATTGAGCATATGTGTAACTTCAGGTCCACCCGACAGCTCAGTTAATTCTTTACTGCCACATCCAGTACATCAAAATCAACGCTCGCCAATATTGCCATTTTTATGCAATTAAATACGCCGAAATTAATATTTGTGAAAAATAAATTCACGCAAAAATAAATAAATAATCAGTCATGTGGAGATCGGCCAGATACCCTTAGAAATAAAAATGTCCAAAAAGTGTTCGAATACAGTCCATGAAGATGAAATACAAAAGAAATGAAAAATACAAATTGGAAACCTACTTTAGGTCCTAGCATATTGCAGATTTCATCTTCGTCTTCAATTTGGCTGAGCTCTAGTCTTTTAGCATTTTACATTATAACATCACTACAATTCCTCTCAAAACAGAAAAAGAAAGCGAGAAATGTAAAAAGGTGTATCAAAATGGCCGATCCCAAACCATAAGACTGAATTATTTATAACACCCACGCAGTTTTATATATGCTACAGGCAAATAATAATTTCACAACATCGCAGAATTTCAAAATTCATCAAACGTAATTTATTGGATAAAAATATTAAATTTACGTTAAAAAGGTTACTTGGACCACGGGGAAACGTCATTACCCGTTATGTTAGATAACTAACCTAACGACAGAGCGGTATCAGGATTCTTGTAATCATTAAAACGTAAAATAATTTTTTTAAATCTAATTATAAATAAGGCGATGAATTACACATCAAATTCATTAACAAATTTCTAATTTGCGCCAAATACCATATAAAGAGTTAATAAAACTCAATATCCTCACCCCGGTTTTCCTTGATTTTTCTGGATTTTTCCAGAATTTTTTCAGATTTTTTTTCGATTTTTCTAGAATTTTCTGAAATTTTCAGGGTTTTAATAGGGTATTTCCTGAATTTTAAATTAATTTAGCCTGCAGGCTATAGGCTCGCGGACTGGCTATTGACTGCAGGCCCGTTAGCCAAAAAATACCCAATTATTTATTATAAATTTTGTTAATAACTGGGCTTCTGGCCCATCAGGGGAGGCCCATGCCTGGAGGCCCCCGTCAGGGGGTGGCGGCCACGATCGGCATGGCAAGCCCCCCTCGACAGGAGGGAGCGGCGAATTAGGGGCGGCGCCCCCCTCGACAGGGAGGCGTGCTAAGGCAGGCCCCCCTCCGACAGGGGGCGGTGGAGCCCCCCGACAGATTAAACATTTAAAAATCATTTCACCCTTAATTTTATCTAGTAGATAATTTTTTTTTGGGACGTCTACTTATGGTTCAAGCTTTACAAATCCTGAATACTCTATATAAGGATACGCCCGTACTCTCAAATATTAAAAATCAATAAAGCCAGAAGTGTTATAAACGGGCTTTTGGAGGCCCAATCCGTTAGTGGGTATCCACCCATTTATGTAACCATATTGCTATAAATACAGGGCTATGGATTCCATAGCCACCAAGTTTTACAACACGTTATCAGCACGCTCGAAGCTGAGCCGAACCTCTGCCGACGGACGAACGCGACGCGAACGGGCTTCCTTCACCGAACGTCGCTAGATCCGGCGAGTAGGATCTAGAGGTAATTTTTTCCCTAGATCTAAACTTTTATGCACTACGATTAGATCTGCATGCTTAGATCTATTTTTTGATTAGTATAGATCGGAGTTTTAACTTAGATCTGCACGCTAAATCAATTTTTTCAATGATAACTCAACGTTTTTATCAACAAAAATTAAATTTTTACGATGAAAAACGATGTTTAGAAGACTAAAAATGGTTCTTTTTTAAAATAAAAATCCAATTTTTATGATCTTCTTCCCCAAATCTTGAAACCCTAGATGGGATTTTTCGTCGCTACGCGGCCAAAAGGCACGAATGCACGAAAACCCCCTCCTCCATTGAGATCTCCCCGCCGCCAGAAGCGGCATCGTGCCGTTGCCGCCCCCGACGGCAGTCAGCCAGCGCTGCCGCCTGGAGCTGCAGACGCCGCTGCCGCCCCCGGGCGGCAGCAGGCGCTGCCGCCTCGATGACAGTCCCCTAGCAGCAGCAAGCGCTGCCACTCGACGCATCAACCGCCGCTTTTGCCTGACGCGGCAACGGTAGAACCCCCCTCCCCGCACGCGCGAGACGCAAACGCTAGCCGTCGGTAGCGGCGGCGCGCGCGACGAATCCCTAGCTGCCTGAAGCAATGACGCGCGCGACGAAACCCTAACCGCCCGAAGCGGAGACGCGCACGGAAAAACTCTAGCCGCCCGAAGCGGCGGTCTCTCCGGCGCAAATGCTTTCCGCCCGCACGGGCCCGCACGACGCATCCAAAAATCCTAACTGGGTTTTTCCTAAAAACTTCGTTTTTACAAGTTCTTTTTCAGAATTTAATTAAGTTTTTCTTCGTTAAAATCTAATTAATGCTTTATTAATCATCACAATTTTTTTTCTTGGATTGTTTGATTATTACACGTTTAATAATTAGGAAGATCCTGTGACCGCTTTGTCGTTAGTTAACTAACCTAACGGTGTATGACATTGCCCAGTGGTCCAATAATTATTAAACGAAAAATTTTCATTTCCATTATAAAATGTTTGTGATGATTAAATGCATGTGTAGAAAATTATATGCCTGCCGCATATTTAATGATTCTGTTATGTACATTTTTATTTAGCATGCTAAAATCACAATGACATAGTTTAATGCCTGTAGCAAAACTATATGTCTGCGATGAGATTATTTAAATGCATGCCGCATATAAATAGCATGTGTATACATCATACTTGTTTCAATTCAGATTAATTGAGCATAACTTTTTACTTTACGAGCTTTATATTATATGTATGATGTGCTCATGATATGACAATATTTTATGATAAAAAACCAATAATGATTTCAAAAAGTCTAACGTCATATCTAATTCGACAAAATGAACCTGGAGTTCAAAATCAATGAACCTGAAGTTCAAAATCAAATCAAAAGTCAACACCCCGTTCACCCTAATAAAAATTAACAAGTACGATGGGTTATATGAAAAACATTTATGGGATTTCTTTTAGAAATACGCATTTTACGGTAAATAGATCTCTCAGATTTATGGTTTGTATAAACCAATATTGACACCAGCAGTTGTCATAACACTTCTAAACTCTTTTAGAATAATCTCACTCTATAAGGTATGTTCTTGAATCTAGCCTTAACCTTAAGCGTACGCCCGAAGTCGTGGCTTAAAAGATAAGTGAGAAATTATAAATTTCATAGCCATGTATGTGTTTTCCCTTGAGCATGATTCTTTATCAACATAATACTTGAATGACTCAATAAAAATGGCCTGAAGACCATACTTGAGTTTTCAAATAGACTTTTAAAAGTCCCTCATAAATTAGAAAAGTGGAAATATAGAAACTAACTCAATTCCCTTGTATATGTCTACTTCGTAAGACCAATATTCATTCTTCCTTATGAATGTCAATGAGGAAAGCTGAAAACAGGGGAAGTCTTGTATTAAATGAGAAAGGGAAGATATGATATACCTCGACATGGAGTATGCAATGGCAACCCAATATCAGACCAGAAGTTCTGACAAGAACCATAATGCTTTTTGCAATATGAATGGGCATTAACCTATGCCATAGAAAAATATATACATATCTAGTCTAAACGACGAAAGTCAAATTGACTGCATGTATATTTCGCTACTCCCCGAGGACAAATAAATTTTGAAAATAAATTTGATCTGTTGTTATAATATGAGTCTACAATGAGCACAATTGTGGACGTATATTTTCTAGAACACACATCATACTATGAAACTTATTACTGCAACATAATTATTAGTAGTATTCTCTTGCAGTATATATGTGTTTAAATGCATCACCACAATATTTATTATTGATTTCATGCTTTTTACACATTTCATTTTACTGTGAATGATTTGTCATCCTGAATACTCCTAAAATGAGGATGCCATTGACTCTCTTCACTCCCTACATATGGCTGATGATGTACCTTAGAGTACTCATCTATTTATCCTCTTAAAATGGTCATAATCAAAACCTTGTTATCCAACCGCAGTCCAGATTATTATTAATCACAACGGACATATTACCTTACTGGGATATTGGTTGGGCTTTTACTTACCCTCACACCACCCTCAAAAATGCCGCAGTGGAACTTATTCATCGGGATTAACCCTCCTAGATGAATATATTCCGAGATCCCCAAACGGGGGAGGCATTAGAGCACATCTTATAGATGGAGCCTTGACGGGTTCATATCCCTAGTTCTATGCTCAACTTCATTGAAGTCGAGCTTATTGCGGATTTTTTGGCTAACATTGGAAAATCAATTATATTTAACAACTGGAAGAAAATTGAACACCCTGAAGTTTTGTGTTCACACCCAGAAATGGGTTATATGTAAATCATTAAAATGATTTAAACGGATTACTTATCCATTAAAAATCCAGTTGTAGGTGACCATGTGGGAACATGCAAACCATCAAAACGCATCCTTAGAACCTATTTATATGAGCCTGATCACCTCATATAAGCAGTTTCCGAGAACCCCTAACGGGGGAAGCGTTTAGAGCACATCTTATTGATGGAGCCATGATGAGTATACATCCCCATATCACTACTATGGACCATCAGAACACAGAACTATTTATCGGAAGTAATTACCCCAGATAAATAGATTCTGAGCACTCTGAACAGGGGAAGCATTTAAATCACCTTTCCTAAGACGTTCATTGATGGGCTCTCTTTTAAAGACTTGATGTGATCCTGAAGATCATTCATAACCTTAAATTCCCCAGTATTAGGTTGAACAAAAATACTATAATCATCCATGAGCCTGAAGCTCAATTTGACCATTTAAAACATTAAATACATATGATCTGATTATCATGAATAGTGATGAGATCCTGAATATCCACACTTATGAAATTGTTAAACAGTTATCAGACATAGCTACTGACAATATAAATATTGTCAAATTCACACATCCCTGCTACCAAAAATCCAGCTAGGATTGACATACCAACCATAATGGATGCAATCCACCAATAGCAGAAGTGGATATCCTTAATGGATGAGATGACATACCACTAGGCTCCAAAGCGAGATATAACTCCTGGAGACCCTAAAACAATACCATCACAGAAAGTGAGCTCATCTCCATATCCTCTCCGTTTCCAGAACCTCCAGACGAGATGGATCTGGAATAAATTGAATAATGTACGTACACGGAGAGGTATTTGGATAAAACACACTTGTCGACAATTACTCACATTTCATTTTACCATTGATATCGTTCCCACTCTCCGTTTCCTGAAGCCAACGCAGAAATTTGGCCAGATTATGTGGAAGGAAGCAATAATAAGTTGAGCTGGACTCACTTATGAAATGTGAAGTGTTTGGACCTGAAGTCCTGATATCAAGAGATATCAAACATGTGGGGTTACCGAGTATTGTATAAATAAATAAAATCGTATGCTATAAGCAAAACGCTATAGCATTAGAGGTTTATTTCACAGAAACCAGGAAGTAACCATGTAAGATGAGCTTAACTCACTTACAAAATTATTTGAACTGATGCATCAGGCTCCCTGATCATAGTTGCGAAAACCATACGATTGGCAAAGATAATTTTAGGCTATGTTGCTATGGATGCTGTGACAACATACCCTTATGAATAATCATCCTGAAGATGAAACCATCATCCTGAAGATGAAACCATCATCCCGAAGATGAAACCATCATACCGAAGATGAAACCATCATCCTGAAGATGAAACTATCATCCCGAAGATGAATAATCATCCCGAATATGAAACCATCATCCTGAAGATGAATAATCATCCAGAAGATGAATAATCATCCAGCAGATGAATTATCATCCAGAAGATGAAATTATCATCCAGTCGATGAAGAAACATGGATAATTGCAATCCACTAATACACCTACTGGTTGTATGGATACACATTAAGACCCCTTCCGTTCGCTGGAAGAGGGGAAGTATATCCTAGGTCCCGAAGTGCCTTACTCAAGTGTCTTTTGTACACTCCTTTATCTGACAGTAAACCCTTTAACCAGATACAGTGCAGCGCCTGCAGCGCACCACTGGACCAAATATATGTAGCTTCTGCGCTACCTCCAAGGGTCAAATATCATCCAACATGTTAAATGTATTTGCGGATACAGGTTACAGATCATCGCGATGACTACAACAAAGGAACGACCAACTCCTGGAGACCAACAAAGCATGCTTCCAAGGCAACATCAATCCCACCATCCCGAGAGGCTCATCGATCCAAGAAGCAAATCATAAGTATGCACAGCCAGGTCCTGCAGTACCTCGCAGACACAGTGACAACTGGGTCAGAGACGTGGTGCTACCTACCGAGTCTGCAGACCACTCATCTTCAGAAGAGCTCCCTCAGATTCAGTAGCTGCAATAGATGAGCGATACTTGTATAGATGAGCGATGTCTTGTATAGATGAGCGATGCCTTGTACTATGTACTTATTATCGGAACACTGTAAGAGATTGATGTATATTTGACTAGAAGATCTGCAAGCCTGCAGCTTGTACAGATCAGGGGGAGTCAAATGTAGTGTTACTCTTTTCCCTTGGCTATTGGTTTTTCCCACTGGGTTTTCCATAGCTAAAGGTTTTAACGAGGCAACCTCATTAACTCTGGATCCAGAAGTATCCACCCCCTAAATACTTCCACTAATCAGGGAAAGTTATGGAAAACTGTACTCTTTTTTCCTTGGCTATTGGTTTTTCCCACTGGGTTTTCCATAGTTAAAGGTTTTAACGAGGTAGTTATCCCTAACTTAGGACCCAGAAGTATCCACCTCTAGTGATATCCATCGATCAGGGGAAGTTATAGAGACTTGTACTCTTTTCCCTTAGCCACTGGTGTTTCCCACTGGGTTTTCCATGGCGAAGGTTTTAACGAGGCAATAACTCTTAAACTTGGGATCCAGAAGTATCCATAGACCCATGATCAAATAAGCTCTTTGAACCCTGAAGCGTTCATCACGGCTTACAACAATGGATGGATAAGGGGAAGTGTTATAAACGGGCTTTTGGAGGCCCAATCCGTTAGTGGGTATCTACCCATTTATGTAACCCTATTGCTATAAATACAGGGCTATGGATTCCATAGCCACCAAGTTTTACAACAAGAAGCTTTTTTCCAAATAAATTCAAACATAGGAAGATAAAAGAACACCGGTAGTGCCCTCTTTCGTCCAAATCTTACTTTTGGCACGATATAATATGCCACCTTGGATTGTTATTGATGCAAGACATCATTTACCAATCTTATATAAACGAAGAACTATAAGTTTCTTCAAATATAGTGACATGTTCATTATCCCATTAAATGGGAAAAATGACTACGAGAACATCTCCACTTCACGTGGATATTGAATCTCAATACTTCCTCTAATAGAATATATATGATATATTTTACTATCATCATTAAATTATGAAGACCCTTAGTCTCTTGAGAGTATTTTAGTTCACTCCCTAATAGGGCTGATGATGAACATTAGTGTACTCATTTATATATCCTCTTAAAATGGTCATATTCAAAACCTTGTTATCCAGCCGCAGTCCAGATTATTATTAATCACAACGGACATATTACCTTACTGGGATATTGGTTGGGCTGTTACTTACCCTCATAACAATTGGGTATGAGGGTAGCTCAAAATGGCAATGCCCCGAGGGGGTGGTTAGACAATGCCCCTAAGGGGGCGGCGCACGTATGAGGACCCCCGACAGGGGGGCGGTGGTGTAGGAATTGTGCCCCATCTTTGTGTGGCATCTTCTGGGCACCAAAGTTGTATTTCCCTAAAAATTTACATTTTACCAATGGCATATTTAATAATTGATATTATATAGACCACAAAATTTGTATCGTGCTGATACAGATTCATAAGCCCAATGGAATTGATCGATGCATCCACAAATAAAATATAAGAACATGCGAATTCGTTAAACGAGATCCCATTTCCATAGATAATATCAATTTAACAAAATCCAATAGGAATCTTTCAACTTAATTATAATATAGTGAGCCTATTATAATATCAATTATATGTTAAGATTAATATAATCCGTAGTTAATGAAACACATAAACAACGACTATCTTCGCTGAGGTGTTCCTACTTAAAATCACACATCCATCTTCATACGTTATTTAATTTGCCCAAAAATTTGAGTTTTGATGTTGCCCAATTTAGTTAGTCAATGGGTAGTGGATGCAATTTCGTATTTAAAAATCCCCTAGATCAATTGCAATTTCGTATTTAGCATGCTAAAATTATGATCATGGGGAAAAATAATTTTACCTCTATATCAGATAGATCTAGCGACGAGCGTCGAAAAATATTAGATCCCTAGAATGAATCCCTGCTTCCGATGCCCAGTGGAAAACGCCGCAGCGGATCGCTGCAACAAAAGATTCCAAGGGATCGAGCTTCAACGCGTAGAAATCGCTGCAACGGATCGCAGCAACGAAGATTCCAACGCGCGGTGAGGATGATTTGAGGGGATAAAAGGAGAAGCTCAAGAACCAGAGCTAAAGTGATGATAACGTGTTAGAAAATCAAAAGAATAAGTAACCATTGCACAAAGCCATGGTTCTCTATTTATTCATAATAGTAGAATATGAAAGGACACGGGATATCAAATGTCCTCATGCGTAAGCTTGATGGGGATTAATGAGGGGATAAAGACGAGGGGAGGCCAAATGCCTCCCTCGTTCATAATAACACACTGAAACTTTTGCATACAATCACAATTGATGACATGTGTCCCTTTCCAGACGAAGAAGAAAATAACATGACACAGTCTAGTCCTTAAAGGCCGAGGTTACATCAAATCGTATATCCGAAAGCAATCAACTTGATTATAAATCTAAGTAACTTTGGGTATTCTCGTTATTATGCACCATATATGACCGTAATAGAGTTCGCTCCATACAAGTATTCAATCCTCGTTAGGACCAATTAAGTCGGTAATCATCACATGTGAGCATTTAATCCTTTTTGATCAAATTGGGATGAATACAGCAGTGGCACAGATTGATCGTCATTGGGCCAAACAAACCCTTCCATGTGTTGTACGAATTAATGTGTAATGATTGACATACCCTTCCATTCATAGATTGTTTGAATATATCACATGCTCTATCAATGTAATAAGGGTGGTGCGCGCAAGTGACCTTTTGTCCCTCAATTATTTATGATATAAAATCCAATAAGACATGGATCCAGGATCTTTTTTCCAATTTCATGTAATTCATATCGCAATCCTCAAATTTTTCTTTGATTCCTCTGGTTTTCAACAAGCAGAACATAGCTCTCTTCATCCACCAGATTTGATTTAAAGCAAGTTAATCATTCTTGTTAATCTACTTCCGTTATGCATTGATATGTGGTCGATATGGATCCTGACAAAGACTGGTTATTGATAATGAGGGGCAACAACAAGAGATGCATGCTTCCATGTCTACCTTACTAACAAGTTAGAAACAACTACACTGATGGTAAAGTTGCCAAGTGTAGTGACTGTTTCTAGCAAATTTTTTTTTACAAATTATGTAACCGTTTCAAGGTGTTCCATAAATGATATAGACTAATAACATGTGAGTAAAGAAACTTAGCATATTTCAGGAAATAATACAACAAGCAATTCAGATACCATATTTTAGGATAACAACATTTTGAGCATGCATGCAAACAGATTTCACCTGTCAGGTGTACAAAATTTCATGATACCACACGACAAAAAACAATAAATATTCAGGATACCACAATTCAGGATAACAATAGTTTGAGCATACATGCAAACTGATACCAAATGTCAGGATAACTGATACCAAATGTCCAACCCGATACAAAATTCATGATACCAAATATGCAAACAAATACCAAATCCCTTACGCCAATTTTATGATACAAAATACTGTTTTCATTGATATCAAATTCAGTATTACAAAACGATGAAAAATATACAAAATCAAAACATAGGTTATTAGCACCTTGGAAATTTGCATGATATACATGAAAAACATCATATTTCACTCAACCTCCATAATTGCATCTGTCGTGACAATGGTGTCTTGGAAAATATCGTTGAATTGTTGCATCCCTTTGACATACGCTTCCATCCATCCATTTGCCATAGCGTAATGATATCGACGCCAATTTAGTACAGCTGGTGGGACATGTCATCCGTCCAGAAAGTTAATCTATACATAGCGATTATTATTCACAAACTTAATCGTGATGTGTCTGTTAGGTGTTGGTGTTTTAGACCAATATTATTTTGATGATGTTGCTGCTAATGACTCTCATGGTTTAGTCTCAGGATTATCAAATGAACAATAGCATGATTTGGAGACTTTTAGCTTGGTGCAAGGATGGTCATCAAGGGGAGCATTGCCAAAGCTTGTGACTTGATGAAGGGAAGCTCGTCAAGTGGTGCCAAAGCTTAGAAGATGGTGGGGAGCATCAAGGCATCAAGAGCTTGAAGCTTAGACTCTAATGGAAGCATTGTAATCCATGTAATATCTTTTATTACCCGCATTTCTCTTTTTGAGTATAGGATTATTGTAATTCGTTGATATATGGTCAACTCATACATGCATATACATATAACTATCCTAGCGAGCCTTAGGATTATCATAGAATCCAATGCAATAGGTTCACCTTGCTAAAAGACTCAATGGAGTCTTTTGCTCTCCTACAGGCGACTGTTGAAGGAAGGACATGCAACTGGGTGATTCCAGGTGCCTAGTCAGCCTTCTACAGTCGACTGTAGTGCACTACTCAATTCAACTTTTTATTAACTCATACTTGAGCTTTTAGGAACAGACGACTGACATTCATTATTCAGGTGCTTGTCTTCCATCAGGCGCCTGGGAATTGTCCTACAGTCATCTATATGCCAATGTAACGGCCCGTATCCATCAATACGAGTATTTACGTATTTACGTATTTACGTATTTTTTACATTTTGAAAGTATTTAAAAATACGTGGTCAGGAGCATGATATCTAAAACGATTTTAAATTACCTTCTAACTTACCCTATTTACCTCTTCTGTCGGTAGCCCCTTCCGTCAGCTAAAGGAAACGTGGCTTCACATTTCTGTGCGGTTCATCCCCCTAGCTTAGTCAACTAGTCATTAATAATCTTATTAATATCACTTAGTTTTAAAATAATATTTTAAATTATACCAGCAGAACCCCCCTTCCCATCTGTCGGCAACCACCTTTCAACCCCCATCAACCCCTACCAGCCAACTATCCATCTCCCCACAATTTTAACTCCCGATTCCCAGATTCATCCCCCTTCAACAATCAACCCCCTTCATTAACAAACCCCACACACAAATTGATAGACAACTCCTCAAACCTCCAACATTATTTCCATCATCCAACAACCCCCTTAACATTATTTAGACCCTCTCTCCTCTCCTTATGAATGCAAGGCAGACTCTCTTCCCCAAGCCATCACAAACTTAACACCCTGGCTGATCCTCTCTTCCCCATCTTCACCTTGATTTTTCTCTTCACAAATACCTCTCTTTAAGACAGGACAAATTCACCCATTCCCCATTCGTTTGGCAGGGCAACACAAATCCAAAGGCAAACCAACCCCACTTTCCTCATCTCCTTATTCCTTCAAGAAAACTAAACCATCTTCCCAAATTCCTCCACCAACATCAAACAAATCCAAATTCACCAACCAATATCCTCCATCAAACAACCCACAACTCAAATTCATCTCCAATTAACCCAAATCGGCCAATGTCCTCCAACAACCGCAATCAAACCCAAATTCAATCAAAACCGAAGTCAAATCAAATCTCCAAATCAAAACACAAATTGGAACTGAAATTGAGAGGAAGGGAAACCCAAAACCAATTCAAATCTGAAATCAAAATTCTCAGATCCACCAACCCAAAAATCAATAATCTGCCTAAGCTCTCACCTCTCCCTTTTCCTCACTCCCCTCCCTGCCCAGGCCGGCCGTCGCCTCCCCACTGCAGGCCGCCGCCGCCGCTGCGTCCAGATTGCCGTCGCGCCCAGGCCGCAGCACCGCGTGCACCTGCCGTCGCCTGTCACCGGCACCGCCGCCCAGCCCCTTGCCGCTGATCCCCCTGCAAAACTAAAAAAGGAAATAAAGAACAGAAGAAGATGGAGAGAAGAGGAAGAAGATGGAATGAGAACATGTATGGCTGTTGGGTTTATTAGTGTTGGGTTTTGGGTATGAAGTATGCTATATTGGGTTTTAAAAGCTTATTGTGTTTGGGTATTGAAAATTATTGAATAATGGGTTTTGTGGGTAAGTTACGTTATTGGCTTATTGGGCATTGGGTTTTATTGGATAAGTCATACTTATTGGATCATTGGGCTATTTTGTTAAGTTAATTTATTATTCAAGTTTTTATTATAAAACTAGTTTAAGTTTATAAAAATAAGTTTAAAATCAATTAGTATAATGATGTTAGTAAGTTAATACAAAGTCAATGTTAGTTAGTGAGTAAGTTAATATATGTTAGTATAATAGTTAGAATTAATAGATAAGATAATGAAATATTAGTTTCGAAATGTTAACCGATAATATTAGTTCTGTTAAATCATATATATTAGCTTGTATCACAGTAGATTAGTTAATATGTTAGTTTGTTAATGAGTTTGGTTAATATCAGTATATTAGCTTGATAAAATAAGTGTTGTTAAAATGAGTTTATAACAATAGTTTAAAATCAGTTTAATAGACATACTATTAGACTTTTTAACTAATGTTATGCTAATTGTTAGTGATATTAGTTATATCATATTAATTCTGTTAATACATCCAAGTTAATAACAGTAGGTTATATATGACCATGTATAAGTTAGTTATAATGATAATTAATTAGTTAAAACTCCCGTTTGATACCAAATCGGTGACGCAGATAAATCCTGCTTTACGCTACGATCACTTGGACACCCAACGCCCGCCCCCTCCTCAGATCTACGCATCGTATAGTAGGTTCCACACATCTATTTAATCTAAATAAAATAATATGTGTTAATGCAAGTGTGCCTTTTACATGTTTTAAATATTGTTACATTTGATTGTTAAACCAAGAATTGTTAATATTGCTTTGTATTATACTGCCTACCATGCTGATACTTAATATGGTATCATGCTTCACATCATGCTTGTACACACTTGATAGAATGGACATTCATGGAATACTTGAAAGAACTTGAATTTGTGAACTCGCGCCCTCAAAGGAAAAATCTTGAATTCGTGAACTCGTGCACTTGATTAAGCTGGCTCATGTTCCAGCACAACATTTTAGGCTGGCTCGTGTTCCAGCACAACATTTGGGTGGGGTTAGGGTTGAGCGGCAACTAATCCTGTGTGTAAGGGTCCCCTTCTAGAGGACCACTCGCATGCGGTGGGTGGCATCAATCACGGTTATACCCCCGAGAGAAGAAGAGATTCACTCACCATGTCTTAAAGGTAAGAACCTTATACAAATAGAAATCATATGCATGTACATGGAATCAACTATTGTTACTTCACTTGCACATTAGAATTGCCATGACTATCGTGTTGTACTTTCCTTAACGCTACCATGTTCATAATTGTATTGTTGGTTAAATGTATAACTGTGACACTAGAATTGCTAATTGCTATCATAAATTGTGTAACCTGCTAGCTTCTCTCTTACCATGCTTATGTATAATTGACATGCTCACCAGGCTTTGCTTTGTGCACTACACCCTAATATGCTCACATGTTTTTATTCTGTTAGTAGACAATGCCATTACCCTGCTATATTCTTTTAATTGTTTAAATTAGATTGATGCTAAAAACCTACATGAGTAACCCTGACGGGCATTGTATTTGTGTTTTAATGCAATGTCCGTCAGGTTCTGAGGGCATTTTTGCAGATCCTAGTTGCAACGTAACGTGACCCACTAGTGGCAGGATTCTCCCAGGAGGATATTCTTAGGCTGCTTTTCCTTGTAGTTCAATTGTATTAAATTTATGCATTATGTGTTGTAAGAGCCATAAGGCCTCTCTTCCTTTCATTATTATTGTATTCCATTCTTGAGACTATTGAGATTGTAATAATAATTATCTGTGTTGTTTTGAGTATGCATGCAAGAACCTGCAAGATTTCACACAGACGCTTATTGTGTTAAGTAAAGTATGAAAGAATAGCAAAAGCACCTCCTCCTTACTTGCACATGCGGACCCGCTCGCGTCCTCGCTCCCAATCATAATGGGAAGCGGGGCGTGACAGCCAAAGTGTGTAACATGTATTTTCAGGACATCAAGCCGACTGATTCAGAGTTTACAGTCGCCAGTATATTTTCAGGCACCTGGACATTGGTCATCAGTCGTTTGAATGCACAAGTGTGTAAGTTGCATTCTCTCTGTTTCTTTCCATCCCATGTGACAGTCGCAAGCTGAAGTTTATTCAGGTGCCTGCTCATTTACATGTGCATGTGTAGCCTTCTACAGTCGTATGTCCTGTCTCCGATTATAGCAGCTGGTAATTTTTTAGTCATTGACCAGTCGACTGTCAGACCTTTTTCGGTCGATTGTCTTAGCCGTAAACTGCCAAAATCTAGCAGTTGCAGATTTGTTCATTTGGCCTCTTTGCTTGGTTTTATGGGTTCCTTTGGGCTTCATATATATAGGAGATGGCTAGTTCTACTGGAAATCTTGGTTAATATTGAATATCTTAGTGAATCAATAAGCCGCTCCAAATCTCTCATTTTCTTCATATGAGGGCATTCCTCTTCATGCATTGAAGTCAAGCTCAAGGGAAATCATCCAAGTGCAATCAATCTCATCTCATTACTTGGAGATCCTCTTCCATGCCTTCATCTTCATATTGAGTAAGTTCATCTCAAGGCATAGGTAAGAGTATTTATTTCATCTTTGTGTAAGTTGAAACTGAAATTCAGTACGCAGTAATGAATCTTAAGAACAACGCAACAACACACAGCATACAGAGACACACAAGACTTGGTAACGCAGTTCGGTGCGCACACCTACATCTGCGGGGCCACGCCCAGAAAAGTAGAATACTTCACTATGAAAATCAGAGAATACAAACTCTAATAACCACGCTTCTATAAGGCAGAACACACTCTCCCTTTATACAAACCGTGAGGGGTGATCGCAATCAACCCCGTGAAGTATTCTTGGCAAGCTCCCCGTGCCTGCAAGCTCTCCTTGCACCACCGACTAGATCAACTCCCTTGATCCTACGTGCGTAGTCGTCGGCCTCCCTCCCGGAGTAAACTCACAAAACTTTAATCGCAAAGTCCATGACCTAGCCGCCAATCGCTCCGAACCCTAAAAGCAAGTATTCCCGCAATCGACGGTACAATCAGCACTGATTCGATCAGATCAAGATGCAGCTCGTTAACTGCAATACCTGCAACTTCTACAGCTAGAAGAAGATCCCTAAATATCCGCAGGAGATCGTTGCCAGGATATTGCCGGCGAAAATCTCTCCAACCGTTTCTCAACCAAGGTAACGAGAGATGTACAAAGCCAATCAAATCTTTAACAGTTATTAACCTCCATAAATACCTGAACTGTTAAATATAGAGACATGAGATCACGCGGACACCAGTCTCGGATCCACGAATACTATGAGCAGCCAAAGTCGCATATAGACACAGCATGTTGAACATCCTGGTACAATAAACTGTTCAACAATCCATCCAACAACCTAAACTGACTCGATTCTCTTCTTCAGATGGTAGTGGCTCAGATGCAACAAAACGTACAACAAAATGTCCAACAACCCCCAGATAACTTGTCAAAACTTCAGGAAGTAAAGAGCAAGCGATGATAATCAGAGTGCCACATATGACAAGTAATGCATTCATGAATAGCAAGGATAAAACCTAACAGAAACCCTAGCTTTTCGTGTGAGAGCTAGTTACTCTCGGTGTGAGAGTTTAACCCTTGTGCAGGATTGGTTGTCTACTCTCTGTGTGAGAGTTGTAGAATTCAAATCCACAGTATGAGGTATCTCTGAGTGAGATTGTATTCACTCTCTTTGTGAGAATTATAGTGAATATTTGGTGTGGCTGGACGTACCCAAGTTTGGAGAACCAGGGTAAAATCTTGTATTACCGCTTGCTGATTGTGGTGTTTAAATTCCTCTTGCATTTATAATTCTGCATTTGCAAGTTTTATTTTTAAATATGCAATGTGTGCTATTACTCTATTCACCACCCGTAGAGTGTTTGTTCTTAGTATTACATGGCATAGACGGTCCTTACAATGTCGACGGGTTGCTAATGGTTCTGGTGCTGATCTTATAGGGGAAAAAGGTACAACCCTGTAACTATGATAGAAAATGTAGAGCACAATTATAAAAAGATGTAATGAGATGACCCGCATCTGGCATTGTAAGGGCCTGATTTCGATGTGCACGTATTTCCATAACAAGACGATTTCAAAAATGAGTAAATGATTTTTTTATTTTTTTCGTCGCTCAAATCTAAAAATGGACTTCATATCTGTGATCATCGCGATGATATGAACCCGTGGTATTTTTTTCGTACACGTTTAGTTTCGGGGGCAAAATGGTAATTTAATACCCCTAATTACTAATTACCCTTTTTCACTAATTATGTTTTACTTAATTACTTTTAACCTAACCCCACCCCGTTAAGTAGCCTCCTAAGTTGGTGAGATTCGAAATAATTGGATCTCAACCCCCCCAAATTCATTTCATGCATACCATTATTTATTAATATTATAAACTTATTTAAATATATCCCATCTCCCCTCTCACCTTCACAGCGTGCACACACAGAGGTTCCCTCTCCCTCGTTCACTCTCGGCAAACCCACGGCCACAACCACCTCCTTCTTCCTTGACACCACCATCATCATCCCCTTCTACATCTTCTTCTCTTCACCCCCACAACACCTCACCAAACCCATGTACATTAATTATACCTAGATCACACACAACTCACACTCAAATTTGATTGGATCCTGTCAACTAATGCCAATCTCTCAATCATGTGTTCAGGTGCCACCAAACTTTAGCACAACACAATTTTCCCACGTAGAGAATATGAAAGATACCTATTTTCGATACCATTTAACGTGGGCAAAATATGATTGTATCCACACAATCTCGTCTTCGGCACCCCGCATCTCCATCTCCGTACGAATCGCACCCATGCTCGCCCTCCCCCGATAGGGAGCCGAGACCCCTCCTCTGACGAGGCGCCCCCAGCCCCGCAACGAGCTCTCTGAGCTCCGAGCACCAATGACGAGCTCCGACATCGTCAACCGAACTCTCAGCCTCAGTTCAGACGAGCCTCCAATGTGCCCACCGAGCTTGCCGTTCGCTGCGCCACTCTAAGCCGCCGTGGACCATCTTCCCTGGGCTCAGAGCACCGCCAAGCCCATCGCAGAGCTCTCGTCACCAAGCACAACCGCCTCTCCTCCGTTCAATAGCTACGAGCCCACGAGAAGAAAACACATTCGAAGCCTCCGCCACAAGCCCGCCTCGCCGTCGTCCCTTCCACTACGTCAGTTTCCCCTCCACCGTCTCCGATGCCCCCACCGCGAGCATCAACTCCGTCCCACGCAACCCCCCAAGCTGGGCGAACCGAGCTTCCCTGAGCACCCCAACACGCGCGCGTGCAAGGAGCAAGAGAATGGTAGCTTACGCAAAGGATCAGTGAGGGATTTGGAATTTTATAATAATATAATATTATTATTTAAGTTTATTTATTGATTGAATAGTGACTTTTTGATATACGTATCAGAATACTAAACGGAGACCACCAGAAGATCTGCGCCTTCGTCACGAACACATATGCGCTGGTTTCGTTTGAATCAGTCGAGTATATCTCCCGTAATAAATTTTTAAAGTTGTCCGCTGTATCCTAATAAATTATTTCTTCCATGTTTCACGTAAACTTAGGTGTGATAAAATTGTCTATAAATCTACTAGTTAAAACGAACATTTTGACATATCATATGAAAATTTCTGACGTGTATATTTTTTTAATAAATCGTTGAACGTTACGATAATTATTTTATAATTTCGAAAATTAGTTTATACTTCATTTTAAATTTGTAAAATTGATTTTAAGCTTTTAAAAATTATAAAAAATACATATGAGCTTCAAAAAAGTATTTTCTTTTTAGATAAAATTATTTTCCTCGTATCTAGCCTATCTGAAAAATTATTAATACATATTTTGACGGGTTCCTTTTCTTCGCACCGTCAGACGACTAATAGTTTTGTAAGGATGCCCATGAGTTGACAGAGCGAGAGTTTGATCCATAGGCTGCGGATTTTAGAGTTCGAGTTGTGACGAATTTCAATATGTACTTCTTTTCTATCATGTATCTTTGTTGGAGTATGTTGTACTATATGGATTGTAATAAATGGACCCCTATTTTAGTATCTTTTGTACATCACTGCATCATGGCTATATTGTTTTCACTAGTTAATTGCAGACATGCGAATGTAATCAAATAAGTAATGGCCCCCTGAGAGCGGATCGTTACAAGTTTGGTGGCCCATGCAGGTCCGTGCTAACTACCTCGTGAACAATATAGTAAGATCGGGATGTACTGTATAAATACTCAAATTGACCTCTCGAGTACATGATGTCTCGAGTGTTCACATGTATAAAATATACAGGCAGAGAGTACTTATTACCCATCTTCCTTGAGCATCATTACCTTCCTTGGACTCCTAACCCTCTACTGGGAACTTTTTTTCATTCTTTGATGAATCTTCTTCTAGTACATTCCTTTGATAACAGTTAGAGTGACCTTCCATAGATAGAACCGTTCATTCACATCATCGCCATCATCCTTCTTGTGATGGGCTTCATATCGTCCTATTTATTCTTAGAATACTTCTTAGTCACAGTTAGTTCACCTAAACCCTGGCTAGACCCCTTTTGTAAGGGGACAACTATCGAAATTTTCAACCATCCAAAGTTTGAGCTCAACAATGAGAGCAGATCAAGAAGAACCAGTGGAGTTCAAAATCAGATCAACAGAGGCAATGACAACTACAAAGGAAGTTGAGCCAAGGAAACATGAAGTGATTCGGAAACTCATGGACATGTTTACGTACATTCTCATGGGATTGCCTTCGGATCGAATCCTCGAGTTTTCGATTGATTTGGTGTTAGGCACCCGACCAATATCGAAGGCACCATACGCACAACGCCACATGAGCTTTGGGCTCAATTGGATGATTTGTTGCGAAATGAATGAATACGACCTAACGTGTCATCTTGGAATGCTCATTGTAAGAATGGATCTTGGCGCAAGAGTATCGACTATCAATCGCTGGACAAGAAGACTGTGAAGAACGAACGTCATCTTCCTTGCATTGGTTATATCTTGATCGACTTGTAGGGTCAAGTAAAGTTGGACTATACGAATACTTAATGATGTCGTTGATGTGGTCAACCCACTGCTGGTATTCATGAGTCTCGTATTTTACGAGTACTTAGGTGTATTCGTGGCAGTTCTCATCAACGACATTTTGATCGAAGTACGCTCAGAAGCTTGCCAAGCATTTGAGGATGGTGCTAGAGAATTTAAGAAGAGCCAAACCGAGACGTGCAAGCGTAAGCAGCTACTTATTCTTCATCATTCTTAAGCTCGTAGTCTTCCTTTACCGCTGCTAGTTTCTTGTACCGGTTTTCCCTTGGTTGGGGCCTTTTACCTCGCTCATCGTTCACACGCCTCTTTATTTCCTTTTGTCCGTGTTCGCTCCTCGAGCCCCGGCCTAGCCTACAATACCCTACCCCGACGACGACTTCGGCGTCCTATTTAATCCCCTCTCTCTCCCCGCTAGCCCAACCCATCTCGCCTCAAGCTCATCCGGCTTCACACAGAGCCCCGCCATACTGCCCATCGCCGCCAAGCATCTGCAGTCGCCGTAGGACATGGACCGACAACTACCGATGGCCCTCCGACATTATGTTTTAGGATTTTTGCTATTGTTGGGCTTAGCGACGTCTCTCTCCGCCACTTTCGTTGTCGCCGTGTGGTTATGATCTTGGGAAGTTGCGATTCTTGTGATTCTTTTGAGCTTTTTGCCCTGGATCTTGCCTCTACTGGTGTCGCGCTTAGGCATCTCCTTGGACCCACTTCTTCGAGTTTGCTGGACTGTGGGTTCTTGGTTGTTGGTTTATTTAGGGTTGACGATGAGAGATGTGGATGTCAACTATTGGTGTTGGCAAGGGGTATCGTTGTCGATAGGAATTGGCATGCTATTGGCCTTAGGTACTGAGGTTGGATGTTAGCCTTGTGTTCGGATTTGGATGATGGCTTCGGTGTTAGGTTGTTGTTGGAGGTTACAGAAATTGATGGAAAGAGTGATATCGATAAGTATGGTCCTTCAGAGTTGACCTTGCGCTTGTTTCTTTGTGTTGTCTTGGACGTTGGTTTGTAGTTGGGCATTATGGAATTTGATAGCATTGGTGCTTGGCTGGTCATGTGTAAAAGCACGAATGCATATGGATTAGCCGATATCCCTTTGTATGCTATATTATGAATGACATCCCCGGCTATGCCCCATTAATCACAATTAGCACCAGTAGAAACTTTAACCTCGTAATCTCCCTTTTGATGTGGTTATCTAGCTTGCTACTGGCTTATTACCTCAGGTTCCGAGTTCGAACAGATGTTGTCATCATAATAGCCCTCATTTTCATGTGATACAATTATCTCACATTAACTTTGGTTACTTGAGAAGTCGGAGTAGCTATCGTGATGATACTTGTCTTGGGACTAGCTACGGAAGCTATGGTGATGTTAATAGTATATATTTATAAATAACATCTCTTGTTTTCTTGATGCTAAGATATCACATTATATTTCATGCTATTAACACCTTATTTTACTAGATCGTTATCATTCATCCAGCCTTCCCTTTGATCGTTTAATTGCTTATGCGACGATCGGTCTTCTAAATTCCGAGGATGGAATTTTTATAAGGAGTGTAGAATGTAACAACCTGATTTCGATGTGCAAGTATTTACATAACAAGATGATTTCAAACGATTTCAAAAATAAGTAAATGAGTTTTTTTTTCTATTTTTTCGTCGCTCAAATCTGAAAATGGACTTCGTATTCGTGATCCTCGCGATGATACGAACCCGTGATATTTTTTTGTACACGTTCAGTTTCGGGGGGGAAATGGTAATTTTATACCCCTAATTACTAATTACCCCTTTTCATTAATTACATTTTACTTAATTACTTTTAACCTAACCCCACCCCATTAAGTAGCCTCCAAAGTTAGTGAGATCCGAAATTATCGGATCTCAACCCCCCCAAATTCATTTCATGCATACCATTATTTTATTAATATTATAAACTTATTTAAATAGATCCCATTTCCCCTCTCACCTTCACTGCACACACACAGAGAGGCTCCCTCTCCCTCGTCCCCTCTCGACAAACCCATGGCCACCACCACCATCATCCCCTTTTACATCTTCTTCTCTTCACCCTAACAACACATCACCAAACCCATGTACATTAATTATACCCAGATCACATACAACTCCAACTCAAAGTTGATTGGATCCAGACAACTAATGCCAATCTCTCATTCATGTGTTCAGGTGCCACCAAACTTTAGCACAACACAATTTGCCTATGTAGAGAATATGAAAGTACTTATTTCTGATACCATTTAACGTGGGCAAAATATGATTGTATCCATACAGCCTCGTCTTCGATACCCTGTATCTCCATCTCCATGCGAATTGAACCCATCCTTGCCCTCCACCGACAGGGAGCCGAAACCCCTCATACGACAAGGCACCCCCAGCCCCGCGGCAAGCTTTCTGAGCTCCGAGTACCAATGACGAGCTCCGACGTCGTCAACCGATCTCTCAGCCTCAGTTCAGACGAGCCTCACATGCGCCCACCGAGCTCGCTGTTTGCTGCGCCGCTCTAAGCCCCAGTGTACCATCCTCCCTGAGCTCATAGCACCGCCAAGACCATCATGTAGATCCTGTCACCAAGTATAATCGCCTCTCATCCATTTGATAGTCACGAGCCCAACGAGAAGCAAACATAGTCGAAGCCCCAGCCACGAGCCCGCCTCGCCGTCGCCCCTTCCACTACGTCGGTTTCCCCTCCACCATTTCCAACGCCCTACCGTGAGCTTCATCACCCTCCCATGCAACCCCCCCAGGCTGGGCGAACCGAGCTCCTGAGCACCCCAACACGCGCGCATGCAAGGAGCAAGAGAACAACACCTCACGCAAAGGAACATCGAGGGATTTGGAATTTTATAATAATATAATATTATTATATAAGTTTATATTTATTGATATGAATAGTTACTTTTTGATATACGTATCAGAATAATGAACGAAGACCACCAGAAGATCTGCGCCTTTGTCACGAACACGTATGCGTTGGTTTCGTTTGAATCAGTCGAGCATATCTCCCGTAATAAATTTTTAAAGTTGTCCGTCGTATCCTAATAAATTATTTCTTCCAAATTTCACGTAAGCTTAGGTGTGATAAAATTGTCTATAAATCTACTTGTTAAAACGAACATTTTGACATATCATATGAAAATTAGTGGACTTGTATTTATCCTAAATCCCTACATTTCTGGTTTTCAATAAGAAAGTAAATCAATGGTCCTGGTTTAACTATCATAGTGAATGATCAGGAAACTACTCTATTATTTTTTAATATAATTGAAGTAGTGGAAGTTGATAATTGATGTTCTTATTATGGATTTACCAAGCCGACTGGCTTCACTTGGACCCAAGTTTTGGATCACCATGCTTGCGGGGATAGTGACATACTTGGCCAACCTTTACTAAGCCCGTTTGTGTGGAGTAATGCTAGAATTCCAATTTTCAGCAATTCGCAAACATCGATTATAAATATCTTTAAATGAGTTACTTCAACCTTTTCATCATCATGATAACTTCCTTTTCTTGTTCACCCTTATTTACCATGTTCTAATGCTTGTCATTTGAAAAGTATGCATAGACTTTGGATACACTTGTTGCATGATTGCTCGCGTTTAAATAGTCACATCACTTGCTGCATGACATCTATGACTTAGTGAATGCTAATAAATTACCGAATGAAATATCTTGTGGTACATCATATGTAATATCTCGTGGTACATCTTGTGGAATATCTCGTGGTACATCTTGTAGAATATCTTGTAGTACATCTCGTGGAATATTTTGTGGAACATCGCATAATAAACATATACTTGATACACATGACACATCACTAGTGTGACGACCCGATCCCCATGATGCCAGGGAAGTACGAATCTGTCCCTGGTATCCCGGAGTGGCGAGTGTTACGAATATAGGGAAGAAAATAAATGCAAAAGCTAGCAGGCCACTGCGCACTGTTGATGTAGTACTTGAAATGACTCTAACCATAACCACGCAGAACACATAACTAAGGAACAACACAGAATAACAACAACACCAACCAGAGCACAACACTAAAAGTACATCATCCACATGTACATACTGCAATAACTGATACACCATCTCAGTTCTACCCCACCGGTAAACCCCAAGTACAACAACTCTCTGACTCCTCTCCACTCCCCATCCCACACTCTCAACTCCACACTCTCAACTCTGACACTAGACTCCTCTGCTCCACCTGCTACCAACTCCAAGAGCCAACACATAAAAAGTCAACGGGGGCACGTCAACGCGTGTCCAAGTAGGATATCACCATTCCACGTAGTATACCATCTATAGGCATGAGCTACTATGCATGGAATATGAAGTGCAATACCATAGCATGCAAGGGGAGACATATGTATTTAATGTTAAGGTAAAAGTAGGAAAACGTACCTGCCGCACTGGTGTGTTGCTGCAAAAGAGAGTTAGTACTATGATTCATATATAAAATAAGGGAATCAAAAGGGAATAACGACAAGGCATATGCCAAGATGGAAATACACAAGGTGCCAAGAGTCAAGTCACACGTATCACAACCAACTATGACTGTCAGGGGACTACGAGAGTCTCAAGCCAGGCTAGTGCCAAAAGCTTATTGGTAAGCTTATGCTATAAGTTAGGAAGCTCATGTATCCACTTTGTTATTGGAAAGCCTGGATAAATAATTAATATAAGGATCTGGACTTCACCCCAAGGGTTGGGGTGAAAATGCACACGGCGTAGTGGACACGAGCACTGTACGACACCGTGCCTCTCAGCTCCCCCGTCCCTGACAGGAGTGATGATCTCCACATATCCATCTCCACAACCACACCACATCATTATACCTCCAAGTAACCACCACTCCCGGTAAGGGCGAGTGGGAATAATCATATATCACATTCACCGTCTCCAGGGTCACTCGTGCCCTACGTTACAACACATCATCCATTCACACATACAGTGTATCCATGTCATTCAAGTCTTTAACTTCACCAATCATCAATGTGGCTCAAAGTCAATGCTGTCACATGCACATTTCTCAAATTACAGGATTCTGCCTTCATTGAGGCATTTCATCAAACACGTGTCAGGCATCATAAAAATGAATATTGGCACGTCATCAAATTTAGTAACAAATAGCATGACTAAGCACTCTTTCAAGTAGCACAGCATTCATGCATAATGGAATGGAAAATTGACATTTCTACAAGATTCAACTTCATTCAAACACACCAGCTTGCTGGAATAGCCAGGAACAGCTATAACGATCAGCACATTTCATCCATTTTCCTTGTGAATTTGACAAAACTCTTTAAATGAGAGTTGAAGATACAGTAGTAATGGATTCATCTATAAAATTTCATGCAGAAATATGGACTAGATGATTTATGGTGAATTGTTTGGTGAAACTTGTTCCGACTGTTTTTCAAACAGATTCCAGGGTCTGTAATAATTGCTATTTTAGGGCATGTTGCAGTCAGAATTTCGTAAATATGACATGGGGAAAAATTTTAGAGCATGTTTTTATCTTTAAAATGTGACTAAGAATACAAAATTCCATAGAGTAAGTAGGGATTGAGCTCCATTTTGCTGAACTGTGTCCAATCTAAAAGAAATTCAGACATGTTGTAAAGATGGAATTGTTACTCCTAATTATTGAACTGAACATATATCATATTTTATATGATTTTGAGGTAGGATTTCGAGATCTACATGACTATAATTATTTCAGATTTTTATTTAATCTAGTTTGAGCAGAAAACGCAGCTAAACAAGAGGACAGATTGCTAGAATTTCAAGAACAGATCCAACAACACACTAAGGCAATTTCTTTCTACATAATATGCATGTACATGTATAATAGGTGGAGATGTGTATCCTACCTCTCTTCCAAGATGATGAGAGCTTCTCTCCTTCTTCTCCTTCTTCTCCTTCTTCCTCTTCCTCTCCTTTCCTTTGTTTTCCTTTGCTTTCTCTCTCTTTCTCTTTCCTTTTCTCCTTCTATTTCTCCTTTCTTTCTTTCTTCCTTACTCTTTCTTTCTTTCTTTTTGCAATGAAATTTCGGCCAGCCATGGGGGATAGGGAGAGACATGGCTAAGGAGGAGGAGGAGAAGAGGAGAAAAATGTAGACGAAAATGAAAAGAACGGAAGGGAACGGATAAGAATGAAAGAAAGAAAAATCCAGGGTTTTCCTTTGCTTATGCTATAAGCCATGCCATTTATTTAATTACCATAATACTCTCACCAAGAATTCCCATCCACTTCCAATTAATTACAAGTTTGCCACTACTTTACACATACCCCTTTTACTATACACACTTCTCTATCTAATATTACGAAAATGCCACTATCATAACCCTTTTCACACTAATCCCGCTACACCAATCCTACACACCCATTCACACATATCCAAGCATCACACATCCATGCATCACCCCACCATTCATGCTTGTACACTACATGCATCACCTATTACCAAATGACCAAAATGTCCCTACTCAACCTAGGGAAATACATGATTGCCACTTGCTACCCTTACGCTCATAGCGTATCATATCAATACCTGACACCCTTCTACACGTATATGGAGACGATACACGTGTTGTTCATCGTATATGGCAAATCAGGCTGTGACATCCTGCCCACTTTAAAATAAAGTCCATCCCCGGCCTTTCTAGGGCAAGGGGAGGTCTCGCCAAGGGTCAACAGGTTTAGGGGTCTTCGTACCCACATAACACAACCAGCACTATGCCAAAAAACCACACATAGAGATACACATATACACATATTCCACCCATGTATATAGTTACACACATGCATAATAACAGCTACATGGTACTACACCAACCATATTCATGCATATACATTCACATAGTCACAAATATACCATACCATCTATCTACTCATATTTATGCACTAGAGTGTGCTCACATCACGTGTGCACAATATAGGTGTACATATATGGCAGAATGTGCAAGTATTCACTGGCTACTATCACTTATTAAATACCAACTATTATCACATCATTACGATACACTAGCAAATACAATCAGAATACATCAGGCACATGTAGAATGCACACACACACACACACACACTCTCTCTCTCTCTCTCTCTCTCTCTCTCTCTCTCTCTCTCTTATGGGCACACACCAGACATAGCAAAGTTCTCACCGTATCAAACACATACCATGGATACCTTTTACTAACCATCTAGGGGTGCACGTACAAGCATTATGTGTACCCACAACATGTATATGAATCTAGGGCAAGAATCAAGGACATCAAGGCCCATATAACACACTCGGACATACAGAGTACACACACAAGTTCACATATGTATCTGCACATACATCTATATAAGTAGCCATATGAATATAACTTGTATACATATATGTCTGCAGTCATATATGGATATACAACGATATGAAATCATAGTCACATGGTATTCATACACACTGTGTCACAGTCACTGGGTCACAGTCACCGTATCACAGTCACCGTGTCTCACCAAGGATCACTGGGTAGAATGATCTTACCCCCAAAAACACAAAAATACATACATCACACTTATATGCATTATATGCTTCTCGGTTATTCATATACAACCGTGTCACATACACATCATAGTACATTCTATTAGCTAGGCACACACAATCACTATGTGTGCGTACTACATATACGCAACAAGGGGCAGGAGCCAAGGACATCTAGACTCATACTTAACATACTCGAATAGGCATGAGGCGCACACACATATACATACAGGTTTCCATATGTATAATTCTACACATGTCCAATAACAGCCACATGGTTCTATAGCAGTCATATCTATGCATATTTAATCATACTCATGCACCAGCATGTGCACATGTCATATGTACACAATATGGGTGCACAAAAGAAATACATATCACAGAATAGACATGCATTAGCTGGCCACTGACACCAAACAAGAACGACACACACTCACACTTACATATATATATATATATACATATACATCACATACACATTCTGCTATCCATTTTGTGGCACAAATATAGTACTATGTGCACTCACTGCACATATAAATATATGCCTTGCACCGAGGCATATAAAAACACATACAAACATACACATGCTAACACAGATAACACGCGCATGAATATATATATCCAATTATACAAATATAGGTATAACGTGCTAATAAGCTCATATTCCACATCTAATACGTGCTATATGGCCTACACACAGGTAAGGCACAAACATGCAAGCATAAGTAATTAATAGATCGACAGGTACATACAGACCTACAACCAAATATACATACACATGTATACAGACACCCATAAGGTGTTTACGCACACAACCGACATATACATAACTTAAACACATTATTTATATATATATATATATATATATATATATATATATATATATATATATATATATATATATATATATATATATATATATATATATATATATGCTACTCACTGATTCGACTCTTATAGCCCATGATCAGATCAGAGATTTCAGCAATCAGATGGGAGGTCGAGCATGCCTGAAATTAGACTTGAGGAAAGCGTTCGACAGTGTCAATAGGGATTTCATCTTGTACTTCCTGAGGCTTATGGGTTTCCCTGAGATTTTCATCTGATGGATCAGAGAGTGCATTACTACTCCAACCTTCTCTATCCTGATTAATGGTGCTCCTGTGGGTTATTTTAAAGGTAATAGAGGTATCCGCCAAGGTGACCCTCTCTCTCCCTACCTATTTGTGGTTGCTATGGAGGCGTTCTCAGTTCTAATGGCCAAATCTATTAATATGGGCAATATCCAACCTATGCGCCGCTCTGGAGCTATTTCACATCTTTTATTTGCGGATGATCTTCTTCTGTTCTGCCGGGCAAACAAAAGATCATTTTCTGGAGTTAAAAATTTGTTGGCGGAGTTTTCCAATATTTTAAGACTACAAGTAAACTGGGACAAAAGTGCTGGCTTATTTAGTAAGGGGGCCAAAAACAAACAAGGGTTAGCGGACTTGTTAGGAATCATGATTTCTACGACAATCACTACCTATCTGGGATTGCCCCTCTCATCGAAATACCCTAAATGTGCTATTTTCGGCAAATTGGTGGATAAGTGCAAGAAGAGGATGATGGGCTGGAGTTCTTCTCTTCTATCTATCTCAGGCCGCATTGAACTTGTTAGAACAGTCATTTACAGAATTGTTGCCTTCTGGATGAATGCCTTCCACATACCAGCAAAAATTCTTAGAATCATCACATCAGCTTGCAGGCGTTTCATTTTGGGGCCTACGAGAGCTTGGTCTTGGGATGATATCTGTAAACCGAAGTCTGAAGGTGGCGTTGGGCTTAGATTGTTGGAAGATTTAAATGAGGCGACGGGGCTTAAGCTTATCTGGCGGTATCTCACATCTGACACTCTTTGGGCAAAGCACATGGTGAGGCACTATGGGGAAGTAGGCGGATTCTTTACTGCCAAAGGTTTGTTAAAACATTCCGGTACATGGAAACGTATGCTGAATTACAGAATGAAGTCCCAAAATCTTATCAGAAAGAAAGTCCGGGATGGGCTAGCTACTTCTTTTTGGAATGACCACTAGTTAAGTTGTAGCCCTATTAAAAATTTTGTTCAAATCCCAGCCGGTGCAGAAAACGCCTGTGTGCGTGACTACATGGCCAATGCCAGCTGGAAGCTTTTTCCGGTTCTGGATCCTATTAAACATTTGCTGCAAAAGGTAAAGTTAATTCCGTGGGCTGATGATTGGGAGTGGGTGCCTGGGGACCGGTTTACATTCAAACAAGCTTGGGATGGAATTCGAAAGAGAGGTTTGTGCTTTCCCTATCACAAATTAATATGGTACAGTAATCATACTCCAAAAATGTCCATCACTCTACTCCGTGCATTTCGGGGTAAGTTGCTTACTCGGGATATGCTTACAAGATGGGGGATTAATACTTCTACTCAATGTGTTTTATGTGATGATAACAAGGATGAAACTATTGAGAATCTATTTTTCAATTGTAGTTTTCCAACTACATTCTACGCAGGGCGTTTCTGAAGTTGCAAATTACAACTCCCATCATTCCTACACTAAATGAGATTGGGAATTACTATCTTGCGCACTTCGGAGGGAAGAGTGCTTTGAGCTGACTTGCAAAAACGACACTTGCGGCTATGGTTTGGCATATCTGGAAAGAGAGGAATATGCGTATTTTTGAGGGGGAGAAGAGAGGAAAGACCATCCTTTTTGAGGCTATTGCTGCCGACATCAGAGTTGTTCTGCAAGACCAAGACCCCTCTACGGAGGAGGAGACTGTTGCTTATGCCAATTGGGATTTCAGGGACATGGGTTAAATATTGGTCATTTCTATGTGGCATGATTTTTGTATTTTAGTTTTGATATTCTTTTGTTTAGCCTCATTTGGGAATTGGTTTTGATAGTGGGGAGTGACGGCGCTTGTGCCCTATCCTCTCCCTTTTGAATCCACTTTCCAAATTGGGCTATTGATGTATTTGTATATTACTTAATAAAGTTGACGCTAACCTTTCATATATATATATATATATATATATATATATATATATATATATATATATATATATATATATATATATGTTGACTAGGCTCCACTCGGATGGATCAAACATGCGGATCCATCCAAGTCAAATTTAAAATTGGGAAACCTAAATGCGAAATCCGTTCGTTGGATGTGATCTAATATGTCTAAAGTGTCTACAAACAAAATTTCAGCTAGTTTGGACATGTTTTGCCCAAGCATCAAGTGGTTGAAAAATCAATGTATTATAATAGTCATAAAATCGACTAATTTTGCAACCACTTGATGCATAGGCAAAATATGTCCAAATTAGCTGAAATTTTGTTTGTAGTCACTTTAGACATGTTAGATCACATCCAACAGAACGGATTTCGCATTTAGGTTTCCCAATTTTAAATTTGACTTGGATGGATCTGCATGTTTGATCCATCCGAGTGGAGCCTAGTCTATATATATATATATATATATATATATATATATATATGTGTGTATATATGTGTGTGTGTGTGTATATATATATATATATATAGGATTAATGTAGAGCAGGTGGCACCTGATCCAATGGATCAGGTACTAGACACAAAAAGGTGGGACCCAGCGAGTACAAGCCCATGTGGGGGCTTGTACTTCCCACCTTTTTTGTGTCTTAGCACCTGATCCATTGGATCAGATGCCACCTTTTATACATTAAATCCTACACACACACACACACACATATATGTACACTTATATGACTCATCATAGACATATCCGTCTATCACCATAGACGTACACTCCCATGTACCACTTATAATCAGTACGCATATCTAAACAAAAACCCTCAACCAAGCCATTACACTCACATCCTAGTAGGGAAACACCCTCGTTTCCCCACACCAATACTAGTTACAACATGACTACTCCCACTATTCATCAGTAATCGGTATCAATCATATATTAATATGCATTACATATAAGATCAATACCACATATGTATACACTCACCTAACACCTCATATAGTCATTCAACCATATAGGACAATATGTCTCTTCACAGTCAATCAATACTCAAGCAAATAGTTACATCACTAACGACACTACACATCTCGTATACCCACGTCTGCAGAAGTGGGATACAAGGGGCCACACATGGATCCACAGGCTCTAAACATATCTAGATGCCAGGGATTTCAGAAACCCTATGGGTGCCAGAGCCTGTATTAAACTGGATCTAAGGAAGGCTTTTGATAGTGTGAACAGAGAATTTGTCATCTACATGTTGCACCAACTGGGGTTCAACCATACTTTTATCAACTGGATCAAGGAATGCATTTCTACACTCATCTATTCTGTCATGGTGAATGGCTCTCCGTTTGGATATTTTGAGGGCAACAGAGGTCTAAGACAGGGGGATCCCCTTTCACAGTATCTTATTGTTATTGTGATGGAAGCTTTTTCTTTCATGGTGGGTAAAGCTATCACTATGCGCTCCATCCACCCCATGTGCAGATCAGGATCCGTCTCTCACCTATTATTTTCTGATGACCTCCTTGTTTTCTGCAGAGCTAACAGACACGCCTTACAGAGCCCAAAAACTTTGCTCAAAGATTTTAACCTTTATACGGGGCTCCAAGTTAACTGGGAAGAAAGTGTGGGATTGTTTAGCAAAGGTACTAAAAACCCTTCCACACTTGCCGACTTTCTGGGAATAAAGGTAGCTACAACTATCACTACTTATTTGGGGCTCCCCCTATCATCCAAATATCCGAAGGCACCTATGTACAGCAGGCTAATAGATAAATGTAATAAGAGGCTCATGGGTTGGACATCGGCTTCCCTCTCGATTGCTGGGCATATTGAATTAGTAAATACGGTAATTTACGGTATGGCCTCTTTCTGGATGCAAGCCTTCCGTCTTCCTGTTTCTATCATCCGCTCTATTTCATCAGCCTGCAGGCGTTTTATTTTGGGACCCTCTCGCATTTGGTCGTGGAAGGACATCTGCGCCCCCAAGACTGAAGGGGGCGTGGGGCTCAGACTACTCAATGACCTCAACACAGCGTCTGAAATCAGACTTACCTGGCGCTATGTTACAATCAAAGGCTTATGGTCAGAATATATGAAGGAGAACTATGGTGACCCTACCTATTTCTATACGGCAAAAGGAAGAACAACTCAGTTGGGGACGTGGAAGTTCATGCTTGCTAGCAGACGGATCTCGCAGAAACTAATTAAGAAAGAGGTAAATGATGGTCAATCAACTCTCTTTTGGTTCGATCACTGGTTGCAGGAAGGCCCTATTAGCGGCATGCGTGATGTGCGCGTCCCTGCTGGGGCTGAGCATGCCTTGGTATCCTATTACTGGAGCGGATGTAGTTGGACCAATGATCCGGCCATAGACCAGATTCGGCCACTGCTACAATCCTATAAATTACAAGCTGGAGCTGACAAATGGATTTAGTCTCGGGGGGAATTTCGGTACAGGGAGGCTTGGAACGGTTCAAGACAGGCGGGCATTAAATTCCCATACCACAAGCTGATATGGTATAAGAACCATGTGCCAAAGCTGTCCATTGCCCTGCTGCGAGCTTTTAATGACAAGTTGCTCACCAAAAAGATTCTATCAAAATGGGGAATGAGTATTGAGGGGGGATGCGTACTCTATACAGGCCATGAAGAAGAGACCACCAAGCACCTCTTCTTTGAATGTGAGTATTCGAGTTACATACTACGAAGGAGTCTTCTCAAATTGGGAGTCCATGAGACAATCTCTCCTAACCTATCTTCGGTGGGAGACTACTACCTGGCCCGATTTGACAACAAAAAAGTGCTAAGTCTGCTAGCTAAAACATCGTTAGCTTGCATGGTATGGCATATATGGAGAGAGCGAAACAGAAGAATCTTCGACAAAACTAGTAAATGCAAAACCCACCTATTTGAAGATATCGCAGCAGACTTGAGGATCGCTCTGAAACATGAAGAGGGAGATGATGAGGATGCAGTAGCATCTATGACAAATTGGGATTTCCGTGATAATGGATAGTCCTTGTATTGAGTATATGGGTTAATTGTTTTGCTTAGCGTTATGGGATACTGGAACTGGAAGTAGGGAGTGACGGCGCTTGTGTCCTATCCTCCCTCTCTCAGAACCGGTTTTCTCTTTTGACTAAGCCCATTTGTATTGTATTGTACAAATTTGCTTAATAGAGTTTTTCTTTACCTTTCAAAAAATATATATATTAAATATATTATACGTTACATTTAGTATCCATGCACGTACCCTTAACGTAGCTTGCACATGAATATACCAAACATCACATACAAGGACGTCATACAACTTCATAAGGCAATAGCCATACCATACTTGTATGCCTATACAGATCTCGAACCAAGAATCTAGAACGACCCCCAGATAACTCTATACCTCGAGCTCTTAGCATTAGGACTCTGCCCTAAGGCTAGACACTGCCCACCTTAAGATTTAACTCCTATCTCCAGAAATATCACCTGTACCACCCTCATGCAGCCGCAATGCGGTGACCTGCATGGGCCACCAAATGGGACGACCAGATCCCCAGGATACCTAGGAAGCACGAATTCATCCCTGGTATCCCAGAGTGGTGAGTGTTACGAAGATAGGGAAGAAAAGAAATGCAAAAGCTAGCAGGCCACTGCGCACTCTGAGGTAATACCTGAAATGACTCTAATCACAACCATGCAGAACAAATAACTAAGAAACAACACAGAGTAACAACAACACCAACCAGAGCACAACAATAAAGGTACATCATCCACATGTACATACTGCAATAACTGATACACCATCTTAGTTCTACCCCACCAGTAAACCCCAAGTACAACAACTCTCTGACTCCTCTCCTCTCCCCACCCACCCTCTCAACTCGGCCACTAGACTCCTCTGCTCCACCTGCTACCAACTCCAAGAGCCAACACCCGAAAAGTCAACGGGGACACGTCAACGCGTGTCCCAATAGAATATCCCCACTCCACGTAGTATACCATCTACAGACTTGAGCTACTATGCATGGAATATGAAGTGCAGTACCATAGCATGCAAGGGAAGACATAGGTATTTAATGTTAAGGTAAAAGTAGGAAAACGTACTTGCCGCACTGGTGTGTTGCTGCAAAAGAAAGTTAGTATTACGAATCATATATAAAATAAGGGAATCAAAAGTTAATAACGACAAGGCATATGCCAAGAAGGAAATACACAAGGTTCCAGGAGTCAAGTCACACGTATCACAACCAACTATGACTGTCAAGGGACTACGAGAGTCTCAAGCCAGGCTAGTGCCAAAAGCTTATTGGTAAGCTTATGCAATAAGTTAGGGAGCTCATTTATCCACTTTGTTATTGAAAAGCATAGGTAAACTATGAATATAAGGATCCGGACTTCACCCCAAGAGTTGAGGTGAAAATGCACACAACGCAGTGGACACAGGCACTGTACAACACCGGGCCTCTCAGCTCCACCGTCCATGGCAGGAGTGAGGATCTCCACATATCCATCTCCACAACCACACCACATCATCATACATCCAAGTAACTACCACTCCGGTAAGGGCGAGTGGAAATAATCATATATCACATTCCCAGTCTCCAGGGTCCAGACCTCATATCCATCATTTACTCAGACCTTCCACCTAAACCCGGGTTTTACTAACTCGCCCTCATTAGAGAGGATTGAGACATATTTAGAATTATATGTTAACATCATAAGTGACACATTAGGGGGTCATGATGGCATGGGTGCACATATCACCTTAGCTGTCCATCACTAGAAATAGGGTCATGCACTCACGTGACATGCCCTCTATCACAACACATCATCCATTCACACATACAGTGTATCCATGCCATTCAAGCCTCTAAATTTACCAATTATCAATGTGGCTCAAGGCCAACGCTATCACATGCACATTTATCAAATTACAGGATACTGCCTTCACTGAGGCATTTCATCAAACACGTGGCAGGCGTCATAGAAATGAAAATTGTCACGCCATCAAATTTAGTAACAAATAGCATGACTAAGCACTCTTTCAAGTAGCACAACGTTCATGCATAATGGAATGGAAAATTGACATTATTACAAGATTCAACTTCATTCAAACACACTAGCTTGCTGGAATAGCCAGGAACAGCTATAAAGATCAGTACATGTCATCCATTTTGCTTGTGAATTTGACAAAACTATTTAAATGAGAGTTGAAGATACAGTAGTACTGGATTCACCTATAAAATTTCATGTAGAAATATGGACTAGATGATTTATGATGAATTGTTTGGTGAAACCTGTTCAGACTGTTTTTCAGACAGATTCCAGGGTTTGTAATAATTGCTATTTTAGGGCATGTTGCAGTCAGAATTTCGAAAACATGACCCAGGGGAAAATTGTAGAGCACGTTGTTATCTTTAAAATGAGACCAAGAATACAAAATTTCATAGAGCGTGCAGGGACTGATCTCCAATTTGCTGAAATGTGTCCAGTCTGAAAGAAATTCAGACATGTTGTAAAGATGGAATTGTTACTCCTAATTATTGAACTAAAATTATATCATATTTTATATGATTTTAAGGTAGGATTTCAAGATCTACATGACTATAATTATTTTAGATTTTTATTTAATCTAGTTTGAGCAGAATTCATAGCTAAACAAGAGGACAGATTACTGGAATTTCAATAACAGATCCAACAACACACAAAGACAAATTCTTTCTACAAAATATGGATGTACTGGTATAATAGGAGGATATGTGTATCCTACCTCCCTTCCAAGATGATGAGAGCTTCTCTCCTTCTCCTTCTTCTTCCTCTTCCTCTCCTTTCCTTGGTTTTCCTTTGCTTTCTCTTTCTCTTTCTCCTTCTCCTTCTATTTCTCCTTTCTTTCTTTCTTTCTTTCTTCCTTACTCTTTCTTTCTTTCTTTCTTTCTTTCTTTCTTTCTTTCTTTTTTGCAATGAAATTTCGGCCAGCCATGGGGGATAGGGAGAGGCATGGCCAAGGAGGAGGAGAAGAGGAGAAAAATGTAGAAGAAAATGAAAAGAAAGGAATGGAAAGGATAAGAATGAAAGAAAGAAAAATCCAGGGTTTTCCTTTGCTTATGCTATAAGCCATGCCATTTATTTAATTACCATAATACACTCGCAAAGAATGCCCCTCCACTTCCAAGTAATTACAAGTTTGCCACTACTTTACACATACCCCTTTTTAGTATACACACATCTCTCTCTATTATTACGAAAATGCCACTACCCTAACCCTTTTCACACTAATCCCTCTACACCAATCCAACACACCCATTCACACACATACATACACCAGCATACAAGCACATCCAAGCATCACACATCCATGCATCACCCCACCATTCATGCATGTACACTACACCCATCACCTATTACCAAATGACCAAAATGCCCCTACTCAACCTAGGAAAATACATGATTGCCACTAGCTACCCTTACGCTCATAGCGTATCATATCAACACCTGACACCCTTCTACACGTATATGGAGACGATACATGTGTAGTTCATTGTATATGACAAATCAGGCTGTGACAACCAGGGTTTTGGGGTAACTTATACTAGTGAGTGTCTAGGAGCGACAAGTGCAGTCTTTATTGTCCTGACAGGGTCCTAGCGACCCATTCAAAGGCCGTCGGTGACAAATTCACAGATTCAGATCACAGATTTTGGAACAGCTTTGTATTCACAGTTTGGTTTAACCCGGGTACGTGCACCCGTGGTATGAGATGAACTCTTGGTTGCTCACTGAACATCGCATAATAAGTCACGGCCTAGGCTCAGCACAATTATACCCCGATAACATGGTCATCTCAATTATGTTTCATTATTGCTATCAACATGGTTGCTCTTGTACGTTACTCATTGTACTTGCACAATCATCTTTTACGTCACTTATCGTACTTGCATCCATGTCTGCTCTTACCTTACCTGTTGCACTTGCATGATCATCTCTAACTATTTACCATAGCATGTGCTGTACTTTTGTACTACTTTATTTCTATTGGTAGAATTGATATGACTTACATGCAGTTCCATCTTTGTGGCATCGTCAGACGACACCCAGGTTGGAGAGGAGGCTCCCGAGTTTACGGAGCCAGAGTTCGTCCTAGAGGCTGCAGATTTTAGAGTTCGAGTTGTGATGAATTTCAAATTGTACTTCTTTTCTTTCATGTATCTTGTTGGAGCGTATTATACTATATGAATTGTAATAAATGGACCCCTATTTGAGTATTTTTGTACATCACTGCATCGTGGCTATATCATTTTCACTGGTTAACTGCAGACCTGTGAATGTAATCAAATAAGTAATGGTCCCCCCGAGAGTGGGTCGTTAGAGGCATGGTCATCCAATATTTTATCGAGGGATGGTCCTCCATGTATGCCAATGCCTTATTATTCCATTGTGCATCTTCCTTAACCATAACCATTTTATAGTCATCATGATGGTAAAGCAACTATTATAGCAAATCATTTCTTACATTACTCCAGTTGTCATCCCTCATGCCAAGTAGAGCAGCTATGGTTGATCGCTCCTGGATATACAACCAGAAAACAATTGTAGTTTTACCGCAAGCGCACGGTGTAGTGGCGAGTGGGTATCGAACACGATGAGGGACTAATGACGGTACTCTATCTTAATCACTAAGCTATTGGTGGAAAGGCGATTTTTGGAGTGTGGTTGTCACAAAAGTTCAATTAACAATGCAATTCAATATTATAAAAATGTCCAGGGCTATGCATCTCTGTGAATCGTGAATCTCAATGTTGCAAGACTTGAACTGAGGTGAACTAGTCGTAACTGAATAGAGAACCATTCTTACGCTCTCTCGCTATTGCAGATCTATAGAAACCTAGATTAGGGCCCACTCTCGTACAAATCCTAACCTAAGCCACTAGCATTAAGATCGACATCATCGTCCAATTGTACCTAGAGCCCACTCTCGTGCAAAACCGAGTTACGATCTAGATTGTGATAGCTCGTTTTCGTCCAATCTCTTGCAAACGAATATGGCTATATACTTATAATAATAATGCTAGCTTTGGTCCAATCTCTTGCAAACCAAACCTAGTGAATCTCGATTATAAATCTAAATCGAATATGTAGGCCTTCCAATTGAGCAGAGCCCAATCTCTTGCAAACCCTAGATCAATGGAAATTCCTAGCTATCCGTAATAAATCAATCACAATCTAATCTTATAACAATTCTAGCAACATATAAATTCATTCATCACAAATCTGAAATTAGATCCATAGGGTTCATCCCTTTGCCCTAGAACAAAGAATCTACTCACAATTCATCAAAGCAACAACAAAATCAATGATGGAAAACATATTTCAATTCAGATTTAGAAGAAAACAATTCATAAAAGTGCAATATTCAAAAGAAATAGACAACCCAGATCTGAGTTCTTCAATCTCCACAGCTGAATTACAATAAGAATTAATCTAAAACCTATTTTCTGGTCTCTCCTTTAGCTAGGATAAAAACTGGGCTTAAATACATGCCCAAAACGTCCAAAAAATCCTGACAGAACTACCCCTGCATATCTCAAAACCCTAGTTTTCGACCCAGGCTGGTGGCGCTACTCAGTCGAGTGGAGATCTCACTTGGCCGAGTGGGGACCCGAATTAAAACAGAGAAGTTGGAAGATTTGGGCGTTCTGGCACTCTGAGTCACTCGGCCGAGTGGAGTTCAACACTCAGGCGAGTGGATTTCCTACTCGGTCGAGTGGGTCTTTTGCCGCGCTCCCCAGAATTCCAGAGAGTCTGCTTCGATTTCCTTCAGAAGTTCTGACTCACTTGGAGGAGTGGAGTTCTCTACTCGGCCGAGTGAAATTAACCACTCGATCGAGTGCATTGCATACAAGGTCTCTTCGTATCAGTTGTACTCAGCTGAGTACACTTCTTCACTCGGCCGAGTGGGCTGTGTTACTTGGCCGAGTGGCCTGTTTCTAGACTTAACTCTTCTCCTCCTTGCCTCTTCGTCGATTCTATCGATCTGCTCATCATCCAGGCCTGTTAGCTCCTCGATAGGGCCATGGGTGATGCTCTGGTACGCGTGCAAGTCCTCTAAGCTCATTTTTGCTCCTGATTGCTCCATATTTCCTGAAATCTGATAAAAACAAGAAATAGTGAAAAATAACGCAATATCGTCGAATAATCGTGAAAATCGCAATATGAGCAATCAAAATGGCATGAAAATATGCAAAAAAAGGTTTAAAATATGGACCAATCAAAATCCTCCAAGCTTGACTCTTACTTGTCATCGAGGAAGATGAGCGAAACGGCTAACCCGGTGGATAAAGGCGAACCTGGTGGATAAAAATAAGGAAAATAAAAAAGAAAGATAGAAAAGAAAACGAAGAGGGATGTGCTAGATCATTCTCTCAGGACATGGAGTTGCTAACTCAAACTGCGTGTGCAATGAACAAAACATGCTAAAGATTTTTACTTCGATATCACATCATATATAGGCGCATTCGATATAGAAACCAAGAACATCAAAACGATACGAAATATGAAATCATTCTAGAATTAGCATCGTCTTAAGGCATTTAAAATGATATACGTAATCATAGATTGCACACTTTTCAATTAATCGCTTTCTGCTTGGAGTATAAGAGGTATCACACATTATAAAGGGATAAGAATAGAAAGAGATGGTATTCATGAAATGCATGCCAAATTTTCAATTCATAGACTTCGTTATACTCTACGTAATCTCCCTAAGTATCAAATATTACGTAGCTTAGGTCTCATGCATATATAAGTGGTCACCCTCTCACACATCATTGGTTCCCCTCCTCCAAGCTATCTATAAGCGTGGTGGCATCAAATAAAACAATACGACTTTTTTCCATTTTTGAAGTGATTGAACCGGAGGATGCGCAAGGAGCACGCATTCCACTCCCAAGCGTAGGAGTGCCAATGCAATAAATTTATAAATAACCGGTGAGTACTGGGTCGGATCACAGGGACAAGTCGTTCTATATTCACAAAATTGATCGATAAAGAGAGATAATAGTGTGTTACAACCAAATCGCTAACGGTGGAAAAGTGTGGGAAAACGTGAGATGAATCTACAATTCTATCCTAAGTGGGTAGGGTTAGAGAACCAAATGAGGATTTAGGATAGAAAGGTGAGAGAGCATGGATTGTGGGTTCATTAAGATTAGTGTTAATCAAGCTCAAATTACCGCATATAACTCAATTGATCATCCGGCTAACGAAACTCAATCGGAAAATTTAGCATTCAAGAACACAATAATTAGCAATAGGGATGGATGTATCATCATAACACTAATCAAATTCAAACATGGTCTCTTCTCAAAGAGTGCTCACTTGGGTCTTAGCCAATTAAAATGTGCCCTAATAATCACCCAACATTAACATGATAACATGCAAGAGGTAATTAGAACTAAAATTAACAACCAATCCGAATGAATCACAACCCAAGCAATTTACACTACTCAATCATACTAAACAAGATGGAAATTCATACAAATTCTTCTCAAGTTTTATACAAATCAGAGATACAAAATACAAAAGGGGAAAAGAAGGATTTCACCCAAGATCTCTCCAAATGAAGCCTCACTTCCACTTTAGCACTTCCTCCAAGCTTTCATCATCCTCTTATGGCCTCCAAGCCCTAACCCTAGCCTCTCGGGGAAGAAGAGGGGGTAAAAACCTCCAAAATTTGTAAAAAAACGAAGAACAGCCGAACTGGGCGAAAAAATCTGCTCCCAGGCCGAAAATAACCCAAAACATGGGCGACGCTCCCCGCGTGCGCATTGGGGCAGAATGGGTCGGGGCGCGCGCCCGACCCGCTCCGCGGGCGCCCGCCTGGGCGAAAATGGCGGAGCGGACCGGCCCGCAAAAAACCTTTTATTTATATATATATATATATTAAAAACTGCTGCGGCCCACTCCAAGAGGGGGCCGCAAGAAATGGGCTTTCTTTTTTTTAATTAATTTATTTTTTGTAACAATTAAAGCAGCGGCCCACTCAAATGAAGGGAAGCATCCTGGCGCCACGTGGCGCCTCCAGATCGTGCCACGTGGCGCTCCCATTTAAAACCCTTTATCTGATTTAAGAACCCCATTTCTCCTCCAATAATCACCAAAAATACCTAGAAGTCCTAGAAAAATCCCAGAAAATTCTGGAAAATCCACAAGATCCCAAGTAGTACCTAAAAATATAGTGAGGATAAATTAGTCCATTTGATTATTAAATTAATATAATGACTATTAAAACACAATATTGACTTTCAATAATCATATAAAATAATCCATTGCTCAAATAATTCTAAAAAATTGAAAATATGATCACAATAATACCAGGAGCATATGAAAAATATCAGGAAGCCAACAAAGACGACAAAATCCATATTTTGTGCCAAGAATGAGAGTAAGTCCTAAAATGAAACATAAAGTGAAAATTCACTCAAAAGAGCAATATTAAATATAATTATTAGCACAAAATGGGGGTAGTTAGGGGGTATAAATATACACTTTTCACTCCGTATCACACCCCCCAACTAGCTTTTTGCTAGTCCCTAGCAAAATATGCGATAAATTCGGATTAAAGTGAAAAACATGCACCAACTCAAGATATCATCATGGCATACCCCAAATGATATTTCCAAATGATTTCAAAGCCAATATACCCAATGTATGAAAGTAAACAACAAATGACATTCTCCTCAATCCAATTCAAATAAAAGTGAAGTAATAAGCACCGTATCTCATTCTTTGGGATATATCACTAATGATAAAGTTTCTAACTTTCATGGAAACGGTCAAAACAAAAGAAAATCCTTCTAAGTTGTGGAAGATGAGATTGCATCACTCATGTTGCTTATTCTTTCATTTATTCAGTCATTTTTCTCTTTTTCTTTTCTTTTTCCTTCTTTTTTTGTATTTATGTTTATGTTTTGCATTCACGCGATAACTCTATGAAATGCAAGCACGGCCACCTTTTGCATGCACGCGATAACGCAATATAGGCAAAGGGATGGAATGATCCCCTAAATCTCATCTTTGGCGTCCTCCCCAATGTTTCATGGGGCACCGGCTACTCGATTTGATTGGAAAGAAACATTAACTTATATTAACTCTCTTTCTCATTCTAAACATGAATTATCAACTCATCCACCCACTCCTTAAGAGGAAAACAAAACATGCACCATATGGCCACACCCAATCCAATTAGAAACTAAGCCATTCATCCCAAATCATGCAATTACTTACACCAAACTATTCCCAAATTATTTCAAAGAGATATCACGACGTACAAAGTAGTTTCATACATGGCATATTAGCATTTGACTCCAAATTGGAAAAGAAATGAAACATGCCAATCAAACATCTAGAGAGTTGATACAAAAATAATAATCCGAAAAAATTGCATGGCATTAAGCGGACTAAGCATGAAGCTAGCGGCATATGGATAAAGAGGACAAATATGATATGCACTAAAGAGCAATGGGTTATGACGAAATGGAGGTATCTCAAAAAAATGTTTAAGCTAAAATCAAAATCCTAACAATTCTAAAGTTTTTAGCACTCTCCCCGAACTTAAAATAAACATTGCCCTCATTGTTGGGAGAGTATTAGATCTCGGCAAAAGATCCTGGAGAAGAAAAGAAAAGAAAAGCGAACGAAAACACTAAAATAAAACATTTATTTATTTACACTATTGGAAAGAACACACTGTGGCAAAAGGCGGACTCGAATGTATAACGGTGGTGGCAACTGCTCGATCATATCCTTTAGCTCCTCTGCCAGCTACTTTGGAGCAAGGCCTCCACCGGACTCCTTGGATTCAGCGTCCCCTTTGGATAGTAGGTATCATGTGGGAGACGAGCTGCATTAATCCAAGTCATGTCCTCATGCCCTGCAAAAGCATTCCAAAACGGGTCGTCAAAACAAATAAAAGAATGTAAATGCAATTGACGACAATCTGAAGCAAATGTATATGAAAGTGAAAATTTGGGTTCAAAAATGCAAGGTATGAGATGGTGGGAACTTCCCTGAATACTATCGCTAGGTGTGGCATGATACTCTGCCTCAGGAGGAGGTGGAAGTGGCTGCAGAGAGAAAACTGGGGTAGGAGGGAGCTCAGGCTCAATATATACCATGTCGCAATCCCCGTCGCTATCCTCTTCCTCGACATCAATATCAACATCAACGATCTTTGCAGCACTCCCCACAACTGGTAACTGCTCTGGACAAACCTCCTCGATGACTGGCAAGTGCGCATCCTGAGGCGAGAAAAGTGACATCTGTGTCAGGACTGGAGGTAGACTTGTCTCGGGCAAGTCCAAGCACGCATCATCCTCGTCATCCCAAAAATAGTTCATCTCAATCGTCCTCCCTAAGTACTCAATCGCCTCGGCCTGTGAAGCTAACTCTGAAGTGGATTGTGGCTCAGGCTCCATGGTGACGTCAATCTGCTCTTGGCCATCATGCACATCCGCTTCATCCTCAAACTCGAAGTGAAAAAGCATCGTGTCATCGTCGTGGTCGACACGCACTCCATCATCCATCTCCTCTGACTCCTCAAAATATGGACATTCAGCTTTCTTTACTTGGCTTCAATGCGTCCCATCATCATGTTCTGCTTGTTCCTCCGTAGGGCCGTAATGGAATGAGCCCTCAGCTGGCTCCTCAGGCTGGTCCTGGACCTGTTGGACTGTCTCCTCATACTCTGCAAGGTCCCTCAGGGAACAACATGAATCCTCGGTGGAATAATCAAAGAATTCTCCACCGCAGCTCATCTGCACGAAGTCTCGCCCAGATGGTGATAATCCAGTATAAAATATCTGCAGGAGATGATCCTCGTGGAAACTCTGGTGTGTGCACACAAGTACCAAATCGTTTAACCTCCGCCAAGCCTGATGGTAGGCCTTCCACTCAGCTTGGATAAAGCTCGTTATATGCTGCTCCATGGCCTGCCGCCCCTGTACCTGCTCCAAGAAAATAGGCAAAAACACTCGGAGAAATTCAGCCTGAAATGACAACCAAGTAAAATGTGAGTCAGGAGTCAACGAATCAAACCACAATCTAGCATCATCTTGCAAAGTAGATGGAAAAAATCTAAAGTATATGCAATCATCAAAAAAATTTCCCACCAAGACATGAAAATATCCAATCTTCAAAATTTTTCAAATGTAAATGAGGATTTTCCCACTCCGAACCATGAAAGAATGGTGGAAGTGGAATATCCTCCGAATCAATGTCGGAAAAGTCTGAAAATGATGCCATTTTGTTGTTAAAAAAATTTCTCAAGAAAATGAGAATCAAAAACCAAAAGACTCAATAAGTGGAAAATAAATAAAATGGAAAGACACAACACTAAGAGATAGAAGTATCACACTAAAACTTTCGAAATCAATCAAGAAATGCGAATAATAGAAACCGTTGTCCCCGGCAACGGCGCCAATTGATTTAACCGGAGGACGCGCAAGGAGCACGCCTTTCATTCCCAAGCGTAGAAGCGTCAATGCAAGAAATTTATAAATAACCGGTGAGTACTGGGTCGGATCACAGGGACAAGTCGTTCTATATTCATAAAATTGATCGATAAAGAGAGATAATAGCGTGTTACAACTAACTCGCTAACGGTGGAAAAGTGTGGAAAAACGTGAGGTGAATATACAATTCTATCCTAAGTGGGTATGGTTAGAGAACCAAATGAGGATTTAGGATAGCAAGGTGAGAGAGCATGGGTTGTGGGTTCATTAAGATTAGTGTTAATCAAGCTCAAATTACCGCATATAACTCAATTGATCATCCGGCTAAGGAAACTCCATCGGAAAATTTAGCATTCAAGAACACAATAATTAGCAATAGGGATGGATGTATCATCATAACACTAATCAAATTCAAACATGGTCTCTTCTCAAAGAGTGCCCACTTGGGTCTTAGCCAATTAAAATGTGCCCTAATAATCACCCAACATTAACATGATAATAGGCAAGAGGTAATTAGAACTAAAATTAACAACCAATCCGAATGAATCACAACCCAAGCAATTTACACTACTCAATCATACTAAACAAGATGGAAATTCATACAAATTCTTCTCAAGTTTCAAACAAATAAAAGATGCAAAATACAAAATGGGAAAAGAAGGATTTCACCCAAGATCTCTCCAAATGAAGCCTCCCTTCCACTTTAGCACCTCCTCTAAGCTTTCATCATCCTCCCATGGCCTCCAAGCCCTAATCCTAGCCTCTTGGGGAAGAAGAGGGGGCAAAAACCCCCCAAAATCTGTAAAAAATGAAGAACAGCCGAACTGGGCAAAAAATCTGCTCCCAGGCCGAAAATAACCCAAAACATGTGCTTGCGGGTCGGGTATTTGAGCTCCCCGACCCGCCCAAACGCTCCCCGCGCGCGCATTGGGTAGAACGGGTCGGGCGCTCGCCCGACCCGCTCCGCGAGAGCCAGCCTGGGTGAAAATGGCGGAGCGGGCCGACTAGCGGGCCATCCCGAAAAAAACTTTTATTTTTTTATATTTTGTTTTTTTTTAAAACCTGCTGCGGCCCGCTCCAAGAGCGGGCCGCAAGAAATGGGCTTTCTTTTTTAAATTAATTTATTTTTTTGCAACAATTAAAGCAGCGGCCCACTCAAATGAAGGGAAGCATCCTGGCACCACGTGGCGCCTCCAGATCGTGCCACATGGCGCTCCCATTTAAAACCCTTTTTCTGATTTAAGAACCCCATTTCTCCTCCAATAATCCACCAAAAGTACCTAGAAGTCCCAGAAAAATCCCAGAAAAATCTGAAAAATCTCCAAGATCCCAAGGAGTACCTGAAAAATATAAGGAGGAGAAATTAGTCCATTTGATTATGAAATTAATATAATGACTATTAAAACACAATATTGACTTCCAATAATCATATAAAATAATCCATTGCTCAAATAATTCCCAAAAATTGAAAATATGATCACAATAATACCAGAGCATATGAAAAATATCACGAAGCCAACAAAGACGATAAAATCCATATTTTGTGCCAAGAATGAGAGTAAGTCCTAAAATGAAACATAAAGTGAAAATTCACTCAAAAGAGCAATATTAAGTATAATTCTTAGCACAAAATGGGGGTAGTTAGGGGGTATAAATATACTTTTTTCACTCCGAATCATGAAGCTCCAACGGAATAAAAGGAAAAATAAAAAAAAGAAAGAAGGAAGGAAGGATTGTGTATATACAAATGAACTTCTTTTTGTTTTTCTTTTCTCTTTCTCTCTCTCTTTTTTTCTTTTGTGTTTTTTTCCTTCTTTTTTTCTTTTCAAACCAATATACACAATAACAATCCCGAATCAAAGATGGAAAGATATGTATGTATTTTTTTCTTTTGATTTTGGGATAATGGAGCTTGGACTTTTTGGCATGGGGAAGATGCAAGTATAAGATTTACTATGGGGATATTCACCAATGATTATAAGTATAGAGATGATGTTCAAGATATGTGGAGAAAGAAAAATATGTAGCGCTCAGTTCACTCTTTTGTATGTGCACGACAACTTTTAGCCGGGTAATGTAATCTACTCGGTTTGATTTCAGAAAGTAAACTAATCTAATCATATCAAAAAGGCATACACTCAATCAACCTGAAAGTTGGGCATACAATTTCATGCAAATAGAAGTGATAGTAGACAACAAAGCAGTACTCCAAGATTAGGCAATCAATGCGTGAAGCTTGGTGTGTTTTCTACGAAAAGTATACGATATAAATTTTCAGACTTAGCTAATGCTAGAATTTCCTTCACAATCATATAATAGAAATAAAGTTTCCTATTCTCAAATGCATAGCGATGTATAGCATATGATATCTGAAATAAAAACAATGGCATGGCAAGAGAATATGCATATAAGAGTGAGCTAACTCCAAGTCATCATCATCATAGAGAATTCACTTCTAGAAAAAAGGATAAAAGAAATAAAGATAAAGGAAAAATAAAGACTAACTATACAAATGCAACACACACGCAAAGTAGGAAAACGTGATGGATGAGAAAAAAAATTAAAAAGTGGGTGAAAATAAGTGGAAAATAAAGAAAGGTAGAAAAAATAAAGATAAAAATGAAGAAAATAAAAAGTGCGTGAGTGCACTCACTCCTCCAAGCTAAACTGCACAGTGTCCCCAATGTGCTAAGTGTGGCACAAAGAAATATATAATAGTGGTGGGTGTGTGCGGATGCATGCATGATAAAAAGGAAAAATAAAAGAAAATGAAATGGATATGCATATGATAAGTGCATCATGTAAATGATGGATGTGGTGAGCAAACAGATCATGGGAGAAAAATAGTAAGGCCCAGAAATACCACCTATCCCCCAAACAGATATATCCATAGCCCTGCAAAAAGTGATCAAAATATATGGGCAAGGAAAGTGGCGGTGAAATCATGGGGCGAGAGGGGGTGCAAAATCAGCAGCAAAAGTAACAACCAAAACATCGGCCAAAAATATCGGAGGTATCAAGTGTGTGCCTAGGGTGGTGGTGGGGCGTCAGCACCTCCCTGTGGAAGTGGTGGTGGCGGCGGCGACGATGGTGGTGCAGGCTGTTGAGTGATGGGACAGGGTGCTGGTGGTGGAGGCTGTGGCAGGCGTGCAAGGATCTGGTTCAGGGTGACCTGAATACCAGGAAGAAGGGCGATGCATGCATGCACAGAGCTAACAGTGGCGGCGAGAGCCCGAAAATCTGTCCTGAGCCCACTCACGGCCCCCTCGACAGCACAGAGATACTGTACATGGGCATCGGGAGCGGGAGCAGAGGGTCGCACATGAGGAGGTTGGGGCTGACGCACCCAGCCACAGTAGGCGAGTGTGGCCACAAGTGGGTATGGGTGAGGGGTGGTGCTCGCTAAAAGATTCTCAGCCTCTGTGTGAGGCTGAGACACAGGAATGCTCTCAGAAGTGTGAGCAGTGTCAGAAGAGGATGATTCGGCGACAGAGGACGAGACAGGAAGAGAGGTCGTAGAGACAGAAGTGGGAAAAGACGTCACGACACTCTAAGTGAACATAGTGGCAGCGGAGACAGAAGGGTCGACGACTGGGAAGGTCGTGACATCAACAGAAAATGACTCCCCGGTGGTCGAAAAATCAAGTGAGGACAGGGTCTCAGCCGTCGAAACCAGGAAAGGCTCGCCTCTCATGTCATCACGTAGAGCATATAGAGCTCAGGCGTAGACATCGTCCCAGGCTCGTACCTCGCAAGGATGGTGGTCGCCATAAGCTGCTGAGCAATACGAAGGCAAGGGTGGACGATAGAGGAGGCCTTGGCCCGGTTAGGGTCAAAGGCAAGAGGTGATCCCGTGATCAGGGTCCAGAATGCATGTGCATCAAAGGAAGAAGGGGTGTGGTGTGTCGGACCAAAAGTGCGATCGGGGTCTGGGGCAGGGGGCAGTGGAAATTGGCTCGGAGCATATCGAGAGTGATCTCGCACTCACGTTCCATCAGGCGAAAAGTGCACCCCCTGGGAGTCCAACGAATAGAACTCATGACCTCGAGGGTTGGACGAACGTAGGTGTCTGCTGATACCGAAAGAAAATCATGCCACCCCACGTTATCGTACAACTAGAGCAACCCCTGGAATACCCCTAGGCGATCAAGATCAGCAATGTGCGCGAACCTAGAGGGGACTATCGAACGATGGGAGATCCTTTCAAATCTGGCGCGACGTGCGTCATCTCTGAAAGCGATCCCCATCGTGTTGAAATCCGGGGCGGGCTGTGCAGGTGTGGGTGGAATGGGTGTAATAGGAGGCAGAAGTGTGGGTGGTGGATCACTAGGAGGTAGGGAGTCCGCTCTAGCAGAAGAAGGACCGGGGTCACCGGTCTTCTTCCGCTTGGCAGCGGGCTCCCACGCACGGGACCAAGTGCGTGGGGGCATCGTGATGTCGTGCGGTGTGCAAAATATCACGAAGTGCTAGTGAATAATATGGAAAGAGTATACCAAAACACGATGCGACTCCACGCTAGCAATTCGAGCAAAGAGGCACCTCCCCTGAAGTTCCAAATCGGCACTCGATCTCCCCCAAGCTATCATGTAGCACAAAAACAATTGATTAGAAATGAATATCAATAAATCGAGGGGTAGATCAAGAGAAATAGGCGTAAATAGGGTTTAATTGGGATTCGGGGCAGATTTGGGCTTACGAAATGAGAAATAGGAGAGTAAGGGCTAATAGGGCGTCGGAGGACTGTCGAGCACCGGTCGGTGACGAGGTGCATGGCGGCGGATGTGCAGTGGCGCTGGTGGGTCGTGCCACTTGGGCGTGGCGGTGGTGGCTTGGGCGAGTCAGGAGGGAGCTCGAGCGAGTCAAGGGGTTGGAAAACTTCGGGGGATTTGGGAAATTTGGGAAATGGCGGCCGCGAGTTTAAGTTTTTATAGGGTTAGGTCGGTCGGGTCACTTGGTCGAGTGACGATATCCACTCGGCAGAGTGGTAACTGTTTCGGATATTTTCAAAAATTTCATTGAGTTTCGACTCTGTCGAGTAGAAACTATCACTCGACCAAGTAGACAGAGTCACTCGGCCGAGTGGATAGGCCACTCAGAGCTTTTTAAGTGCTAAATGTGTCAGATTCACTCGGTCGAGTGACAAATTCACTCGGCAGAGTGGCATATAATTTCCAGAGAGGGGTTTTCGAGACTTCCTTATGTAGTACCCTACTCGACTGAGTAGGGTCTTCACTCGGCCTAGTGAAAAAATCACTCGGCCGAGTGGGCTGCTGTTTTCAGCTCCAGACTCTCTGTTTTTGCGACACTTTCTGTTTTCTTTTCTCCCGTCAGTTTCTTCCTCCCTTTGGCATTTGAGCGCATCCCTGGAGTGCTTCCCATCACCATGGTCGTCCTCCGTTCATATGGTCTTCTATCACCCTTTTCCTGAAATGAAAACCGTAGCACGTTGTCAGGTTCTTCCTAGACTCGTGACTCTATACACTAACAAAGATCTAAAACAAAAATGAAAGTAAAATTCAACTAAAAACTGAGATAGAACCGTCGGGTTGCCTTCTGACAAGCACTCGTTTAAGGTCTTGAGCTCGACCCTTTAAGATTTGCGATTAGTGCTCGATGTTCGGCGCATGGGAGATGCGCGTGTCAAACTTGCCGGGAAGGCCGCTTGGGTTCAGTTGTTGCTTTTCGTCGGCTTTCCTTGGCTGTGCATCATCAAAGGTAGTAGTGGGAGATGGCTCCCCAAGCTTGGGCTTTTGGCGTCTTTCTTCTTGACCGACTGTGAGGATTTATTCGCCGATGGTGCTTCTTTCACGTGCTTCACCGTAGAGAGCTTGTATAGCTCTCTAATCCTAACGACATCATTCTTCTCTTCATTCGTAAGAGGATCTGGTGGGTCTCCCATCGTTTCGCCATCTTTTGGCAATTTGGACCTCTTCAAGATCGTCAACATACGTGGCTCCAATGGCGAATGGCATAGAGTCGTCTATAACCTCGTCGAGGAGGTTCACATAATCCACTTCCTCTGGCCAATACATACGCTTCATCGTCTTTGGAATATGGAGCTCAACCGCTTCGTCTCCAACATAGAGGGACAAGGTTCCTTCCCTCACATCTACAATTACTCCGGCAGTGGCTAGGAAGGGGCGTCCAAGTATCAACGATATATCACCCTCTTCTCTTATGTCCATCACTACGAAGTCGCACGACAAGCAAAGTCCACCCGGTACTTGCAATGGCACATTTTCAGCAATCCCCACCGGCCTAGTGATTCGCCCATCGGCGAGTTGTATTTTCATGTCCGTGGCCTTGAGGTCGTCCCCATATTCAGTTTCTTGAACATCACGAGGGGCATGAGGCTCACGCTTGCTCCCAAATCTACTAAGGCTTTTTGTAGGGAGACTCCTCCAAGCGTGCAAGGAATTCGGAAACTACCGGGATCTTTCAACTTGGTCGGCATATTCTCCTTGTTGGTGAACCACGTACCTTGCTCGGCTAGCATGACCCTTTCTGTTTGCTTCTTTCCCGCGATCAAATCCTCGAGGAACTTTGCATAGGACGGGATTTCGACGATTGCATCTAAGAACGGGATTCAAGCTCACTCCTCGCAAGTACTCCAAAAATTTAACGAGCCTCTTCACAATTCTTGCTTTTGCCAACCGTTGTGGAAACGGTACAGGTGGCACATAGGTTTGCTCCTTCCGTGTCTCATCCATTTCAGATTTTTCATCATTATTCGTCGACTTTGGGCTATCCTCTTCATTGAGTGTCTCCTTCTGAACCGAAATTTCCTCCTTCGGTTCCTTAGCTTGAATCATGGCGGGAGTAGTGTCCTTCCCACCTCTTATTGTTACCGCCACGACCGCATTGATGTGGCCAGTGTTGCGCCGTGGGTTTTTTTCTGGTTGGGCCGGTAATTATTGATTAGCCTTGTTGAGCAATCTAAGTTGATCCGCCAATTGTGCCACGACGGTGTTGAGGGATTCTTGTTGAGCCGACAATTTTGCGTTAGTCTTCTTTTGTTTGGCCATGAATTCTTCAACCCTTGCTTCGTGCTCCGACCGTGGTGGCGCTTGCGGGGGGTTGGGTGCCCTCCATCCTTGATTATATCCAGGGGGTCTATAGGGCCCCGCTTGTTGCCTTGGTGGGTAGTTTTGTTGTTGGGGTGGCCTTTGTTGGTATTGTGATTATTGAGGAGGCTGGGCTTGTGGTTGTTGCAGTGGTGGTTATTGTTGTGGTGGAGTCAAGGCTCCATCATTGTTGGTGTATGAAAATCTGGGGTGACCCCTAGTGTCACGCCATGCTTCCCAAGTACGGAAGGCGAGACGTGAAAAGGTCCGCTCAGACTTGGAGCTGTGAAGCTGCAGTCTGATAAGCGTCTGTGTATGATACCAATAACAGATTCTTGCAAATGCGATGAAACAACAACAATGATAAATGAAAAGCAGACATAGGAATATTCACCAACAACAACATCCAACAAATATTCCAACATCACAGAGATTAGTCACAAGAGTACAAAGTCTGAACAAAGGCCTAAAGCATGGCCAAAACATAAACAAAGAGAGATAGATGCTATGCACCGAATCCTAACAGCAACTACTAAAGGCAACAACAACTAAGGAAAACTCCAAGTGAGTCTATGACTGATCACCTGTGTCCTCAAACTCAGTCCCTACAGAAACCTCGCACTCTATGTTTGCGTACTGCTCATCCCCTGTAACTGACTCTGTCTCTAAACCTGACATGTGACACCCAAAGAGAAAAGGGCACATGTCAACAAAAGTCTCCCAAAGGAAAACGAAGGACTTTTGAGCAAGGATTAAATAAGAGTAATGTGACTAGCAGTTCTAACATGATGATATGATATGGCATTTAAAGAGTGCAACAATTAAATGAAAAAGATGATAACAATCAAGCACGTCGTAGCAGAAAGCTACAATTCACTATTTCGCGATTTCGTGAACACTAACTTTTCACATTGTGCACAGAGTTTACGCCTTACAGCTGAAGTGGCTGTACGTGCACACTTCTACACTGAGTGGTCGCTTAACCCTACCACTCCACGTGTATCGAGCGTTGGTTTTCCAACTACGTTGTGCTCGCTTCTGGATCACGAGCCAGAAAGTGTTTTTCAATTTGGCATAGGGGTGTACCTAGCCTCAATCAATATGTAGGAGTCAAGATCCTACTCGGCGCAGCGTACATTTTAAAGTAGCGTGTGCTACACAATTACGATGACATGACATGGCAATGAGCAGTTAAAAGTGCATACTGTTAATTGAAAGTAAACGTGGCAGGCAGCATAAAATGATAGCATAATAATGGTTTCGGATCTATCTTCGTTGTCAAACTAGATTTAGTAAGGGCGTCTAGGCGACTATCATTTCATCGCCTAGTCTCTTTTACGCTAGTACACAAATTGGCCTAAAACGTGGCCTAAACAAACACTGGCAAGTATCACTTGCCTGTTTCCGGTGGTTTCGGTTGTCGTGGGTTCGTCTGGACGGTACTATGTGTTGGTACTTTCTGTAATGTCCTACAAGCTACTGCACAAGTACTAGAGGGGGGTGAATAGTACTTTAAAAATAACAAGGAGTATAATTCCTAATTATAGTGCAAACAACTACCAAATCAATTTACGGAAGCTTAAATTGAAGACAACAACAAAATTAACAATGCTAACAATAGATGTTACTGGGTTCGGATCCACTTAAGTCTCTCCGACTTGTTCCTGGTGATCCTACGTCCCAACCACCCGGATCCCCTCCGGATACTTGAGTTAGAAACCCTAACTCAAGATTTCCACTATGAAATACTTGTGAAAATCCTCCACAAGTCAAATCATACAAAATTTAATTTGTGACTCCCACAACCCGGGATCACAACCACACTCTCACAACCGAGAGTGAAACTTACAATTCAAATATGAAATGAAATAAGAAAACTTCTTACCGACAAAATACCTATGCCTTGAGTATTGCTTACGAATTAGGGCAAGGATGATTTTGAGGAAGAAGTGGCACCAAACCCTAGCTCCAAGATGTAGATCAGCGATGGAGAGCTTTGGGGATGTTGGTGACCTAGAATCAAGCACTTGGCTTGGAAGGCTTCACACTCAATGAATCTCTAATTGGAAGTAAGAGTTAGGAGAGATTATTGAATGGAAAGAATGAGCTTTGAATGAGCTTGGAATGATTTCTCTTGATCTCTAAACTTGCAATAATATCAGCCTTGGCAGCAATGAATGCATCCCATCAAGTATATATAGGATAGAGGAGAGAGAGTAAGAAATTCGAGTCATTAAATGCTCCAACGGCTCTTTTCTGAACCCAACTAGTCGGTCAAAGAACAACCACCGACCGACTAGTTCATCAACTAGTCGGTCGGTCAATTAACACAAATCGACTAATGAGTGAACATAGAAAAGATCAAAGCACAGACACAAGGAACTAGTCGGTCCAAGAAGAGTAGCTGACCGACTAGTTTCACAACTAGTCGGTCGGTTACTCAACATAGACCGACTAACAGATAAAACTGAAGTCTGAGCTAAAATAGACTTAGTCGGTCCAAGAACAAATGTTGACAGACTAATTCACCAACTAGTCGGTCACCAAATGAACATAGACCGACTAACAATAAACAGTAAGTATGGTGAAAATTTGGTATGTACAGTAAGCTAAACTAGTCGGTCCAAGAAGGAAATTTGACCGACTAGTTCATCAACTAGTCGGTCGATCAATGAAGACACACCGACTAATGATAAACAGTAGCATAGGCTCAAATGTGCATGTACAGGGAAAGCTCAACTAGTCGGTCACAGAAGCATCACTGACCGACTAGTTCACAAACTAGTCGATCGGTGAGTCAACTTAGACCGACTAACTGTAAACTGTAAAGAGCTATGAATTAACTGAGAAGAACTAGTCGGTCCAAGAAGCTTTGCCGACCGACTAGATCACCATCTAGTCGGTCAGTTCTTCTTCTTGAACCAACTAACATGCACAAGAAGTCGCGAATCGAAGCGCGAAGCTTCGGGAAGGATTGTGTGGACTTCTACTAAGATCCTAGAGCTAAGATATGAGCGTTATGAAGATTTAAACTGTAAGACCTACTCAAGGCTTAACATTCTACGAAAGAAGCTTAAAGACTATAAATTAAACTTGACGATACCGTCTTCAATAGATTCAATCGAATCTTCATGACTTATAAATTGGTCCATAAGCTTCAACGAAGCTTTAGGCATACGATCACGTGCTTTGAGAAGTCTTGAGACGTCGTAATTGATATTCAAATGAATTTGGTGACGATCTCCATAACTGCGCTCACAAAGTGTTAGTTCACGTTATATTTATGTTTGTTCATCATCCAAAACCAAATCCAGGGAGTCCAATATCCAACATTCTCCCCCTTTTTGGTGATGACAACCCAACATAAATAATAATCAAAAATAATAATTCAAATGAAATTTACTTACTCCCCCTGCATTGATGACACGTTAATTCAAAATTAAACAATAATAATTCGCATCAAGCAGACGAGTGAAGTATATTAAATGAGAATCGATTATTGAATTATTGAATACCAAATGAAGGTTATTGAAATATCGGATTTGAAAATCCATTTATATATCTTAACTCCCCCTGAATCTAACATATCAAATTAGATTCTTGGAATAGTGCTCTAAATTTTCATTTTGCACATCGTTATTATTATATCTCTCCCACTTTGGCATAAGCAAAAAGAGCGGGAGGATAACAACGACAACAACAATGGCCTCAAATAAAAATCACGGGAGTCGTAGAATACGACGACGGTTCAAGGGACACCAAAGAGAAAAATACGAATAGAATCAAGGCGTGTCAATGATACCATAGTCGAAAAACGTAAAACGAAATCATCAAAACTCAAATCATTATTACGGATTGAGTTATGGAATATACTCTCCAATATTAACATTGATGGTTAATTTAGTGCATGGAAAACAATTCTATGTTTTCATGGAAGAAATTTCTATTAAACCAAGTTAATACCGTCGAGCGACGAAATCAAACATTAGAGACATAAAAAATTATAAATTTTGCACAATATAATGAAATGTCAACTGCGATGTGTGTGTGTGTATATATATATATATAATATGAACCAGAGTACATCACTGACATAGAAAACATCGATCCACCGATCGATGCACAAAAAATATATCAACATATCACAGATATCGGAGTGTCATACAACAACATCAAAAGACATCCAAATACATCATCAAAAATATCAAAATACATCATCAACAGACATCAAAATGACCCAAAACCCCACTCTATCCTAACCAAACTCTCTCACACTAAATGTGTCATCCAATGAGTATCGGGAGAGGCCTCAAAGAAACTCAAGAGGCAGCGGGAGGATCAGAAGCAACTGCAGGCTCAGCAGGAGCAGAGGTGGTGACTGGATCAGCAGGAACGTCTGGAATATCAGCAGGAGTGACGGCAGAAGTGGCAATCTCTGGAGCAGCAACCGTAGTGGCCTCGGGAGCACCAGTCGGAGTATCCACCGCAGGAGCGGTGGCAACAGGTGTGCTCTCGGGGGCACCAGCAGACGAAGCAGCAACAGCAGCATCAGAAGAGGAAGCACCAGCAGCAGTACCAGAAGGGCCCTCGGGGGCACGAGTGGAAGTACGACAAATCTCCTCAATGTCCTCCTCGGCCAACTCATCCAACTCCTCATCCTCAGAAACAAAAGGAGGAAGCTCAACACCCATCAGACGAGCCATACGGCAAACTACCTCCTCGGTACGAGCCAAACGAGACTCGTGACGACGAAGTAACCGTACGACATCATCAACGGTGGCAGAGGGAGCAGCAGAGGCACTGGCAGAGGCAGGGGCAGACGCTGAAGGTGTCGTCCTCTAAACGTGACGAAGCACCGCAAGAGATTTCTTGACGGCCGTCGCGTTCAGGGGAGGACCAAGGGGACGCTCATCGTCACGAGGCAAGGGGACACGGAAGTGACGGAACACAAGGGTCAACAAGCAAGGAAATGGGATATGGGCCGATTTAGAGGACTTGTGAATACACTCGAAAGAATCAATCTTATCGAGTATAATGCGAGCCCAATTAATCGAGCTCCCCATGAAGATAGCATAGATCAGCTTCAGAAAGGGGTGGGACGGGAGAGATGAGGAGCCGTACTTGGGAAGCAAGCACGAATTCAGAATCAGATTTAGGACCCAGGCATTCGGTTTGAAAGATTTAGATGGCACGCCAATCATGGCAGGAGGAATCTGATGGAAAATCTCAAAAAGGATGGTCTGATCAAGGGAAGAAATATCGTCAACAGAGATATCAGGGGGGAGGAGGCCAGACGAAGAGATACCCAAAATCTCTCCTAAGATTTCTGCCGTGAGGACTATAGGAGTCCCCAAAACAGTCGTCTCAACAGAGTGGGTCTCATCGTAGTGACCCCGGATCCTATTGGCGTAGAAAAGCTTAACTAATCGAGGGTACGGGTGAGGATTTGCCTTCGGGTCATATCGAAGATAATCGAGAAGACCCGACGACGAAAGAAGATCAGCTAACCCTATGAAGTCACTAAACTGGACGAAATGCTCCAGAAGCAGTGGGCAATGTTTGATACGGTTGTAAGCCGCGAGACACATAGGGTCGTCGCGACACAACGAGATATCGACACCGCCCACCGGCATCGGAGCCTTTCCCTTAGGCTTACGGGTAGACGTACGAGGGTGGGAGCTAGACTCGGGATGGGTAGGAGGAGTGGGTTCCCTATGAGTCTCTGTCTCGGGGTTATACTCGGTATCGGAATCGGTAGGAGTATGGAAAGAAGAGCGAGAGGCAAGATCCTTGGTCTTGGGCTTAGGCTTGGGCTTGGGTTGACCTCTAGGCTTGGCGGTCGTCGTCCTCTTCTTCTTGAGAGGAGGTGAAGACGACGAAGGTTGGGTGGTCTTAGCTCGACATTTCGGCGGGGTTGGATGATCGGGATCCGTAGGGGTTTGGTCAACGGTCATCGGCGAGGGGCTAGATGGAGTGATCGGGATGCGTGTTCTTGCCATAATCGCAACAATACATGACACAATCAAACTTGAAACGAAGAAACCCTAAGTCGAAACCCTAGAAAGCTGAAATCGAAACCCTAGCCGAGAGAATCTAACCCTAGAGAACTAAACCTAACCCTAGGAAGCTAGGAGATGAGAGAGAATCACCTAGGAGGAGGGGCCGACGGTGGAGATCGACGGAAATGGCCGGAAAACGGCCGGAGATCGATCGGAAGACGAAGGGGCTGAGCGAGGTCGGGGGGTGTTAGCTGGAGAGAATACCGACTAATAAGGAAATTAGTCGGATGAAAGGAGTTTTAATCGATCGGAATGCGAAAAGACAATTCAGTCCCCGTCACAACTGGTCAGTCACAGTTCAAGCACTGACCGACTAGATCACGATCTAGTCGGTCGGTCAATTAGCTTGAACCGACTAGTTGCAAGCAGTGGCTGAAACCAAATTTAACTGACAAGAATTAGTCGGTCTGTGTTCATTTACTGACCGACTAGATCTCAATCTAGTCGGTCGGTCACTGAACATGCCCCGAATAAAGAGTTAAGATGGAGAGGAAACTCAAAAAGCTTGAGTTAGTCGGTCTAAGTTCTTCTACTAACCGACTAGATGGGAATCTAGTCGGTTGGTGGTTGAACTGGAACCGACTAAATGAGTCCAAAAGTTGATAATCAAGTTCTCTCCTCAATACACTTGGACGATACATCGCATTACTCTCAATAATCATCTAAACTACCACATTAAACATCGAAATCTCAAATACGACATTCAAAACATGAATTCGAGCAAAAATTCAAAATATCACATAAATTCCCGAAAAATCCAATAAATCTAGCATGAACGAAATATTTCGAAATATAATAGCATGCAAGATTATTGAATGAAACATGAATCCTATATTTCGGATTCACCCATAATCCCCAATTCTCGACGCAACCGCACAAAGGAGTCCTCCTTTAGGGGTTTCGTGAAAATATCGGCGATTTGCTTTTGGGTTTCAACGTACACTAAAATGATGTCCTTTTAGCAACATGATCATCTAAAAAGTGGTGTCGGACATCTATGTGTTTCGAACGGGAATGGTGTACCGGGTTCTTGGAAAGACATATTGCACTTTGGTTGTCAACCAGGATAGGGCAAGTATCATAATTTATACCAAAGTCTTTAAGTGTGTGTCTCATCCAAAGAACTTGAGCACACGCGGCACCGGCGGCAATGTATTCCGCCTCGGTGGTTGAAAGTGATACGGAATTTTGCTTTTTGGAAAACCAAGAGACAAGGGAATTTCCTATAAAATGGCAAGTGCCACTAGTACTTTTCCTGTCGGATTTGCATCCCGCATAATCGGCATCACTATATGAGATTAACTCATATGTGCTAGATTTCGGATAAAGTAATCCAAAATCTAAAGTGTAACTTAGATAGCGAAAAATACGTTTTACCGCTACTAAGTGAGACTCCTTAGGTTGAGACTGATAACGAGCACATACGCATACGGCAAACATAATATCGAGCCTACTTGTGGTAAGACAAAGTAAACTACCTATCATACCTCGATATAGACGAATGTCTACATCCTTACCGCCCGTATCCTTGTCAAGATGCGTAGTCGTGTTCATTGGAGTCTTTTTCCCGGAGGCACTCTCCATTCCAAATCGCTTTAGCAACTCCACCGTATACTTCGTTTGGTGGATGAAGATTGCATCGTCCATTTGGCGAATTTGGAGACCTAAGAAATATTTGAGCTCACCCATGTAGCTCATCTCAAATTGATCCTTCATAACATTAGAAAACTCTTCGCAGAGAGCAAAGTTAGTAGCACCGAAAATGATATCATCAACATATATTTGAACTAAAATTATATCATTATTCGAATGCTTAACAAAAAGTGTAGAATCGGCTTCTCCCATTTTAAAATTCAAATCCAAAAGAAAATTCTTTAGGCGATCATACCAAGCTCGAGGAGCTTGTCTCAAACCGTAAAGTGCTTTCTTTAGTTTAAAAACATGATTTGGAAACTTTTCATTTATGAAACCCGGAGGTTGAGAAACGTAAACTTCCTCAACAACATCTCCATTTAAAAATACACTTTTAACATCCATTTGAAATAATTTAAAATCCTTATGGCATGCAAAAGACAATAATAATCTAATTGATTCTAATCTAGCTACCGGAGCGAAGGATTCTTCGAAATCAATACCTTCCTCTTGTCGATAGCCTTGAGCAACTAACCGAGCTTTGTTCCGGACGACGACTTGGTTTTCGTCGGTTTTGTTCTTGAAGATCCACTTTGTCCCTATGACGGTGTGGTTCTTCGATGGCAATGGAACAAGCTCCCAAACTTCATTCCTCTCGAATTGAATGAGTTCCTCCTCCATGGCTAAGATCCAAGCGCTATCTTCGCATGCTTCATTAACATTCTTTGGCTCTATCGAGGAGGCGAAGTAGTTCACTTGCAATCTCGTCTTGACACTATCATGGATATTGCCAATGACTTGCTCATGAGGATGATCACGAACGGTATGAAGCCGTTTGGGAATACCTTGGTCACTAGGAACATTCTCAACAACTTCATTAGATGGGTTAGTCTCAATAGAATCAATAGAATCATTAGACTTAGAATTATCAAACGAATCACATAAAACATCCATAGAATCATTATCATTTGAAATTCTAGTTGGAACAAATCCTTCATTAAATGAGACATGAAGTGACTCCACGATCGTTGAGGTTCGTTTGTTGAATATCCGGTAGGCTTTGCTACGCGAAGAATATCCAACAAAAATCCCCTCATCGGATCTTGGATCGAATTTGTCCAAACTACCATACGTGTTATTAACAAAACATTTCGAACCAAAAACACGAAAATGTTTAACTTGAGGCAACCTACCAAACAACAATTCATAACAAGTTTGTTTAGTGCCGGGCCTCAAAAGTATTCTATTAAACACATAGCAAGCGGTGTGTACCGCTTCCGCCCAAAATTGATGGCCAAGTTGGCTATCATCAAGCATAGTGCGAGCACACTCCACTAGCGTCCTATTCTTTCTCTCAACTACACCATTTTGAGGAGGTGCACGAGGGAAAGAGAAGGTGTGAGTAATACCAATTTCATCACAAAATGTCTCAAAAGACTCATTCTCAAATTCACCTCCATGATCACTACGAATAGTGACAATGGTGGTTCCTAAGAGATTTTGTACTTTCTTAACAAAAATTGTGAAGTTTTCAAAAGCTTCATTTTTATTACATAATGAAAACACCCATGTAAATCTCGAATAATCATCTACGATGACAAGTCCATATCTTGCATTTCCTAAGGAAGCAACTCTAGTTGGCCCAAATAAGTCTAGATGTAATAGCTCTAGTGGCCGTTTAGTAGAAATGCTTTTCTTAGGTTTAAATGAAGATTTAGGAAGCTTGCCACGTTGACAACAATCACAGAAACTTTTCTTTTCAAAAACGAGCTTCGGAAAACCTTTAATGGAATTTAATTTTGAAATCTTATAAAGTGTTCCAAAGTTCACATGTCCAAAGCGTCGATGCCATAAGTGTTGTTCACTTGTGTTGGCAACGAGACATTGTTCATAAGACTTAGGAAGATCCAAAATATAAATATCTTTATGACGAGTGCCGGAAAATAATAATTTATTATTATCTTTTCTTAAAATATGACACAATCCTTTCGCAAAGCTAACTTTGTAACCCTTGTCACAAAGTTGGCTTATTGAAATAAGATTATGATTTAAACCATTAACTAGATAAACATCACTAATTAAGGGTTTAGATGGGTTACCCACTTTACCAACACCTATGATGGTTCCGCTCTCGTTGCCTCCAAAGACTACCCGGTTCCCATTAGCAATGGGCACCACTCCGGAAAGCAATTGAGCATCGTCCGTCATTTGTTTTGAACACCCGCTATCGAGCATCCAATTCCCTTTGGAGCTAAATTTAAATTTGTTGCTCCTTTTCTTTTTCTTTTCCTTGAGCACCTAAAGATAGAGAATTTTATATCATGGTACCCAAGGTCATTGGGTCCAAAAGATTAGACCTTTGGAAGCCAAGTCCAATTGGACTTAGACTTCCCCACATAATTTCTACTATGCACAACATCCGAAAAATAAGCATTCATATACACTTGTTTTTCATCCATGCTTGTGTCCTTTGGGCTCCAAATAGTGAAAATCTTGGGAGCCCTCATCCTATTGGGTGCATGCATGCGACGTTGATTTCTACGTGATGCATGTTGTGGATAGGCATAAGGAACATGATGCAATGGTGCATGTGGAGAATTATTCATATGATGTTGTGGGTGAACATATGCATGTGAGGGAACACGTGCGTGAGGGTGTCTCACATGGTGTGCACGTGCCCGAGAATGTGTTGCATAAAAATCATCATATGTGTGAGACGGTGGAGTAGGACGTGTGTTCCTACGTGGCATGGTATTGGTGTACATATAAGCATGCCCCTTCTTTGGAGGTCCACCCAAAGTGGGTTTCTTTCCGAAAGAGGGTGTGGACGAGGTGGAAGCACCATTGGTAGAAGAACTACCAATAGAGTGTTTGCTACTACTCGTAGAGTTTAGTGCATGCTACATGGAATATAATATTATGATCATGTCATGATTTTGGTTAAAACTATGAATACAATTTAAATCATGAATATGGAACTTATTTTACTCTTATTTCATATTGATATTATTGATTTTTAAGTTCATGTGGATGAATGATATTTGGACAGTATTCGTATTTTTAGTCGCATTTTTTATTTGGGTTAACGAATTAAACACAATTTAACCCGTTTATGTATTATTCCCGTATTGCGCATATTTGACCGAATTTTTGACCAAACGTCTTTTGAAATTGACCGAATTAAACACGTTTTATTCACGTCCCGAATATTTCCCGTATTACGTATTGCTAACAAGGTCGTAGAGTCACCGGAAGTTGGCCTAACAAAAGTAGTGGCCGATTTGGATGGACATCCCATCGTATACCCCAAGCCAATGTGGTGATTGGCCGGAAGTAAGTCACTTAGGATTTTATCCAAATGGTCCTTACCCTTATTGAATTTATTAATTTGGCCTAATGTGTTCTCATATTTCTCTTTGAGAGAACGCATAGAAGTATCCAAGTTGGATACTTGCGATGTGAGCACATAAACACGAGATTTAAGATTCTCATTCTCAATACTCAAAGTCGAGTTTTGAGAAGTTAAATCCGCTATCTTATGTTCTTCCGGATCTTCAATGCAAACATGTTCAAGTTTAGATTTGAGATTAACAATCTCATTTCTTAACTCTTCAACAACGGTGTCGTTGTTGGTGATGATAGTCTTAGGGGAGGTTTGAATGCTAGCTAGGTCATCTTTTATTTTAGTATATCTATTTGCTAATTTAGTGTATTTAGACCATAATTGAGAGTTAGCATTCCTAAGATCATCCATAGTTACCTCATCGCCTTCGTCGTCACTATCATCGGAAGAGGAGGATCCTTGATCATGCTCCTCTCTTGCCATGAAGCACATGTGCGCTTGCTCCACTTGCTCATCGTCCGACTCTCCGCTTGAGGAATCCTCGGAGTCGGTGAACGTTGCTCCGACAAGTCTCTTTTTGTTTCCTTTCTTGTACTTCTTGGACTTATCGAATTTCGACGCCTTCCACTTCTTATTTTGCTTGTTGAGAGGACACTCCGCTTTCATGTGTCCTGGCTTATTGCACTTGAAACACAAAGGAGAGGAAGAGGCGTTAGAAGAACCAAATTTTGCTTTGTTCTTATAGTTACCTTTTCGGAAGAAACGGTTGAACTTCTTGGCCATGAGAGCCATGGACTCCAAGTCCAACTCGTTTTCCGAGTCTTCATCATCGGTTGATGTGGATGTGGATGGAGCGGCCTTAAAAGCAATAGCCTTCTTCTTTGGCTCGTCTTGCTTTAGGTAGGACTTCATCTTTTCCTGTAATTCTAGCTTGCTATCCTTGCGTACCTCGTATGACATTAAAGTACCCATTAGTTGAACTACGGTGTACTTATTCATATCATTACCTTCCTCGATGGCGAAGGTACGCTTGTCCCAAGAAGAAGGAAGTCCTTCGATAAGCTTTGAACACTTCTCCTTTTGAGTGTAGGATTTGCCGAGAGCCTCCAACTCATTTATGATGTCGACGAAGCGAGCGTAATACTCCTTCATCTTCTCGCCCTGTTGCATATGAAACATTTCGTAATCTTTGTTAACAACTACGAGTTTAGAGTCTCTTACCCTACTCGTCCCTTCATGTATTATGAGGAGGGAGTTCCAAATTTGATATGCACTCTTACATGTGCATATCTTATTGAAGTCCTCGGGCTCCAATGCGCATTGCAAGGCGTTCATTGCCTTGGCATTGCTTACCTCCGCGGCGACCTCCGCGGTTGTCCATTTCTCAAAGTCTTCTTCAGCGGGCTCGACGTATTCCTTCATCGTGGTCCTCCATAGAGATGCACTCCGGAGGAAGGTTTCCATCCGGCATTTCCAGTACCCTTAGTTGGTACCGTTGAAGAATGGAGGCCTCGTTGAGGAATGTCCTTCCATCACCGAAGATGCTCCTTCACGGTTCCTGAAAGTGCCATAGTCGGAAGGTGGACGCACGGTCTTGTTGTCGTTGGCAGACATAGCTAAGTATCTGGCTCTGATACCAAATGTAATGCCCTACAAGCTACTGCACAAGTAATAGAGGGGGTTGAATAGTACTTTAAAAATAACAAGGAGTATAATTCCTAATTATAGTGCAAACAACTACCAAATCAATTTGCGGAAGCTTAAATTGAAGACAACAACAAAATTAACAATGCTAACAACAGATGTTACTGGGTTCGGATCCACCCAAGTCTCTCCGACTTGTTCCCGGTGATCCTACGTCCCAACCACCCGGATCCCCTCCGGATACTTGAGTTAGAAACCCTAACTTAAGATTTCCACTATGAAATACTTGTGAAAATCCTCCACAAGTCAAATCATACAAAATGTAATTTGTGACTCCCACAACCCGGGATCACAACCACACTCTCACAACTGAGAGTGAAACTTACAATTCAAATATGAAATGAAATAAGAAAACTTCTTACCGACAAAATACATATGCCTTGAGTATTGCTTACGAATTAGGGCAAGGATGATTTTGAGGAAGAAGTGGCACCAAACCCTAGCTCCAAGATGTAGATCAGCGATGGAGAGCTTTGGGGATGTTGGTGACCTAGAATCAAGCACTTGGCTTGGAAGGCTTCACACTCAATGAATCTCTCTTTGGAAGTAAGAGTTAGGAGAGATTATTGAATGGAAAGAATGAGCTTTGAATGAGCTTGGAATGATTTCTCTTGATCTCTAAACTTGCAATAATATCAGCCTTGGCAGCAATGAATACAGCCCATCAAGTATATAGGATAGAGGAGAGAGAGAAAGAAATTCGAGTCATTAAATGCTCCAACGGCTCTTTTCTGAACCCAACTAGTCGGTCAAAGAACAACCACCGACCGACTAGTTCATCAACTAGTCGGTCGGTCAATTAATGCAAACCGACTAATGAGTGAACAGAGAAAAGATCAAAGCATAGACACAAGGAACTAGTCGGTCCAAGAAGAGTAACTGACCGACTAGTTGCACAACTAGTCGGTCGGTTACTCAACGTAGACCGACTAACAGATAAAACTGAAGTCTGAGCTAAAATAGACTTAGTCGGTCCAAGAACAAATGTTGACTGACTAATTCACCAACTAGTCGGTCACCAAATGAACATAGACTGACTAACAATAAACAGTAAGTATGGTGAAAATTTGGTATGTACAGTAAGCTAAACTAGTCGGTCCAAGAAGGAAAGTTGACCGACTAGTTCATCAACTAGTCGGTCAATCAATGAACACAGACCGACTAATGATAAACAGTAGCATAGGCTCAAATGTGCATGTACAGGGAAAGCTCAACTAGTCGGTCACAGAAGCATCACTGACCGACTAGTTCACAAACTAGTCGGTCGGTGAGTCAACTTAGACCGACTAACTGTAAACAGTAAAGAGCTATGAATTAACTGAGAAGAACTAGTCGGTCCAAGAAGCTTTGCCGACCGACTAGTTGGTCAGTTCTTCTTCTTGAACCAACTAACATGCACAAGAAGTCGCGAATCGAAGCGCGAAGCTTCGGGAAGGATTGTGTGGACTTCTACTAAGATCCTAGAGCTAAGATATGAGCGTTATGAAGATTTAAACCGTAAGACCTACTCAAGGCTTAACATTCTACGAAAGAAGCTTAAAGACTATAAATTAAACTTGACGATACCGTCTTCAATAGCTTCAATCGAATCTTCATGACTTCTAAATTGGTACATAAGCTTCAAGGAAGCTTTAGGCATACGATCACATGCTTTGAGAAGTCTTGAGACATCGTAATTGATATTCAAATGAATTTGGCGACGATCTCCATAACTGCGCTCACAAAGTGTTAGTTCACGTTATATTTATGTTTGTTCATCATCCAAAACCAAATCCGGGGAGTCCAATATCCAACACTTTCGGTTCTCTGTTTTGGTTAGACAAATCACTGAATTAGATATATTGCGAGATAAGTCAAAATATCCAGTTAATCCTTAAAGTGGGTTCGTCTAATTTTATTGGGTCCTCTGGCTAGGGTGATGTCTATATTGTATTCTATCAGTCTTATATTAACATGGTAAGCCATATTTTAATCTTTAATGTTATCCTAACATTATTTAACAGTTAATAATCATACTAACAGATTAATTCTAACAAGTTTAACTTTTAATACTAACAACCTATTAATACCCATCTTAGCTTAAGCTAATGGTACGGTTAACATCTTATTTAATACCCCTACCTACTTAATTAACCTAATTCTAGCTAATGGAAAGTTTAATTATCATGGTAATATTTCATGGTTAATAATCCTACCTACTCTCTACCTACAACAATAACACCCCTCCTAACTTTCTCTCTTTACAACCTGTCTTCTTTCTATCCCCATCTCTTTCTTTATTCATTAAAAACCCTCTTAACTCTCTCTATCCTTAAAGGCCTATCATTCTTTTATTATTCAACATGTTTAAAAATATTACTATCAAATATTATTATCTTTTAACACTGCTTTCATTCCTTTAAGGCTGACACTTACTCTGTCACCCTCTTCTCTTCTATTAATTCTTTATTATAACACTAAAGCTATCACCCCTCTTTATATATTATTTACCCTCAACTCTTTCTCTTTCTCCCAGTCTCCTCTCTTCTACGTTCTGTTCTTCATCTTTTCTTTTCTTTCTTTTTTAAAAAGCTTGCAGGTAAGAACGAAGGGGAGTTCTCACCTTCGGTGACGACGGGGAGAAGGAGGAGGGGCACACGGCGATGCACCTGGGCGGCACGGCTACCGGCGCTAGGAGGGTGGCTGGAGGGGCCGACGGTTTGGTGGTGCAAGGGGGGCGCACGCGGGTGGTCCGGCCAAGGCGAAGGAGGAGGAGGAAGATGAAGGGTTTGCCTGGGTTAAAGCTGAAATTATTTTCTGATTTGTTTGAATCTGAAGTTATATGTTTTGATTTGAAATCTTGGGTTTTGGATCTGAATTTTTGGGTTTTGATTGTTTGAGGGCTGATTTGTAGATTTGTTTTAGGGAATTTGTTTGCTGTAGGATTTGTTTGCAAAATGTATTTTGGGTGAAATGGGTCTTGGTTTGAGAAATCTGATGAAGAATGGAGGATTTGGTTTGGGTGATTAGCTTTGGGAAACAGGATTCTGTTGAAGTTTTGCAGAGAGAAGAACGTCTTAAAAAGATTAGCAGGGGGAACACCCTTTTGCATTTGTCAAAGCAATTAGGTTTTTTTAGATTTTTGACATACTTTAATGTAATCCTTTGACTAACCCGAGGGGGATGTATCTATTTTCAAACGACGTGAGCTGATTGAAATATTAGGCAAGCATTAAGTATTTAGTCAAGCAGGTTAGGTTTGCTTAGACTAAGTTTTTAAAATATTAAACACACGTTTATCAATTTTGAGGGGCTGTCGACAAGTGATGTTTAATTAGGATAATTTGTAAGAGTTAAATGTGATTAGCAAATTGTAATTAGTAAGTTAATTAAGTTAAACTATTTTAGTTAAACTTGATGGTAAATTAATGATGACACGGTAAAAACGAAATACAGAGATGTGTACGCATCGACACGTACGGACGGAAAGTTATCTGGATGACAGAAGTAAAATACTGGTACGCACGATTCTACACACGTCTAAAAATAGAGGCCGTTACACCTAGTAGCTTGGTTCACCCAATAACCGCTAGTATCGGCAACGTATTGAGCTTGCTCCATAGCTCCGTTTCCTTGCTCCACTCCAATGAACATAACCTGGCTTTGATCCTGCCAGTCGCTCATGCTTCCTCCAGATGTAGATGCGTTGGAAGCTCTATGTGGCTCGCTTATCAACTTTTCTAGTCTCTCTACGGCTTTATGAAGAGAATCAAATTTGGTAGAGAGTTCCACCACTGCTTTCGCTTCATAGATGCTCACCGGCTTCAAAGACGACGAAGATTGCCCCCTTTCGTCGGCCCATTGCTGATTATTCGAGGCCATCTCCTCAAGTAAGGCCATAGCGTCATCCGGTGTCTTTGCCAAAATAGCGCCATTAGCCGTGGCATCAATTATTTGCTTAGAGCTCGATTGTAATCCGTTGTAAAAGTTATGCACTAGCTCCCATGCCTCAATGCTATGGTGGGGGCATTGGTGTTGAAGATCCTTAAAGCGCTCCCACGCCTCATATAAAGACTCTTGAGGGCCTTACTTGAAGGACATCAAGGTGCTCCGTATCTTCACAGTCTTGGATGGCGGATAGAATTTGTGGACAAATGCGCTAGCTATCTCATCCAAGTGGTGAAGATCCCCTCGGCTTGCGTCCTTAGCCAATATAGAGCCTTATCAGGAAGAGTGAATGGGAAGAGACGCAGTCGAATAGCATCTACCGGAACGCCAGGCATCTGAAAAGTGGCACACTTCGCCAAGAACATTTGCAAATGATAGTGTGGGTTCTCTTGAGAATTTCCATGGAATGGGTCTTGTTGCATCAACACTACGAGTCTCGTCTTCAACTCAAAGTTCTTGTCGGCCGCCAACTCCGGCATAGCTATAGAAGAGGCGGTAGATGTGGTCTTGGGCCGTAGCCTATCTCGGATGGAGACAAGCCTAGCAATACCTTGTGCTAGCTCTTCTGGTGTTTCTGATGTAGCCATTTGATTTTCCTCTATAGTAGATCTTCTCTCGGCTCTAAGCTTCCTTGCTCTTCGCTCGATCTCAGGTTCAAATAATATGTCTCCTTGGCAAGCCTTTGATCTCGTGTACATGCACAGAAAGAGAGAGTCTAGATAGAATTGTTAGCACAATAGAATAATAAAAGAGTGAAAATAATAAATAAAAAATAAATAGCTAGGAAAAGAAAATAAAATACCGTCGCCTCCCCGGCAACGACGCCAAAAATTTGATCGCTCCTGGATATACACCCGGAAAACAATTGTAGTTTTACCTCAAGCACACGGTGTAGTGGCGAGCGGGTATCAAACACGAGGAGGGACTAATGACGGTACTCTATCTTAATCACTAAGCTATTGGTGGAAAGGCGATTTTTGGAGTGTTATTGCCACAAAAGTTCAATTAACAATTCAATTCAATATTATAAAAATGTCCATGGCTAGGGAATCCCCACTACGGATCGTCATGCATCTCTGTAAATCATGAATCTCAATGTTGCAAAACTTGAATTGAGATGAACTGGTCGTAACTGAATATAGAACCAAGCTCACGCTCTCGTGCTATTGCAGGTCTATAGCAACCTAGATCAGGGCCCACTCTCGTGCAAACCCTAACCTAAGCCACTAGCATTAAGATCGACATCATCGTCCAAACGCACCTCGAGCCCACTCTCGTACAAACCTGATCGCACCCCGGATACACGTCCCGGAGCGGCGATGATCGTAGTCTTACCGCAAGCGCACGGTGTAGCGACGAGCGGGTATCGAACACAGGGAGGCCTAATAACAGTGTCTTCTTCGATCACCTGTCTATAGGAAAAGTCGGGGAATGTTCGCAATATGCGGTCACGGTCGTTCAAATGTATAAAAGAAATAACAAATTAATAAAGACGCTTAGGGGATAGGGAATCCCCGCTACTTGCCGTATCTCTTCATTGTGATTCGTAGGTTACACAATTGCTAAACTTGAAACTTGGGTGAACTAGTTGCAACTAAATGTGGAACCAAGCTCATGCTCTCGCGCTATTGCCGGTCTATAGCCAACCTAGGGCAGGGTCCAATCTCTTGCAAACCCTAACCTAGGCAAACTAGCGTGAAGAACAACATCATCGTTCAATCGTATCTCGAGCCCACTCTCGTGCAAACTCGAGCTACGACCTAGGTTGGGATAGTTCCTACCTGTCCAATCTCTTGCAAACGGGTATCTGTATAGAATTGTAGTCGAAAACCCTAGTTTCGATCCAATCTCTTGCAAACCGATTCCGGAGAAATTCAATTGCAACCCAATTCGAATATCTAGGGCTTCCTATCGAATTGGGATCCAATCTCTTGCAAATCCCAATCGGTATAAATCCCTAGCTATTCGTATTATAACAATCCAAAACTAACCCTAATCAATCCTAGCAATAGTTTCACCAATTCATCATAGATTCGAAATTGGGCTCGTAGGGTTTATCTCTACGCCCTAAGATGATGAACTACTCACAATTCATAATAGAATGCAATAGAGATTCACAAATAAAATCAATGGAATTCATAGCAATATTCAAAATATCAACAAAAATTGAGTTTTTGAGGGAGAGAGATGCAAACCAATGAAGAACAAGATAGCATCCAACAAAAAAAATCACTTTTCTCTCCTCTCTCAAAAGCTAAATCTAATCCCTAAAAAGTTAATCTAAAAGGGCTGCAAAAGTTCTGAAAAAGGCTCCCTAAACTAGGTTAAAAACTGGGGTTAAATACCCCCCAAAATCGCCCAAAAAAACCCTGACGAAAATGCCCCTGCGTAGCCTCAAATCTGCAGTTTACGCTACAGGCAGCGCGGCTCACTCGGCCGAGTGACAAATGTCACTCGGCCGAGTGACGACTCGGCCGACCATGTACAAAAACAGAGAGTTGGGGGTCTCGGGGGTCGTCTCCTCGGAGGTCACTCGAGCGGACGACCTTTAGTCACTCGGGCGGACGTCCTTTGTCACTCGGGCGGACGTCGACTCGGAAATTGACTGTACAGAAACAGTAAGTCTGTGATTTTTGCTGCCGCCGTCTTGATGCCACTCGGGCGAGTGGGTGTCCGTGGTTCGGCCGAGTGACTTGGCGATGCTCGGCCTAGTGCACACCTGTTGCGTGTCCGATCTGGCCGGCCGAACGGGCTTCCGATGGTCGGCCGAGTGACTCCTTCACTCGGCCGAGTGGCATGCTGAAAATGCCCATTCTTCATGTTTTTGCATCCTCGTCGCTCCTACGACGTTCTTTCCTCTTCCACTCCTCTCCAATAGCAAAATACCCCCCTAGAGAGTCGTCGGTGACACTTCGGAGTGGGTGCATCTCAGAATCACTCCAAATCGCTCCAAATCTCCTGAAATACGACAAAAACAACAAATCGTGAAAAGCATCGCAATATTGTCGAATAAATGTGAAAAACACGATTTGAGCGATCTAAATGGCATGCAAACATGCAGAAAAAAGGTGTAAAATACGGAGTGATCAAAATCCTCCAAGCTTACCTCTTACTCGTCCTCGAGGAAGATAAGTAAAAAGCGAACCTGGTGGATAAAGAAAACGGCGGAAAGGTGGAAAACGGAAAACGAAAAACAAAATAGAAAACGAAGAGGGAAGTTGCTAGATCATTTTCTCAGGACGTGGGTTTCGCTTACTCATATAGCATGCATCGAATATAAAACACATGTCAAAGTCTTTTATTTTGATATCATAGTATAATGGCGCATTCGAAATAGAAAACCCAAGGATATCAATATAGCATGAAAAATGGAATAATTCTAAGATTAACATCGTCTGAAGCATCTAAAGCGGTATACAATACCGTAGATCACACACTTTTCAATTGAATGCTTTCTATAAGGAGTATAAGAGATCACACGATAGAGTAGAAAGAATAGAAAAAGTGTGGTTTTCATGAAGTGAATGCTAAGCGTAGATTTCTGGATTTCGTGAAACTTTAGCAATCTCACCGAGTATAAAATATTACTTAGCCTAGGCTGTCATGCACCGTCAAGTAGTCACTCTCTCACACATCATTGGATTCTCTCCCCCAAGCTTATCTATAAGCGTGGTGGCATATACAAAACGATATTTACATCCCCGTTTCTTATGAAGCTCCAAAAGTCAAAGAAAAACAAAAACAAAAGAGGGAAGAAAGAGACGAAGTATATGAGATGGGATCGTTTTCGAACTTCTTTTCTCTTTCCTTCACTTATTCTCAAATCTCTTTTTCTTTCTTTTTTTCCCTTTTTTTCTTTTTTTGGATGAAACATATATACACAATGATCCCAAATCAAAGAGAAGGATATACAAGAATTTTTTCTTTGGGTATTGGGGAGTTTGGAGCATGTGATTTTAATAACGGGGGAATGCCAATAATAGAATTGCTAAGGGGAGATTCACCAATGAATTTAAAATAGAGAAATAATGTTCAAGATATGTGGAGAAAGAAATAAATGTATCTCTCAGTTCACTCTATAGGACGTGCATGACAACTTCAGCAGGGTAATATAATCTACTCAGTTTAATCTCAAAAAGTAAACTAATCCAGATTTATCAAAGCTAGCAAACATTTCAATCAACCCGAAGTGAAGCGTACAAATCATGCAAATCGAAGTGATGTGAGAAAGGAAACCAGTACTCCAGATATAAGCATCAATGCGTGAATCTTGGTGTGTTTTCTACGATAGCATACATATGAATCATCAGACATCAGCTAATAATAGAATTTCATCCATTTTCATACAGCAAAAGAGAGTGGGTTACTATTTCTAAATGCAAGGCAGAACATAGCATATGATATCAGAAATAAAAGCTATGACATGACAAATATAGCATGCATATAGAGAAAAGCTAACACCATTTCATCATCATCACAGAAAAGTCATTTCTAGCAAAAGATGAAAGAAATAAAGATAAAAGAAAATAAAAACTATTTACAATGTGGCACACAAGGAAAATAAGAAAAACGTGATGCATGGTAAAAAAAATGAAAAAGTGAAAAAAACGTGGAAAACTAAAAATAAGGGTGACAAAAGCAAAAAGTGTGAGAACTCACTCCCCCAAGCTAAAGTGCACAGTGTCCTCAATGTGCGAAGTGTGGCATACCGAGAGACATGTAATGGGTGGGGGTGGGTATGCATGCATGATAAAAAGAAATAAAAATAACAAAATGAAAAATATGATGCGAATGTGATGCATGCAAGGATAAGAGTGATGCAGATATGTGTGTGTCACCAAAAATACTCTCCCTCACTCCCGAAAAAGGATATAGAATGATATGATCAAAATGTGGACAAAAATAGTGATGGGAGGATATGGTGGTCAAAAATATCATCAGGACCAAGCAGAGAATGGGCAGCATAACGACAAAAAAAGATCGATGGCATCAAGGGTGTGCCAAGGCTGGTGGTGCTGCGCCATCTCCGTCCTGAGGCGGAGGTGGGGGTGGTGGTGTCTGGGTAACAGTCTGCTGGGTGGGTGGTGGTGGGGGTGGTGGGCGTGGAACAGTCAGCTGGGTGGGTGGTGGTCGTGGCAGTCGCTCGAGGATCTGTGTCAGGCAAAAGTGAATGCCGGGAAGTAGCTCGAGGCGGTGCTGCATGGCGGTGACTGTGGAAGACAGAGCCCTAAAATCACCCCGGAGTCCACTCATCGCCCCCTCAAGAGCGCGAACGCTCTGAACTAAGGCGTCAGGGGGTGGTGGAGCGGAGGGACGGACAGGTCTAGGCTGAGCAGGTCGGGGCTGTCTAATACGGGCAGTGTAGGTGATCGGGACAGCAGGCATGGGTGGTAAGGGTGCTGTGCTCACTAGTGGATGCCCAGCCTCAGTGCGAGGCTGGGACGCAGGCTAGTGTGAGGTGGAAGCAGCAGCAGTGGGAGTGGAAGACAAAATCGATGACGAGGCAGCGAGAGAGGTCAGTGACACAGACGTGGGAACAGACGTCACGACACTCTCAGATAGGACGGCTGCCGTAGAGACAGAAAGATCAATCGCTGGGGAGGAAGTGTGGGGTCCAAAAGGTGAAACCCCAGCGGAGATCAAAGTGGATAGGGTATCCACGACGGCAGTGAAGGAAGGCTCGCCGCTCTCAAGTATGGTGGGTGGATGCTCGGGTAACAGAGAGGTGAGAGGCTCAACCGATAAGGGCACAGCAGGGGTGGTGGTAGTGGTAGACGTGGTGGGCGTAGGCTTAGCAAGTGTACTCCCGACACTGGCAGAAGTGGGGACAGAAGTGTCGGGAGCGGCAGAAAGTGCAGGCTCAGGCTGAGGGAACACAGGGTCAACTGGCGATGCAGGGTGTGCAGGTGGTGCAGGTGGTGCAGGCTCAGCTCCCTCGGCCTCTAACACGTAGGCGACGGGGATCAGGAGATCCATCGCCAGAAGCCAGTCGTCGTGTACTGGTCCTATGTGCGTCCGAGCGGGGCTCGGAAGGATCATGTAGTCAGCACCGAACGGACCGTGCAACCATACCCAGTGCCGCTGGCCGTGCAAACGAAGCATCTTCATCCGGGCCATGACGTCTATCGATAGTGCAGTGGGGCCCGGGGCTCATCTAAGGTCAGCCGGAAGGTCCTCGCCGGTCATCAGGGCTAGCAAGGTGATCAGGCCGCCGCAACATATCGGAGAGCAAGCGCCCACCGATACGATGATGCGGTCCAAAAACCAGCTAGCGACGTCAATCTCAACGGCGGGGACCAACGTAACTCCATCCCTATCTAGAACTCTGGGGCGAGTCATTGCGTAGAGCATATAGAGCTCAGGCGTAGACATTGTCCCTGGCTCATACCTCGCTAGAAAGGTGGTCGCTATAAGGCGCTGTGCTATGCAGAGGCAGGGGTGGACTATGGCCGAGGCCTTGGCCCTACTAGGGTCAAAGGCCTGTGGTAAACCTGTGATCCGGGCCCAGAAGGCGTGTGAATCGAAAGATGGGGGAGGGATGTGTGTGGGGGCGTAGGCTCGATCGGGCGTGGGGACTGCGGGCCACTGAAAGAACGCTTGAAGCATATCGAGAGTGATCTGACACTCTCGATCCATAAGTCGGAAGGAGCATCCCTCAGCGGTCCGGGCGATCGGGCTGAGTACCTCGAGTGTCGGACGGACGTAAGTGTCCGTCGACACGGAAAGAAAATCTCACCAACCCACGTTGTCGTACAACGTGAGCATCCCCTCGAGTACCCCCAGGCGGTCTAGGTCAGCAAGGTGTGTGAACCTGGAGGGCACTATCGAGCGTTGGGCGATACGCTCAAAAGCAACGCGATGTGCGTCGTCTCGAAACGTAATACCCAGCGGCCCGACGATAGGAGCCGGTGGTGGCTGTGGGTGGATGGGTTGGGCTGGGAGTGGCTGTGGGTGGACTGGGTCGGTAGGTTGTGGCTGTGTGGGGTGAGGTGGTGTAGGCGGAGGAGAGTCCTCCATCTCGTGGGAGGGGCCGGGCTCATTCGGCCGCTTCCGCTTGACGGAAGCTCTCCTAGTGCGTGGCCGTGTTCCGGGGCGCATGTGTGTCCCGAATGATCACCCAACTAATATAAAATGCGGCATGCCGAAATTAATGGAACGAAGGTACCTGAACACGCCGCGAGAGCAAAACAGCGGATGCATGCGAAGACGCCGCCTCCACTAAGCCAAAAGCGTGCCCCGGAAGCTCCCCTAAGCTCCCCTAAGCTCCCCAAGATAGCCTTCACATCAAACAATGATATCAGCGTGTAAAATTCGAAATACATGGGGGTTAGGGGTATAATAGATGGATAATGAAATTAATTTGGGGTAGGGACTCGATAGGTGCACGGGTCGTCAAAAAATAGGAGAAAATGGAGAATTGGGGCGAAATTGGGGTTACCGGAGGTCGCCCGACGGCGAGGGAGTCACCGGCGGTGAGGGTGGTCGGCGGTCGGTGGTCGGGGCTCGACCGCCGGGGGTCAGGAAGTCAAGGGCGGCGTTCGGGCAAGGGGGTGGTCGCAGCGGGCGAGGGAGCAGTAGTCGCACGTGGTTCGGGTGATTTGGGGAGATTTTGGCGTTTCGAATTCCGCGCCGACCCGCTGCACCTTATATAGGAGAGGTTACGACTCGGCCGAGTGACGGTGTCACTCGACCGAGTGATCGTAACGAAAAATATTTTTAAAAACTCCTCCCCACATACGACTCGGCCGAGTGGCTTTGCCACCCTCAGCCGAGTGGAAAGAGTCCATTCGGCCGAGTGGCACAAGCTACTCGACAATTTATGCCCTAGGATTGTATCAGTTTCACTCGGCCGAGTGAAGCTATACACTCGGCCGAGTGGCAGTTTATACTGAAATCACAAAAAAGACAGAGAGTTGGGTACAGCAGACTTCCCTCGTTGGTGTGCCACTCGGGCGGACGATGTTGGTTGCTCGACCGAGTGGCTATGGTACTCGACCGAGTGAGGCTCTGTTTTCTGCTGTGATGCTCCGTTTTGGCTTTAATCTCTGTTTTTCTTTCTCCAGTTGATTTCTTCCTTCTCCTAAGCCTCGAGTGCGTCCATGGAGCGCTTCTCTTTGCCTTGGTCATCCTCCATATGATAGATATCCCGTTCTCCTCTCATGTCAAAGAAAATAGGACCCGTTGTCAAAATTTTTTTGGGCAAATGACTCAAAAACACTAATAAAGTCTAAAACAAAAATAAAAACTAAAATAGAAAAAATGCGATAACCGTCGGGTTGCCTCCCGACAAGCGCTCGTTTAAGGTCTTGAGCTCGACCCCTATTGATTTGCAATTAACGCTTGATGTTGGGTGCATACGAGATGCACCCGTTGAACTTGCTTGGAAGACCACTCAGATTTGGATCATGGTGGTGTGAGGTCTTCCTCAGCGCCCCTTCGTCATGGGCAATGTTGGGGGGTGGCTCCCCCAAGCTAGAGCTTGCTCCGGTCTTCGACTTTGCCGGTGACACCGATCGTCGTATCGGTGGAGCTTTCTTCAGAGTCCTCAACTTCGAGAGCTTGCAGAGCTCCCGTATTCTTGCGACATCAGCGTCGCCATCATCAATTGCCATGGAGATATCGGGGGGTGCTCCGTCTTTTCTTCCTCGGCCAAATCTAGGCCTTCTTCGAAGCTATCTTCGTGGGGTGCGCCCATGGAGTTGGTGATCGCCTCTTCGATGACCTCATCAAGTAGGTCCATGTAATCAAGCACCTCGTGACACGGCATGTGCTTCATTACCTTCGGTATATGGAGCTCCACTTCAATGTTGCCGATGTTCAAGGTAAGGGTCCCCTCCCTCACATCGACGATGACACTGGCGGTGGCGAGGAATGGGCGTCCGAGTATGAGTGATGTATCGCCCTCCTCCTTGATGTCCATTATCACAAAATCGCATGGCAAACATATGCCCCCCAGAACTTGGAGTGGGATGTCCTCCGCTATCCCAACCGGTCTTGTAATCCCCCCCGTCCGCTAGTTGAATCTGCATGTCGGTAGGCTTCAAATCCGTGCCGGTATTCAACTTCCGGAACATGGAGAGGGACATGAGGCTAACACTAGCCCCCAAACCCACCAATGCTTTTTGTAAGGGGACGTCGCCTAGAGTGCAAGGAATCCGGAAACTCCCCGGATCTTTAAATTTGGCGGGCTCCTTCTCTCTCTTTGTGAACCAAGTCCCTTCCTCCGCGAGCATTATCTTCTCCTTCCTCTTCCTTCCCGCGATCAAGTCTTTTAAGAACTTGGCATAAGATGGGATTTCCACTAAAGCGTCGAGGAAGGGGATATTGAGGCTCACCCCTCTCAAATACTCGAGAAACTTTGCTAGCCGTTTCTCCATCTTGGCTCTAGCTAGCCGTTGAGGGAAGGGCACCGGTGGAATAAATCGGCGCTCATCGATAAGCTCCTCCATTCTAGATTTTTCTCCTTATTGCGGCTCCTTCTCCTTTGCCACTTCAATTACCGGCTCGCTTTCTTCTAGATTCTCCACCACGTGCTTCTTGACTTGAGTCATGGGGGGAGTGGTATCCTTCCCTCCTCTTGTAGTAACCGCAACGACCGCATTGATATGGCTGGTGTTGCCCTGTGGATTCGGCTCGGGTTGAGCCGGCAATTGTTGATTGTTTTTATTGAGCAACGTAAGTTGCTTCCCAATTTGAGCGACGAAGGTGGCGAGAGAATCTTGTCCCGCCTTCAACGTGGCATTGATCATTCGTTGTTCCGCCATAAACTCATCCACCTTAGCTTCAAAATCCGGACGTGGTTGAGCTTGCGGTGGGTTGGGATTTCTCCACCCTTGATTATACCCGAGTGGCCTATATGGTCCCACTTGTTGCCTCGGTGGGAAGTTTTGTTGCGATGGCCCCCTTGGTGGATAATTCGGTTGTGGTGGTGGAGCTCGAGCTTGAGGAGGTTGTTGTGGCGGGGGGTTCAATGCACCATCATTATTGGCATATAAGAAACCCGGATGGTTTCTAGCGGTCGGATTGGCCCAATATCCAGAATTCCCCGCGACGTATTGAACTTGCTCCAAAGCTCCTTCTCCTTGCTCTCCTCCTACATATATGAATTGGGATTGGTCTTGCCAATCGTTCATATGATTTGTCGGCGTGGATGTAGAAGAGGCTCCCTGAGGCTCCGTAATAAATTTCTCCAACCTCTCCACTACCTTATGGAGAGAGTCAAACTTGTTAGAAAGCTCTGCCACGGCCTTGGCCTCATAGATACTTGTGGGCTTCAAGGAGGATGAAGAATGTCCTCGCTCGTCCCCCCATTTTTGGTTGTTCGAGGCCATCTCCTCAAGCAAGGCCGTAGCTTCATCGGGAGTCTTTGACAAAATGGCTCCATTTGCCGTGGCATCAATAATCTGCTTTGTTCCCGGTTGGAGTCCATTGTAAAAGCTATGGACAAGCTCCCAATCCTCAATGCTATGATGAGGGCATTGATGTTGCAAGTCCTTGAAGTGCTCCCATGCTTCATAGAGAGTCTCTTGTGGTCCTTACTTGAAGGACATGAGAGCACTTCTTATCTTCACCATCTTAGAGGGCGGGTAAAATTTGTCGACGAAGGCACTCGCCAACTCATCCCAAGTGGTGAAGATTCCTTCAGCTTGCGTCCTCAACCAATATAATGTCTTGTCCTTTAGTGTGAAAGGGAAAAGGCGCAGTCTGATAGCATCCACGGAGACGCCCGGCATTTGGAAGGTGGCACAAAATTGCATAAGGACCACCAATCCGGTCTTCAACTCAAAATTTTTGTCGGCCGCCAACTCCGACATGGCTATGGACGAGGTCGTGGAAGAAGTCTTAGGCCGAAGCCTATCTCTTATAGAAATAATCCTTGCCATTCGCGCCGCCAATTGTTCGGGTGTCTCAGGATGGGTCATAAAATTTCCTTCCATAACGGGTCTCATCTCCGCTCGGATCCTCCTCAATGTGCGCTCGATCTCTGGATCGTATAATATCTCTTCGGGGTTCGCCAAGGATCTCGTGTACATGCAAGGGACAACAGAGTTTCAAAGAAATAGTTAGCACAACGGAAGGGTGAAACAGAAATAAAAATGATAAAACAAAAGGAAAGAAATAGCTAGGTTATAGGAATCAAACACTATTGGCTCCCCGGCAACGGCGCCAAAAACTTGATCGCACCCCGGATACACGTCCCGGAGCGGCGACGATCGTAGTCTTACCACAAGAGCACGGTGTAGCGGCGAGTGTGTATCGAACACAGGGAGGCCTAATAACAGTGTCTTCTTCGGTCACCTGGCTATAGGAAAAGTCGGGGAATGTTCGCAATATGCGGTCATGGTCGTTCAAATGTATAAAAGAAATAACAAATTAATAAAGACACTTAGGGGATAGGGAATCCCTGCTACTTGTCGTATCTCGTCATTGTGATTCGTAGGTTACACAATTGCTAAACTTGAAACTTGGGTGAACTAGTTGCAACTAAATGTGGAACCAAGCTCACGCTCTCGCGCTATTGCCGGTCTATAGCCAACCTAGGGTAGGGTCCAATCTCTTGCAAACCCTAACCTAGGCAAAATAGCGTGAAAAACAACATCATCGTTCAATCGTATCTCGAGCCCACTCTCGTGCAAACTCGAGCTACGACCTAGATTAGGATAGTTCCTACCCGTCCAATCTCTTGCAAATGGGTATCGGTATAGAATTGCAGTCGAAAACCCTAGTTTCGATCCAATCTCTTGCAAACCGATTCCGGAGAAATTCAATTGCAACCCAATTCGAATATCTAGGGCTTCCTATCGAATTGGGATCCAATCTCTTGCAAATCCCAATCGGTATAAATCCCTAGCTATTCGTATTATAGCAATCCAAAACTAACCCTAATCAATCCTAGCAATAGTTTCACCAATTCATCACAGATTCGAAATTGGGCTCGTAGGGTTCATCCCTACGCCCTAAGACGATGAACTACTCACAATTCATAATAGAATGCAATAGAGATTCACAAATAAAATCAATGAAATTCATAGCAATATTCAAAATATCAACAAAAATTGAGTTTTTGAGGGAGAGAGATGCAAACCAATGAAGAACAAGATAGCATCCAACAAAAAAATCACTTTTCTCTCCTCTCTCAAAAGCTAAATCTAATCCCTAAAAATTTAATCTAAAAAGGCTGCAAAAGTTCTGAAAAAGGCTCCCTAAACTAGGTTAAAAACTGGGGTTAAATACCCCCCAAAATCGCCCAAAAAAACCCTGACGAAAATACCCCTGCGCAGCCTCAAATCCGCAGTTTACGCTACAGGCAGCGCGGCTCACTCGGCCGAGTGACGAACCATGTACAAAAACAGAGAGTTGGGGGTCTCGGGGGTCGTCTCCTCGGAGGTCACTCGGGCGGACGTCCTTTAGTCACTCGGGCGGACGTCCTTTGTCACTCGTGCGGACGTCGATTGTCACTCGGGCGGACGTCGACTCGGAAATTGACTGTACAGAAACAATAAGTCTGTGATTTTTGATGCCGCCGTCTTTATGCCACTCGGGCGAGTGGGTGTCCGTGGTTCGGCCGAGTGACTTGGCGATGCTCGGCCGAGTGCACGCCTGTTGCGTGTCCGATCTGGCCGGCCGAGCGTGCTTCCGATGGTCGGCCGAGTGACTCCTTCACTCGGCCGAGTGTCATGCTGAAAATGCCCATTCTTCATGTTTTTGCCTCCTCGTCGCTCCTACGACGTTCTTTCCTCTTCCACTCATCTCCAATAGAAAAATACCCCTTTAGAGAGTCGTCGGTGACACTACGGAGTGGGTGCATCTCAGAATCACTCCAAATCGCTCCAAATCTCCTGAAATACGACAAAAACAACAAATCGTGAAAAGCATCGCAATATTGTCGAATAATTGTGAAAAACACGATTTGAGCGATCTAAATGGCATGCAAACATGCAGAAAAAAGGTGTAAAATACGGAGTGATCAAAATCCGAGTTACGATCTAGATTGTGATAGCTCGTATTTGTCCAATCTCTTGCAAACGAATATGGGTATAGACTTATAATAAAAAATGCTAGCTTTGGTCTAATCTCTGGCAAACCAAACCTAGTGAATCTTGATTATAAATCTAAATCGAATATCTAGGCCTTCGTATTGATCAGAGCCTAATCTATTGCAAACCCTAGATCAATGTAAATTCCTAGCTATCCGTAATAAATAAATCACAATCTAACCTTCTAGCAATTCTAGCAACATATAAATTAATTCATCATAAATATGAAATTAGATCCATATGGTTCATCCCTTTGCCCTAGAACAAAGAATCTACTACAATTCATCAAAGCAACATCAAAATCAATGATGGAAAACATATTGCAATTCAGATTTAGAAGAAAACAATTCATAAAAGTGCAATATTCAAAAGAAATAGACAAACCAGATCTGAATTCTTCAATCTCCAGAGCTAAATTACAATAAGAATTAATCTAAAACCTATTTTCTGGTCTCTCCTTTAGATAGGATAAAAACTGGGCTTAAAACATGCCAAAAACGTCCAAAAATCCTGACAGAACTACCCCTGCGCAGCCCAAAACCTAGTTTTCGACCCAGTCTGGCGGCGCTACTTGGCCGAGTGGAAATATCACTCGGCCGAGTGGGGGACCCGAATAAAAACAGAGAAGTTGGAAGATTTGGGTGTTCTGGCACTCTACGTCACTCGGCCGAGTGGATTTCAACACTCGGGCAAGTGGATTTCCTACTCGGCCGAGTGGGTCTTCTGCTGCACTCCCCAGAATTCCAGAGAGTCTGCTTCGATATCCTTCAGAAGTTCTGACTCACTCGAACGAGTGGAGTTCTCTACTCGGCCGAGTGAAATTAACCACTCGGTCGAGTGCATTGCAGCACAAGGTCTCTTCGTATCAGTTGTACTCGGCCAAGTACGCTTCTTCACTCGGCCGAGTGGGCTGTGTTACTCGACCGAGTGGCCTGTTTCTGGAGTTAACTCTTCTCTTCCTCACCTCTTCATCGATTCTATCGATCTCCTTCTTCTCCCGCTCATCATCCAGCGCCGTTAGCTCCTCGATAGGGCCATGGGTGATGCTCCGATACTAGTGCAAGTCCTTTAAGCTCATTTTTGCTCCTGATTGCTCCATATTTCCTGAAATCCGACAAAAACAAGAAATAATGAAAAGTGACGCAATATCGTCAAATAATCGTGAAAATCACAATATGAGCAATCAAAATGGCATGAAAATATGCCAAAAGGTCTAAAATATGGACCGATCAATGGTCATGAAACCACAGTTCCCATCTACCTTCACATTAGTGACTTCCAGTATATATTATTTTATACGATCTGGAAAGTGCTCAATAAATGGTATACTTGTTGAAGCAGACTGGGGGTATTGTTGATACTCGGGAATGGACCACGAAGCGGGGAGATAAATATGAGGTCCACTAAAGTGAGTAAACAAGGGCCCAATAACTCAAGAGCCCGCTAGCGAGGATGAGCTGTTACTTGGTCAAAGAGACAGCTCATCCACCTGTTGGAGTCCCGCTGATTCGGTGGGATTGGTTAATAAGACCGAGTAAATGGCTAGCCGTTATCAGCAATCCTGAAGAGGATCCCATCGTAGTAATGGAAGAGCCGCTATGCAAAGAGGATTGACAACTATAAATAAGCAAAAGAACGACAGGAAAAAGGTTCATATTCCAGAGGTACGAAACACTAGGTACTCTGATAACTTATCTCTTTCTACTCACATATTTATTCCTCCAAACACTTGTAGTGACTGACTCGGGATGAATCCCAAAAGGATCCATCTCGACAGCCTCAATCCTTCATCTAAAGTCCATTCTAATTTAAGCATCGGAGGGGATTTGGATTGGAACCCAGATCCGACCCCCCTGACGTTCATTTGTGGTACAGGAAGATCGAAGCTCGACTCAGCAAATCGGTCGAACGATCGTCCTAATCGATCGTAGTTCGAGGCTCGACATAATAGAAAGGTCGAACGGTCGTAAGGCTCGACCGTGAGGTCGATCAAGCTTCCATAACGCTCTTAGCTCAATCTCCAACGACCCCAGTTCTACCAACCGTGGGTCCCACTTCAAGCAGCTGACTAGGTTCCACCTCAACATAGGAGTCCACGTTAGCCCAAATCACTGTTGATACCAATTTGGTCTTTAACATGACTTATACACAATTTCTTTCTCTCTCCGCGGGGCTATAGACACTGTAACTTTTTGACTGGAGCATGCATTGATGGATGTATCCGTTTTTACCTTCATTCCGTTTTTGTCATACCCCTCATATTGACCTTACCCTCCTGTTCATTAACAAAAGTTGGCTCAGTGTTGGATAACTCCTGCACTTTAGTAAAATATGCACCTTCTTTTCCTTTTTCATCCAGTGTCTTGCATTATTTATTGTTCTAATTGATGTCCTATTGAACATATCCTTTTGCTTTAGAACTTTTAAAATTTCGCGTAGCCTCACCTTGCTATTAGACAAGTTTATAAAATTATCCAACTACGGCAATCTTTCGGCATAGGAATGTCACTCGCGGTACTTCACGGGTAGATGGTTGTGCATCCTATATATGATTGTTAACTTACACTCATCTTTATTTCCCATCATATTAGACCTCAATGAAAATGGACATTGACACTTCTTGCTTGCATTTAGATTGTTGGTCCTCTTCTCAATATTGCTCATGTGTCCCCTACATTTCTCGCTTATTTAACATGCAAAGCACAAAGTTGTCACTCTATTGCCCAAGGTACCCATATTGGAAGCCTGGTAATAATCACAAGGCCATTTGCACTTCTAACTTCCTTTATCCAATTAACCAGGCCTTCTTTACTTTTAAATATGGTGATGTTGGTAAACTCTGTATGGCTATCTGATATTGATTCATTATCTTGAATTTTACAATAACCATACTATTATATACTATTATATGAACATTACGTAAATTTATTACGGTATTATTAACAGACATTAACAAATTTTTCGTGCATTGACTACCTGAGCTTGCTCCATTTGAGTAATTTATCTGCATTCATGTACCAGCAATTAATTTCTAGCAATAATTTACTAATACATACCATAAAAAACTGCTTACATAGATTACTAACTGTAGGATGATCTGACGCGTTTTAAGTTTCATTCAACAATTTTATGGCAAAAAATCCCTAAATCTTTGAAATCGTAGTACATATTCTTTGAAATTCTTTGGATGTCTCTTGATGGACAATAACTATTTGAAATTATTAGGGGAAAATCAAATTCTACATGTTTACTTTTTACGCGTTGCCATTAGGACTGGCGTTTAGAAAATTTCTACTTGAAATCACGTCTGTTCGCATCTGTTTGCGATTAGAAAAAATGGTTTTATTTTGCATGTTGTGCACGATGAGTAATATGGGATGCTCATAACAAAATTACTTAGCGCAGATAACTGCATGTTGTGATTGATGAGTAAAAAGAGATGCACAATTCAATAGTACTCACCGCGCAAAACATGCAAAATTGGATGTTGTGCGCGGTGAGTAAAAATAAATTAACTAACAAAATTATTTAGCGTGCACAACTGGCAAATTTTTTTTGCATGTTGTGGGAGGTGAGTAAAAAGTCATGCACACACCAAAATTTCTCAACGCACACAACTGGCATTTTTTTTGCATGTTGTGCACTGTGAGTAATTTAGTATGTGCGCAAAGTAATTTTCGCAAGGGGTATTTCTAGTTTATTGAAAATAGCAGTTTCGTTATTTTTCAAAAAATTTAAGCGGTATGTGTGCAGATCATAATGGTGGGTACGTAAATCAATTTCCTTAGTAAAGAGTCTAAAGACCAAGACTTTCACGAGAATTGATTTGCGCACCCACCATTTTACTGTGGGCCCTTACCAATTATTCACAAGCTTGCCATTGCTCCTGCACAAATACCACTTATTTGCAAGTTTGCCACTAAAAGTACTGCTACGCACCGACCAATTACCAAATTTCCAAAAAAGCACATAAGGCTCAGGTGTTTCACTGATTGCGTCATTTAGTTAACTCCGCAGTCATCCAATCTCTTCGGGGTGTGGGGACGAGAGGTGGATATGAGATGTTGTGCAGAGAAAAAATGGTTTTATTTTGCATGTTGTACAAGATGAGTAATATGGGATGCTCATAACAAAATTACTTAGCGCGGATAACTGCATGTTGTGCTTGATAAGTAAAAAGAGATGCACAATTCAATAGTACTCACCGCGCACAACATGCAAAATTGGATGCTGTGCGCAGTGAGTAAAAATAGATTAACTAACAAAATTATTTAGCGTGCACAACTGGCAAATTTTTTTGTATGTTGTGGGCGGTGAATAAAAAGCCATGCACATACCAAAATTTCTCAACGCACACAATTGGAAAATTTTTTTGCATGTTGTGCACTGTGAGTAATTTAGTATGTGCACAAAGTAATTTCGCAAGGGGTATTTCTAGTTTATTGAAAATAGCAGCTTCTGTTGTAAACCATGGCGGCTACGGAACCCCGTAGCCCTGTATTTATAGTAATAGGGTTACATAATGGGTGGATACCCACTAACGGGTTGGGCCTCCAAAGCCCGTTTATAACACTTCCCCGTATCCATCCATTGTTGTAAGCCGTGATGAACGCTTCAGGGTTCATAGAGCTTATCTGATCATGGGTCTATGGATACTTCTGGATCCCAAGTTTAAGAGTACTTGCCTCGTTAAAACCTTTGCCAAGGAAAACCCAGTGGGAAAAACCAATGGATAGGGGAAAAGAGTACAAGTCTCTGTAACTTCCCCTGATCGATGGATATCACTAGAGGTGGATACTTCTGGATCCTAAGTTAGGGATAACTGCCTCGTTAAAACCTTTAGCTATGGAAAACCCAGTGGGAAAAACCAATAGCCAAGGAAAAAGAGTACAGTTTCCGTAACTTCCCCTGATTAGTGGAAGTATTTAGGGGGTGGATACTTCTGGATCCAGAGTCAATGAGGTTGCCTCGTTAAAACCTTTAGCTATGGAAAACCCAGTGGGAAAACCCAATAGCCAAGGGAAAAGAGTACAACACTACATTTGACTCCCCCTGATTTGTACAAGCTGCAGGCTTGCAGATCTCCTAGGCAACTATACATCAATCTCTTACAGTGTTTCGATAATAAGTACAAAGTACAAGGCATCGCTCACCTATACAAGACATCGCTCATCTATACAAGTATCGCTCATCTATGGCAGCTACTGAATCTGAGGGATCTCTTCTGAGGAGGAGTGGTCTGCAGACTCGGTAGGTAGCATCACGTCTCTGACCAGTCTTCACTGTGTCTGCGAGGTACTGCAGGACCTGGCTATGCGTACTTATGATTTGCTTCTTGGATTGATGAGCCTCTCAGGATGGTGGGATTGATGTTGCCTTGGAAGTATGCTTTGCTGGTCTCCAGGAGTTGGTCGCTTCTTTGTTGCAGTCATCGCGATGATCTGTAACATGTATCTGCAAACACATTTAACATGTTGTATGATCCTTGACCCTTGGAGATAGCGGAGAAGCTACATATCTCTGGTCCAGTGGTGCGCTGCAGGCGCTGCACTGTATCTGGTTAAAGTGTTTACTGCCAGATAAAGGAGTGTACAAAAGACATTTGAGTAAGGCACTTCAGGACATAGGATATCCTTCCCCTCTTCCAGCGAACGGAAGGGGTCTTAATGTGCATCCATACAACCAGTAGGTGTATTGGTGGATTGCAATTTTCCACGTTTCTTCATCGACTGGATGATAATTTCATCTTCTGGATGGTAATTCATCTGCTGGATGATTATTCATCTTCGGGATGATGGTTTCATCTTCGGGATGAAGGTTTCATCTTCGGGATGATTATTCATCTTCGGGATGATGGTTTCATCTTCGGGATGATTATTCATCTTCAGGATGATAATTCATCTTCAGGATGATTATTCATCTTCAGGATGAAGGTTTCATCTTCAGGATGATAATTCATCTTCAGGATGATTATTCATCTTCGGGATGAAGGTTTCATCTTCAGGATGATAATTCATCTTCAGGATGATGATTTCATCTTCGGGATGATAATTCATCTTCAGGATGATTATTCATAAGGGTATGTTGTCACATCATCCATAGCAACATAGCCTAAAATTATCTTTGCTAATCGCATGGGGTTCGTAATCATGACCAGGGAGCCTGATGCATCAGTTTGATTAATTTTGTAAGTGAGTTAAACTCATCTTACATGGTTGCTTCCTGGTTTCTGCGAAATAAACCTCTAAGGCTATAGCGTTTTGCTTATAGCATACGATTTTATTTATTTATACAATACTCGGTAGCCCACAGGTTTGATATCTTTTGATATCAGGACTTCAGGTCCAAACACTTCACATTTCATAAGTGAGTCCAGCTCAACTTATTATTGCCTCGTTCCATATAATTTGGCCAAATTTCTGCGTTTGCTTCAGGAAACGGATATTGTGAACGATATCAATGGCAAAATGAAATGTGGGTAATTGTCGACAAGCGTGTTTTATCCAAATACCTCTCCGTGTACGTACATTATTCAATTTATTCCAGATTTATCTCTTCCGGAGGTTCTGGAAAGGGAGAGGATATGGAGATGAGCTCACTTTCCTGTGGTGGTATTGTTTTAGGGTCTTGTGGTATGTCCTCTCATCCATTGAGGATATCCACTTCTGCTACTGGTAGATTGCATCCATTATAGTTGGTATGTCAATCCTAGCTGGATTTTTAGTAGCAGGGATGTGTGAATTTGACAATATTTATATTGTCAATAGCTATGCCTGATAACTGTTTAACAGTTTCATAAGTGTGGATCGTCAGGATCTCATCACTATTCATGATAATCATATCATATGTATTAATGTTTTAAATGGTCCATAGTGGTGATATGGGAATGTAAACTCATCATGACTCCATCGATAAGATGTGCACTAAACGCTTTCCCCGGTAGGGGTTCTCGGAAACTGTTTATATGAGGTGATCAGGCTCATATAAATAGTTTCTAAGGAGGCGTTCTGATGGTTTGCATGTTCCCATATGGTCACCTACAACTGGATATCCAGTGGACAAGTAATCCGTTTAAATCATTTTAATGATTTACATATAACCCATTACTGGGTGTGAACACAAAGCTTCAGGGTGTTCAATTTTCTTCCAGTTGTTAAATTGATTTCCCAGTGTTATCCCAAAAATCCGCAATAAGCTCAACTTCAATGAAGTTGAGCATAAAACTAGGGATATGAACCCGTCAAGGCTCCATCTATAAGATGTGCTCTAATGCCTCCCCCGTTTGGGGATCTCGGAACATATTCATCTAGGAGGGTTAGTCCCGATGAATAAGTTCCACTGCGGCATTTTTGAGGGTGGTATGAGGGTAAGTAAAAGCCTAAGACTTCTTCCACGACCTCGTCCATAGCCATGTCGGAGTTGGCGGCCGACAAAAATTTTGAGTTGAAGACCGGATTGGTGGTCCTTATGCAATGAGGGGTTTCATGGGAGTTCCCATGAAACGGATCTTATTGCATAAGGACCACCAATCCGGTCTTCAACTCAAAATTTTTGTCGGCCGCCAACTCCGACATGGCTATGGACGAGGTCGTGGAAGAAGTCTTAGGCCGAAGCCTATCTCTTATAGAAATAATCCTTGCCATTCGCGCCGCCAATTGTTCGGGTGTCTCAGGATGGGTCATAAAATTTCCTTCCATAACGGGTCTCCTCTCCGCTCGGATCCTCCTCAATGTACGCTCGATCTCTGGATCGTATAATATCTCTTCGGGGTTCGCCAAGGATCTCGTGTACATGCAAGGGACAACAGAGTTTCAAAGAAATAGTTAGCACAACGGAAGGGTGAAACAGAAATAAAAATGATAAAACAAAAGGAAAGAAATAGCTAGGTTATAGGAATCAAACACTATTGGCTCCCCGGCAACGGCGCCAAAAACTTGATCGCACCCCGGATACACGTCCCGGAGCGGCGACGATCGTAGTCTTACCACAAGAGCACGGTGTAGCGGCGAGTGTGTATCGAACACAGGGAGGCCTAATAACAGTGTCTTCTTCGGTCACCTGGCTATAGGAAAAGTCGGGGAATGTTCGCAATATGCGGTCATGGTCGTTCAAATGTATAAAAGAAATAACAAATTAATAAAGACACTTAGGGGATAGGGAATCCCTGCTACTTGTCGTATCTCGTCATTGTGATTCGTAGGTTACACAATTGCTAAACTTGAAACTTGGGTGAACTAGTTGCAACTAAATGTGGAACCAAGCTCACGCTCTCGCGCTATTGCCGGTCTATAGCCAACCTAGGGTAGGGTCCAATCTCTTGCAAACCCTAACCTAGGCAAAATAGCGTGAAAAACAACATCATCGTTCAATCGTATCTCGAGCCCACTCTCGTGCAAACTCGAGCTACGACCTAGATTAGGATAGTTCCTACCCGTCCAATCTCTTGCAAATGGGTATCGGTATAGAATTGCAGTCGAAAACCCTAGTTTCGATCCAATCTCTTGCAAACCGATTCCGGAGAAATTCAATTGCAACCCAATTCGAATATCTAGGGCTTCCTATCGAATTGGGATCCAATCTCTTGAAAATCCCAATCGGTATAAATCCCTAGCTATTCGTATTATAGCAATCCAAAACTAACCCTAATCAATCCTAGCAATAGTTTCACCAATTCATCACAGATTCGAAATTGGGCTCGTAGGGTTCATCCCTACGCCCTAAGACGATGAACTACTCACAATTCATAATAGAATGCAATAGAGATTCACAAATAAAATCAATGAAATTCATAGCAATATTCAAAATATCAACAAAAATTGAGTTTTTGAGGGAGAGAGATGCAAACCAATGAAGAACAAGATAGCATCCAACAAAAAAAATCACTTTTCTCTCCTCTCTCAAAAGCTAAATCTAATCCCTAAAAATTTAATCTAAAAAGGCTGCAAAAGTTCTGAAAAAGGCTCCCTAAACTAGGTTAAAAACTGGGGTTAAATACCCCCCAAAATCGCCCAAAAAAACCCTGACGAAAATACCCCTGCGCAGCCTCAAATCCGCAGTTTACGCTACAGGCAGCGCGGCTCACTCGGCCGAGTGACGAACCATGTACAAAAACAGAGAGTTGGGGGTCTCGGGGGTCGTCTCCTCGGAGGTCACTCGGGCGGACGTCCTTTAGTCACTCGGGCGGACGTCCTTTGTCACTCGTGCGGACGTCGATTGTCACTCGGGCGGACGTCGACTCGGAAATTGACTGTACAGAAACAATAAGTCTGTGATTTTTGATGCCGCCGTCTTTATGCCACTCGGGCGAGTGGGTGTCCGTGGTTCGGCCGAGTGACTTGGCGATGCTCGGCCGAGTGCACGCCTGTTGCGTGTCCGATCTGGCCGGCCGAGCGTGCTTCCGATGGTCGGCCGAGTGACTCCTTCACTCGGCCGAGTGTCATGCTGAAAATGCCCATTCTTCATGTTTTTGCCTCCTCGTCGCTCCTACGACGTTCTTTCCTCTTCCACTCATCTCCAATAGAAAAATACCCCTTTAGAGAGTCGTCGGTGACACTACGGAGTGGGTGCATCTCAGAATCACTCCAAATCGCTCCAAATCTCCTGAAATACGACAAAAACAACAAATCGTGAAAAGCATCGCAATATTGTCGAATAAATGTGAAAAACACGATTTGAGCGATCTAAATGGCATGCAAACATGCAGAAAAAAGGTGTAAAATACGGAGTGATCAAAATCCGAGTTACGATCTAGATTGTGATAGCTCGTATTTGTCCAATCTCTTGCAAACGAATATGGGTATAGACTTATAATAAAAAATGCTAGCTTTGGTCTAATCTCTGGCAAACCAAACCTAGTGAATCTTGATTATAAATCTAAATCGAATATCTAGGCCTTCGTATTGATCAGAGCCTAATCTATTGCAAACCCTAGATCAATGTAAATTCCTAGCTATCCGTAATAAATAAATCACAATCTAACCTTCTAGCAATTCTAGCAACATATAAATTAATTCATCATAAATATGAAATTAGATCCATATGGTTCATCCCTTTGCCCTAGAACAAAGAATCTACTACAATTCATCAAAGCAACATCAAAATCAATGATGGAAAACATATTGCAATTCAGATTTAGAAGAAAACAATTCATAAAAGTGCAATATTCAAAAGAAATAGACAAACCAGATCTGAATTCTTCAATCTCCAGAGCTAAATTACAATAAGAATTAATCTAAAACCTATTTTCTGGTCTCTCCTTTAGATAGGATAAAAACTGGGCTTAAAACATGCCAAAAACGTCCAAAAATCCTGACAGAACTACCCCTGCGCAGCCCAAAACCTAGTTTTCGACCCAGTCTGGCGGCGCTACTTGGCCGAGTGGAAATATCACTCGGCCGAGTGGGGGACCCGAATAAAAACAGAGAAGTTGGAAGATTTGGGTGTTCTGGCACTCTACGTCACTCGGCCGAGTGGATTTCAACACTCGGGCAAGTGGATTTCCTACTCGGCCGAGTGGGTCTTCTGCTGCACTCCCCAGAATTCCAGAGAGTCTGCTTCGATATCCTTCAGAAGTTCTGACTCACTCGAACGAGTGGAGTTCTCTACTCGGCCGAGTGAAATTAACCACTCGGTCGAGTGCATTGCAGCACAAGGTCTCTTCGTATCAGTTGTACTCGGCCAAGTACGCTTCTTCACTCGGCCGAGTGGGCTGTGTTACTCGACCGAGTGGCCTGTTTCTGGAGTTAACTCTTCTCTTCCTCACCTCTTCATCGATTCTATCGATCTCCTTCTTCTCCCGCTCATCATCCAGCGCCGTTAGCTCCTCGATAGGGCCATGGGTGATGCTCCGATACTAGTGCAAGTCCTTTAAGCTCATTTTTTCTCCTGATTGCTCCATATTTCCTGAAATCCGACAAAAACAAGAAATAATGAAAAGTGACGCAATATCGTCAAATAATCGTGAAAATCACAATATGAGCAATCAAAATGGCATGAAAATATGCCAAAAGGTCTAAAATATGGACCGATCAATGGTCATGAAACCACAGTTCCCATCTACCTTCACATTAGTGACTTCCAGTATATATTATTTTATACGATCTGGAAAGTGCTCAATAAATGGTATACTTGTTGAAGCAGACTGGGGGTATTGTTGATACTCGGGAATGGACCACGAAGCGGGGAGATAAATATGAGGTCCACTAAAGTGAGTAAACAAGGGCCCAATAACTCAAGAGCCCGCTAGCGAGGATGAGCTGTTACTTGGTCAAAGAGACAGCTCATCCACCTGTTGGAGTCCCGCTGATTCGGTGGGATTGGTTAATAAGACCGAGTAAATGGCTAGCCGTTATCAGCAATCCTGAAGAGGATCCCATCGTAGTAATGGAAGAGCCGCTATGCAAAGAGGATTGACAACTATAAATAAGCAAAAGAACGACAGGAAAAAGGTTCATATTCCAGAGGTACGAAACACTAGGTACTCTGATAACTTATCTCTTTCTACTCACATATTTATTCCTCCAAACACTTGTAGTGACTGACTCGGGACGAATCCCAAAAGGATCCATCTCGACAGCCTCAATCCTTCATCTAAAGTCCATTCTAATTTAAGCATCGGAGGGGATTTGGATTGGAACCCAGATCCGACCCCCCTGACGTTCATTTGTGGTACAGGAAGATCGAAGCTCGACTCAGCAAATCGGTCGAACGATCGTCCTAATCGATCGTAGTTCGAGGCTCGACATAATAGAAAGGTCGAACGGTCGTAAGGCTCGACCGTGAGGTCGATCAAGCTTCCATAACGCTCTTAGCTCAATCTCCAACGACCCCAGTTCTACCAACCGTGGGTCCCACTTCAAGCAGCTGACTAGGTTCCACCTCAACATAGGAGTCCACGTTAGCCCAAATCACTGTTGATACCAATTTGGTCTTTAACATGACTTATACACAATTTCTTTCTCTCTCCGCGGGGCTATAGACACTGTAACTTTTTGACTGGAGCATGCATTGATGGATGTATCCGTTTTTACCTTCATTCCGTTTTTGTCATACCCCTCATATTGACCTTACCCTCCTGTTCATTAACAAAAGTTGGCTCAGTGTTGGATAACTCCTGCACTTTAGTAAAATATGCACCTTCTTTTCCTTTTTCATCCAGTGTCTTGCATTATTTATTGTTCTAATTGATGTCCTATTGAACATATCCTTTTGCTTTAGAACTTTTAAAATTTCGCGTAGCCTCACCTTGCTATTAGACAAGTTTATAAAATTATCCAACTACGGCAATCTTTCGGCATAGGAATGTCACTCGCGGTACTTCACGGGTAGATGGTTGTGCATCCTATATATGATTGTTAACTTACACTCATCTTTATTTCCCATCATATTAGACCTCAATGAAAATGGACATTGACACTTCTTGCTTGCATTTAGATTGTTGGTCCTCTTCTCAATATTGCTCATGTGTCCCCTACATTTCTCGCTTATTTAACATGCAAAGCACAAAGTTGTCACTCTATTGCCCAAGGTACCCATATTGGAAGCCTGGTAATAATCACAAGGCCATTTGCACTTCTAACTTCCTTTATCCAATTAACCAGGCCTTCTTTACTTTTAAATATGGTGATGTTGGTAAACTCTGTATGGCTATCTGATATTGATTCATTATCTTGAATTTTACAATAACCATACTATTATATACTATTATATGAACATTACGTAAATTTATTACGGTATTATTAACAGACATTAACAAATTTTTCGTGCATTGACTACCTGAGCTTGCTCCATTTGAGTAATTTATCTGCATTCATGTACCAGCAATTAATTTCTAGCAATAATTTACTAATACATACCATAAAAAACTGCTTACATAGATTACTAACTGTAGGATGATCTGACGCGTTTTAAGTTTCATTCAACAATTTTATGGCAAAAAATCCCTAAATCTTTGAAATCGTAGTACATATTCTTTGAAATTCTTTGGATGTCTCTTGATGGACAATAACTATTTGAAATTATTAGGGGAAAATCAAATTCTACATGTTTACTTTTTACGCGTTGCCATTAGGACTGGCGTTTAGAAAATTTCTACTTGAAATCACGTCTGTTCGCATCTGTTTGCGATTAGAAAAAATGGTTTTATTTTGCATGTTGTGCACGATGAGTAATATGGGATGCTCATAACAAAATTACTTAGCGCAGATAACTGCATGTTGTGATTGATGAGTAAAAAGAGATGCACAATTCAATAGTACTCACCGCGCAAAACATGCAAAATTGGATGTTGTGCGCGGTGAGTAAAAATAAATTAACTAACAAAATTATTTAGCGTGCACAACTGGCAAATTTTTTTTGCATGTTGTGGGAGGTGAGTAAAAAGTCATGCACACACCAAAATTTCTCAACGCACACAACTGGCATTTTTTTTGCATGTTGTGCACTGTGAGTAATTTAGTATGTGCGCAAAGTAATTTTCGCAAGGGGTATTTCTAGTTTATTGAAAATAGCAGTTTCGTTATTTTTCAAAAAATTTAAGCGGTATGTGTGCAGATCATAATGGTGGGTACGTAAATCAATTTCCTTAGTAAAGAGTCTAAAGACCAAGACTTTCACGAGAATTGATTTGCGCACCCACCATTTTACTGTGGGCCCTTACCAATTATTCACAAGCTTGCCATTGCTCCTGCACAAATACCACTTATTTGCAAGTTTGCCACTAAAAGTACTGCTACGCACCGACCAATTACCAAATTTCCAAAAAAGCACATAAGGCTCAGGTGTTTCACTGATTGCGTCATTTAGTTAACTCCGCAGTCATCCAATCTCTTCGGGGTGTGGGGACGAGAGGTGGATATGAGATGTTGTGCAGAGAAAAAATGGTTTTATTTTGCATGTTGTACAAGATGAGTAATATGGGATGCTCATAACAAAATTACTTAGCGCGGATAACTGCATGTTGTGCTTGATAAGTAAAAAGAGATGCACAATTCAATAGTACTCACCGCGCACAACATGCAAAATTGGATGCTGTGCGCAGTGAGTAAAAATAGATTAACTAACAAAATTATTTAGCGTGCACAACTGGCAAATTTTTTTGTATGTTGTGGGCGGTGAATAAAAAGCCATGCACATACCAAAATTTCTCAACGCACACAATTGGAAAATTTTTTTGCATGTTGTGCACTGTGAGTAATTTAGTATGTGCACAAAGTAATTTCGCAAGGGGTATTTCTAGTTTATTGAAAATAGCAGCTTCTGTTGTAAACCATGGCGGCTACGGAACCCCGTAGCCCTGTATTTATAGTAATAGGGTTACATAATGGGTGGATACCCACTAACGGGTTGGGCCTCCAAAGCCCGTTTATAACACTTCCCCGTATCCATCCATTGTTGTAAGCCGTGATGAACGCTTCAGGGTTCATAGAGCTTATCTGATCATGGGTCTATGGATACTTCTGGATCCCAAGTTTAAGAGTACTTGCCTCGTTAAAACCTTTGCCAAGGAAAACCCAGTGGGAAAAACCAATGGATAGGGGAAAAGAGTACAAGTCTCTGTAACTTCCCCTGATCGATGGATATCACTAGAGGTGGATACTTCTGGATCCTAAGTTAGGGATAACTGCCTCGTTAAAACCTTTAGCTATGGAAAACCCAGTGGGAAAAACCAATAGCCAAGGAAAAAGAGTACAGTTTCCGTAACTTCCCCTGATTAGTGGAAGTATTTAGGGGGTGGATACTTCTGGATCCAGAGTCAATGAGGTTGCCTCGTTAAAACCTTTAGCTATGGAAAACCCAGTGGGAAAACCCAATAGCCAAGGGAAAAGAGTACAACACTACATTTGACTCCCCCTGATTTGTACAAGCTGCAGGCTTGCAGATCTCCTAGGCAACTATACATCAATCTCTTACAGTGTTTCGATAATAAGTACAAAGTACAAGGCATCGCTCACCTATACAAGACATCGCTCATCTATACAAGTATCGCTCATCTATGGCAGCTACTGAATCTGAGGGATCTCTTCTGAGGAGGAGTGGTCTGCAGACTCGGTAGGTAGCATCACGTCTCTGACCAGTCTTCACTGTGTCTGCGAGGTACTGCAGGACCTGGCTATGCGTACTTATGATTTGCTTCTTGGATTGATGAGCCTCTCAGGATGGTGGGATTGATGTTGCCTTGGAAGTATGCTTTGCTGGTCTCCAGGAGTTGGTCGCTTCTTTGTTGCAGTCATCGCGATGATCTGTAACATGTATCTGCAAACACATTTAACATGTTGTATGATCCTTGACCCTTGGAGATAGCGGAGAAGCTACATATCTCTGGTCCAGTGGTGCGCTGCAGGCGCTGCACTGTATCTGGTTAAAGTGTTTACTGCCAGATAAAGGAGTGTACAAAAGACATTTGAGTAAGGCACTTCAGGACATAGGATATCCTTCCCCTCTTCCAGCGAACGGAAGGGGTCTTAATGTGCATCCATACAACCAGTAGGTGTATTGGTGGATTGCAATTTTCCACGTTTCTTCATCGACTGGATGATAATTTCATCTTCTGGATGGTAATTCATCTGCTGGATGATTATTCATCTTCGGGATGATGGTTTCATCTTCGGGATGAAGGTTTCATCTTCGGGATGATTATTCATCTTCGGGATGATGGTTTCATCTTCGGGATGATTATTCATCTTCAGGATGATAATTCATCTTCAGGATGATTATTCATCTTCAGGATGAAGGTTTCATCTTCAGGATGATAATTCATCTTCAGGATGATTATTCATCTTCGGGATGAAGGTTTCATCTTCAGGATGATAATTCATCTTCAGGATGATGATTTCATCTTCGGGATGATAATTCATCTTCAGGATGATTATTCATAAGGGTATGTTGTCACATCATCCATAGCAACATAGCCTAAAATTATCTTTGCTAATCGCATGGGGTTCGTAATCATGACCAGGGAGCCTGATGCATCAGTTTGATTAATTTTGTAAGTGAGTTAAACTCATCTTACATGGTTGCTTCCTGGTTTCTGCGAAATAAACCTCTAAGGCTATAGCGTTTTGCTTATAGCATACGATTTTATTTATTTATACAATACTCGGTAGCCCACAGGTTTGATATCTTTTGATATCAGGACTTCAGGTCCAAACACTTCACATTTCATAAGTGAGTCCAGCTCAACTTATTATTGCCTCGTTCCATATAATTTGGCCAAATTTCTGCGTTTGCTTCAGGAAACGGATATTGTGAACGATATCAATGGCAAAATGAAATGTGGGTAATTGTCGACAAGCGTGTTTTATCCAAATACCTCTCCGTGTACGTACATTATTCAATTTATTCCAGATTTATCTCTTCCGGAGGTTCTGGAAAGGGAGAGGATATGGAGATGAGCTCACTTTCCTGTGGTGGTATTGTTTTAGGGTCTTGTGGTATGTCCTCTCATCCATTGAGGATATCCACTTCTGCTACTGGTAGATTGCATCCATTATAGTTGGTATGTCAATCCTAGCTGGATTTTTAGTAGCAGGGATGTGTGAATTTGACAATATTTATATTGTCAATAGCTATGCCTGATAACTGTTTAACAGTTTCATAAGTGTGGATCGTCAGGATCTCATCACTATTCATGATAATCATATCATATGTATTAATGTTTTAAATGGTCCATAGTGGTGATATGGGAATGTAAACTCATCATGACTCCATCGATAAGATGTGCACTAAACGCTTTCCCCGGTAGGGGTTCTCGGAAACTGTTTATATGAGGTGATCAGGCTCATATAAATAGTTTCTAAGGAGGCGTTCTGATGGTTTGCATGTTCCCATATGGTCACCTACAACTGGATATCCAGTGGACAAGTAATCCGTTTAAATCATTTTAATGATTTACATATAACCCATTACTGGGTGTGAACACAAAGCTTCAGGGTGTTCAATTTTCTTCCAGTTGTTAAATTGATTTCCCAGTGTTATCCCAAAAATCCGCAATAAGCTCAACTTCAATGAAGTTGAGCATAAAACTAGGGATATGAACCCGTCAAGGCTCCATCTATAAGATGTGCTCTAATGCCTCCCCCGTTTGGGGATCTCGGAACATATTCATCTAGGAGGGTTAGTCCCGATGAATAAGTTCCACTGCGGCATTTTTGAGGGTGGTATGAGGGTAAGTAAAAGCCCAACCAATATTCCAGTAATGTAATATGTCCGTTGTGATTAATAATAATCTAGACTGCGGTTGGATAACAAGGTTTTGATTATGACCATTTTAAGAGGATATATAGATGAGTACTCTAAGGTACATCATTAGCCATATGTAGGGAGTTTGTGAGTCCACTTTTATCCCTCAAATACTCTCAAGAGGCCTAAAGGTCTCATTCTTCTAATGATAGTATATCATCTTAAATTCGTTTGAGGAAGTGAGGAGAGTCAATGTCCACGTGAATGGAGATGATCTCGTAATCATTTTTCCCTTTTGAATGGGATAATGAGAGTTTCACCCTTTTTTGAAGAATCTTCGGGTTCGTCTGGTTAATGATGTCTTGCATCATCAATCCAGGGTGACATCGATCCAAAGTTGGTCGATTCTGGACACTTCTGGTGTTCCAAATTAATTCCTCTGTTCGAATTTATGTGAGACTTTTGAACGTCCATTAAAATGCTCAAGTTAATTTTGTCCTGGTAATAGGTGAACTCTGTTCAAACTGTGAAGGATTACATCTTCACAATGACTATTATGTGGATCATAGTTGGATAAAGCTTCAGGCTTTATTGGTTTCTTGAGTCATTAGGGATTTCATTTTGACGAATATCCTTTGAAACTTTATAAGTTTCAGAGAGTACATGGCATCCTCATTTTAGGAGTATTCAGGATGATAAATCATTTACAGTAAAATAAAATGCGTAAAAGGCACATATATACTGCAAGAGAATACTACTAATAATTATGTTAGAGCAACAAGTTTCATAGTATGATGTGGGTTCTATAAAATATAAGTCCACAATTGTGCTCATTTTAGACTCATATTATGACAACAGGTCAAATTTATTTTCAAAATTTATTTGTCCTCGGGAAGTAGCGAATTATACATACAGTCAATTTGACTTTCGTCGTTTAGACTAGATATGTATATATTTTTATATGACATACGTTAATGCCCATTAATTTTGAAAAAAGCATTATGGGTCTTGTCAGAACTTCTGGTCTGATATTGGGTTGCCATTGCATACTCCATATCGAGGTACATCATATCTTCTCTTTCTCATTTTTATTCAAGACTTCCCCTGTTTTCAGTCGTCCTTATTTTCGTTTATAAGGAAGAATGTTTATTGGTCTTACAAAGTAGACTTATACAAGGGAAATGAGTTAGTTTCTATATTTCCACTTTTCTAGTTTATGATAGACTTTTAAAAGTCTATTTGAAAACTCAAGTATGGTCTTCAGGCCATTTTTATTGAGTCATTCAAGTATTGTGTGGATATAGAATCATACTCGGGAAACAATTACGTGGGTACGAATTTTATAATTTCTCACTTATCTATTAAGCCACGACTTCGGGCGTACGCTTAAAAAATAAGGTTAGATTCAAAAATCATACCTTGTAAAGTGAGATTACTCAAAAGAGTTTGGCGGTGTTATGACAACTGCTGATGTCAATATTGGTTTATACAAACCATAGATCTGAGAGATCTATTTACCGTGAAATGCGTATTTCTAAAAGGAATCGCATAAATGTTTTTCGTATAAGCAATCGTACTTGTTAATTTTTATTAGTGTGAAAGGGTGTTGCCTTTTGATTTGATTTTGAACTTCAGGTTCATTTTGGTTTTGAACTCCAGGTTCATTTTGTCAACTAGGATATGATGTTGAAATTTTTGAAATCATTATTGGTTTGTTGTCATAAAATATCGTCATGTCATGAGCACATCATACATATAATGTAAATCTAGTAAGCTAAAAAATTGTGCTCAATTAACCAAAATTGGGATATGTATGATGTATACATGCTATTTATATGCTGCAGGCATTTTAAAAAAAATTCTCGTCGCAGACATACAGTTTTGCTACCGGTATTAAACTATGTCATTAGTGATTTTAGCATGCTAAAAAAATGTACATCACAGAGTCATTAAATATGCGGCAGGCATATAAATTTCTACACATGCATTTAATCATCACAGAAATTTTATAATGGAAATGAAAATTTTTCGTTTAATAATTATTGGACCACTGGGCAACGTCATACACCGTTAGGTTAGTTAACTAACGGCAGAGCGGTCGCAGGATATTCCTAATTATTAAACGTGTAATAATCAAATAATCCAAGAAAAAAATTGTGATGATTTATAAAGCATTAATCAGATTATAGCGAAGGAAAATCGAATTTAAATCTGAAAAATTGTTTGAAAAAAATGAATTTTCCGGGTGAAACCCTAGTTAGGGTTTTTGGTCGCGCGGATTGCCTCTTCAGGCGGCTAGGGTTTCCGGGCATGAGCGCGCACCGGGGGGGCCGATACGAGCGGCTGCCGAGGGGTTTGGGGGCCCGCCGCTGCCGGCGGAGGGGGATGGGGGCCCGCCGCTGCCGGCGGCGGGGATGGGGGGCGGGTCTGGCCCGTCGCTGGGAGCGGCAGGGCCGCCCGCCGCTGCTGGCGGCGGGTCGGGCGCCCGCCGTTAGCAACGGCGGGGTGGGGGGTTCCGCCGCTTCGGGCGGCGGGCGTGGGGTTTTCGCGCGAGTTTTTGGGGGGGATTCGCGTTTCGGCGAGAAGATCCCCTAGGGTTTAATGGTTTTTGGGGATAAAAATCCAATTTTTAGTGGAAAAAATCCATTTTTAATCTAAAAAACGTTTTTATTGTAAAAAGTTGATTTTTAATCAATAAAAACATTGATTTTCATTAAACAATCGATCCAAGAATTTTGGATCTAGACATATGCGCATATGAAATTTTAGATCTAGGGTTTCAGGATTACCTCTAGATCCTACCCGCCGGATCTAGCGACGTTCGGTGAAGGAAGCCCGTTTGTGTCGCGTTCGTCCGTCGGCAGGGGTTCGGCTTAGATTCGAGCGTGCTGATAACGTGTTGTAAACCATGGCGGCTACGGAACCTCGCAGCCCTGTATTTATAGTAATAAGGTTACATAATGGGTGGATACCCACTAACGGGTTGGGCCTCCAAAGCCCGTTTATAACAGTTTCGTTATTTTTCAAAAAATTTAAGCGGTATGTGTGCAGATCATAATGGTGGGTACGCAAATCAATTTCCTTAGTAAAGAGTCTAAAGACCAAGATTTTCACGAGAATTGATTTGCGCACCCACCGTTTTACTGCGCGCCCTTACCAATTATTCACAAGCTTGCAATTGCTCCCGCACACATACCACTTATTTACAAGTTTGTCACTAAAATTACTCCTACGCACCGACCAATTACCAAATTTCCAAAAAAGCCCATAAGGCTCAGGTGTTTCACTGATTGCGTCATTCAATTACCTCCGCAGTGAGATTGGAACAGGTGAAGGGGGTGCTGGAGAGGTCGGAGGACGGGGGATGAAGGGGAATGAAGCGGGCTGGGCTGGTCGGATGAGGCTGGGGGAGAGGTGGATGGGGTGGGGGCTGGGGAGGAGGTGTGTAAAGGCCCAAATTTCAATGTACGCGTATTTTGGCATAGATGCGTACGTATAATTTTTGGGAGTATGCCCGTATTTTTCTTTAATTATTTTGGTGAATGAATTATTTTTAAATGGTTTAAAACCCATTATTGATATTAGAAAATAAGGGTATTTGGATGAAATACCATGTATTTAAGAAGTATAGTGTATTTCACCATGTATTTTTATTTCCTAAAATTCTAATTTTAAAATTTTGTAGCCATGACACTTAATATGGTTATGTGTCATGTTGTTAGCTTAAGGTAGGACGCATGGCTTAGGGTTGACTAAATGGAAGGAGGAGAGGATTTTAGGGAAACCTAAAAACTAGGCAAAAGAAAACAAAAACCGAAATAGATAAAAAAACACATTTTCTCTCCCTCACCTCCCCCAAAATCTGGCCGAACCCTCCTCTTCCCTTTCTCCCCTCTTGCACCACCATTCCCTCCTCCCATCACCATCTATTACTCCTTCCACTCCCCCACCAATAACCCTTCACTTCCCATCATCATTCCAACACCAAAAATATCCCCAAAATTATCCAAAAATCCAACTTTTGGAGGCCAAATTAGAACTTGAAGGAAGGAGATTTTGGAGGAGGCACAAGCTCTACAAGGAGAAGAAGGGCCCAAGAAACACTTTTGGAGGACTTTTACAAGGTAGGAATCCTAAACACTTAAGTAGAGTTTAGTTTTAGGATTGGTTTTCATATTAAGTTAGTAAGTGTAATAATTTGGTTTTCATGATAGCAAATTCATGTTAAAAACTATGTTGATTTAGTAAGTTATATGTTAGCAAATTCAATTTTGTGTTAGGATTCATTTTGTTTCCATGATTGATTGCTTTAAGTTGGTGGCATGTTGTATTTAAAATAATAAGATTAGGATGTTTGTTATGTTTTCATGGTTAAATTAGTAATACTATGCCATGTTGTAAAATGGAAAGAATGAGAAATATGTTAACTTGCTAAAATGGTGTTAGATTGTAGTTTGTTATGTTTAGAGAATGGGTTTATATGCTAGTTTCATTCAGTAGAAAGTTGCATTTGTAGCCATATTTGTGTGACATATGTTAAATATTAAAAATATCCTCTTTGTAAAGTTGGAAGTATGTTAATGATATGTAAATGTTGTACCCCTATTGTCATGTTAGTGTAGTTATGTTAATTGTGGCATTCAAACATGTTAGAAACTAGATTTAGTAAGAAAACTTGTTGCTGGAATTTTTTTGTAGCAGTACAGTAATTTTAAAAATCATATAAAATAGTAGAAAAATCATAAAAATGCAATTGATGACACTACGGAAAACTACAAATAATTTCCTACAACTTTGAAGAGGGGCCGAGAGCAATTCTTACTGCAGATAGGGTAACATGGCCATTCTTTCTGAACTGACGTTTTTGGCAGATTCATGTTGTAATTTTGAGTAGGAATTGCATAGTTGTATTTTGTTTTAAGTTAATTTTGAACATGTTAATTGTGCTTTATTATCATGCTCTTGAAGATATGCCTCAATGATGATGTTTAATGTGTTATGATTCATTGATGATGAGAATGCAAATATGTTGAAATAAAAATGGTATTGAGACCACTAATCGATATCATGTCAATGAAGTAATGCTCATCAAAAGAAAATTTGTGAGTGAGGATGAGAGTATGACATCGGGAGTTCTCGTTCCATTTTGAAATGGGTGAGACTCCGGATGGGGGTTTGGGGGAACACGAGTAAACTGTAGGCATTAAGGAGCGGACCGTAGTATAATTTCTCACTCGCTACGTCACTCCCGGAAGGGGGAGATGACTAGAGTTGAAGAGGCCGGTGGTGTGCCCGTGTCGCACCATGTCTGGTAATTGATGGTTTTCTCCGTTTTCCACAGAAAAACCGAGATGAGTCTCGCTCTAGTGCCTTGTCTCGTTCGGGCGCAGAGTTACGAGAGGCCCCTCCAGTGCTCATGTCGCTGGAGTGGTACCACTTTTCACCCACCCTGGGTGAAGTCCGCTTCCTTAGCAGTCTACGATTTACCCGGGTTCCAAAACAGAACGATTACTTTTAATTAATTTAATTAGTAAATTTACTTCTTTTCTGCTTCCTATTATTTACTTTCAGCATTTATGTTCTGTTCTTAATTTCTGCATAAACATGTGATGATGTGACACTTGTAGTAATTAGTTAATTATGAAGACCAGTTCTAAAACTGGGTTCTACTAGGGTGTTAGGAGTTCCAACTGGGTCACTCGTTAACGTGTCCTATCTCGTGGTTTTCAGGTGTGAGACCCGAGCAGTCTTCGGGTGTCTCGGAGTCAGAGACCGGCGCCAGTACATCTGAGGTGGAGCCTACGGGCAACCTCGTTCAGTTAGACTTCCCGGGTTTAGACTAGCGGGTGTGTTGTACCGGGTGGACTTTTGTACTTTTGGGCTGGGGGGTTTCTACTTTTTGTGTACCCACTTTTGTACTCCCTTTTGTACAACTGATATATAAATATGGATTAGCATGATGTAATGTAATGTAATGTTCTGCGTTGTTGTATTTACTTTTCAGTACTGCGTTTTATTTTCTGTTGGAGCACTTTTCTTTTTCTCTGTGTACTATTTCAGTGATATCGCAGTGGCCTGCTCATTGTTATATATTAAACCACAAAAAATGCCTAGTAGTATTTAGATAAGAGGGCTCGAAGCCTGAATCTGAATACTACGGCGGCCTCGTCAGCTTGGCTCCTCGTACTTGGGTGAGCGGGGCGTAACAGGTTTTTGTGGTGGCCCATGCAGGTGAGCTCACACTGCGATACACGTAAGAATAGTACAACTAAAGCTCCAACATTATAATTCGCAATTTTGGTACTGAATGTTGTTTCCATGTTCATTCTTGTAGAATGGATCCGAGGAATGGATCGTCCCAGAATAGGACCCATGCTTCTGATGCTGCTTCGTCTGAGGCTTCCCTGATGGGGAAGATTCTGATAGGGATTCTGGAGCACATGCAGCAGATGGAGGATAGGGTGGCTACTGGTGCGCCACCAAAGCCAGTGGGTATCAGGCAGTTTAGAGCTTTGCACCAGAGGTCCTTTTCGGGTAAGGAGAGTCCTCTGGAGGCGGACGAGTTGATCAGGCATTCTGAGGATGATTTGGATGCATTTGGATACCCGAGAGAAAAGTGGGTGGATGCCGCGAAGAGACAACTGACACATCAGGCACGAGATTGGTGGGATGCTCAGGAGTTACATTTGACCAAGACGATCTCGTGGGAGAAGTTTAGGGAGCTGTTTGAGGCTCAGTTCCTGCCAGATACGAAGAAGGATGAGCTGCGGTTGATGTTCGAGCGCCTGACTCAGGAACGACGGAGCGTAGATGCCTATGATGCAGAGTTCTCACTATTGAGCAAGTTTGCTCCGGAGTTGGTGAAGTCGGAGGCCACCAGAGCTAGACGATTTAGGATGGGGTTGGATCCTGAGTTCAGAGCAGTGATGTTGACCCAGGTGTTGCTTACATACAGTACCGTATTGGAGGCGTTCAGGATGCATGAGACGCACCTGAAGAGTGTGGGTAGAGGTCCAGCAGCATCTGAGAGGTGCCCTGCAGGTCAGCAGAGGAGTTTCCCGAGGCCCACTCAGACCACTCAGTTTCAGAGGCCCGGAGATCCACCAGCACCACATCGGCATTTGCCTTGTAGATTTTGTGGGAAGTCAGGGCATGATCAGAAGGATTGCAAGTTTATGGTTGGGCGGTGTTTTACCTGTGGTCAGTCTGGGCACATCAGTAGGCAGTGTCTTCAGCAGGGGCAGACTTCAGGTTCTGGGGCACCAGTGGCAGTCTGGCCTGTGCAGCAGCAGAGGACCCTTCCGCCAGCTCCACAGAGGCTTCCACTGCCAGCTCCACCAGTGCCTGGTGCAGTGACTCAGAGAGGACCACCTAGGCCTCCGCAGCAGCAGCAGCAGTAGACCCCCAGGAGAGCGGCGCCGATGCATTAGGCTTTCACTATGACGGCGGTCGAGGCGGAGGACACCGGTCGAGTGATCACTGGTATCTATTTCTTTTTAGAGTTGAATGCTTTGTTATTTTTATTATATTATGTTATGTTTGTGGTTAAGATTAGGATGATTAGATTCTTATGTTAGTTTATGTTTACCCTCTTAGGTGTTATTAGAGTTGCTTCCTTCCCTGCCTTGTCACTTTTTGATTCAGGAGCATCCCATTGCTTCTTATCTCAACAATTTGTGACTAGGAATTCATTAGTAGTAGACTCATTTGCTTCTAGTTGGAATATCCAAATAGGGAGTGGAGTAATCCGCAATTCGTCGGGATACCGACAGTGTCCTGTTGAGATTTGTGGACGTGGGCTGTATGCAAATTTCTTAGTGATGGAGATGCCTCATTTTGAAGCAGTGTTTGTGAAGGATTTATAACGGCTGGTTCTTGTCGTTTATGATACCAGTATTTCTTTTTTCCTTTGCTTCTTATATATATATATATATATATATATATATATATATATATATATATATATATATATATATATATATATATATGTATGTATGTATGTATGTATGTGTATATATATATTCTTATGCCGGGGGTTTAAACAATGTCGCGCGTCGTTCTGATTTAAAAATTAAATTGCGTAAATGTAAGGCCTCTATTGTGTGCCTACTGGAAACTAAAGTTGAAGATCTCAATGCTGAGAGAATTTCAAAATGCTTTGATAATGATTGGAGATGTGTTAGTAATAGATCCCTTCATAAAGGCGGGCGGATTGTTATATACTTTAATTCTACAGTATGGAATTGTTCCGAGCTTTCTTCTTCTCCCCAGCGAATTACTGCTATGTTCACTAATTGCTCGGGATTCCGTATGGGGCTAACGGCTGTCTATGGCTTCAATCTTCCTAGTGCCAGATCCCCTCTCTGGTCTGATCTTATTGCTGATTATTCAATTCTCCATAATACCCCTTGGGTGGTGGGGGGGCGATTTCAATTGCATTCGATATTCTCATGAGAAGTTGGGGGGACGCCCGGTTGACTCCAATGCTATGGATGACTATAATGACTGCATTTGCGCCAGTGGTCTCATTGAACTGAAGTATATCGGGCAGAGGTACAGCTGGAATAATAGGTGAATTGGGTCCAAGCGAATATCAGCTAGGTTGGATCGTGTTTTCTGCAATACGGCATTCCTGGATTCTTTGCAACATGCTTTCATGGAATATAGCGACTCTGGCACTAGTGACCATGAATCTATGATTGTGCATCTCCACCCCAAGGTACCCTCTTACCCTAAGCCATTTAAATTCTATAACTCTTGGGTTTCTCTACCCGGATTTCAAGATGTTGTCTGCGAAAATTGGGGAAGGCAGCTGGGTAACTCGGCCTTGCAAAGGCTTGCTAGTAATTTAAAACACTTGAAGGGGATTCTCAGAACCTGGGCTTTTGCTCACCGGTCAAAATATAACTCTCATGCCTGTTTGCGAAATCTTGAGGCCATCCAACAAGATGCAGGTTTAATTCACAGCCCGGACCTCCAAGCTCAAGAGAAGATTGCTATTCTAAATGTTGTTAAGTCTTGGGATATTGATGAGGAGGATCTACGCCAGAAGAGTAGAGTAAACTGGTTAACGCTGGGAGATAGGAATTCTAAGTTTTTCTACATGGCAATGAAGGCTAGGTGTGCCCATAATAATTTGCACTATCTTATTAATGCAAATGGAGATCGGATTACGGATCATGTCTCTCTTCGTAAGGAAGCTGCATTGTATTTTGAAAAGCTCTACCATCAGGAAGATTATTGTACGTCTTTTCCAAGACTAATCCCCAAGCGTAAGCTCACCTTGGAAGCTACTAACTGGATGGAAAGGCCTGTTACTGCTTCTGAGATCAAAAATGCAACTTTTCAAATAGGCAAGGATAAGGCCCCTGGACCGGATGGATTTAATGCACACTTCTTCCAAAATCAATGGGCTGTTGTAGGTAATGATGTGATAGCAGGTATCTCCTACTTCTTTAATACTGGACGCATGTTGCCTAACATTAATCATACTTTTATCACGTTGGTTCCTAAAAATGCAAATGCAGCTGGGCCAAGCGACTATAGGCCTATTGCATGTTGCAACGTGATATACAAAATTATCAGTAAGGTTTTATGTAATAGACTAAAGCATGTCATTACAGACCTTATTTCTCCCAACCAGTCTGCTTTCCTAAAAGATCGGTTACTGGCTGATTGCACCCTTATAGCGCATGAACAGATTCGGGATTTTAGTAACCCAATGGGGTCAAGAGCTTGTATTAAGCTAGACCTTCGCAAAGCTTTTGACAGTGTAAACAGAGATTTTATTCTATTTCTTTTACATGAGATGGGATTTAAAGGAAAATTTATTAACTGGATAAAGGAGTGTATATCCACCCCTCTTTTCTCTGTTCTTATTGATGGGTCACCGGTTGGTTACTTCTCTTCAAACAGGGGTTTGCGCCAAGGAGATCCTATCTCCCCCTATCTATTTGTCCTGGTTATGGAAGCTTTTTCTCTTCTCATGGCTAAAGCGGAATCTGCTTGCTCTATTCAGCCTCTTCGAAGGCTCGGGTCTATTTCCCATTTGCTCTTTGCGGATGATCTATTGGTTTTCTGCCGCGCTAATCCTCGTTCATTTAATGGACTTAGAGAGGTTTTGGCAGTTTTCAACCGAATCTCTGGTCTCCAAATTAATCATGACAAAAGTGCAGCTATTTTCAGTAAAGGTGTCCGTGACCCAAGGAGTCTTGCGGATATTCTGGGAGTCAAGTTAGTTACCTCTTTTTCTACTTATTTGGGCTTGCCCTTATCTACTAAATACCCGAAAGCCCCTCTTTATAGTAGATTGGTAGATAAATGCAAAAAGAAGATGACGGGGTGGTCTTCCTCATTTCTCTCTATTTCGGGGAGGATTGAACTAGTGCGCACTGTTATCTATGGTATGGTAGCTTTTTGGATGCAAGCTTACTATGTTCCACGTTCTGTCATTCGCACTATTAGCTCCGCTTGCAGGAAATTCATCTGGGGTAAATTCCCGTGTTGGGCTTGGAAAGATCTCTGTGCCCCGAGGAAAGAAGGTGGAGTGGGCCTCAGACTGTTAGAGGACTTGAATGCTGCCTCAGGGATAAGGCTGACCTGGAGATTACTTACTACTCAGGGGTTATGGGCGGATTTTATGAGGATGCGCTATAAGGAAGCGACACATGACCTTTATTCTGCTAAAGCGGCAGCAACCCACTCTGGCACCTGGAAATTTATTCTAAATTCTCGAACTATCTCTCAGAATCTGATTAAACGTAAGGTAAATGATGGCGCCTCTACTTCATTTTGGTTTGATAATTGGCACCCCCAGGGGCCGCTATATCTGCTGCATATCCCATATCCTGGAACAGAGAGCATGAAGGTCAGGGACTTTTGGACACAAGACGGCTGGAAAGATGAATCACGCATCACTCCTGTTCTCCCAATGCTCAGCAACATTAAATTGCAGGAGGGTCCGGATTTTTGGAGTTGGGTGCCAGCTGCAAGTTTCAGCTATCGAAATGCCTGGGAAAACTGTCGCACCCACCTGCCAAGCTTCCCTTTTCACCGAATTGTTTGGTTTAATAGATCTGTGCCTAAAATGTCATTGTGCTTGCTCCGGGCCCTTAGGGGGAAGCTACCAACAAAGGATTATCTGGCTAAATGCGGCTTACATACAAATACTCAATGCCCTCTTTGCAATGATGCCAGTGAGAGTTTAAAGCACCTATTCTTTGAATGTAATTATTCCAGATATATTTTAGCAAGGAGTCTGCTCAAACTTGGCTATTCAGGTGTGCCTCCTACCTCCTTAGAAGGTGTTTGTGATTTGATTTTATCTCGGTATGGTAAGGCAGATCCGGTTGGTGTGCTTGCAAAGGCAGTCTTGGCTTCACTTGTCTGGCACATCTGGAAATAGCGCAATAAGAGAATTTTTCATAACATGAAGTTGGTGAAGACGGCCCTATTTGAGGAAATAGTGACGGATGTCAAGGTCACTTTTAGAGACATGGATTTGGACGATGTCGCTGATTTGACTCCTTTCTCCAATTGGGGGATTATAGACTCAGGCTGATTTCTATTGTTGATATTGTTGAGCAGATGACTCTGCGTTTTATGTATGTCTCGCTTTAGTAGGCTGATTTCTATTGTTGACAAAGCCTTCGGGCGTTTCGGATGCTCTCCATGCGAGAGTGATTCCCATGACTGTTGTACAAAAAGCCTGCGGGCGTTTCAGGTGCTTCCCTTGCAGAAGTGATCTCCGTGTTACAAAAAGCCTGCGGGCGTTTCAGGTGCTTCCCTTACGGAAGTGATCTCCGTGTTACAAAAAGCCTGCGGGCGTTTCAGGTGCTTCCCTTGCGGAAGTGATCTCCGTGTTACAAAAAGCCTGCGGGCGTTTCAGGTGCTTCCCTTGCGGAAGTGATCTCCGTGTTACAAAAAGCCTACGGGCGTTTCAGGTGCTTTCCTTGCGAAAGTGATCTCCGCGCTTCCTGTCCTGAGTTCTGGGGTTTGGGGTAAGGTTGAGCGTGCGCACGGGGAGAGGGTCTGATCCCCCTTGAACCGTAAGACATGAACCCTTCGTGTTTTACTAGTCCTGTCAGTCGTGTCGTGTCTTGTTTCCGTCTTGTTCTGACACCTTTAGGATAGTCCCGTAGCCGGTAGCACACGCTACGACTACTGCTTGTCTCGTTTTACTTTCCTGCTGCGTTGCTACTTTTACAACTCAGTATAACCCTTGCATGTTAATCAACCAGTAAAACGATTTTTAATAATACAGTGCACTTGCAGTAGAGTCTGACAGTTTCTTGTAGACTTTACCTGACGTACAGTCCCTGTCTTTGGTGCTGTACGTCAGGTGTTGAGCCGGAGTACGTGGAGCCAGAGGACGTTGACCCGGAGGACATATCTGACGAGGACCAGACTTAGAGGTCTCTTCTAACGCGGACGTTCTGAGGTTACTACTTTTAGTTTCTCTCTTCGGTAGTTGTTGCCATGCTTAGGCTTCCTTTTTTTAAGACTTTTTGTACTCGCTGGATATTAACTCTTTATATTAATGAATGCAACTTTCTTTCTGTACTTTCTGTTGTTTCGAACTTTATAAATGCAAGAACTTAAAAATTTTAAAATGGTACCCCTACAGACGCTTATTGGGCCCGGGCTTCACAGCTCCGACCCAAGCGGGCCTTAGTCACGCTTCGTCTCTGTATTTTTGGGAAGCGGGGCGTGACAGGTTTTAGTGGTGGCCCATGCAGGTCATGCAAAAAGTTCGGAACAATAAGAGTACCGCATTCATTTAATATCCATGTACGAGTCTAAATTAGGGTTTTCCCGTCTTAGATGGTAGGAAGACTTAGATAGACATCCAGGTTTGATAATCTGACACCTTGGTTAAGATTTAGTCATCCTCGTCCTAGGATACCTTAGTAGCCCACACTTGACTCTGACCGTGTTAGATTTCTAGAGCCCTTCTTTTAGTCGTTCGCTCGGGTCCATCGACTTCGAGCCCAGCAGAACGTAACCGTGATTCTCTTAGGAACCTTCCCCATAGATCCTGATTACAATCTAGCTCATTAGGGAGTCTTAATGCCGAGTTCTCCTGATCTTTAGACGGCCCGATAATTAGAATCCCTGACTTCTAGCATCTTCTGATCATTACCCTTCTGTGCCATTGACCGTAGGATTCCACCGTGACTTTTCATGGTTCATCTCCTAGTCATATTTACGTTTGGATCATTCGATTCTTTTCCTTGCCCTTGAATCACGTGATCCATTCGTCGTCAGTCGCCAATCGTTGAATCTTTTCCATTCAGCCTCCTGATCCTTCTATTAAAAAAAATTTCAATATTATATTTTTCGAATTCCTCCCCCAGTTTCAATTCTTTGAAAAAAAAAAGCTTGAACTTAGATTTCCTACCTTTCGGTTAACTTGAATGCATTCTTTGAATTTCGAAATTTCTCATCAAAAATCTTTAATTACCATCTTATAATGTTTCTAACCTATATCTTTCGAATTTCAGTTTATATATATATATAACACTTTATTTCCATTTTGATAATTTAATATATTATCCCTTTCTTTCTATACTATTAAATTTATTTTTAACCACTTATCGTACAATACTTTTAGGATATTTTTGGAGCTATAAAAGAAAAAGACTTCAATTTTTAGTATATCTGTTTTCTAATCATCATATCCGTATTTCAAAAATCTGCTATAAATCTATTTACATATGTAAAACAATCATTTCCTCACCCTACTCATTATTTTCTTAGTCTAACACTTTTTCGTATTTTAAAATTTTACCGTCTGCTCACTTTTTCTACATATTTTTATAAGTATAAAAGTATATGATACCATACTTTACACATAATTTTCTTTCATCTATTTCAATATTTTGAGCAATATTTTTGTCCCATCCAACTGGCTATCTTCTCATCCTCGCCTTATCTGACCTCGTTCTTTTCGATCTTGTTTCGTTTCGCTTTTGGTTTCGGTCTCCTTTCGTTTATGTTGACATCAGCGCCTGTAGTTGCCTATGTCATCTCTAGTTAGTAGTGGGCCCATTGGTTTGTGATGTCGTCGTGGTGTATATATATAGGTATAGTGTGTAGACCTGTATAAGTGTGTTACCTTTAGGATCTTGATGATTGTCTCTTGTGTCTTGTATGCATACTCGGTGTGGTCCATGACATACATATGGAGTTGTCTGAATGATGGTATTCATATTTGTGTGGATAACGTCATAGCAGGCAATTTCCTTAGACCTAGTCTCCCGTAGAATAGTTTAGCTTATTTTGCTGCTTATATGTTTCAAAACCTAATTGTTTTCTTTAAATCAAATCTTTATAGTTTTGAAACAAACACACAAGTTCACAACGCACCTATTTTTCCTCATCCAATACCTCAACCCTACACGTTTTTCCAAATGTTTTAAAATCTATCTTTGGCCTTAAACATCTTCTTCTTTTCTTCGGGAGTGTTATCTTTTGATTGTTATGATATTAATAGTACTAGCTATTATTGTTATAGGATTATGTTGCGGGTAGGCATAGAGTGAGATGAGATATGTTGTAACGATGATTGGTCGATTTTGAACACAAAGACATTTAAATAGATTTCTTTCGGATGACGACTCAGTGGAGACTCTGGTTGGATGAAATAATGTATAGGAAGATGAGTACTTAATCGATCTGAAACTTAAACGAGTGGTAGATAGGAGTGACTATAAAGGTATGGTATGATTTAGAGTGACCATGAAATGATGAAAACATTTGAAGCGTCAAGACCTGATTATTAAGTTGACGTGAGAAGACATTGGGAATAACATGATGTGTTGAGATGAATGGATGGTTAGGTAGACGGACTTAAATTGGTTGGGATTAGTTATAGTGAGTAGGATGAGAAGTGATTTCGATAGTTCAATTATTTGGCGGATAAATTTATGGGAAGATATGACAAGGAATGTTTTAAGGACACGGCAATTGTTGATTTGTGAAAGGTGTTATAAGATAGACAAAGTATTTGTCTTGGATTGGTGATTGACTCGGACATCTTTTTAGCGATTGATTAATATTGGGAAGAGATTGAGAAATTTAAAGATGTTATGGAGCGATGATGTTTAATGGAGTGGTATGGTGTGAGGAGATGATTATTATTCTGTTATGAGAACTTGGGGTTGGAAATTTGAACAACAGTGATGGATCTATAGTTAAGTGTTAGGATGTGAGATTAGTCGTGGCAATATTCAGTGAAAAGACGGGTTATGATGGATTATTGAGGAACGTTGTTTGAAGTTACAGGATTAGCGATCTTTATGAGTAGATATGATAGTTGCGGGTATAAGGTTATATAGATATTATTATTATCAGTGTAAGTGATTCTGAGGGCGGAATCATTTCTAAGGTGGGTAGGATGTAACGGCTGGTTCTTGTGGTTTATGATACCAGTATTTCTTTTTCCTTTGCTTCTTATATATATATATATATATATATATATATATATATATATATATATATATATATATATATATATATATATATATATATATATGAGGAGGGATCAAATGACCCCCAAAAATAACCCCCAAAAATGACCCCCTATCAAAAATCCTATGCCCCCTATTTTTTCGGAAGATCCGAACCGTTCATCTTGATCTCCACCCTCTAAATACCTGACCCACCAATTTTCAACCCGATCCCATGTGTTTTGCAAGTTCATCCATCCGACCCAAATTTAACGGTTTCACATGAACAGAACTTTTGCGAATGGTTGATGAACGGGCCACATGGGATCGGGTTGAAAATTGGTGGGTCAGGTATTTAGAGGATGTAGATCAAGATGAACGGTTCGGCTTCCGAAAAAATGGAGGGCATATGATTTTTGATAGGGGGTCATTTTTGGGGGTCATTTTTGTCATTTGATCCCACCTCTATATATATATATATATATATATATATATATATATATATATATATATATATATATTCGCATCTGGAGCTGGGCGTTTACGCCAAGTTTTATTTATGATCTCTGGCTTTTTCTTCGTTGAATGTAGAGCTTTGAGTTAGTCTTGCATGATTAGCTTCATAACGCTTATATCTTAGAGCTAGGTTCATCTTAGAAACCCATAGAAACCGTTCCCGAAGCCTCACGCTTCATTTCGAGACTTTTCGTGCATCTTAGTTGGTTCAAGAAGGAGAACCAACCGACTAGATTGCAGTCTAGTCGGTCAGCAACTCTTCAGGAACCGACTAGTTCATCTTGATTATTTCAGCTGAGTTATTGTTTCCACTTAGTCGGTCTAAGCACATCCTTCGACCGACTAGTTCCCAAACTAGTCGATTAGAACTTCTTCTCGGACCGACAAATTCTGTATTCCTTCTGACAACCGAGTTACTGTTTACCGTTAGTCGATCAAAGAACGACTTACGACCGACTAGTTGATAAACTAGTCGGTTAGAGTTTCTTCTCCGACCGACTAACTCTCAGTGCTTTTTGCCTATCATCTTCCATACTTAGTCGGTCAAGGAACACCCAGCGACCGACTAGTTTCCAAACTAGTCGGTTAACAAGTGTTCTCAGACCGACTAGTTCTGTTTTCCCTGAATTGACTTTATTCTCTGTCGCCTATTTAGTCGGTCTCAGTTGAGTCACCGACCGACTGGTTTCCAAACTAGTCGGTCGACAAGTCTTCACTGACCGACTAATCTACTCAGAAACCCTAGGTTTGGACCCAGCCGTCGCTTGTTTTTCTTATTTAAACCCAAATCTTTTCCTCTTCCCTCCTCACTATTTTTAGCCGCCGTTTCCCCCTCCTTTTCTCCTTCCTTTCTCCACCGCCATTCCCTCAGGCCGCGCCCCTCTTCGCCCCTCCAAGAGCCGATCTCCCCCTCTCCTCTCCTTTCTTCTACCTTCCTTCTTCTTCCTTCTCATATTCACCATCTTCCTCCTCCTCTCCCCAGATCCAAAAACCCACGGCCAAGCCCCAGGCCGCCACTTTTCCTCCCTTCCGTGATCCCCCTCACTTTAGCCCCTCCTTCTCACGAGTCGCGAGCCTCAGACCTGACGTCGTCGACCCCGGGAATACGTCGAGATCCTTGCCACCACCTACGGAGCCCCGTCGACGTCGCTGACCGTCGACTTCCTCGCTGCCGCAACCAGATCAGACCGTTGACGTCGAGGAGCTTCCACCATCCAGATCCGACAACAGACCTCCGCGCAATCATCGTTTCAGGTTGGTCCCCTAACTCGTAGAAACCCACGCAGTAGAAAATTTGAAACATAATTAAAAATCAGCAACTCAATTAAATTTACTTTCTGCTCTTTAAAACGTTGAGAAAACCTAGAAAATCGACGAATGGACTTCTTGACTGTACACATAGGATAGATCGTCGATTAGGCTAAATAACCAAAAATGCAAATTTTGTACTACCAGGATAGTCCTGATCAACCTAGAAACAAACCCTAATAGGTCTGATAAATATCGCGACCTGACACCGTCGCCGTGTCATTATTTCAGACAGACTACTGAGAGCACGACGCTTGGACGAAACGCTCCGGACGGACGAGACACTCGCCACCGCAGGCAAGTGCACCCACTTGCATTTTCAACCGTGTTTGCTCTTGAACTATTAGAACTGTTAGACTGTGAGTGTGTGTAGGACCGGACGTGAAATGATAGCGTCCAGGACGCCTTGACGACTTAGACTTGACGACGAAGTCTAAGCTCGACAAACAACAACTTTTGACACCGTAGGATTTCCACGTGTGTGCGTGCGTGTGGACACCCTAGAATAACCCTTCCTACACTTGTCATGTCATGTCACTGTTACACAAAGCCTTCGGGCGTTTCGGATGCTCTCCATGCGAGTGCGATTCCCGTGACCGTTGTACAAAAAGCCTGCGGGCGTTTCAGGTGCTTCCCTTGCGGAAGTGATCTCCGTGTTACAAAAAGCCTGCGGGTGTTTCAGGTGCTTCCCTTGCGGAAGTGTCTCCGTGTTACAAAAAGCCCGCGGGCGTTTCAGGTGCTTCCCTTGCGGAAGTGATCTCCGTGTTACAAAAAGCCTGCGGGCGTTTCAGGTGCTTCTCTTGCGGAAGTGATCTCCGTGTTACAAAAAGCCTACGGGCGTTTCAGGTGCTTTCCTTGCGAAAGTGATCTCCGTGCTTCCTGTCCTGAGTTCTGGGGTTTGGGGTAAGGTTGAGCGTGCACACGGGGAGAGGGTCTGATCCCCCTCGAACCGTAAGGCATGAACCCTTCGTGTTTTACTAGTCATGTCAGTCATGTCGTGTCTTGTTTCCGTCTTGTTCTGACACCTTTAGGATAGTCCCGTAGTCGGTAGCACACGCTACGACTACTGCTTGTCTCGTTTTACTTTCCTGCTGCGTTGCTACTTTTACAACTCAGTATAACCCTTGCATGTTAATCAACCAGTAAAACGATGTTTAATAATACAGTGCACTTGCAGTAGAGTCTGACAGTTTCTTGTAGACTTTACCTGACGTACAGTCCCTGTCTTTGGTGCTGTACGTCAGGTGTTGAGCCGGAGTACGTGGAGCCAGAGGACGTTGACCCAGAGGACATATCTGACGAGGACCAGACTTAGAGGTCTCTTCTAACGTGGATGTTCTGAGGTTACTACGTTTAGTTTCTCTCTTTCGGTAGTTGTTGCCATGCTTAGGCTTCCTTTTTTTTAGACTTTTTGTACTCGCTGGATTTTAACTCTTTATATTAATGAATGCAACTTTCTTTCTGTACTTTCAGTTGTTTCGAACTTTATAAATGCAAGAACCTGAAAATTTTAAAATGGTACCCCTACAGACGCTTATTGGGCCCGGGCTTCAGAGCTCCGGCCCAAGCGGGCCTTAGTCACGCTTCGCCTCCGTATTTTTGGGAAGCGGGGCGTGACAAGATTGGTTAGGAACGTTCTATGCCACTATATATTGTAGACTCAGGAAGATAGTGTTTCAGATTCCCGATCATCCAGAGTTTGAGTTTCTTAGTGGCAGTAGTTCCCTTGGACCATTGAAGTTTAAGGCCAGCCCAGTAGAAGTAATGATGGAGATGGATGCTGAACCTGTATTGCCGAGGGTAGTCCAGGATTTTCCCGATTTCTTCCCAGACGATATCTATGGACTTCCTCCAGATAGATCTTTGGAATTCACCATCGATCTGATTCCAGGCACTCAACTGATTGCGAAGGCTCCATACCGTATGGCCCTCCAGAGTTAGCAGAGCTTCGTAGTCAGCTGAAGGAATTGTCAGAGCGTGGTTTGATTCAGCCAAGTGTTTCGCCATGGGGTGCGCCAGTGCTTTTGGTGAATAAGAAGGATGGATCTCGGAGGATGTGTATCGATTACCGAGAGTTGAATAAAGTTACTGTGAAGAACAAGTATCCTCTCCCTAGGATTGATGACATCTTTGATCAGTTGGGTGGATCTCGTGTGTATTCAAAGCTGGATTTGAGAAGCGGGTATGATCAGGTAAAGGTCAGAGGATCAGATATTCCAAAGACTGCATTTAGAACCCGATAGGGTCATTATGAGTTCTTAGTGATGCCTTTCGACGTTACTAATGCACCAGCCACATTCATGAGATTAATGAACCAAGTCTTCTATGAGTATTTGGATAAGTTTGTGGTCGTCTTCATAGATGATATCTTGGTGTACCCAAGATCAGAGGAAGATCATGCTGAGCATCTGAGGATAGTCCTGGAGACTCTGAGGCAGCACCAGTTATATGCTAAGTATAGCAAGTGTCAGTTTTGGCTGACCAAGGTTGCTTTTCTGGGACATGTTGTATCTGTAGATGGGATAGCTGTAGATCCAGAGAAGGTTGCTACAGTAGAGAAGTGGCCAGTTCCTAAATCAATAACGGAGATCAAAAGTTTCTTAGGATTGGCCGGGTACTACATGAAGTTCATCAAGGATTTCTCTAAGATCGCTGCACCGATGACTCATCTAACCAAGAAGAATGTTGCTTACAATTGGTCAGAGGAATGTCAGCGAGCATTCGATGAACTGAAGCATAGATTGATCACTGCACCTGTCCTGACGATTCCAGACCGTTCAGGTGGATATGAGATTTACTGTGATGCGTCAGGCAGAGGATTGGGATGTGTTCTCCATCAGCATGGTATGGTAGTAGCTCATGCTTCTAGATTGTTGAATACTCATAAGAGGAACTATCCTATGCATGACTTGGAGTTAGCAGCAGTGGTGTTTGCATTGAAGTTATGGAGGCATTTTCTTCTGGGTGAGCATGTAAAGATATACACAGATCACAAGAGCTTGAAGTACATGTTCACTCAGAAAGAGCTGAATATGAGGCAGCACAGATGTCTCGAGTTGATGGCTGATTATGATGTCGACCTCCAATATCACCCTAAAAAAGTCAACGTAGTACCTGATGCTCTTAGTCGCATGCCGACAGTGATGATGTTGACTGTGCAGAGAGAACTTCGGGGTGATATTCAGTAGTTGGAGATTGAAGTTGTCTTACCTGGTTCATCAGTGATGATGATGAACTTGCAGGTTCAATCTGATTTAGTTGAAAGGATTAAGGCAGCTCAGTCTGGAGATGTGAAGTTGAAGAAGGTTCGCGAGCAGACAAAAGCCGGACTTCGTAATGATTTCTGTGTTCATGAAGATGGACTCTGCTTTTTGGGAGCAGGATTTCTGTGCCATCAGGTGACATTCGAGATGAACTGTTGAGAAAAGCTCATAGCTCACCTTATTCTATCCAAACTGGAGGCACCAAAATGTATCGTGATCTGTGGCAGCATTTTTGGTGGCATGGCATGAAGCGTAGTGTGGCTAGAAGTGTAGCTTCATGTTTGACTTGTCAGTAAGTCAAGGACGAGCATTAGAGAACGACAGGACTTCTACAGCCTCTTCCGATTCCAGAGTGGAAGTGGCAGCATGTGACGATGGATTTCGTAACTGGCTTACCTCGCACTTCCCGAGGACATGATGCTATTTGGGTCATCGTTGACCGATTAACCAAATCAGCTCACTTCGTACCATTTCGAGTGGGCTAGTCGACAGACTATCTTGCTAAGAGATATATGGAGGTGAGATTCCTTGTTTTGTTTCTGTTTGTTTATTGTTGGTCTAGATTCTGAATTGGTCATGTACGCAGGAAATCGTGAGGCTTCATGGAGTGCCTGTATGCATAGTCTCCGACCGTGACACAAGGTTTACGTCTCACTTTTGGAGAAGTTTGCAGGCTAGCTTAGGAACTCAACTGAGTTTCAGCACTGCATTCCATCCTCAGACAGACAGACAGTCGGAGGGGACAATTCAGATCTTGGAAGATATGCTGAGGGTGTGCATGCTGGATTTCAAGGGTTCTTGGGACGAACATCTACATCTGGTAGAATTCGCCTACGATAACAGTTATCAAGCAAGTATAGGCATGTCTCCATTTGCAGCCTTGTATGGGAGGAAGTGTCGATCTCCTCTCAGTTGGGATGATGTTCGAGATCGCGAATTGTTGGGCCCGGATATGATCGCTGAAACCATGGAAGTTGTAAGAGTCGTCCGAGACAATCTTCGCATAGCTCAGGACCGTTATAAGTACTGGACAGATGCGAAGAGGCGACACTTGGAGTTCGAGCCAGGAGAGTTAGTATTTTTGAAGATCTCGCCAACTCGAGGGCTGATTTGTTTTGGAAGGCGATGGAAGCTGAGCCCAAGATATATTGGACCTTTTGAAGTTCTGGCTCGTGTTGGAGAAGTGGCTTATAGGATTGCCTTGCCAGCATCTCTTGAGGGAGTGCATAATGTGTTTCACATATCACAACTCAGGAGGTGTGTTGGAAATCCGGATCAGGTCGTTGACTTCTCTGAAATCGAAGTGCGACCAGACTTGATTTATGATCAACAGCCTGTGGCCATTCTAGACCGGAGGCAGATTGCTGAGGAAGAAATCGATCAACCTAGTGAGGGTTATGTGGCATCGTGAGTCACCAGGGGAGTCTACCTGGGAACTCGAGGATGAGATGAAAGAGAAGTACCCTCGCTTGTTTGTCTGGTGTAATGTTGTTTTGTATGTAATATGATGTATAGATAGTTTTTCTCCCTTAATTTGAAATTCCGAGGGCGGAATTTATTTTAAGGGTGTAGGATGTAAAGGCCCAAATTTCAATGTACGCGTATTTTGGCATAGATGCGTACGTCTAATTTTTGGGAGTATACCCGTATTTTTCTTTAGTTATTTTGGTGAAGGAATTATTTTTAAATGGTTTTAAACCCATTATTGATATTAGAAAATAAGGGTATTGGGATGAAATACCATGTATTTAAGAAGTATAGTGTATTTCATCATGTATTTTTATTTTCCTAAAATCCTAATTTTAAAATTTTGTAGCCATGACACTTAATATGGTTATGTGTCATGTTGTTAGCTTAAGGTAGGACACATGGCTTAGGGTTGACTAATGTAAGGAGAAGAGGATTTTAGGGAAACCTAAAAACTAGGCAAGAGAAAACAAAAACCAAAATAGAAAAAAATCACATTTTCTCTCCCTCACCTCCCCCAAAATCTGGCCGAAACCTCCTCTTCCCTTTCTCCCCTCTTGCACCACCATTCCCTCCTTCCATCACCACCTATTACTCCTCTCACTCCACCACCAATAACCCATCACTTCCCCTCATCATTCCAACACAAAAATATCCCCAAAATTAGCCAAAATTCCAACTTTTGGAGGCCAAATTAGAGCTTCAAGAAAGGGGACTTTGGAGGAGGCACAAACTCTACAAGGAGAAGAAGTGCCCAAGAAACACTTTTGGAGTACTTCTACAAGGTAGGAATCATAAACACTTAAGTAGAGTTTAGTTTTAGGATTGGTTTTCTTATTAAGTCAGTAAGTGTAATAATTTGGTTTTCATGATAGCAAATTCATGTTAAAAACTATGTTGATTTAGTAAGTTATATGTTAGCAAATTCAATTTTGTGTTAGGATTTATTTTGTTTCCATGATTGATTGCTTTAAGTTGGTGGCATGTTGTATTTAAAATAATAAGATTAGGATGTTTGTTATGTTTTCATGGTTAAATTAGTAATACTATGCCATGTTGTAAAATGGAGAGAATGAGAAATATGTTAACTTGCTAAAATGGTGTTAGATTGTAGTTTGTTATGTTTAGAGAATGTGTTTATATGCTAGTTTCTTTAAGTAGGAAGTTGCAAGTTATGTAGCCATATTTGTGTGACATATGTTAAATATTAAAAATATCCTCTTTGTAAAATTGGAAGTATGTTAATGATATGTAAATGTTATAACCATATTGTCATGTTAGTGTAGTTATGTTAATTGTGGCATTCAAACATGTTAGAAACTAGATTTAGTAAGAAAACTAGTTGATGGAATTTTTTTGTAGAGGACAGTAACTTGTAAAAATCATATAAAATAGTAAAAAAATCAGAAAAATGCAATTGAGGACATTACAGAAAACTACAGAAAATTTTCTACAACTTTGAAGGGGGCCGAGAGCCAATTCTGATTGTAGATAGGGTAACAGTGCCATTCTTTCTAAACTGACGTTTTTGGCAGATTCATGTTGTAATTTTGAGTAAGAATTGCATAGTTTTATTTTGTTTTAAGTTAATTTTGAACATGTTATTTGTGCTTTATTATCATGCTCTTGAAGATATGCCTTAATGATGATGTTTAATGTGTTATGATTCATTGATGATGAGAATGCAAATATGTTGAAATAAAAGTGGTATTGAGACCACTAATCGATATCATGTCATTGAAGTAATGCTCATCAAAAGAAAATTTGTGAGTGAGGATGAGAGTATGACATCTGGAGTTCTTGTTCCATTTTGAAATGGGTGAGACTCTGGATGGGGGTTTTAGGGAACATGAGTAAATTGTAGGTGTTAAGGAGCGGACCGTAGTATAATTTATCACTCGCTACGTCACTCCCGAAAGGGGGAGATGCCTAGAGTTGGAGAGCGTTGTGGTGTGCTCGTGTCGCACCATGTCTGGTAATTGATGGGTTTCTCCATTTTCCACAGAAAAACTGAGATGAGTATCGCTCTAGTGCCTTGTCCCGTTCGGGCACAGAGTTACGAAAGACCTCTCCAGTGCTCGTGTCGCTGGAGTGGTACCACTTTTCACCCACCCTGGGTGAAGTCCGCTTCCTTAGCAGTCTACGGTTTACCCGGGTTCCAAAACAGAACAATGATTACTTTTAATTAATTTAATTAGTAAATTTACTTCTGTTCTGCTTCCTGTTATTTACTTTCATCATTTATGTTCTGTTATTAATTTCTGCATAAACATGTGATGATGTGACACTTGTAGTAGTTAGTTAGTTACTTAGGAAGACCAGTTCTAAAATTGGGTTCTACTAGGGTGTTAGGAGTTCATACTGGGTCATGCGTTGACGTGTCCCATCCCATGGTTTTCAGGTGTGAGACCCGAGCAGTCTTCGGGTGTCTCGGAGTCAGAGACCGGCGCCAGTACAGCGGAGATGGAGCCTACGGGCGATCTCGTTTAGTTAGACTTCCCGGGGTTAGACTAGCGGGTGTGTTGTACCGGGTGGACTTTTGTACTTTTGAGCTGTGGTTTCTACTTTTTGTGTACCCACTTTTGTACCCCCTTTTGTACAGCTGATGTATAAATATGGATTAGCATGATGTAATGTAATGTAATGTAATGTTCTGCGTTGTTGTATTTACTTTTCAGTACTGCGTTTTATTTTCTGTTGGAGCACTTTTCTTTTTCTTTGTGTACTATTCCAGTGATATCGCAGTGGCATGCTCATTGTTTTATATTAAACCACAAAAAAATGCCTAGTAGTATCTAGATAAGAGAGCTCGAAGCCTGAATTTGAATACTACGGCGGCCTCGTCAGCTTGGCTCCCCGTACTTGGATGAGCCGGGCGTGACAAGGTGTGAGCGGGGGAGGGGCGCTGGGATAAGGGGAGGGAGCGGCCCGGGAGGACGAACACCAACGCTTTCTCCCTATCGTCTGTGGTGGGGGACAGCGGTAGAGTAAAACGGTGGATACCGCGGGTAAAAGAGGAAAATATTTGTGTGCGCGGTGGCAAACTTGTAAATATATTGTATGTGCGAAGAGTAAAACGGTGGATGCGCAAATCAATTCCTTACTTTCCCCCTCTGCATCCAGTTAAATCCCCAGACAAGTTATCCCGCAACCCGCTCGCCAGTCGCCACCTGCGAACCGAAAGCGAGGAGAAAATAGGTTAAATAACACCGGTCAAAGTTGGGTTTTAATTTATACCATCAAGTTTAAAAACTTTGCCAAACTAACACCCTAACGAAAATATTGACGGAAATACCCCTGACCAAAAAGTTAAAAAGTAAAATAACTGAGAAAAACTCATTTTCACCGTCGTTTGCACTCCTCCAGTTTGCCGCCCAAAATCGCCCTTCTTCCTCAACTCCGACCATCCCTCCGGCGATCCCGTCCTGATCCGCAGCTCACGCAACTGCAACGCTCCCAAACAACGAACCATCAAAGCCGTCGCCGCGTCGCCAACTCATACGCCTTAGCCCTCGCAAACCGAAGACGACTCAGAAATCACAGCACCGCCATAATCAAGCGACTTTTTGTAGAACCAGGTAAGTGATTTCGCATATTTAGCTTCGCCTGTTGGAATTTTTTTTGCGATTTATGTAAAAGTTTTTTTGGGGAATTAATTTAGGGTTTTGTGAAGAATACAATTTGAGAAGAATACGAACATGATAAGTTATCACACTAATCAACTTGCATGTTAAGCAAAATAAGTTTGTTTGAAGATGTGAATCAATATGCGGTAAAATACGTTGGAAAACGGTAGTATACGCTGGTTTACGTTACAAATAGAAGCGCATATCAGCGCATATCAGCGCAAATTGGTGAATGTAAGCGCAAATCAGTTAATTTATGCTAAAAACCTAAATAGCAGCATGTTTTTGAACTTTTTTTGGGGAAATACGATGTTATATGATATAAAACAATGATTTATTAGGAAATTAAGTTGACTTATATGTGTTGTATGCTTACTTGGAGTTGTGCATACCAGAAAGTTTACTTAATTGGACATTTGCATCAATATGCGGTAACATACGCTGGTTTACGTTAAAAATTGTAGCGCATATCAGCGCATCTTAGCACAAATGGGTGTATATTAGCGTAAATCAGTGCTTAGCAGTTAATGTGACGGGATAAAGATACGTACCTAAGTAGGAAGCACTTTTATTCGAGGAGCGGCATGTTTTGGTATTATTCTTTGTAAAATTCAATGTTATACGTTGTAAAATACTGATTTAATAGGAAATTATGTTGTCTTATTTGTGTTGTACGCTTAATTGGAGTTGTGCATACCCTAAAATGCTTAATTGGACATTTGCATCAATATGCGCTAAAATACGCTGGTTTACATTAAAAATTGAGCGCATTTCAGCGCATCTCAGCGCAAATTGGTGTATATCAGCGTAAATCAGTGTTTTTCAGTTAATTTGACGGGATAATGATACGTACCTAACTAGGAAGCCCTTTTATGCGAGGACTAGCATGTTTTGGTATTTTTCTTTGTAAAATACATTGTTATACGTTGTAAAACACTGATTTAATTGGAAAATATGTTGTCTTATTTATGTTGTACGCTTACTTGTAGTTGTGCATACCAGAAAGTTGCTTAATTGGACATTTGCATCAATATGCGGTAAAATACGCCGGTTTACGTTTAAAATTGAAACGCATATCAGCGCAACTCAGCGCAAATTGGTGTATATCAGCGTAAATCAGTGTTTATCAGTTAATTTATGCTACATACCTAAGTAGGAATCACTTTTATGTGTTGAGCAGCATGTTTTTGTATTTTGCTTTGTAAAATACGATGTTATACGCTTACACTGTTATACGCAAACTTAATTATCTAATATCCTGATATGTTTTGCGTTATGTAGATGGGTAAAATCAAAGTTAATAATCGGGCTTCCGTGGATTGCATACGAGAGGCAAGGGCATACTTGGGCGAAGATGCATTCCAGACAATGTTGAAGGAGTACAATTTCATATGGTTCTTGTCTAAGCTTGAGAAATTCCCGATACAAAGTCCTACTTTGCATTGGTTATTATGTAGAGGGGATGTTGAAAGCAATACCAACCCAAATAAAAGGGCATTAAAGTTTAACATAGCCGGGCATTGGCATACATTTGGGCCTGTGGAATTTGCGCTTGTGACTGGCTTGCCATTCGGGGAGTTCCCGAATTGTGACGAGGAAGCAGAGACACCGTTTCGGGCTTTCCTTGACACAGCTACCCTTCGATTTTCAGATGTGATGGCCAAGCTCGGCACCGAGGCCGTTGAAAATCCTGACGGCATAGAAATTCGCAAGCTTGCTGTGCTTTACATCATCCACAGCATGGTCTTCGTGAAAGACGCTGGGAACATTGTGCATCCAAGGGCAATATGCTTGGCAGATGATGCGGAGCTGTTCAATGCATACCCATGGGGAAGATTGGTGTATGAAGAATTGGTGAAGGAGTGGGCCCACATGTTGATCAGGGTTAAGAAACCAGGTGTGGCACATCTGAAGGTGGGGACGTTCCCATTTGCTATTCAAGCATGGGTTCTAGAGTGTCTTTTGCCAGATTTCGCTGCTGCCTTGGCTAGGAGGGTGCCTGGGAACCCTCTTCCAAGGATCTTTCGATGGGATACGTCAAACGCGTTGGAAGGTGGCTATTCCCTAGCTAGGCAGACTATATTTGACATTGAAGATGTAAGAATGGACTTATCTTTCAATATCCTTTTGTTTATTCATTATGTAAAATGATATGACACTGTATGCATTCAAATACACTAGTATACGCCCAAATACGCCAATATACACATGTGTGCGTCGCAGTATACTAGTGTAAGTCAACGTATACTAGCGTATACTAGTATACACTAGTATACGCCCAAATGCGCCGTTATACACCAGTGTAGGTCAAAGTATATTGGCGTATATGCACTCAAATTCACTGTATGCACTCAAATTCACTAGTATACGCCCAAATACGCCATTATACACCAGTGTAAGTCAACGTATACTAGCGTATATTAGCGTATACTGATGTATATTGGTGTATGTGAACGTAACACAGATTTTTACATACCACCTAGTTATGTTTTCATTATATATAATGATATGACACTGTATGCACTCAAATACACTCGTATACGCTCAAATACGCCATTATACATCAGTGTTAGTCAACGTATACTAGCGTATATTAACGTATACTGATGTATATTGGTGTATGTGAACGTAACACAGATTTTTACATACCACCTAGTTATGTTTTCATTATATATAATGATATGACACTGTATGCACTCAAATACACTCGTATACGCTCAAATACGCCATTATACATCAGTGTTAGTCAACGTATACTAGCGTATATTAGCGTATACTGATGTATATTGGTGTATTTCGCTTTTTCCACATCATAGATTTATTTATTTATTGTTCTTGCAGTTACCTTTCATGCGATTAACACCAGAAGCCGCAGAATTGGAAATTGATTACTATCATGGAGTCCGAAATTTCCTTGATTACAAACCAGCTTTTCTAGGATATTCAATGCCTCCTGGTGGAGATGAAGAAGAGAAGGGTCCAGGGCTTCTAAACTTGACGTTGGCTCTGAAGAATCTAGAAAAGAAGATGGACGAGAGCAACAAGAAGATGGAAGATCGTATAACAGTGTTGGAGGGGAGGGTGGCCTCGTTTGAGAAGGATATGTTGGATGTCAAGAGGGTTGAGATAAATGTTGCGAAGCGAGTGAAGGACATTTTTTCCTATCAGATAGCCACGGCTATTTTCAAAATGGAGAGGCAACTGAGGGCTGAACTTAAACTCCCACCACCAACAAATGAACCCCCTACAGCGATCGAAATCCATGACGATGAAAAGTGTTTTGATGGTGCGGCGGTTATTGACGAGCATGGTTTTGACATGCCTGCTATGTCTGGGGCTATCTCTGCTGAAGTTAGTGCTGCGGTCGAGGAACACAAGAGTCAAATTAACATAGGTGGACGACCTATGAGGACGAAGAGGCCTGCAGCTGCGGTTATTAGCCCATACCAGAAACCTGAGGGCCAAAAAAAAACCAAGGAAGAAGAAGGGTGATGATAAAGAAGCTGAGAAGAAGAATCAAGCGCTGATATGCTATGCCAAAACAGAAGCTGAAAAAGAAGCTGAAAAAGAAGCCCAAGCTGAAAAAGAAAATCTTATTGATTTACCCCTATCCACCCCTACTACAACGGATTTCTCTTACGATACTTCGAGGTTTGAGTTGTTAAGATCATGGATGTCTAGGAATCTATCAAGGGCCGAAGTAGCTGGACTAGTGCCTAGGGTGAAGACATTGGATTCCATATCTTGCAAGAACTTGGAAGTGCTCATTTCTGCAAGAGGTTGGCTTAGTAGTGAGGTATGTACTAATATTGTTTCTTTATTTCATTGTTCTTGCTGAATTCTTGCAATATTCGTTGCTTTTTTAATTATATACAATGATATGCGCCTAAATACGCTAGTATACGCCCAAATACACCATCATACACCGGTGTATGTCGACGTATACTAGTGTATATTAACGTATAATAGTGTATAGTAGTGTATTTTAACGCAACACATCCTTTTGCATACCACATATTATTTATTTCATTGTTCTTGATGAATTCTTGCAATAATCTTAGTTTTTTTAATTATATACAATGATATGCGCCTAAATACGCTAGTATACGCCCAAATACACCATCATACACCGGTGTATGTCGACGTATACTAGTGTATATTAACGTATAATAGTGTATAGTAGTGTATTTTAACGCAACACATCCTTTTGCATACCACATATTATTTATTTCATTGTTCTTGATGAATTCTTGCAATAATCTTAGCTTTTTTAATTATATACAATGATATGCGCCTAAATACGCTAGTATACGCCCAAATACACCATTATACACCGGTGTATGTCGACGTATACTAGTGTATATTAACGTATAATAGTGTATAGTAGTGTATTTTAACGCAACACATCCTTTTGCATACGACATACTAATTATGCGTCAATTAAACCATTGTTTATTAACGTATTCCAACGCATTTTACAGCATATTGATGCACACCTCCAGTTACTTAACATGCAAGTTGAGGAGCATCCTGATATGTTCCCATCATCAAAATGGACTTGTTTGGGCGGTCTTTACAGCAGGTCCGTTAAGTATGGGTACAATTTGTTTTTGGAAAACCGGCAGATGAATGCCGAGAAAAAGATGGATGGAGCTGCGTTGTCATGGGGTGCCATGGACCTTGATTTGGTAATGTTTGTTTTAGGGATGAATGAAAATTGGGCATGTAAGGCATGGGTCAATTGTGACCACGTCTATGGGATCGAAAACATTGCGGGGTCGCACTGGGCTGCATATGCATATGACTTTGGTAAGAAAGAAGTCAAAGTGTATGACTCCATGTCGAGTGCGTACAAGGAAGAACGCCGCGAGATCTTTAGGATGCATGCCGCAATCGCACCGTCCCTTTACAACGAGAGTTTTGCAAGCGCTGAATCCAAATTGGACCCTGACATCCCATTTGCTATGACAATTGTTGATGTTCCACAGCAGCCAAACAGTTGGGACTGTGGGGTTTATGCCATTAAGGGGCTATCACAACCTTTGGTTTTGGCGATGTACTGATACATAAAGGAACGTTGTAATCTCTCTTGGCAATGAGCTCAATGAATGTTGAAATATCTGAATTCCTCAGCATTATAAAGGGCGGCATCACGGTATTCACCGGGTAACTAATCCATGCCTTCACGTCAATTATGCTCTCATCCTTACTAATCCCAGTTTCAGCATAGATCTTATCAATTAGTTCTGGGTAAGTTGTCGACCCTCTAACTCTTACATACCTTGTAAACAATGCATCATATGTCCAACAACCAGCACTACCTTTTTTCCACTCTACCCCATAATTAATTGGAACTAGTATACCTGCAGGAAAGTTAATCATGTATTCTAACGTTTATGCATCCATAACAACGTATACAGATGACGCATGTCAGATCTAACAAAAAATTCATAGTATAACATCGTTAAATTCACCTTTATTCGAATCCATTTGCTCGAAGTTGGATTTTGGCCTCAGAATATGGTTGATTCTTGTTGAAACCCTAAAAATGTAGTGGTGGCATTAGTAATATCGTATAACATCGTATTTTACAAAGAAAAATACAAAACCATTCTGCTCTTCGCATAACAGTGCTTCTTAGATAGGTACGTAATATTATTCACTCCAATTAACTGATATGCACTGCTTTACGCTGATATACGCCAATTTGCGCTGACAAGCGCTGCTTTGCGCTTCTACATGTCGCGTAAACCAGCGTTTACTAGCGTATTGCAACGTATTTTTCCGTATATTGATGCTCATTTCCAATTATGCTAGTATAGTTGTATGCACAACTCCAAGTCAGCGTATAACACCAATCAGTGATATTATTTTCCCACTAAGTCAGCATTTAACATCTTATAACTTCGTATTTTACACAACAAATAGAAAAACATGACCCTCATCGCATTATAATGCTTCCTAGATATGTACGTACTATTATCCCCTCAAATTAACTGATATGCACTTATATACGCCAATTTGCGCTGAAATGCGCTGCTTTGCGCTTCTAAATGTCGCGTAAACTAGCGTTTACTAGCGTATTCCAACTTATTTTAACGTATATTGATGCTAATGTCCTATTATGCATGTTTAGTGTTATGAGCATCAATATCCTTTACATTTGCGAAGAATTTGAGTAGGATGAAGCCTTAAAATGATACCCAAAATTAAAAAAATTCCAAAAAAAATCGCTATTCACTTACCTCGTTCGATAATCAATGAGGAGCTGTAGGCTTGGTACGGCGGTGCTGTGAGTTCTGCTTGCGAGGGCTATGCCGAATGAGTTGGAGAAGCGACGATTGGTTTGTGCGTTCGGTGGTTCGGATCATTGCAGCTTCGACATATGCGGTTGTAGCCGGGAAAAGAGGTGGATGGATGGTCGGCGAGGACGACGACAGGATGATTTATGGGTTTCGCGGGAAAGGTGGACGATTTAGGCGGCAAAATGGAGGAGAAAGACCACCGACCGCTTCGTTTTTCAAGGGGTTTTATATTATTTTGACTCGGGGTATTTTCGTCACTATTTTTGTTAGGGTGTTATTCTAGCAAAGTTTTAAAAAATGGTGGTAAAAATTAAAACCCAACTTTGACCGGTGGCATTTAGCCAATTTTCTCGAAAGCGAGAGATGCTTCTCCTCCATTCCCAATCCAATTCCAATCCCCAACAAAGGAAGAAAAGACCAATTCGATTCGCATTATCACAAACCCTAGCAGCATCGAGTTAGAGAGAAGATAATACACGCTCGCTCACTAAATCCACCCCCTCTAATGGCCTCGCCCGCTGCAGACGCCCCCCGCCCCCCGCCGACGGTGACGTCGGAAAGGATCCGGCCGGGTGCTGACCCTCTGCTCATTTTCTGCAGGTGCTTCAGCTTCCTCACCGCCGTGATCGCCATCCTCTGCGTCTGCGTCAATGTCCTCTCCGCCATCAGATCCTTCAGGAATGGTTCCGATGTAAGCATGATCGATCATCAAGCGTAAACTCTAGCCGCAGTCAGTTCCTCCTCCTCTTTAGTATTTCTATCTTGATTTTGTTTTTTGTCAATTTTTGTAAGATTTTTGGTGGCATCTTTCGGTGCTACGCTGTTGTAATTGCACTTTTCGTGGCCGTTGCGGAAACCGAATGGAGCTTCATTATGAAGTTTTGTAAGGTAATTCTTGATCTCTTTGTTTCTATTCGAGTAAAATGTCATTCCGAAGTTCTAATTTGTTTTACATGTGTCTAGATTTTGGAGTATTGGGCTGGCAGGGGAATGCTGCAGATCTTGTATGTTTGATATTTTCCTTTAATTTGTTTTTGTATTTTGTGGTATGTAATTAATTATATTAAAATTTTGGATTTCAGTGTTGCTGTGATGACCAGAGCATTCCCGGATATTAGCGGTCAGCGTAAGGATTTGGTGCTGCTTCAGGAGATTGCTAGCTACCTGCTTATTGCATGTGGATTGGCATATGTCATCTCGGTAACGAGAAACTGAATTTCGTTTTTTATTTTTATTACTTTTGTTTGCAGATTAACATAGTGCTAAGATATGATTGGACATATCCATGTGGTATGCCTGAGTTTAGAATCATTAAATGTCAATGAATGTTTTTACAAATTTGAATCCTTTGCAAGTTTTCAAATCCTCGCATCGGTGATGACACCAGCCGAAGGTTTAGGATATCGGTACCGACAACATTTGGAGCTTCTTATTTTTTTTTAAAATAATTAAAAATTATCTATAAATTATGATAATTAGCAGCATTTTATGTTTTTTTGGGATGGTTAAATTTTGATGGCATTTTGATGAGAACGAGGGCGTGGTGCAAACTTGGAATTTAAGGCCTGGGGGGGGTGTTTTTGTAATTTTGGTCAAATTATTCCTTTATATAGTGGAAAAGGGGTTAGGGATATGGATCATGTGGAATTTGAAAGAAGAAGAAGAAATATTAGGAGTAGACTAGAGTAAATCTTAGGAGAGTTAAACTTTATCTCGAATTAAAGCTAGGAGAGCGGCCATCCTCTCTAATTAAGGTCAAGTTATCTTGTATATTTTCGCTTTCATATATAAAATCATATCTTTCTCCCAAATCCTTAAATTTCTTCTACCAAAACCCAAGAGATTCCAAACAAATTGGTAGCAGAGTATAGATTCTGATGGCGGAACGACATCGATCGATAGAAGAAATATGTTTTTTCTGTCGAATCTATGTTGAAGGAACTCTTAGAGATCTAATGTCGCCCTCAGTGAGGAGGCTACGAAGCTAGATATGAAGAAAGATGAAGTCAATGGCGTAGATTCGGAGCTTGGACAAGGGCAAGTGAAAAATCATCCCTTCAGAGGAGGAGATCCATCCAAAGTGGGAACTGACTTCAAATCTGGACACTGGCGACAACCCCGACGCAGACATGGGACAAAAGGTGTCATATTTGAATCAGAAAGGGGAAAAACGTCCACTTTGATGCGGATCTATATCCGAATGGCGAGGATCTGTGCATAAAAGAAGCAGTAGGGGCGGTGGTCCCATTGCTAACCGCCAAAGGCACAACGTCACTGGGCTTGGAGAGCTCAGGGCAGGCTGTCTAAGGCCTGGCGGGCCCCCTGGGGTCGCGAGCCCTTGGGCGGGCCGCCTTCGGACCCGCGAGCCCTGGGTAGGTCCCCCTGGTCCAGTGACAATTTTAAAGGGCCATATGGCCCTGGTTTTCAGAACGAAGGCCTTCCGAGTTCCAACGTTTGTATTTTGTGCACGGAGGATCTTCTGATAAGCTTAACGATCACCGTGGCTTCCATCCGAACTTCACGGGAGATGATGGAGACCTTGGGTGGCCCTTTGACCCAGGAGGGGACGAGCAACAACACCCACATTTGGAGTAGCATGTCTGCGGTATTCATGGTACTACCTTGAGGATAAGGTAGTTCTTCGGGGACAGAGTAATGATGAGAATGAGGATGCGGTGGCAAACTTGTAATTTTGGGCCGGGGGGGCATGTTTGTAATTATGGACAAATTAGTCCTATATATAGTGGAGAAGGGGTTCGGGCTTGGGGGATCATGTGGAATTTGAAAGAAGAAGAAAGATTATGGGTAGACTAGAGTAAATCTTGGGAGAGTCAAGCTTTATCTCGAATTAAAGCTAGGAGACCGGTCCTCCTCTCTAACTGAGGTCAAGTTATCTTGTATTTTTCCGCTTTCATATATAAAAATCATATCTTTCTCCCAAATCCTTAATTTTTTTCTACGAAAACCCGAGAGATTCCAAACAAATTGGTATCGAGTATAGATTCTGATGGCGGAACGACATCGATCGATGGAAGAAATATGTTTCGTCTGTCGAATCCATGTTGAAGGAACTCTTAGAGATCTATCATCGCCCTCAGTGAGGAGGCTACGAAGCTAGATATGAAGAAAGATGAAGTCAATGGCGTAGATCCGGGTCCAAATTTAACGCTGTTGCCTTTGGACAAGGGCAAAGGAAAAATTATCCCTTCTGAGGAGGGTATCCTTCCAAAGAGGGATCCGGCTTCAAATCCGGACACCGACGACAACTCCGACGCATACCTGGGCAAAATGTGACACCTTTGAATCAGAAAGGGAAAAAAGATGTCAACTTTGACGCGGATCTGTATCCGGATTGCGATGATCTGTGCATAAAAGAAGCAGTGGGGGGTGTGTGTCCCTTACTAGCCAACAAGGGCACACCAGCACCTTGGTGGCCCGTCGGGGCGCCGAAGGCACCCGGTCAGCCCCCACCATGGGGCCAAAACTGAGCCTGGCGAACCGAGGGCGGGCTGTCCAGGTCCTATTGGCACTGGGGCCTGCGAGCCCTTGGGCGCATTGGGACACACAAGCCCTGGGAAGGTCCCCCGACCCGATGACAATTTTAAAGGGCCATATGGCCCCTGGTTTTCAAAACGAAGGCCTCTCGAGCTTCAGCGTTCGTATTTTGTGCACAAAGGACCTTCTGATAAGCTTAACGATCACCGTGGCTTCCATCCGAACTTTGCGGAAAATGATGGAGACCTTGGGTGGCCTTTTGACCCAGGAGGGGACGACCAATAGCACCCCCATTTGGAGTAGCATGCCTGCGGGATTCATGGTACCACCTTGAGGACAAGGTGGTTCTTCAGGGGTAGAGTAATGATGAGAATGAGGATGAGGTGACAAACTTGTAATTTTGGGCCCTATGGGCATTTGTGTAATTATAGACAAATCCGTCCTTTATATAGTGGAGAAGGGGTTATGGCTATGGATTATGTGGAATTTGAGAGAAGAAGAAAGATTGGGAGTAGACTAGAGTAGATCTTGTGAGAGTTAAGCTTTATTTCGAATCAAAGCTAGGAGAGCGGTCCTCCTCTCTGATTGAGGTCAAGTTACTTGTATTTTTCCGTTTTCATCTATAAAAACCATATCTTCCCCCAAATCCCTAAATTTCTGCCACCAAACCCGAGAAATTCCTAACACATTTCCACACAAAAATTGTATAGCGTACTAGTTGGTGAAATAATAATCTAGATGTGGATAGGATATTTTAGCTTAGGGTTGATTTATAGCTACAAATGCTTAGGATTTGTTCATGAATTTTTATTAAATTCACTGTTAATGGGAGGTAAATATTAATGTGTTTGACAATTAAATTTAAAAGAATGATATGATGTTCATGAGTTGGGATTGTAGGGTGTGGGAGAGGGCATCCATCACAATTCAACTTCCTTTTCTTTTAATAATCTCGGGGAACAACTCTCAGTCTGGAAATAAAATTTGGGTTAAGATGCTTGCTATAGAATGATATTGGATGATATGATATCAGGTTCACATCAGCTAATAAGAACCATATACCATCTGATTCTAGAAAAGTAATAACAACATTCCTGTCATATCAACTGGTGTTTTCTTAGGTACCTTGAATCGACATTCACGTTATATCAGTTGGTGTTTCTTAGATACCTTAAAATTGACATTCACGTCAGATAATATCCAATACCTTAATGTTGATATACTATTCAGGATACATACTGGAATTGACAGATTTTTGAACTTGGTTCTAAGTATTTTACACAGTGATCTACATTCCCTCTCCCCCAACACACCCACCCAAAAAAAGAGAAGAAAGAAAAGAATAAGATGATTTTGTCACTTCATTTTTTTGTATTAATTATTGGTGAACTCATCTATTTGATGAAGTCATGTGGTGCGTTTTGTTTGATGATGATATTGTTAGTTGATGATACTAGAGAATGGATGGTCTCAAAGTAAAAAGGTACGGAAAAGATTTAAGAGTCTAAATTATTTGGGCTTCTGTAGGAATAATAAGAATATATGGAGTTTAATTTTCAAATCATAGCAAGAAGAATTTTGTGAATTACATAGGGCATGTGATGGCTAGAAAATACATAGGAGTTTCCATTTTCGCTGATTAGGGTCAAACACTTTATCATTATAGTGATACCGTGGTTTGTTGAATGAACTGGAAGGTTAAATTCAAGAAGAGCGTTGGGAGGTGTATGTGTTCATAGAACGAAGAGCCATAAGGAATTGAAGAATTTTTTTAATGTGATTATAAGACTAGCAGTGCCTTATATGTTTGAATGTCCAGCAATTAAGAAACAACATGCGCATAGGGTGGCAGTAGATTTGGTATGGATCAAGTACCCGTTGTATCCATATCCAAACCCATTAAGGTCTAAAGATATTTATACAGGATCAAAATCCAATAAGCGTCATGCTTCCAAACCCTGCCCATGTGCCGGGTTTGAATATTTATTGGGCACATTTAAACATTTTTACTGGCAAAAAAAGTAATGCAAAGAAGGAGAACAAATGCTTATGTTTATGAAAGCAATCAACGTTTTATAAAGACACAAATACTTGTAACTACTTGGATGCTTATAATTTAGAGTTCAAATTGATTTTTTATAAGTCCAGGTAGTGTTATAGGGTTAGTGAGTTTGGATACAAGTAAATCCAAACCCATAATAAGCTTTCGGATGTGGATTTTAAATCCCAACACTACTTGATATTACTAATGAATTTAAAGTTACACCAAATTCAAAAATTTGAATCGTGTTCGGGTTGGGTAGTGGGTTAGCGGCTTTCTTTGCCATCCATAGTGTGCTGAATGGGTGTGGCTAAAGTTAGAACGCTAAGGTGGATCATTTGCAATATACTAGAAGACATGAATGCATCGGTGAGACATTCAGGGAGAAACGTTTAAGCAATATACTGCAAGAACCGAAAACTTGATCTAAATGGGGCAAAAAAATTGGTTTCCCACAAGGTTCAGTTTGGTTTGGTTTTTCTCCCGAACAAATTAGTCAGGTAAGAGAAGTGAAGACACTGAGTGCATTTAGATAAATGCAACTGTAATTGATGCCTGTAATATATAGACACACACAATTTAATAATAATATAAATATATTAATATATACAATATGAGTATAACAGACAACTGAACCAGATTATTGGTTTCAGTTCTGGGTTAATTTCTTTTGATTTCCTAAAAAACGAGGAAAAGCAAACCATCCGAATACTCACCCCAAATAACGGGAGCTTCTATGATGAAAAAAATGAGTACAAAACTCTACTGAGATTGATTGAGCATGTGTAACAAAGGCCACCAATTGTGCTGGCTAGGAATAGTAATGGCATATTAATTAGATGAAGTGACAGGGATTAGAGACTGGCCTAAGACAATGTGGATGGTGGAAGTTTAAAAGGATGTCATAAATGTTAATCTGACGAGTTGATGGGCTTGACAGCTAAACGGAAGTAAAACTCATGCAGCCCATCTCAAGGATTTTGGTTACAGCCTTTGTTATTTTTTATTGCTTTGCAAAGCATATGTCTAACCCATTGAATCCCGTCTGCTACTTTGGTTCATAGAAAGTACTGTGCATGTTAATTATGCCCATTTTAGCTGTTTTGACATCACATATTAATTGTTAATAGCTTGTACTATTTAGAAATACCTTGGTTATTGTTTCTACTTGATTATTTCTCTTTGTTTAATGATGGGCCCCCAGCCTGCCTGCGGGTTTATACCCGCAGGAGGCCGGCGCGGGCCCAAGCCCAGGCCGACCGCGCCCCACCTTAGCCGTGCGCCCCTAGCCCCTTTAAACACTAGTTTTCATTATAAATAGAGGGGCTAGCCGTCGCTTGTTTACTTATGCTTGATTATTGATATTGTGTGACTTTATAGGTAGACGAGTGCGGACGTTCTCCTTGGCGTCTTGGAAGGAGAATACACCTTTTTTGTATTCATTTATCTAGTTTTGCCACTATTTCTATATAAAAATTGCATCTTTTTGTTAGATCCTAACAATTTGGTATCAGAGCGTGACGATACATGGCGGCCGCGACGAGATCGAAGGATAAAATCGAGGCATTGGAGGAAAAGTTCATGGGGAAAATTGAAGGGGTAAAGAAATCGGTGGAATCGGTGGTGGAATCCATCGAGCACATGAAGGCATGTCAAACGAAGAACGACGAGCAATTTGCAAAGATCCTCTCCTTTTTGACGGCTAATTTCCAAGGCGAAGGAAACCCTAATATGACACCAAAGGCGGCAACTTTGAAGAAGGAAAAGGAAAAAGAAGAGATTTTTACTCAAAACCAACCCTATTTCGTGGAAGAATTGGACGAGGAAGAAGATGAGGGACCATGAAAGGTTGATTATCGCGAGAAGGTGCGGCGAAAGGCGGGGAGAGTCAGGGGGCGGCCCTAGCCGTCAGCCGCCCCTTCCGGGCGTCGCACGCAAGCGAAGAGGGGCGGCCGACCCCCAAAACAGCTTTAGGGGCCGACCGCCGCGGGATTGGGGCGGGGGACCCCCCCGCCTGCCGCGAGGCCCGGCAGGGCTGGCCATGCCTTGCTGGCCCTTGCCCAGGTCAGGCGACCCTGCCGGACCTCCGGCAGGGCTCAGCAGGGCCTGCCAGATGTTCGGCAGGGCCTGCCAGCCCTCCAGCAACCCCGGAGGGCCCCGCCGGAGGCTCGCATGGATCGGGAGACCCCCTGGCAGGCGCCGGGGGGAGACACGTGCGGACAGCCTGTCGGAGGATTTTTTAGCCGTCGGGGCAGCGATCAGCAGTAGAGGACCAATTTTACGGAGACGGACGCGGGAGAGACCATTATTATGACGGCGGGAGAGGCTACGAGGCCAAGTTCGACGATAATACAGGATGGGATGACTTCGATGACAGGCGAGGAGGTCACCGAGGAGACTATGTGGGTCGTGGAGGAGTGCCGCCTAGACAGTATGAGACCCAGGATGAGAGGTGACATCACTACCGTCCGCATCACCGAGTGGAGGGGAGGCCCGAGCACGGGTACTTTGGAGAAGATTGCAGGGTGCGGAAGCTGAAGATGCCGCTATTTTCTGGGGAGGATCCACATGCCTGGTTGTTCTCAACAGAAAGATACTTCGCGGCGCACCATATGATCGAGGCACAGAAGCTGGAGGCCGCAGCCATTTGCATAGAGGGGAGAGCCTTGGGGTGGTTCCAGTGGAAGGAGAGGAGGCATCAGATCCGAGGCTGGGAGGAGCTGAAGGACCTCGTGTTGGAGAAGTTCAGAGATCCCCGTTTGGCGAACCTGCACGAGCTATATGCCCTCAGGCAGGAGGGGCCGGTGTGGAAGTACATCGAGAGGTTTGAGACACTGGCAGTGCAAGTACATGGTGTGTCCGACGAGTCACTGGAGGGCACCTTTCTGAAGGGGCTACGACCCAGCCTTCGAGCCGCAGTGAGACCCTACAAGCCCAGGGGGCTTTCGGAGGTCATCGAGATGGCACAATTGGTAGAGGACGCTCATACAGAGGATAGGAGAGTCAGGAGCGGTTACAGTGGCCAGATACCGAGAGGCACCCCATCTAAAGCTGGAGGAGAAGGGACCATCACGGGGGCGGCCCAGACGAGCAGGGAGAAGACGGGGGAGAAGAGCAGCGCCACCCCAGCTGGAGTGTAGTTCAGGAGGATGATTGACGCTGAGATGAGGGAGAAGCGTCAAAATGGCTTATGTTTCCGGTGTGATGAGTAGTTCACGCCAGGCCACAGATGCGCGGGGCGCAAGTTGCAGGTTCTGCTGCTGGAGGATGACGACGTGGACGGGGACATCGAGGATGAGAGTGCTGAGCAGGATGAGGAGGAGCACGAGGATCATCAGCTAGACATGGCAGAGGTGTCCCTTAACTCCGTGGTAGGGTTCACACCGAACCACACCATGAAGTTGAAGGGGGAGATCGACGAGCAGGAGGTGACCATGTTGATAGACAATGGGGCGACCCACAATTTCATCTCCAGAAGAGTGGTGGACCAGCAGGGACTGCAGTTGACTGACTGCGAGAGCTTTAGTGTGATGATGGGCACGGAAAAGAAGGAGAGTAGTCGGGGAGTCTGTAGGGGATTGGTGCTGACCGTACAGGGGATACAGGTGATGGCGTACTTTCTGCCTCTGGACTTGGGGAGCACTGACGTCATCCTGGACATGACGTGGTTGCAGACACTGGGGGAGATGACAGTGAACTGGAAGCTTTCCTGGATGAAGTTCTAGGATGAGGGGAGAGCAGTCATCCTGCAGGGGGACCCTAGTCTTTGCAGAGCGGTAGTTTCCTTGAAGACCATGCTGATGACCTTACAGACTGAGGGCGACGGTTACCTGGTTGAGTTGTATACCATGACAGAGGGAGGAGACATAGGGACCAGTGGAGAGCAGGCCGTGCCAGGGGAGGTGCATCAGATGTTGGCGCAATTTGAGGAGATTTTTCAGGATCCTCGGGGTCCGCCACCGCCGAGGGACCATGAGCACGCTATTGTACTACGAGAGTGGGTTTTCTCCATCAGTGTAAGGCCTTACCGGTACCCCCAGCACCAGAAGGACGAGATTGAGAGGATGGTAGCCAAGATGGTGGAGGCGGAGGTGATTCAGCCTAGTGTGAGCCCATTTTCTAGCCCCGTACTCTTGGTGAAGGAGAAGGATGGGAGATGGCGTTTCTGTGTGGACTACCGAGCCTTAAACAAAGAGACGGTGCCAGATAAGTTTCCAATACCGGTGATAGACGAGCTCCGGGACGAGTTACATGGGTCAGCCGGGTTCAGCAAGATAGACCTCAAGTCATGCTACCATTAGATCAGGATGCGACGGGAGGATGTGCCCAACACGGCATTCAGGACGCATGAGGGCTACTACGAGTTTCTCGTCATGCCTTTTGGCTTGACGAACGCGCCAGCCACCTTCCGGTCTCTTATGAATAAGGTATTCTGTTCGTACCTGAGGCGATTCATACTTGTTTTCTTTGACGATATACTAGTGTACAGTCGCACCCTGGAGGAGCACTTGGACCATCTGCAGGTGGTGTTTACGGAGTTGCAGTACCACCAGCTGGTGGCGAACAGGAAGAAGTGCCTTTTGGACAGCCATATGTGGAGTACCTGGGACATGTGGTGTCGGCAGAGGGGGTGGCAGCAGACAGGGGAAAGATTGCAGCGATGCTGGACTGGCCGCGCCCTACCACTCTCAAGGGGTTGCGGGGGTTCCTAGGGCTGACAGGTTACTACCGCAGGTTTGTGGAGGGATATGAGACCATCGCCTGGCCGTTGACTGAGTTATTAAAGAAGGACCAATTTTATTGGGGGGAGAAGGCGACGACGCTTTTGAGGCCTTGAAGAAGGCCATGACTACAGTACCAGTCTTGGCACTACCAAACTTTTCCAGGCCCTTTGTGGTAGAGGCATATGCATCATGGCATGGGCTGGGAGCCGTACTGATGCAGGAGCAGCGGCCCATTGCCTATTTCAGCCAGGTGTTGACAGTTAGATGCTGACTGCTGTCGGTCTACGAGAGGGAGCTGATGGCCATAGTCTTGGCTTTTCAGAAGTGGCGGCCGTACTTGTTGGGGCGGAGCTTCCTGGTACGCACCGATCAGCGAAGCTTGAAGTATCTATTAGAGCAGCGGATGGTAGCAGAGGAGTATTCGAAGTGGCTGCGGAAGCTGATGGGGTACAGATTCAAGATTGAGTATCGCCCGGGGCTGGAGAACAAGGCGGCCGATGCATTATCCCGATGAGAGGAGGAGGCGGAGCTGGCGGCACTAGCAGTGTCCGTACTTGAGGACTGGGGCCCACTACAGCAGGAGGTGGAGCAAGACACGGAGTTAGCATGCATACAGGAGGCTCTTCTACATGGGTCGACTGAGTTTCCGGGGTATTCCCTTCATGATGGGCGGCTGTTATATTGGGGGAGACTTGTGCTTTCGAGGACATCTGCATATCTACCGGCCATACTTCAGGAGTTTCACGGCAGTACCATTGGAGGACATTCTGGAGTCCTCAAGACCTACCAGCGGCTAGCGAGGGAGGTCTATTAGAAGGAAATGAAGAAGCATGTGGCGAAGATGGTGGCAGAGTGTGACGTGTGCCAGCGTCACAAGTACCAGGCGATGTCCCCAGGGGGATTACTACAACCGCTATCCTTACCAGACCGAGTATGGAAGGACCTCTCCATGGACTTCATAGATGGGTTGCCGAAGTCGGGTGGATACACTGTCATTTTTGTTGTGGTCGACCGTCTTAGCAAATATGCGCACTTTGTTCCGCTTCGGCATCCTTACAGCGCAGTATCGGTGGCAGAGGTATTTGTGAGGGAGGTCATTCGTCTGCATGGACCTCCAAAGTCCATAGTCTCGGACCGATACAAGGTGTTCCAGAGCAGATTTTGACAAGAGCTTTTCAGGCTGCAAGGGACGGCGTTGAAGCGGAGCACGGCCTACCATCCTCAAACCGATGGTCAGACGGAGGTGATAAACAGGAGTGTGGAGACTTATCTGCGGTGCTTCATTTCAGAGAATCCTAAGGAGTGGGCGCGTTGGCTAGCATGGGCGGAGTATTGGTATAACACTTTATATCACACGGCGGCACGGACGACACCTTTTAGGATTCTTTATGGCAGGGACCCCCGCACTTACTATATTATGGGCATGAGACGACACCCGTGTCGGATGTGGAGCAGTACCCAGCGGAGAGGGACCAGATTCTAGAGGAGTTTAAGCTCCACTTGGCAATGGCACAGCAGGTGATGAAGGCTAGGGCAGACTTACACCGTCGTGACGTACAGTTTGAGGTAGGGGACATGGTGTACCTGAAGCTGAGGCCCTACAGGCAGAGATCAGTGGCTCACAGGAGGAATGAGAAGCTGACACCACGTTATTTTGGACCTTTCGAGGTCGAGGCGAGGGTTTGGCCGATGGCCTACAGGTTGAGCTTGTCCCCACAGGATCGGCCATTCACCCAGTCTTCCATGTTTCACAGTTGCACCAGGCCATTGGCGACCACATATCATACCCGTCTCTACCAGAGACCCTTACTGCTGGTATGGAGGTGAGACTGGAGCCCGAGGTGTTGAAAGGGGTTCGGAGGAGCAACACGGAAGATCGACAGGTGTTGCTATAATGGAAGGGTTTGCCAGAGCATGATAGTACGTGGGAGGACATGGATGAGATGGCGACGCGTTTTTCAGACTTCCACCTTGAGGACAAAGTGGCTCTTTGGGGGGAGTATTGATGGGCCCCCAGCCCGCCTGCGAGTTTATACCCGCAGGAGGCCGGCGCGGGCCCAAGCCCAGGCTGCCCGCGCCCTACCTTAGCCGCGCGCTCCCTAGCCCCTTTAAACTCTAGTTTTCATTATAAATAGAGGGGCTAGCCGTGCTTGTTTACTTATGCTTGATTATTGATATTGTGTGACTTTATATGTAGACGAGTGCGGACGCCCTCCTTGGCGTCTTGGAAGGAGAATACACCTCTTTTATATTCATTTATCTAGTTTTACCACTATTTCTATATAAAAATTGCATCTTTTTGTTAGATCCTAACATTTAACTCTTACCCTCAGCGGCTAATTCATAATGACTTGAAGCTCTGTCTGTCATAACATAACTACTTGTATATTTCGGCGATGACCTTGTTTTACAGATGTTATAGATTTTACTGACCTTGTTTTACAGATGTTATAGATTTTACTATAGCACGTAGGATATGCAGTCTTCCCAGGAATCTTCGTGACCTACTTGGATAATTTAAACACTAAGCTAGTACCTAGGCTATTATGTGAATGATGTAGTAGTAAGCATGCTAGGCAGTTCTTTTTTTTTGATATATGACATGCCAGGATGCTTCTCCGAACCAAAAGTGGCATGTTTGAAGCGGCTGACAGCCTATGTCGTCAGCACTTACAAATATATAGGCCATTATTAACTTAAAACATATGTACACATGAAATATGTTATGTCACCCTTTGAAGAAAAGCTGTGTTTAATGGAGCATTTTGCAGTTCTTTCTTACCTGAAGGGTATTACAATACTTGTATCAGTTTGACCTATACAAATGAGGGAGTTTGCCCACGGGAGAAATCTGACTAAGACAAAGTAGTGGGTAGAGTGGTGGCCAGGATTTGGCCACATCACCCACTGGTCCCCACCACCCACCCCCCCCCCCCCCCCCCCCCCCTCAAAAATCCATGTGCACTCAAGACAAAACCCGCACTCATATCCACACTTCTCCCCCCTTTCAACCTGGGTCACACCCACATCAAGTGGGACCTGCATCCTGTTAGTAGGTGGGTGTTTTTGGGTGGCCCATGCACTTTGTGTGCGGGTTTTTGCTAGAACATACATATATCTAAGAGACAGACATGTTGTGTGTCCCTCTGTCTGGATTTTGTGTGTTGCCATGAATGACACTCTTGAGTCCGTTTTAGAATACGACAACTCATGACCATGTCTAAAATTCAGGAATTTTCACCTGGTATTAGAATGAGATCATGTGGTTTGAATGTATGACACTCCGAGTCCGTGTTAGAATATGACAACTCATGACCATGTCTAAAATTCAGGAATTCACCTGGTATTAGAATGAGATCATGTGGTTTGAATGCTGTAGATGTTTAGTGTTTACTTATGGTTTCTGCAAATATCCAGGGTGTACTATGCCTTGGCTTCCTCAAGCGTGCACGCCAGCGGAAGGAAATAACAAGAGAGCAAGCAGCTAAAGATCTAGAGGTAAACTATATTTCAACTTTACATGTCATTTAATTGTTGGACAGGTTCTGGTTTAAGATACTTCACATATTTGCTACTGGCTCTTCTCTTTTCCAATATGGATGAGATGTTTTTTGTTTGGCTTATTTGGTTCCATCATTCATAGTGTATCTGTTGAATTGGGAGAAGATTATTGAGAAGAAAAGATATTAGGAGTAGATTAGGATAGATCTTGGGAGATTAGGCTTTTATCTTGAAATCAAAGCTAGGATAGCGGTCATCTTCTCAAATTGAGACCACCTATCTTTGTATTCCTCTTCATCTTTATAAAAGTCTGATTTTAATTCCACCAAACACTAGAAAATCCTAACAGTATCTATACTTTTGTTTGGGAAAATAATGACTTTAATCAAATCATTTTTTAATGAAGTCTTGATGAAGATTATGTAGTAACACATATAAATGATGCTGAATTAGTAACGTGAAGATGCAGAGAAAAAAATACATCAAAATTCAGGCTTCATGCACTCTTTCTTGAGAAAGATGTAGTCTAAGAGCAGCAAACAAGTGGACACTGGAAAGAATCAACTAATGCCAGTTGTATACACAGAGGGAGGGATATCAGCGGCCTCGCACATCTCTTTCGTAGTATTTCACCATCGTCTATCTTGCACAATTCTAGTGTAGATGATTATAATTTACTGAACAATTTGGAACCCAGATGTAGGCCATGATTTTCATGTAGGAGTAGCTTAATTGAGCAAAGATCACTGTAAAAGTATAAAAGAGTCAAGCTAGGTTTCTATTTTTCAAATTTTGATTTTGAGGTTTTAATGATTGGGTTACTTGAATCAGACTTGTATCCTGACCAAGTACAGAAATGCTAGGTGCAATTCATTGTTTTGTGGGATATCCATGGTCCTAAACAAGAGGCACCTGCAAAATACCGGAACAGAGTGCACATGAGGTTTAATGGGTTCAGCTTGAACAAGATTGCTGCCTTAGCCAAACAAAAGACTCAACCATGCAAAATCCGGGGATAATGTGAGCCACATGCCTCACAATATAAAAAAATCTCACACTAGCTCCCCAAATTAAAAAACGCATTAACGAGTTTATCTTGACAAGCATTAAATGTTGGTAAGTGTGTAATAAAATTTGGGTTTGCGAATCTATCTTCCACGAGGTTTAAACAGGATGGAGGTCTAATATGTTCCTCAAGGGACTAAACCACATTCACCTTGACCCAACTCGGGATGGATATTAATAATTGAAGCCCAAAAAGAATACAATCATTCTTTGTTTCGATTGGACTGACATAGATTCTCACTTGGACATTTTAAATGTATAGTTGTATACCTATGTCATCTTAATTTGAGTTCATGCTAAGAAATTTTCAGAGAGAGAGTTTTACAGAAAGTACAGGCAGACAGCTTGATGACTGCTAGCATTTCACGTTGCTATCACTTCCCAACATTGCAGCGATGCACCATTTTGTGTCATTGTTGCCTGGTCAACAGGTTTTTGAACTGAACTCACATGATCTACTTCAATCAAGCATGGGTGAAACAGAATCCACAGCAACAAATTGAATGAAAGTTTAAAATGCATTTTCATCGACTTCACAATAAGTTGACTCATTTTACAACTTTGGCTATGATTAACATCCATATTACTCTCTGAAAGCATCGACTTTAAGGAAATAGAGCATGCAACAAAGTAACTGCTTTCTAACGATGATCGCCAGCCAAGCGTATTTGTACCCACTGTAAATTATGCTAAATGTTGTTTTTTAAAGGTGCTGAAAAATCCATGTGCTGTCCAATCTTTAGAGGCCCCCCAATGTTGTATTTGCTGTTGGGAATTAAAGGCCTTGGTGGCCTTTCCTTTGTTTTTTCTACCGACAGAAAAATTAAAAGGCCAGCTCTCCTTTGCCCAGTGAGCCAGGGAGAGGAAAAGGTTGCCATAGGCCATTTTGAGAGTGTCTACTCTCAGTTTTCCAGAGAGCAGAAAAACAGAGAGCTCTCTCTCTCTCTCTCTCTTGGCTTAGGGTCTTGGATCAGAGAAGAAAAGGAGAGCAAAGCTAGGGTTTTGGAAATCCAAAGAGCTTTGCTTGTGAGATCCAATGTGAGTGTCTGCATTTCTTCTTCAGTGTTTGAGATCTAGAGTTCCTTGAGTAGCTTCCTAGTTTGGAGCTATATTACCAAGGAGTGATCTCCATTGGTGTGGAATTGGTCCCTTGAGGAGCTCTACATGTTGTAGTGGCTTTGTTATCAAGTATTTCCACTTGGTTGAGAGTGTGTGTGAGCTTGGTGAGAGATCTAGGGTTAGGTCTTGTTGCTTGGAACTATTCTCTCATTGTGAAAGAAGAAGGGGATGAGGTCGGTGTATGCCTTACTTGATCAGTAGTGGAACCGGATGCATTGGATGCTGAATGTAGGTTGTTCGCAATCGAACCAGGGTAAATCTCTGTCTCTTTTATGTATGCTCTTACTTGCGTATTATATTCGTGTGCCTACATATATCTGTCACAAGATCGTTAAGAAGGTTGTTTGTTGGTGACAACTTTCTTTTGTGCTCGTGAGGTGCTTGGTTTTGTGCTTAGGTGACATCTCGGTGGAATTCTGGCTTGGGATTGTTTGGTCACTGTTTTCGCACATTGTAGGTGGCGTTGTGTATCTATCCTAAGTGTTGGAGAGGTGCACAGGGATCCAACAAGTGGTATCAGAGCTTCCGGTATGCGAAGAAGTGTAGTGTCGCGATGGCGTCTTGCTCATGTGAGGAGACAGCCGGGTGTTTATACGAAGTAGATAGGCTTAATGGTCGGGACAACTATGGTCCATGTCGACAAAAGACGGTGGCTTTGTTGAGGCACCACGTGGTTTACGGTATCGTATGTGATACAGGCATGCCATGTAAGGCAACGGTGTATGATAAGCGAATGATGAGCTTAAAGCCCTCGGTGAGATATTGCAATCCTTGGAGGATGAGATCCTTAGGCAATTTGCCGATGTTGAGGTCGTGAGCAACCTATAGAGGATGCTTGAAGCTCGGTACTCGACCAAGACACCCACTGGACGAAGGTTGCAATTGTGGCAACGCTTCTATACTCACAGGATGAAAAGGGGAACCTCGTTATGGAACCATGTTGGCGAGATGGACCGTATAGTAATGGACCTACGGGAATTGGGGAGTGTGATAGAGGACGAGCAACATGCTATGGCGCTACCGTGTTCTCTTCCTTCGGTGTATTCCAAGTTTGTAGGCTCGACGTTAAATGGCCGAGACTCACTCATGTTGGATGAGGTGAAGTTTGCATTGCATACAGAGGATCTTCAAAATTTGGTGGTTAGTGACACCGATGGTTGTGAGGTATCCCATGTCATCCGGGGTCGCCAAGAGGGCGGACCTACTCCAAGATCCAAGACGGGCCGTTTCAAGATTCGGAATCGACGGCGGTAGCATCGGTCCAAGTCAAGGGGCTGCGGTAACAACAAATGCTTTCTATGTAAGGAAAGTGGGCATTGGAAGAGGGATTGTCCGAGGTTGAAAGCGAGTACATCGATTGGCATTGTGGAAGAGGTTGCTCAGAGTTCGACTCATGTTAGAGCACGAGACGGGATGTTTTCTGACGAGGATGATTGCTCGGTGTTTGCGGCATACTCCGTGGGAGAAGCGCAATATTCGTGGCTATTGGACTCGGGGTGTTCATTCCATATGACTCCGGATCGGAGTGCGTTCGACTCATACATTCCATGCATTGGAGAGCGGATTCTCGTGAGGAATAGTATGGAGTGCGAGCAGGTTGGGAGTGGCACGGTCAGAGTTAGGATGCACGATGGCATCGTCCTTGTGTTTGATGACGTCAGACATGTTCCTGATCTTTGCATCGTCCTGATATCGATATGAGCTTTGACCAGGATGGTCTACATGGCAGTGATCGAGGAGGATCGACTGCGTATTTCCCGAGGATGCCTGGTTGTCATAAGGGGGAAGAAGCGTGGCAACTTGTATGCGCTCGATGGACACACAGTAGTATGCGGGACTGGCAGATCACAGGAGTCCGAGAGTGGAGATCCAGCGAGACCGTGACATCTCAGATTGGGGCATGCTTATTAGCAGAGCCTTGACATTCTTCAGAGGAGGAGTGTGTTCGGAGGTGATCGTGGGCTTGAGTCTTGCAGTGACTGTGGTCCAGAGCGACCGTGGCAAGTGCAGTTTGGGACAACTGTCAGACACAGTAGGGAGCCCCTAGAGTGCGTCTACGTGAGCATATGTGGTTCATGTCCAGTTCCTTCCCTGGAAGGCACGAGGTACTTTGCGGCCTTCATAGATGACTTCTCGAGGAGAGTCATGGTTACTCTCATGGGATCTCGGGAGGAGATCCATGAGAAAGTGCGGCTATGGAGGAGCATAGTCGAGAGGCAGATGGATAGACCAGTAGGTGAGATCCGTACCAACGACGTAGAAATACGAGATGTTTGCAAGTTAGAGGAAATCGCGTGCCATTACACCATTCCAGATGGAGACCCTCACGGTGACGTAGCAAACAGCATGATCAGGATGTTGGTAGAGAAGACACGGGGCTACTCAGACCATCCGGCCTTCCTAGGAAATTATGGGCGGAGACCCTTGCTACTGCGGCATACCTCATCAACCGAACACCGTGATTAGCCGCATGTAGTTCTATTCCCGAGGAGTTATGGACGGGCAGAGTCGTTGACTTCTCGCACTTACGTATGTTTGGATGTCCTATGTGGCCACACGATAGGGACAATGACGATGTAGGACAGTGCATGCATGACTATGTCCTAGTCGGGTATGCTGGTGGAGGTGCGAGAGGGTACATGTTACGGTGTCCTAGTACCCACGAGGTGATTGTCAGACGACACGTCATGATTGACGAGTCTGCAGTGCTTAGGACTGAGCAGACTCATGACGGTGTGCAGAGAACATAGGACATCCCAGTCCATAGAGATGATGAGGTGGTGCAGATTCAGACTCGGGCAGGTGATCAGACACGTGTGCAAACGGACAGGGTGCATTGTTCATCCGATGTGGTCAGTTTTAGTAATCAGCCGGCATCTTACGATGTAGCTCCAGGTTCAGTTCAGTTGGAGGTGCAGAGGACAGCGGTCTACGAGGAAGCGTTGCAGTCGGCCGTCGTATCGATGCAGTCAGTTTCAGCGTGCACGTTGTGGGTGCTCTTGAGGAGACCCATCATGCTGAGTTGTGTAGCTTTTGCTTCGAGGTAGAGCTGTCGATCTACGGAGGAGTAGGACAGTTAGTTTCCGCACCGATGCCAGAGGTTGCAGTGGGTGAGACAGAGGTCTCTCACATTTCTAGCACACATGAGTTGGTTGCTTCTGAGGAGGACCAGCGTGTTGAGGTATGCAGCTTCAGCTTTAGGATAGAGAGGTCTTCTGAGGAGCTTAACATCAGGGTAGAGCATTCACTGTGCATGGTAGAGCAGTCTTCACAGTACGGGCACAGGCGATATGGCTTTCGTTTGGCTAGGGGTAATTTATCAGGCGCATCTTCTGATACTTCAGAGGCCAGATCGGTGGAGATGTAGAGGAACATGGAATCTGATAGCGTGGTGGAGGATGGAGACTCCCACAACAGTGTGGAGACTGCGATGGTGGTCCCATGTGGAGTTGCCACTAGGGATATGGAGCTGAGAGTTAGGAGGCCACATATCGAGTGCGTTCTCACTCGATATAGGGAGGAGACAGAGCCGAGTAGGGCTTCTTCTGTGTGCGCTCATATCTCCCCTTCGGCGAGTTCATCACAGGGCATGGCAGGTGAGGACGATCTTCAGAGGCTAGATGTTGGTGCGGCGGACAGTTTGGCATAAGTGAGTGCGCATTCGTGTCTTGAGTCGTCGGCACAGTCAGTTGAGACACAGAGCCGGTGGACGACAAGTCTTGATGACAGACATCAGCAGACAGAGCAGATACGGACGGTGTATCGATGTGACCCAGCTGGGGTTAGTCTGCAGAGCAGCGGGAAAGACGGCGTGTTTCTTATAGATGATAGCCATAGCGAGTATGAGTTGCTCGCGGACCCGTGGGGTGAGGATATGGATGTTCATGGATCGACATAGTGCTTATTGGATGCTGGCACGGTGTCATTTGGTTCGTTCATGGAGTCCGAGCTCGCAGGGTTATCCTCAGAGACAGATGACTTCATCGCAGACATGTCGATGGACGAGGCGGAGATGCGTGAGGCTAGGCTCAGACGACTTCTGAGCTTGGCATGTCTCTCAGAGGATTGTGGCGCCAGAGGACGCGATTTCCAATGCACATGATGGAGGTTCACATGTTTGATGGTCAAAGCAAGATGAGTTCATACATGACGGGTGCAGGTTGGTGCTGGAGCTGAGCCGTGCTGAAGAGTGTGTGGATTTATCAGCCGGGTAGAGTGTTGTTTTTTAAAGGTGCTGAAAAATCCACGTGCTGTCCAATCTTTAGAGGCCCCCATGTTGTATTTGCTGTTGGAAATTAAAGGCATTGGTGGCCTTTCCTTTGTTTTGTCTACCGATAGAAAAATTAAAAGGCCAGCTCTCCTTTGCCTAGTGAGCCCGGGAGAGGAAAAGGTTGCCATCGGCCATTTTGAGAGAGTCTACTCTCAGTTTTCCAGAGAGCAGAAAAACAGAGAGCTCTCTCTCTCTCTCTCTCTTGGCTTAGGGTCTTGGATCAAAGAAGAAAAGGAGAGCAAAGCTAGAGTTTTGGAAATCCAAAGAGCTTTGCTTGTGAGATCCAAGGTGAGTGTCTGCATTTCTTCTTCAGTGTTTGAGATCTAGAGTCCTTTGGGTAGCTTCCTAGTTTGGAGCTATATTATAAGGAGTGATCTCCATTGGTGTGAGATTGGTCTCTTGAGGAGCTCTACATGTTGTAGGGGCTTTGTTATCAAGGATTCCCACTTGGTTGAGAGTGTGTGTGAGCTTGGTGAGAGATCTAGGGTTAGGTCTTGTTGCTTGTAGCTATTCTCTCATTGTGGAAGAAGAAGGGGATGAGGTCGGTGTATGCCTTGCTTGATCAGTAGTGGAACCGGATGCATTGGATGTTGGATGTAGGTTGTTCGCAACCGAATCAGGGTAAATCTCTGTCTCTTTTGTGTATGCTCTTACTTTCGTATTATATTTGTGTGCCTACATATATCTGTCGCAAGATCGTTAAGAGGGTTGTTTGTTGGTGACAACTTTCTTTTGTGCACGTGAGGTGTTTGGTTTTGTGCCTAGGTGACATTTCGGTGGAATTTGGGCTTGGAATTGTTTGGTCACCGTTTGCGCATTGTAGGTGGCGTTGTGTACCTAGCCTATGTGTTGGAGAGGTGCACAGAGATCCAACACTAAAACCATATATGACTCTTCACAATTCATATCTTTTTCAGTATCTTCATTGTACAAGATATGATAAACTTATTGTCTCATTTGCATGCTCTCCGAGAGAAAATTTCAAACATGGAACTCGCAGGGAAGTTGAAAAAAATCCACTAGTACACTTCATTAAAAACAAATTTCTACAGATCCTCCTTTTAGCCTTGAATTTTTATATATTCATGTAAAGAACAAAAGTCTGTCTAAGATATCTGCTAATTTGGCAAAAACGTAAGCATGGCTTATGTAAACTTTTTCTGGTACTGGGGTCCAAGTTTTCATGCTCCTATTGAAGGCTCTCTCTTGCTGGTGTTTTTTATTTGTGTGCACTGGATGCTGGGTTGGGGATGTGCGACTGGTGTTTCCCTTTTTCTTTTTTGGGGTAAACACCTAAAATATAAAAGGCTTGTTGCTGACCTACATGTTCTCATCAAACACAATACATTGGTGTGTGTGTAGAGGTTGACTAGGATCCATTCGGATGGATCAAACATGCGAATCCATCCAAGTCGAATTTAAAATTAGACAACCTAAATATAAAATCTGTTCAGTTGGATGTGATCTAACATGTATAAACTACCTCCAACCAAAATTTCAACTAATTTGGACATGTTTTGCCTATGCATCAAGTGGTTGTAAAATTAGCCAATTTTATGACTATTCTAGAACATTGATTTTGCAACCACTTGAAGCATGAGCAAAACTGTCTAAATTAGTTGAAATTTTGTTTGAATGTAGTTTAGACATGTTAGATCACATCCGATGGAATGGATTTTCTATTTATGTTGTCTAATTTTAAATTTGACTCGGATGGATCCACATGTTTCATCCATCACATCCACATGTTAGATCCATCCGAATGGATCCTAGTCAACATATATATATATATATGTATTAGAATAATGGGTATCATATGCCATATGAGGCACCCCCTCATATACACTCTCACATAAAGTGGACAAGTACAAGTCACCCCCTCATATGCACTCTTACATAAAGTGGACAAGTACAAGTCCACTTGTACTTGTTGTACTTGCACACTTTATGTGAGAGGGCATATGAGGAGGTGCCTCATATAGCATATGATACCTATTATTTTATATATATATGGGTAAAAGGGATCTAGGGTGACTCCTTAGATTCAATCTAAGGAGGCGCGCCTATTTTCTCACATCTCCCACATTTTTTTTGAAATTTTTTTCATGGGTTTGTTGTTCATCTCATTGATGATCAACATACCAAATTTCAAGGGATTCCAATACTTTTTGAGCCCTCATCTACCCTTTGCAACCTCATAGGGGGTTCAGCACGTTTTCATACCGTTGAAGTCACAATGGTTAGATGATGGCCCAAAAAGTTTTGTAATATCTTGAAATTTGGTATGTTGATCATCCATGAAGTGAACAACAAACTCATGAAAAAATTTCCAAAAAATATTGTGGGAGATAGGGGCGCCTCCTTAGATTTCATCTAAGGAGGCACCCTAGATAACTTTTGCCCATATATATATATATGAAAATAATGGGTATCATACGCCATATGAGAGGGCCTCTCATATGCCCTCTCACATAAAGGGGGCAAGTACAAGCCCACTCTCATATGGCGTATGATACCCATTATTCTATATATATATATATAATAATGTAGAAAAGGTGCCACCTGATCTAATAAATCAGGTGGCAAGACACGTAAAGTTGGAAAGTACAAGCATCACATGAGCTTGTACTTTCCATGGGGCCCCCTTTTTGTGTCTTGCACCTGATCTATTAGATCAGGTGCCATCTGATCTACATGATTCACACACACACACACACACATGGGCAAAATGGATCTAGTGTGCCTCCTTAGATGAAATCTAAGGAGCCATTCATATATCCCATAATTTTTTGGATTTTTTATGGAATTGTTGTTCACATCATGGATGATCAACACACCAAAAATCAAGTGATTTCAATACTTTTAGAGTCCATATCTACTCCTTGCAACTTCCGCGCGGTCTGAAAACGTGCTAAAAACCCAATGAAGTTGCAAGGGATAAATGCAGGCTCTAAAAGTATTAGAATCATTTGATTTTTGGTATGTTGATCATCCATGATGTCAAGAACAATCCCATGAAAAAAATCCAAAAACTGTGGAAAATATGTGGAAATGTGGGCGCCTCCTTAGATGAATCTAATGAGGCACCTTATATCCCCTTTACCATATATATATATCCTTGATGATGTAGTGGGTCAATTGACCTAGATGTGATGGATTGACTTGCCTCATGTCTTATAATCTGCACACCGTAGCATTAGTGAGTCGAATCAAAGGTAGATGCCCTGGTTTCGGCTCCTCCAATGGTTAAATCGGGACATTTGAAATAAGAAATATAATCTCACATAATTGAAAGTATATAATAAAATGAGTTTTCTCATTCCTTGAAGGATGTGATTTATATTGATTTGGACGAATGGTATTTTGGTCATTTCATATATCGGGCATTCCTTGTGTGGTCAGGCTCATACATGTGTTTTGTTGGATCCCGATACTTTTTGCTGGTTTGGGCCTGTGGGTCTTCTACTAGGTTGGGCACATAAGTCTTCTGTCGAGTTGAGCTCATGAGTCATTTAAATTAATACTACCATTAGTTCTCAATTGAGTCTAATTTGATGTTCAGTTAGAAATAGATTAACATTGAATCTTTTAGAGATTTGATGTTGTGGCAACCGAGCTTGTCTTTTGAAGACATAGTATTCGAATGTTTGTTCGGACAAGATGCGTTGTACAAGGCGCTCGGACAAGGCCTTTGAACATGGCTTTTGGATGTGATGCTAGACAGTGCTTAGTCAAGGTGCACAGATGAGGTGCTCAAAGATGTTATTTGGATAAGATGCTTGGTTATATCCTTTTATAGAGTAATAATTTTACAAAGTAATTATGATGCGATATATTCATTTGCAGAGTGCTAGACGGGGATTCGTTAACATCCTAAAAGTAGTGTTGCACAACTTGACGTCCTTAACCATGTGCATCTACGTCAATATTTTTCTCCAATTGCTTGCATTGATGGTCTTTGCCTCTTTGGTGCAGAATGCCCTACTTATTCATGGTGCCGAGTACTTTAAGCTTTGAAAGCATACAAAGCGACTCTTTTAATAGGATAATGGGTTAGGAAAGAATTGAAGGAGGCCGACTTACGTCAATGATGGTGTTGTCAAGCAGAACTTCATCTTACGGGCTTTTGGTCACATGCGACCCCTTTATACGGACATCTTTGGTGATGAAAAATCTCATTTATTTTGGCTTCTCAGTCAAGGGTGACCATGCTTCAGGAGCAACCACAGTCGTGGGGCATCCCACCTCGTGAGGGCCCTTGGTCACATGTCACCCGATTCGCAGGTACCACCATTGCTATGATACCTGACTCGCTACCCCTTTTACAGCTCTTGGGGAACCCTACCACGGGACCTACGTGGCAAGGGGCCACCCCCATGCGGACGTCCCGATTCGTATAATGCCCGGCCAAGAGGGGATCGGCATGGTAAGAAACCCACCACATTGGTGCCTTGAGTCTCGAGTTACCCCACTAGGCAAGGACCTTCGTGATGGGAAACCTATTGGGCGTTCCTCGAAGCACGCCCGTTTTGGTTCCTTAGTTCACCCATCGCATGACGGATCCACTTACATTGGTGATAATGTTTTTCTTAACTTAGTAGGAGTTCACCAAACATAATCAATTTTGCTGGTTTTCTGGTAGATTCTTCATGCAGCTACCATCTTTTGGGAGCTGTTGGAAGCCAGAATTTGCTTTGACACATCGAGAACTGAAAAGTTCTATTGCTTTGCCTTGTCAAGAGAAAAGGACAAGGGAAATTCGTTGCTATGGAAGCGACGGACCAAGATGTTGATACTGATAGGTGTCAAGAGAAAAATTCCGACAAGCAGATTGCGCAGCCTTCCCTCGATATGTCCTCTTCCCAGTGTCATGTATTCTCAATGATTTTGCACCCCTCCTCATGCTCTCAACCTACTTTAGAGGATAACCTTTGACAATCTCGTGAAACTTTATTTTGATGGGGGAAAGTTCATTTTCTAATTTTTTTATTAAAGGGGAGGTCCCCGGAACGTGGGTCCTTAATCACGAGGGAGCCTGGATTGGGTGAGTTTTGGTTTGTAGGTCAAGTGGTTCGCCTTGGAAGGCTCTTAGCCATCGAATCTGTGTAAGGAATGTAGACATGTCTTTGGATAGTGCTCGTGTTGGCATGTCATGACTATTCTTAGCGCGATGCCTCTTTTCAAGATTGGAGGAATGGAATTAGCACCCTACGACCTTAGGGCTGGGTGTCTTCAGAGTCTTTTAAGCATTAAACATTCTTAATATTCGCTTTACGCAAAGTTATCTGCATGCATATATTTCTGAGCATATGTGTTTGCATGCATATATTTCTGAGCATATGTGTTTGTTGGGGGTTTAGTGTCCATTGTCTTTCTCCATATCCAATGCATTCTTTTACGATCAATTATCTCGTTGGCTAGTTAATCAGGTCAATTGTGATTAGACATTTATCATCTTTCCCTCCATCTGACGTTTTGTAATATGACCAAGATTTAACATTTGTTGTCTTGTTTCTTTTCAACATGCTCATTTACTGTCAATTATCGCATTGGCCAATTAATTGGGTCAACAAGATTTCAATGTTTGTCGTCTTTTTCTCTGTAACGCTTTCTATGTTGGTGGAAATTCAACATTTTCATGCTCTCTAATGTATTTTCTTACGATCAATCATCACACAGGCGAGTTAATCATATCAATAGAGATTCAGCGTCTCCGGTCATTCTCTCTCTCTGTTACTTTTTGGTTAGCAATGATTTAACGTTTGTCGTCTTTCCATCTCTGTTACTTTTGGTTAGCGAGGATTCAACGTTTGTCGTCTTTCCATCTCTCCACCATTTTTGCTTGATCAATAAATTGTCCTTATTCAAGATTTTTAAGAATAAAGAAAAGATAACTTTATTTAGAAAAAGATCGATATGACGGGGTTTGTGTGTTCATGTTATTTTTCAATCTCTGACTTAGTTGATATGTTAGTGTTTGGGTCTTGATGTCATTTCTCAATCTTTGACTTAGTCAATATGGTAGGGATTGAGTGCTTAGCCGTTTTCGATCTCTTAGTTGATATGATGGGAATTTGACGTTGAGATCATTTTTTGATTTTTGACTTAATCGATATGATGGGGATTAGGCGCTACAACCAATTTCGATCTCTAGCTTAATTGATATAGCGGGGATTGGCTCTACCGTCATTTACCATTTTGTAACTTAGTCAATATAGCGTGGATTGTGTATTGAGGTTATTTTCTTTATTCAGTATTGAGGTTATTTTCTTTATTCAACTTTGATGATGCATTGATGGCCTTTTTGGCGGGGATTCGTGCTTGGGAGACTTCCTGTCGTCCATTTTCGATTATGCGTCGATGGGTATTCGATGCTTGGGCCATTTCCATTACCTCTGTAGAAACCAGTGTGGATTAGGAGCTTGTGTTATTTCTTACTTTTCCAACGTTTTCATTGTCTTCTTGGTGTCTCTAAATCATCTCCACCTTTATAAACAAGGAATATTTATTTGTAATGTTATCTCATCATTTTACTATTCTTAGGTCCTTCATCTAAAACTTATCGTTAAGCCGGCTGGCATTGAGCTGGAAGCATTGAAAATGGCAACCATGTCTGTACCTATCCCCTTTGTCAAGTCAAGCTTAACAAGAGCAACCTCACACTTTGTTCTATTATTCAACACCAAAAAATCTAATTTTAATGCAGACTTTAATTTCATTTCATCGGAACTTGTTCTCTTTGCATAGGTAGCTCGTCGTGAAGCAATTTGATGCACTGTCAACATAGATGTTTCATCTAAACTTTTGCATGGAAACATTGTCACTCTGCATGTTTTATACTTGTTTATATCAAAGATGCCTTTTGTCAAGAAAAAATCCACCAACTTGTGAGCATTTATTACCACTCGGGACTTGTACTTCATGATGTTGTGAGAAAGCTTGATGGGTCACATGAGCTTCATTCACAGGCTCACCAGTTTCCCCAAGCCTTGTCCAACAGTTGGTTGAAGAGTACATAATTTACATGGAGTCAAAATAATGGGTGAAGTGTGAGGACCTCGGCTCACTCTCGAGGTCGGCCCCGGATTAATGAGATCAGCTAGGATGAATGAGCTCGGGCAACCTTAAGCTCGGCAAACCACAAGAAAGGCTAGACCTCCACTACAATGTCACAACGTGGATCTTCACCGATCAACCAAGCACAACAATATGCAAGACAAAAGAGAAAGAACAAACTAAAGCACACACAAGAGTGGAAGAGCAATTACCAAGCTTTATTAGAAGTCAACACGGCACCATACAAGGATTTAAGCCCAAATCCTCAACCGCTTGCTTCTCCTTCTCCAAAGCTCTCACTTTCCCATCGCCCCTTTTGTTTTGGTAATTCTCCTCTTTTACAAGATTTCTCTCAAGATGAAAACATCTAAACAAAAGAGACTATTTATATGGTCTCAACAAGGGTTACAACATTCCCTAGTAATGTACAAGTATACCCCTCACTAAGACACACATAACAACTAGAGTTTTTGGAGCCAAACTCTAACAATCTCCACCTTGGCGAGAAAACTCTTCCACGTCCCATGAAGATCAACAAGGTGTCACATATACCTCAACCATGATGAGAACAACCACCCACTAACACCGCCCCTCCATCCACCCGAGAAGAGGTGCTCCTCTTCACCTCTAGCACAAAGAGATGTTTAGCAAGTCTAGGCAATGCCTAAATTTCTCGCTTGTCATCCGCTTGGTAAAGACATCTGTCGCATTCTTGTCGGTGTGCTCCTTCTTGATAGAAATTTCATCATCATCGATCCAATCACGAATTCAATGATACATCATCGCAATGTATTTTGTCCTTGCGTAATAGACATGATTCTTGGTCAAGCAAATTGCACTTTGACTATCCGAGAATATTTGGATGTTCTTTAGGTCCAACCCAAGTTCATTTACCAAACTTCTCAACCAAATAGCTTCCTTGGAAGCCTCCGTGATTGCTAAGTAATCGGCCTCCGTTGTAGATAATGCTGTCGTGGATCGTAGCACCGACCTCCAAGAAATAGGACCACTAACAAGTGTGAAGACATACCCGGTAGAAGACATCTTGCCAAGATCCTCCGCAAAATCTGCATCAACATATCCCACTACAATATTTGAGTCGTCTTTCTTTTCAAACATGATACCCAACTCTTTGGTGTCTCCCAAATATCTCAAAATCCATTTCACTGCATTCTAATGCTCTTTACCCGGATTTGACATGTATTTGCAAACTACACCAATCGCTTGGGCTATGTTCGGCCTTGTGCATATCATGACATACATTAAGCATCCTACCACATTTGCATACGGTACTGTTTTCATCTTCTTAATTTACTCCACCGTCTTTGGACATTGCTCTTTATTCAAAGCAAAATGAGAAGCAAGTGGTGGTTTTGCATCCTTCATGCCATACATCTCCACCACTTTAGAGACATATCTCTTTTGTGATAACCACAACTTTTCGGCATATCTATCTCTTCTTATCTCCATGCCTAAAATCTTTGTGGCCGCCCCAAGATCCTTCATGTCAAACGCTTTGCTCAACTTAGACTTGAGCTCAACCACCATTGACATGTGTTTACATGCAATTAGCATGCCATCCACATAGAGAAGTAACATGATAGGTTAACCATTATCAAGGACCTTGTAGTAAATGCAACAATCATACTCACTTCTTGAGAATCCGATATGCAACTTGAAGGGGTCGAAGCGTTTGTACCATTGTTTTGGCGATTGCTTAAGCCCATAGAGAAACTTTTTCAACCGACAAACAAAATCTTCTTTGCACACTTCTTTGAACCATTCCGGTTGTGCCATGTAAATCGTTTCCTCCAACTCACCATGAAGAAAAGCTGTCTTCACATCAAGTTGTTCAAGCTCCATGTTAAACTTTGTCACCATAGCCAAGAGTATCTTAATAGAAGTGTGCTTCACCACCGGTGAGAATATCTCATCATAGTCTATGCCAACCTTTTGTGAGTACCCTTTTGACACCAACCTTTCTTTGAAAGTTGGTTTATTCTTTTCATGCAAAGGTTTCTTCACCCTATAGATCCACTTGCAAGCCACCAGTTTACGGTCCTTTTGTTTAGGCACAAACTCCCATACGGAATTCTTGTGGAGAGATTTCATCTCCTCCATTATTGCCTTTAACCATTTTTCTCTTTCATGTGAATCCCTAGCCTCTTGAAATGAACCGGGCTCACCACCACTAATAGCAAGCGCATAATGAGCCTCTTCCGCTTGCTCCCATCCGAGCCTATTAGGTGGCTTTGTGGTTCTTTTCGTCCTTTCTTGAGCAATGCTATATGGCTCTTCTTGAGGGATCTCTTGCTCCGGAACATGGCTTGAACTCCCCTCTTTCCATTGTGAAGTTTGAGTTCTTTCCAAGTCATCCAATTCAAATGAGACTTCTTGTGCCAATTTCTTACCTTTGACATCACCATCTTGTTTATCTTCAAGATTCCTTGATAGCATAGTAGCCTCATCAAACACAACATCAATACTACACAATTTCTTCCTATTGACCGGATCCCAAAGCTTGTACCCTTCACTTTCTTTTCAAAACCAAGGAAAATGCACTTATGTGACTTAGCTTCAAGCTTTGACCTTTCATCATGCGGAACATGTGTATATGTCGGACACCTGAACACCTTTTGAAGAGTGTAATCTACTTCCTTGACACTCTACACCTCTTCGGCCACCTTGAGGTTAAAAGCTTTTGAAGGTGATCTATTCACTACATAGCAAGCATGGATAACGGCCTCTCCCCCAAAAGACTTTGGCAACCCCACATGAAGCCTCATACGTCTAGCCCTCTTCATGAGAGTTCTATTCATCCTCTCGGCCAAGCTATTTTGTTAAGGATTCTTTGCCACGGCGAAATGCATTTTGATTCCTTCATCCTTGCAAAATTGTAGAAACTTTATATCTCGGTATTCTCCCCCCATTATCGGTTCTCAAGCACTTTATCTTTCTTCCAATTTGGTTTTCAACCTCCACCTTCCACTCCTTGAACTTGGAGAAGACCTCAGACTTGTGCTTCATGAAATAAACCCAAACTTTACTTGAGAAATCATCAATGAATGTCACAAAGTAGGAAGCTCCATCTTTTGACATAACCGGGCTCGGCCCCCACACATCGGAGTCTATGTAGTCAAGAACGCCTTTGCGTTGGCATTCTTTCTTTGTGGTATTGAATGCCACCTTCCTTTGTTTGCCCGCTAAACAAAATTTGCATAGATTGAGCTTGCATGTCTTCATTCCCTTCAACAATATTCTGCTTATGAAGTTCGCACATACCCTTCTTGCTCATGTGTCCCAATCGCATATGCCACAACCTATATTCATCACAATCATCCTCTTTCTCCATTGTAGAGATTGAGGGTCCACCCAAAATGATGTCTTCCATAAGCTTGTAAAGATTGTTGGCCACTCTTGTACCATCCATTATCACCAAGACACCTTTAGACACCTTGAGAATAACATCCTTTTCATTGAAAGTGCATCCCTTAGCCTCACGCATACCCAAAGAAATTAAGTTCTTCTTGAGTGCATGATATGTCTAACTCCTCCCAATATACGGACCACACCATCATGCATCTTGATTTTTATAGTCACCATTCCAATTTTCTTACACTGTGCATCATTTTCCATCAACACCGAACACCATCGTAGGCCTCATAAGTGGCAAACCATTCACGATTTGGACACATATGATAAGAGCAACCGAAATCTATAAGAAAGAGCAACCGAAATCTAAAATCCACACTTGAGGCGATGAGTTACCTTGAGAGACGGAGATGAGATCCACTTCACTTTCAGAAGCAACACTAGCTGAATCCTCATTCTTCGACTTTTCCCCCTCCTTTTGTATTAGCCACGCTTTGCAATGTCACTTGTAGTGTCATTTACCCTTGCAATAGAAGCATGCAACATCTTTCTTGCTTCTGGACTTGGACCGGGAGTTGTACATCTTGCCTTTGACTCTTTCTTTGTTTCTTCCTCTATCACTTAATTCTCCTTTGACTATGAGACCTTCCGTATTGGAATCATCCGTGGAGGATCTTTTCCTTGCGACATTTGAGATTATATCTTGGGTCACCTCTTCAAACTTGAGAGTCTCTTTCTTATACAATCGAGTACTAATAAAGTGATTATAAAAGTCCAGAAGAGAACTCAACAACAAAAGTGACTTGTCTTCGTCATAAAACTTCACATCCAACATCAAGAGGTCGCAAATCATCCTATTGAAGATGTTCATGTGTTTCAACACATCATTGTCTTCTTCCATCTTTAAACCATAGAGTTGCCTCTTCAAGTGTAGCTTGCTTGATAAAGACTTCCCTATGTAAAGCTTCTTAAGCTTCTACCATAGATCTTTTGCAGTTTTCTCTTCACTAATATTGTACAATACATCATCCGAGAGATACAATTGTATTGTGCTCGTGCCCTTTCATCTAGATCGGCACATTCATCATCTTCGATCTTTTCCGGCTTCTTTATCTTTTCCAACAAAGAAATCTTGAGTTCTTTTTGTATAAGAACATTTCTTACCCTTATTTGCCATAACCCGATGTTGATACGACCATCAAACTTTGCCACCTCAAACTTGACCCCTCCGGAAGTGGAAGTTCCCTTAGAGGCCATTTGTCAAACTCCTTCTGTACGCCAAATTTTTCGCAACTTCAAATCTAGAAATTACCGAAATTTCTTCACCTAAAATGCTCCAAATGAGTAGAAATACGGATAACATTGAACCCAAGCTCTGATACCAATTGTGAGGACCTCGGATCCCTCTCGAGGTCGGCCCCGGATCAATGAGATCGGCTTGGATGAATGGGCTTGGGCAATCTTGAGCTTGGCAAACCACAAGATAGGCTAGACATCCACCACAATATCACGACGTGGATCTCCACCGATCAACCAAGCACAACAATATGCAAGACAAAAGAGAAAGAACAACCTAAAGCACACACAATAGTGGAAGAGCAATTACCAAGCTGTATTAGAAGTCAACAATGCACCATACAAGGATTTAAGCCCAAATCCTCTACCCCTTGCTTCTCATTCTCCAAAGCTCTTATTCTTCCATTGCCCCTTTTGTTTTGGTTATTCTCCTCTCTTTTACAAGATTTCTATCAAGATGAAAACCCCTAAACAAAAGAGACTATTTATATTGTCTAAACAAGGGTTACAACATTCCCTAGTACAAGTATACCGCTCACTAAGACACACATAACAACTAGAGTTTTGGAGCCACACTCTAACATAAAGTTCTTCACATGCAACTTTATACAATAGCTAATCTTTGCATCCTTGAGATTTTACTTATATACATGCAGCTGTGTCCCTTAATCTTTCGCTGTCAGAATTGAACTATCTATCTGGGCCTACTATTGAATACATGTGTAAGGGTTCTCTTCTCCAGGAGTGAGGTGTATCGGCGATGGAGGCTGATTTATGTATTTGTTCAACTCCTTTAGGGCCTAAGTACATTCTTTCGTCAGTTCAATCCTTACTTTGAAATGGGTGTCACTTGACACCTTAAAAGGGACGTGTGTTTAGCATGCCTCGAGAGGCTTTTCTGCTTATATCTAGGAACATAGAGTCCACATCCAATGTGGCAGATACAGAAGGATCCATCCCAAGCATATCCGTCATTGTCCATGAGAAGATGTTGTCATTACTTTGTAGAAGGTCCATTAGAGCATTTTGCTCAGTTGGATCCAATAGCATCCCCACTTGCACGATAGCTCCAATGTTTCTTCGTACAACAGGACTTGTATGATGCCCTTGATCCGGGATCTTCTTTGTTTATAGTGTTCAAATCGAATGGTAATGGAGTTGAGGGCAAACATGTTACCGTCTCCTGGCTCCTTTCGACCTTTGGTGTGTTCCCATTTAACCATCAGGGCTGATCATGAAAGCTTTTATTTGGTCTCACCTCCTTGGTCAATTTGAGGTAACTTCTGCTAGTAGCCATCAGATCTCTCCTTGCTCTTCTTCTCCGTTTAGGGTTGGAAATGTTATGCATTGGCAATTGTTATTAGGCGCATTTCTTGCTCGTATTTGTCCTTCTCTGAGTTATGGTCACATGCCTCGTGCAGTGATGCACTCTTGATGTTTTTCATCTAAGCATTCACTGCTGGTTACTGTGATGATGTTGAGATTGATATTGTGACAATGATGTAAGGATTGTTATGATGCATGCGGGTAAAGGTACTGTGATTGGGAGTGTTTCATACGGTCCTATGGTTGTTGGCTTGCTGCTACAAGAGCTAAGTGAGCAAACCCTTCATTACGTAAACTTTCTCTGTTAGTCGTTGGAATTTTTTTGTTGTAACATATCCCGATGGAGAAAGTGACTGCTGACCATCGTTGTGGTAGGCGTATGCCTTATTTGTATGTTCTTTCACGGTATTATCCACTTGGCATGTCTCTTGCCGGGATGGTTTGAGCGGCTCTGATTGTTTCGTGTGATATACATGGTTATATTCAAGTTTCCACAGACTGATATCAATAATGGCATAGTGGGCGGATGGATCACTGGATTGGTATGTTTTTTGCATGTCATATAATTTTCACACCATAACCAACAAACACATCACCAAATCAAATATAAGGTAGTGGTACCGGCTTCATCTCCTCATCCTACTCTCAAGTTGGAACACGAGAGAGAAGAAATATAGTTCCATATAATAAAAGGTAAAGAATAGAGTGACTTCACTCCTCGTTCGAAGGGAGCGAATTATATAGATTTGGCCGAATTTTGAACATTTTACCTATATAGCCTTGTGGCCGATTTCGTGTGTGTGTCAAGCTCACACGATTCTTTTACCAAGTTAGCCACCTTCTGCTAAGTTTGGCCTATGGGCCTTCGGCATGGTGGAGCTTCTATGCCTTTTAGATGATATGGTACTACACGCCTCAACAGAGAAGATTCCTTTGAACAATTAAGGGGTCAGTTCTCTATCTATTATGATCGTTTCCATCATTGCCTTAAAAACACATGAACTGCTTCAATTACCCAAATAAATTTGTATTTAGATGTCCTGGCTGCATGCAAATTTGTTCCTTCTCTCTTCTTCTTTTTCACAATGAAGTATACCACTCTTTATCTATTTTGAGTATCATCTGTGTTAATGAATGATTGTCTAATTCTTTGCAAGAACAATGAGAACCCAGAAGGGTTATGACAAATGGAAAAGATTTCTATGATTCGACCATTTAACACATGAAAGGAGCAAACAATATTCCTGCAGCCGTCGTCGTTTTACGGTCTAATCTTTTTTTTGTGTGGGCAAAATGCAGGAATTGGAGAGGCGCCGGGAAGAACTTGAGTCACTGTTAATTCCGGAAAGGGTTTGAGAGCATTGACAGCCTTCTTACATGACGATCACAATCTACCAGATAGATCGGACGACGTTTGTCGGCGATCAGTAGTATTTGTTTCATCCGATGAGCTCCAAGAGCATGAAGTATAGACCTTGCTTGTTGTAACAAATGTATATATATATTGTGGAATGGGAAACAACCGTCTTTATCAGGATTAGAAACTATTCTTCGCTGCTGAAGAATAAGTTGCGCGATGCATCTTATTCATTTCTGAAAGTTATATGTCCGTGTTCTGATGGTCATTACTCGATATTAGCTGTAGTGCAGAGTCGAGCGCAAGTATTTTCAAGTAAGTATGAAAGTATGATGCCGTTGATACCTTAAGGAATGCGAAAGATCGTCTTTTTTTATTTAAAAAAAATGAGGGTTCGTTATCTTCCCCTTGGTGCTCGTAACAAGTCTGCCATTTAGTGCTTGGATGCGTGTTTTTGATCCAGAGGAACCATAGGCATTTACGGTTACAAGTTGGATGCACTAGAACAAATTTCAGATGACATCTACAGGACCGACTCTAACAAAGCCGCACATGGAAACACAGCAAATATGCAGAAAAGACCAGGCAACACAATCAACAAAAAAGGATTGAAAACTTCTATAATGAATTTGGATGGCTACATCGTATAGTCTCTACTGGAAGTCATGGATATACAGAGAGAGAGAGAGAGAGAGAGAGAGAGAGAACTTCAGCCCTCCATGCAATTCTGCACCTTACGAACAAGTGTACAACACCAGTATACAACAAGTAGCTGCTCGCTATTATCCCAAAGCTTGGGACCATACACGCTGGAAACCAAACCAATCGGCAATTTTTTTTTGTTCATCTCCATGCTACTCAGGCAAAAACATTTACAACACCTCCCATTTCGTGTACTTACACTATTCCTGTCCATTATTCAAACAGAGGTTAAGAGAAAAAAGAAGAGAGAAATGGGCGAGGGAGGGAATAAAACACCATAATCTACAATAACTCAGCTCCTAACAGGTATGGTTTGTTATGCCAGTCAGTCGTCTGATTCTGGGTGTCGTCCGCTTCACAGTAATTCATTTTTGCTCCAGAGGGTAGTCAAGAAAGCCATCTCAGAAGAGATTCAAAACTTCATTTCCATTGGGCTTAGGCAGTGCATACGGCTGATGGTTTCCAGAAGCCAAATGCATCGCATTCGAAACATTTGACGAGCCTGAAGGAGTTAGCAACACATGGTTTGCGTGCGTAAACAAGTTGGGGACAACCTCGGGCATGGAATAGGTCGAAATGCGCGACGCCGCAGAATCCGATGTTTCTGGAGGGGAGTTGGCGCCGCTGCTAGCAAGACAGAACTGGGGGTGAGCTTGAAATACTGAATAGAGCACTGTTTCGTTGTGGTAAACACGCAAAATTTAATATGAAAAAAATAATAATTCTAGCAACTTGCCTGTGACGCAACTGTTTCCCTTTCATGCAGGCTTCACTTTTAGCTTTGGTGCGTTCCCTTGGGCTATATGTATTGTCCTGTATGGTTATACAAATTACATCCAGTGCTTCAAAGCGTATGTGAGCAAAAGGTGTTGGGATATAAATGCTTACGATAACTTTCATTCCTGTGAATGCATGAATAGAACCGTGAATTTTGTGGTGATTTGAATTTGAATTCCTTATGAAAGCGTGCTCCAGTAACATGATCGCTGTTGGCCTGTCTGATGGGTTCCTACGAAAGCATAGCTTCAGAAAGTCCTTGCCCTCGGATGACAACGTGTCTGGCACCGGTGGGTCTTTATGCAGGACTTTAAACATCGCTGCGGCCTGTGGTCATTAAGAGTAAAGTACAATATTTCAGATTAATAATTCAAGGAAGTCTACTTTATAATAATATTAACACTTGCTATGAATAGGGCCCAATGGTCCTACTGGGTATCCACCCACATTGAATACCCACATGGAATAATATATATACGAGGCTAGGGATTTCCTCGCCATCAACCCTTCACAATACGTTATCAGCACCAGCACGACGGCTCGTAGAAAAGGCGACAGCTCGTGAGAGGAAGGCGGCCTGCGAAAGCTCCAACGATTTTTTTCCGCGAAGCAACACTTCGCGAGACACCACGGATTTTTTCAGGCATATCCTTCATCGAACGTCACTAGATCTAGAAGACGGATCTAGAGGTAATCACACAGAAGCTGGATCTAAACCTATTTTTTCGTTGAATATGTTTAGATCTGCTAAATCTTGGACCAAAATCGATGTTTTAAACAATAAAAATCAAATTTTTTTTGATGAAAACATTGATCTCAATAATAAAAATCAAATTTTCACTACAAAAATTAGTTTTTTATTTGGAAAAAAGGTGTTTTTCTATTGGATCTGTGTTTTTCTCATCCTCACCATGTGAATCCCCGTCGCTGCCGTCGTTCTTAACCAAAAATTTTTTTTTTTTTTTTTTTTTTTTTGGGGGGGGGGGGCGAACCCCCCATCCTAGCTGCCGCAGCCCCCCCCTCATGGCAGGGGGCCAGCCCCCCCACGGCGAAAAGGGGGGCCGAACCCCTGGCGATTTCATGAGGGGGCCGAACCCCCCACAGCGGAAGGGGGCAAACCCCCCCCCCCCCCGACGATTTCATGGGGGCCGAACCCCGAACGACTTCAAGGGGGCCTGCAGCCCCCACCCCCTGGCGATTTCAGGTTGGGGGGCCAGCAGTCCCCCCAAACCGTTACTACTTTCGTGGAAAACGGACGTTTCTCGTGGAAAATGGTCCCGAAGGCCAAAACCCCAAAACGGTAATTTTCGTAACCCTGCAAGACGAAAACGCGTACTTGCGCAATTTTCGCGGCTCTGACGACCGACGATACACGAAAAACATAACAAACCCTAAGTACGGGTTTTGGGACAAATTTTTGAATGTCGAAATTTTTTGGGCCAGTATAAAATTTTTAATCCAATTTTCACTTTTATTTCTGGTCCATGCCTTTAATATGAATTGTTTAGGGCATGCTAAATTTCTACGATATATTTTTAATGCAAGTAGCATAATTATATATCTGCGATGAAATCATTTAAATGCATGAAGCATGCTAAATCTTTATGATACATTTTCTTTAATGCATGTTGCAAAACTATATGCCTGCGATAAAACTATATATGCCTGCTGCATATCCTATGTCATGTGATGCACATTTTATTTAGCATGCTAAAATCTCTATGATATATTTTTAATGCATGTAGCATAACTATATGTCTGCAATGAAATTATTTATATACCTGCAATATATAAATAACATGTGTATACATCATATATGTTTCAATTTATGTTAACCGAACATACATTTTTAGCTCACATGCTTGATATTGTTTGCATGGATATTTTAGTTTCTTTCAATTATTTGAGCATACCTTTTTAGCTTACAAGCTTTATAGCTTTATATTATGTGCATGATAAATCAGTAAATGTTACATAATGCACACTTATATGATCATCCCATGCTTATGATCATGCTCAAGATATAACAATGTTTTATGACAAAAACCAATTATAATTTCAAAAAGTTTAATATCTTATCCACTTTGACAAATTGAACCTGAAGTTCAAATCAAATCAAAAGTCTTACACCCTTTTACTCAAATAAAATAAAAAATTACCAAATACGATGGATTATGCGAAAGACCATTTATGCGATCTTTTTAGAGATACGCATTTTTGCGGTAAATAGATCTCTTAGATCTATTGTCTATATAAACCAATATTGACACCAGCAGTTGTCATAACACCGCTAAACTCTTTTAAAGTAATCTCACTTTACAATGTATGATTTTTAAATCTAGCCTTAATTTTAAGTGTACGCCCGAAGTCGTGGCTTAATAGATAAGTGAAAAATTATAAATTTCGTAACCATGTATTTGTTTCCCCTTGAGCATGATTCTCTATCCACATAATATTTGAATGACTCAATAAAAATGGCCTTGAAATCATACTTAAGCATTCAAATAGACTTTTAAAAGTCTCTCATAAATTAGAAAAGTGGAAATATAGACACTAACTTATTTCCTTTGTATATGTCTACTTAGTAAGACCAATATTCATTCTTCCTTATAATTTACAATAAGGAAGACTGAAAACAGGGAAAGTCCTGACATAAAATGAGAAAGGGAAGATATGATATACCTAGACATGGAGTAAGTAATGTCAAACCAATATCAGACCAGAACCAGAAGTTCTGATAATACCCATAATGCTTTTGCAACATGAATGGGCACTAACTTATGCTATATAAAAATAAATACATTTCTAGTCTAAACGATGAAAGTCAATTGACCTTTATGTATATTTAGCTACTCCTCGAGGACAAATAAAATTTGAAAACAAATTTAATCTGTTGTCATAACATAAGTCTTGATGAGCATAATTGTAGACGTATGCTTTCAAAAGTATTTAACCATAATAATAGTCCAATAGAAAACTATTCTTGGGATGTCTGCTTGAGATTCTGGCTTTACAAACTTGAATACTCTATATGAGGATGTCCAATACTCTCAAAAATCAATAAAAGAAACTTACCAAATTTCGATGGATATTCGTCAAAACAAAATCCCTAAATATGACTCAAGAAATCAATGAAGCCTGAAGCTTTGTCCCACTATGATCCACGTAATAGTTAATATGAAAATGAGATCGTTCACATTTAGAACACAGTTCACCTATTACCTGACAAAATTAACTTGAGCATTTAAAGGACTTTCAAAAGTCCCTCAAAATTCGAAAAGAGGAATTAATTTGGAACACCAGAAGTGTACAGAATCGTCCAACTATTAACTTTGGAACGATATAATGTACCGCCCTAGATTGATGATGCAAGGCATCATTATTTAATCCTATAAATCTGAAGAACCCGAAGATTCTTTAAAAGGGTAAAGCTTTCATTGTCCAATTCATAAGGAAAAAATGATTACGAGATCATCTCCATTCACGTGGGCATTGACTCTCTTCACTTCCTCAAAAGAATTTAAGACGATATATTTACTATCATCATTAATATAATAAGACCGTTAGGTCTCTTGAGATTATTTGAGGGATAAAAGTGGACTTATCCACTCCATACATAAGGCTGATGATGTACTTTAGAGTACTCATCCATATATCTTCTAAAAATGGTCATTATCAAACATATTATCCAACCACAGTCTAGCTTTTAACAGCATATTGCACACATTAATAAATGACGGAAACATTGGATAACACTGGGAAATCAAATAATATTTACAACCGAAATAATGTCGAACACACTGAAGTTTGTGTTCACACCCAAAAATGGGTTATATAAATAAATCATTAAAATGGTTTAAACGGATTACTTATCCATTAAAAATCCACTTGTAGGTGACTACATGGGGACATGCAATTACAATGCAAACCATCAAAACACCTCCTTAGAACCTATTTATATGAGCCTGATCACATCATATAAACAGTTTTCGAGAACCCATAATGAGGAAAGCGTTTAGAGCACATCTTACAAATTGTGACATGATGTGTACATCCCCATATCACCATTAAAACCATCAAAATACACTACAAATAGGGGAAGCATTTAAAATCACTTCTCATAAGATGTGCATTGATGGGCCCTCATTTAAAGATTTGATAACGAAGATGAGATCCTGAAGATCCTTTACATTCAGAAATCTTTAATTTCTCAGTATTAGGTTCAACAGAAATATTATAATCAATTGACCATTTCGAACATTAGTGATCTAATTATCATGGATCGTGATGAGATCCTAAAGATCACACTTATGAAACTGTTAAACAGTTACCAGACATAGTTACTGACAATATAAATATTGTCAAACTCACACATCCCTACTGCTAAAAATCTAGCTAGAATTGACATACCAAATATAATGGATTTAATCCACCAGTGGCAGAAGTGGATGTCCTCAATGAATGAGAGGACATACCACACTGCTCCAAAGCGAGAAATAACTCCTGGAGACCCTAAAGCAATACCACCACAGGAAAGTGAGCTCAACTAGATCTATACAACTGTTGATAAGGACATAATTCTGGCTCTGTCCATATCCTCCGCCCGTTCCAGAACCTTCACAACAAGTGTTGAGAATGAAACAATTCTGGAAGAAATCGGGATGTTAAATGTACGTGCAGGATGAGGTGTTTGGATAAAATAACATATTTGTCGACAATTACTCACATTTCATTTTGTCATTTAAACGATAATTATAAAAATAACGTTTCCACACTACGTTCCCTGAAGCAAACGTAGAATTTGGCCGAATAATGTGGAACGAGGCAAAAATAAGTTGAGCTGAACTCACTTATGAAATGTGAAGTGTTTTGGACCTGAAGTCCTGATATCAAAAAGATATCAATCCTATGGGCTAACCGAGTATTGTATAAACATAAATATAAATAAATAAAATCGTATGCTATAAGCAATACGCTATAGCTTAGAGGTTTATTCTGCTGAAACCAGGAAGTAATGAAGTAAGATGGGCTTGACTCACTTACAAAATTATATAAACTAATGCATCAGGCTCCCTGGTCATAGTTGCGAAAACCATGCGATTGGCAAAGGAAATTTTGGGCTATGTTGCTATAGATGATGTGACAACATACCCTTCCGAATTTTCTCCTTATTTCCTTTATTGCATGGATAGATTTTTGGGACATCTATCTTATGAAAGATATAATAAAATAAAAACCGAGTTCCTTAAATTAAACAAGGACTCCAACTAACGGTTGCTTTTGCATCTTTAAAAAGAGCAAAGAAAATGATTTGAGATTATATTTGCAAATGACTTAAATCTCATCGGATCTCCTGAAGAGAAAACCGAAATATCTGTTTAAGCCTAACTATCAAATATGATATGTAAGACCTAGGCAAAAATCTTGGCTTACAGGATGATAAGATGAAACCATCATCCAGAAGATGAAAACATCATCCGGAAGATGAATTATCATCCATAAGATGAAATCATCATCATGAAGATGAAACCATCATCCAAAAGATGAATGATCATCCAGAAGATAAAACCATCATCCAGAAAATAAATTGTCATCCAGAAGATGAAATTATCGTCCCGAAAATGAAAAGCATGTGACATTAAACTTCATACACCCGAAGTTGATGAAGAAATATGGACAATTGCAATACACTAAATACACATACTGGTTGTATAGATGCACATTAAGACCCCTTCTGTTTGCTGGAAGAGGTAAAGGATATCCTAGTCCTGAAGTGCCTTACTTGAGTGTTTTTGGTACTCCTTTATCTGGCCAACTTTATGCGTCTCTAGATAGAATTGACAGTAAATCTGTTAGCCAGATACAGCGCAGCGCACCACTGGATCGAAGATATGTATCTTCTGCGCTACCTCTTAGGGTCAAGGATCATCCTCCATGTTAAATGTATCTGCAGATATAGGTTACATATCATCGCGATGACTACCACAAAGGAACGACCAACTCCTGAAGACCTGCAAAGCGTGTTTCTAAGGCAACACTAGTCCTACCATTCCGAGAGGCTCATCATCCAAGAAGTAAATCATGAGTATGCACAGCCAGGTCCTGCAGTACCTCACAGACATAGTAACGACTGGATTAGAGACGTGGAGCTACCTACCGAGATTACAGACCTCTCCTTTTTAGAAGAGCTCCCTCGGATTCAATAGCTGCCATATATGAATAATACTTGTATAGATGAGCGATATCTTGTATTTTGTACTTATTCTCGAAATATTGTAAGAGATTGATGTATAGTTGCCTAGGTGATCTGCAAGTCTGCAGCTTGTACAGATCAGGAGGAGCCAAATGAGTGTTGTACTCTTTTTCCTCGGCTATTGGTTTTTTTCCAGTAGGTTTTCCATAGCTAAAGATTTTAACGAGGCAACCTCATTGACTCTGGATCCAGAAGTATCCACACATAAATACTTCCACAAATCAGAGGAAGTTATGAAGAACTGTACTCTTTTTCTTGACTATTGGTTTTTTCCACTGGGTTTTCCATAGCTAAAAGTTTTAACGAGGCAATTATTCCTAACTTAGGATCTGGAAGTGTCCACCCTTTATGATACTCATAAGCACTATGGATCCTGCAGTATTCATATGTTTAGTATACAACGATGGTTGGATGGATAAGAGGAAGCGTTATGAATAGGGCCCAATGGGCCTATTGGGTATCCACCCACATTGAATAATATATATATATATATATATATGAGGCTAGGGATTTCCTAGCCCTCAACCCATCACAACAACACTAAGGAAAATGAGAAGAATAAAGCTTTTAAAAGTCATCCAAAAGAAAATTCGGGAAAAATTTTTAACTCCGGCATTTAAACTTAAGCTCATCTTCAAGCTTATTTTGAATATGCGTGAGATGCAAAGTGATTCAGCCATGTGAAGATAAACTACACAGCAACCACCTTACTTTTTCCTCCTCGAGCTACAGTAACCACTGCCCCCCGCCCCCCGCCCCACAAAAAATAAAATAAATTTAAAACCCCAAAATTCACCTTGATCCCCTCGCATCCCCTTCCTTTTGATCCACAACGCGATGCCGCCCCACATGCCGGTGGTGGATCCCAACGGTCCACAGCCTCCACTTTGACTAGGCAACCAGGGGCGCCGTCTACTCTGGTAACTACCATCAACCATCTGCCTAAGATGGCTAGCCTGCTCCTCCCATCACCACTGCTATAGGCAATGTATTCCTTGATTACTCCCATCACAGCCTCAACTTCCCACATGATCGCCAATTCATCTAACAACTTCACTTGCCTTGCTTGTAGATGCTGCGTACCCAATTTCAATGAATCGGTCACAATATCACCACTCATCACCATCATTCATGCTTCTCTGATTGCAGCTCCTTTCTCATACAAGCCTGTTATCTGCTTCCGATCAAACTTTACCTCTGGTTGCTGCAAAGATCTTAATCGTATGAAACCAGATATATATCCCTAAAGAGGTCACCTTCAAACATACTCATTGAATAGTTTTGGGTCACTTTTTAGGGTTAAAACCGTTACAGAAATAAAAGACCACTCATTGGACCCTCAAATCAAAATTCAACTACTTCCTTACGAATTATGGACACACACTCTTTCACTTTCATTTGATCGAGCGTAAATGGATACTCCTAGGTAGGCCATGGGTTTTGACGTCATGCTTGTGTTGATCCCATTGGGATCATGATTTCTAATCCTCCCATATATGCTTTCTCGTTCTGTCAGGTAAACTACTGCTAACAGTGTGGACATGACCGACCATTGAGTTAATTTATACAAAATGGGATGCTTAGTCAAGTTTGATGAAGATATTTAAGATGCTCACAAAGGACCGCTATGCACATGCAGGCACGTGATTGAGATTAACCTTGTAAGTGGCCCAGCATGTTGGACTTCTAAACCCTTCTTTGATAAATATTTGAATTTAAAAACATCCATATATTCTATACGTGCTGCGACTCCACTTCTGTAACATTGGTGCACGTCATGTCATCTACTGACGAGACCATACTTCAACTCACAATGACAGCCTTCTTTTAGGTCCATAGCTTCAACTCACGAGACCATACTTCAACTCACGATCCCATCAACACTGACCGCACCACCCCCGACTCCAATAAAGACCAGCTCTATCATGGCACAAAAGCTCTTTTGACGATATCCATAAAGTTACCGCTTGTTATGCCACTTGCCTCCCAATCCACCCCACGAGCATTTCGCTCCTCAAGAGGCCATGAGGAGGTGATGGACCTTCTGACCACCAAATAATAATCCTGAAGTACGAGACCTTTGTGGGATTGGACTAAAGCCCATTTACTTTTCTCAACATCAAGGCAATGCTGAGTCCAATTCGGAGGAGCAAGTCCCGCCTTCACAGACGATTACAAAACCTTTTGTGGCTAGATCGATTGTCATGATGTCTGACATGCCCCCACATAATTCTCATGTGATGCCTACTACCAACTACAAACTGATCAGACATGAAGCGGTCCAAGAAGTTCATGCTATTTTGGCCTCGCAGCATGGGCTGTCTTCACTTTTCGAATTTCTGAATGATACCACATTAAAGCTTCTTGTCAATGAGGGAAAGAAGACATCAGATCCCTTGTGATGCCAAGGGACAACCATATCTAAGCCTAAGCTATAGATCCAAATGTCTATGTCAGCAAAGAGCTCAAAGGAGGCCACACCGTCACTTGAATTCTGCTCGTTGCTATTATAGATGGAACTTTGATCTAGCGCACTCGTAGGCGCTAGGTCCTCCAAGATGATGGACCTGAAACCTTTGCAAGTCCTTTCTTATGTTTTTTGTTTTTTGTTTTAGTCTGTATAGGTTGTGTTAGTATTTAAAAAAGTATTTGTCTATTATATGCACAGCCTTCCATGTTATCCAGCAAACCAAAATCACTCACTCTCCACCGGAAACTTTTACTTAACGCAGCTGCAATTAAGGACAGTAGTCTTCAATACATATGATCCATCGCTATGCCTTGGAAGCCAATGAAATCATGGTGAACAACCTCCAAAACTTATCCAATACCTTAGTGGTAAGGATACCAGACAAAACAACCACCAACATGTAATTTTATCACCAAGAAAATTGTTGCATGTTCGTCTAGGTTTTGGTGTAGCATTCACAACAAAAAGGACCTCTGATCGTCCCAAGGTTCTTCAAATCAACAGAACAATAGACCGACTTCTAGGAGGATTGAACCCAAAAAACAGATTAACTCTGCTGATTTAAAGAAATGGAGCAACAGAAGCAACAAACGTGTAAATCGGAGATTTACACGGATGAAGAAGGACCAAAAGAAAAACAGAAAGAAAGCAAAAGAAAGAAAGACAAGAAAAAGAGAAAAACAAGAAGACGACAACTTCGGAAGTATCAACGATATATATTAAAGTATCAGTTATACGAATTGTAAGTATCGGACTGTAGATATCAATTGTATCATCTCATCTTCAGTATGTTTTGCAGTTAGAACTTCATATCGGCAAGTAGTTTATCTATCCATTAGTTATCTTTATATCATTATACAGCAAGTAGTTTATCCATAAATTAGCTTCATTACCCAAGCAAGTAGTTTATCTATCCATCAGTTGTCCTTATTATCCAAGACGGTGTCCTCCTTTTCCCTAACGAACTCCCCACATCGATTGCCAGACCGAATGATGTCTAAATAATTCAGCTTAGCTTCAATTTACTTTATTTTTTCATAGTTTTATGTTTTAGCTATCATAACTTGAATGGATCGAAACTAGACATGTCATGGTGAAACTTGAACAGTTCTACCTGATCGTATAAAGAAGGGTCCAGTTTGTATCACCTACGAAAATCTGATCAAAAAGTGCAATATGTTTGGTATCGGCCAATTTTACCTTGATTTTGGTTGTTACATGACATCCTTTCAACCACGATACGGTAAGTCAGATTTTTCAAACTTTAGTACTTTAAACCTTGAGTTTTCGCTTGTATCATTGTTCTTAATTAATATTAGCATCACCAGCCAGTTTCAGGTGAATCATTATCGGCAGGTTCAAAATCCGATATAATATGAGCGATACATCTTGGTATTAACCGATTTTTTGAACTATGGTAAAAGATTCAGCAAGAACTAAGCAAAGCCCAATAGAATATGTAGATTTGTAGAAAAAACAAGCGGGAAATAGATGCACATGCTTTGCAAGATACCAAACTTCCATTTTTTCGTAAGTGTTAGAGGCACACGAATACATTTCCTCTGTTCACCTCCATTATCAGTATATCCTCTGTTTTAACTCTTTTTTGCCTCAATCCATGCTTATTAAGGTCTACCTTCAGTAATTATCACTCCACCAACTAGAATACTCTCGCTCACTCATCCTAACTTGCAAACCTATTCATCTTTATTGCACATACCAGACCATTCAATGTATCCTCCCCCATAACCCTCAAAGGCACATTTTAATTTATAATATACACACATACCTATAATCCTATGGTTTAGCTATTCCCACTAATCCATCTCAACATTCTGATCTCGCTTTGTTCATATTTTGATACTTTTTCATTTGTTGCCCAATATTCTGATTCATAAGTATGACATGTTTTTCTGTCAACTAATAACACACAAGAAATCTTGTCTAGACTACAAAGACCAGAATGCAAAGCAAACATCAATGATTTATTTCACCAATGTTCCAAAATTGCAAAGGCACTGTCAGAATAAATACTCATATATGACAAGAAGATCATCTACAGCATGTTGATTGCCAGTGCCAGATTATAGTAGAGTCTATGGGTCAACTTAATCTACTGTAAAGGGTACAAGACCAAAATTTCCACATCAACTTTAAATGATATGCAACCAAAATGTTATGACTATGTAATCTGAACACAAAGCAAGACCTTGCAATCAATGCCCCCAAATAAATGTAAAAAAGAAACGCATGTCTAGAATATCAAAGACAACTCGGCTCCCGACGATTGCTTAGTAACTTAGACAATATTTTAATTGATTTTAATTTAGTCGGAAATGGTCTACTTTGTAGCAGATGGTTCTTGCCTAGTGCTTCTTTTATTGCTTTTCTCAGCCCCGTCAAAAACTAGAAATTTGTAGTAGGATTCCTTGACCCTGTTTCTTCTAGTTGCTTTATTCTTTCATTATATCTATTCGACGTGGTTTTTAATCTCACTCACTCCCGCATAACTCGAGGCCAAACTTCAGCAGTAAAACACTAAATAAAAATGTCTCTTTTTGTCCAAAACACAATTTCGAAGACGATTGCCACTAAGCTAGTTAAATATTTAAAAGCATGAATTTGCTTACTTTGAAGACAACATGAACTGCATTATTCAGTTGTCTGTAGCATCAATTTGTTTTACATAAAGACTGGTGTTTGCAAGGGAGAATGGAGTGGAAACAGATATGAAATATACATGTCAATACTGGGAGAGGGAGTGCAAATAGATATGGAATATACATCCCCACTGTGGCTGGTTTCTGACTATATGCTACTGACATGGTTTTCATATTTGTATTAATTTGACTCTGAATTTGTATACTGTGACTCAGATCTGGACTAATGGTCAACTTTGTATTGGACTCATATCAGGCAATCCATCCATCCACGAATCCATATACATATAGACGTGCACATTGCTGCATTGCACAGTCATGTCTATGAAGGATAAAAGAAGTATAATTCATGTCAAAATCTGACAAACAACTATTAAGCATGCTTAAACAGGATGGCAAGCAAATATGATATACATCTTATGATCCTACCATTATCTTTTTATTATATGATATATAATGCATTTTTCACTGCACTTAGAGTAATGCTGTAACTTAGAATGATGCATGCCTAAATCAAATCTGATTATCTAACTGTTTTCATTTATACAAGTCTTGTATTCCTTTTTATTTGCCAAATAGGATCGAGCTTTATGTAGTCCACCCGGATACATATCAATGTACACATTCAATACTCCGGTAAACAGATAAAATATAGGCATACCCTGATCTTAGTTCTGTTTCCATCCCATGTTGGACCCCCTATTTGCATGAGAACATTAAAGGCACAGTTTGCACTGGACCTTTGTCTGGAATTCTTTGGGTTCAAAGATGATCCCTTTTGTATCATCCATGTCAAACAAGGATCATTGTTATTTCTGAAGAATCTGAACATTGACTTATAAAATGAGAATATGCCCTATTCCTATTCCAGACAACAATAACATGTTGAAATTGACTGCTTCAATGCAAATAGTAACATAGAAACCCAACAGCATCAACACAAGAAATTACTAGATCTTATCTTCATGATATAAAAAAACTCACAAAAGAATTTATAGGAAAGTGAAATGCATTACCTACATGCATATAATAAACACAAATTTCTTTATCTACACATGAGAGACATGTGGGTTCCTACTATCTGGAAAAACCAAATACCATACACGGGGCCCATTTGCATCTCTCGTGTAGAGACCTGTGTAAACTATGAGCATGTAGGAAAAGAAATTTTCCAAGGAAAATGAGATTTGTGAACATATAAGACATGGATCAGATTAAAATTGAATGGTAGTCCCATTATCAGCCAATAATATAACTGAATGCAAATAAAATCTTGATGATGCCATTAGAAAATTCAATTTAGTGAATGACTTCAGTTTAGAATGACTACATGAAGGCCATTCTTCACTGTCCCTAGCTAATTAGAAGTAACTAATCCATGCGGTAGCACATGAACCGATGATGACCCAAATCAAGCGTCAGTTCACCATACAAAAGTCATATTTAAGTGCTTTCCCTTAACCAAATACAAGAGAATATATGTTACATTTAGGAAGATGGTTTCAAACTTCAACTGAAGCTAAAACAAATTTATTTCATGATCCACCTAAGAACTTGACAAGGAGAGTTCAATCATAGTATGTGCAAAACTAGACAGTATTTAGCGGAAGCTGCACTGCTGGTTATGCGGTTCAAACCTCATGCAGTTATAGGTTGCCTCCAAGGTGACCTGAAGAACCCCTCCCTGTGCCCCATGCCCAAACCAAAAACACACATCCACACACACACACACACACACACACACACACAACTACATGATGCTAGTAATATGAATTTATCACCGCAAACAGCTTTGCTAAGATATCAAATTAGCATTGACCTCAATGTAGTTATAATAAATTCAATGAACAAATTGAAATGATGAAGGCAACAACAAATCAGCAATCAAGTTACCAACTAGAATCTAGCTCAATGAAGAGGGTTATCCAACACTCAGCACCCACATTAAGAAAATGTTTAACGTATAGCTATACTTTTAAAAACTCGGTCCGCACAAGTGCTGCTAGAAAGAAAGATGGTTCACACAATCACATGGACTCATAGGAATGACTGAAAGTTTCCAAAATATCATGTAAATTTTCTTAACATGCACCATCAGACAACTTTAGGCAAAAAGTTAGAAACTTGTAGATGAGAGCAGAAAGAACTGTGAATATTTATTACCCCTTCAAGTCCACTCCAAGGATGTTTCCCAGTGAACATTTCAATAATTGTACAACCCAAGCTCCAAATATCAACAGCATAATCGTAACCGATATCTTTATTCATGGTAGCCTGGACGACCTGCATTTAAGAAAACATTACTGCAAGAATTAGAAGGATGCTAAAAAGTCAAAACAAGTAAAATAATTTATCCTAAATTTTCTAGTATGGTTTGAATATTTCTCTTCGTAAGAGGGAAATCAGAAATGAAAGTAATCATAATTCTACAGTAAGAGTTCCGATTAATGAACTCGCATTCATGATCTCTAGTGTGCCTCTAGTTCTCAACAAACCAAAGATGACTTGAGAGGTAAGCACTTATTAGAAGGAAAGATCAAAACCTAAATTCAGCAAGGAGACATCCCTCGAAAAAGGTTTCGACTTCAGCTTTCCCTACATTAATATATTTCCAAAATATGCAATGGCAGATAGTCCACATAGAAGACCACTGATAGAGTCGTTTATGGCTTTATGCTAAGAACATGTATGAACATGAAAAGCAATAAGATATCTGGAACCAACTTTGGGCTTTCTAAGGTTCATGAAAAAATCACTCTCAAAAATGATAATAGAGGATGAATGAGAGTGAAAATGATAGGTCTTCTTATTTCAGATGGGATTAACATGCGAACAATATGACATGTTGAAAAGTTTTACCTTTGTGGTGATTAACTGGTACAATTTTTTTGAAGCCTCAAAGGCAACGTATATATGACAATGTATGTAGTGATGCCTAGAACTTTCAGCTTTATCTGTAACTATTGTGTGTGAATGTCTAAGAAGGAAAGAGCCAAAGCACTGATCCTAGCTGCTTTGACAGCCCCATGCATTTATCTTGTGGAATAATTAACATATAGCAAGATCATCATCTATATCTTAGCCATTTTTCATTGCCTATTAAGCATGATCAAACTCAACAAAAGTAGCCACTGAAGTTCATTTATTTGGTAATCTAAATCGCAGTACCATATGTGGGTCAATTGCTGGGTGACACTCACGTATTGTTCTCTGCAACCAGTGTTACTTGAGACAGGACGCATGCATCCGAGGTCATAAAGTGCCCAATACAGAAAATTTGAATTAATAGGATACAAGGACATGGAACATATGTTCACATGGATAATGTTTAGCACTAGGCTTCCTTTAACTCCCTTTAATTCTACTTGTCTACCTATCATTAGTTCTATACAATAGAAGAAAAGAGGATGATATGGGTTTGGATAACTGTGGGAGTTAAGAAACACAAACCTTACTAATTTTTCTTGTTTCTATTCAATTTTATCCCTTGATTGATTCTTTTTCTTCAATTCTTCTCTTACAAAAATATGATAGCATATTTCTCATGTTCTTTTACACAAGCCATGTCGAAATTGTCGGAATCATGTGTCGGAGTGTCCCGATAAAGTTGAGTGTCTGACACATCAAAATTTCCACACACAAAAATGAAGTGTCCCAGTAACTGTCTGCAACCATAGGCCCAATAACAACCATTCATGAGCTATTGATAATGAAGAGTGCATAACTACCAGGTTCTAGTTTAAAGAATTTATTTAACATAGACAAAAGTGAAGACATGTCTTCATTGTACACTCATAAGGGTCGTGTACAATCTGATTTCATAAATTTAAAGGCTGGACAAAACAATTTTATTCAAAACCGGATTAAGTTGTCGGTTTTATAGTCATTGGATTAAATTATGACTGGCAAACACTTTCTATATATACAATCAGATATGAAAGATTTTACAGGGATTCCCCCATTCGCCTGACATTTAAAAACTAATATAAAAAATTAGATTGCACTTTTCTAACAGGAATCATGAGGCATAATAACTAAGAAGGAATTTCATTTGTTGGACCCACAACAAAGCTGTCTATTTGATATTTTGAGTGCAGCTTCTATTCTTTCCTGATAGGTTCACAACTACTTTATATGTAATTCTCGTTGCACGGCAGCTCCCACATAAATTTAAAAATTATATATAACCGCAAACCTACTGAGGGAGCAGTTCATAAACTGTTGTTCCAATTTAAAAATGCATAAGGATTTTACTCTTCCCATGTTGTAATGTTTTCAAATGTCCTTAAACAAATGAAATTTGCATTATTAAGTATCGAAAATATAAAATTATTTATGAGTCAACATTTAGCATCACAATTATACATACATGTCACGTACAGGAATAAACCATGTATTTCATGGTTTTTCTAACTTGTTCTTTTCCAAGCTGGTCTACACACACACACGCACACGCACACAAATTCTCATTCTCAGTAGCACATGCACCTACCACTTAAAATGAGGTTTGTACAACACAACAGACAATCATCCCTTGGTAGGCTGTCAAAACATAGGAAGGTAAATGGTTCATATTGTGGGTGCCAATAGACAGCAGGTAACACAATAATAAGTTCATGCACATTTAGCAATAGCATAAATACTATAAATTTAACCAATATACTTTACCTTCAGCATGTGATTTTCATTTAAGTCATTTTATATATGAATGAATATACATGTTTCAGTCACGATAAATTATTGTAGTATTCTGGTTTCTAATATCATTTCACGTGCTAGAAAACCAGACTGCAGTTATACTGCAAGCACCTTCCAAGTTCCATCACATCCAAAAGTAGGGATTGCTGTTATGATTCTTAAGTATTAATAAACCAATATAATTTCTTTGCCATCTTGAATTTTTCAATGCTATAAACAACATGTACAATTCAGACTCCTTGTTCCTGTTTGATCATGCTACTTGCTTCGGTGAAACGGGAATAAATTCTTTTCCTGAAATCTCATACTGTTTAAATAAAAGCAATCCATAGATATTTTTTAATTTGTAATATTATAGCATGAGGTCTCTTTTTTAAACAAAAATCCTGTGACGTTCAAGCTGAAAACTTGAAATTTTTTCAAAAGTCTAGAGAGTTATATTTTAATTAAATAGAAAAAGTGAACACACAGTATATATCATAGCAACCCAGATTTTAAAAATTACTTATGGTATCTTACTTCTTAATCTTATCGTGGTCATGTATTTTTTTTTACTTCCATTATATGTCGGGTATTTAAAAGTTAGAGAAGCTTTTGTAATTCATATTGAACCAAATGTTACATAACAGTATGTCACGCATTGCATTCGATTGTCTCAAAGCCTACTCAGGCTTACAAAGGTGATGATTTGGACCCAGCTCTCTTGTAGTAGAATCCATTTGTTTACTATATAGCTGTTGGCCATCCTTTTCTAAGAAGAATATATAGAAGTGACTTTATAAGTACATAGAAAATGATTGTGTTAGAATTCTCATCCAACAATAGCTGTCAAATTGCTACTCCAATTTTCCAATATGAGGAAACAGAGATCAAGAAGCAACATTAATTCTTGAATACTCATATTGATACAAGCATGTGATTTACCTCAGGAGCCATCCAGTATGGAGTTCCTTTCAATGAAAGGGCTCCCGCTGCTCCACTCAACTGAATAAAAAAATTCAAATCAGTGTGATGCAGTTTGTAGCAAAAATGTATGTGTACATATTTAGAACAATGAGAATATGTATCTTTTGATTCTAATAAAATGTAATTAAGCAAAATTTTCTAACATCACAGAACAAGCAGGCAACCGATCCAAAATTTGAGCCATTTCAGACCCCATGCAGACCCCATCCAAATATTGGCTTTCAATATTGCCTTACAAAATAGTATGAACAGTGAATCTTATGTCTAGTTTTAAAAGCCTGATTAAATAGATCAGCGGGCTACAGAGAACCACATAGAAATTCTATAGCGCAAACTTACTGGAAGTGATAAAAAGAAGAAAGAATAACCAATCTGATCTCGCATCGAATATGTTCAATCGCATAATACCATTATGGAATGAGGATATTTTCCTCAGATGAACTACTACTTCAATCCTAGAAATTGTGAGGATCTTCATAAGAAGATAGGGGAAACCATTTCAAAGCATAAGGAAAAACAAATGGAAGTGATTAAAGATTCATCAAATAAGATGCTCATTAGTCGACCTGGTGTTAGCCTAACTATAATAAGGAACTTTTCTTGCCTGTCCAGCCAGATGTTTCTTCTGTTCATAGATTAAACGAGGTGTAGACCCTTTAGGCATGGGGTAGTACTTGTAACGTTGAAAAGTCAGTATGGACTACATGCATCTTATTAATATAAAAATCAACATAGACATAATAGCACTATCAACAAAAAATATAAATTTATATGTTCCCTCTAGGAAAAATAATTATCCACACTCTAGCAACCAAAGGACTCTTGAGTCTTGACCCTAATGTAGATATCACCAGAAAAGTATTGAAGCCAGGATAACTTAGAACATTCATATACATATTTCTACGGCCAGTATGGTTTACTTTAAAATGATTGATAAACAGGCTGGCCAACTTAGTATACAAGAGTTCTAATTTTTTGTAATTCAATGTAGAAATGAAAACCCACGAAGTTGCGAACCATAAACAAAAAATCACTAACAATACTCTCTTACTTTCAAACCTGAATGGATTAGGTCTATATTCATTAAAATATAATCCTAACCAATAAGGAAGAGAAGAATGCATTTACTCCTACGTCGTTACATTCATAACTTGTCTCACTCACAAAAAAAATATGTAGCAACCAACAGGGAAAATTGTGTGAACCTGTATATAGACTGTAAGCAAACACGAGTATATGGCATCGAAAGTAATATTGAGTAGCAATCATTTAGCATTAGAAAAATAACCAAAGAAGAGTTCAAGCTCAGAAGCATCACTAGACTTCATTGATACAAAGGAGTCAAGACTCACATGTTTTGCCATCCCAAAGTCTGCAAGCTTCACCACACCATTTATATCGACAAGTAAATTTGCTCCTTTAATATCCCTGCCAGAAAAAATAATAATTTGGATATTGGGACGACCTTCAAATTAAAATCATTGATATGAAGAACAATTACAACTTAGTACCAAGTGAACTACCAATAAGAATGGACAGTTGCGCTAAAACATGTCAGGTATATGGTGCTTGCATGACAGTGTGTAGTTTTACAGTGCGAAAATTTTCGCACCAACTTGGGGCAAAAGTGTTTTCCAAATTTCTTTAAAAAATCGTAGGATTGATCTACGCATATATACCCCAATAGAAAAAATTATATACCCCAGTAGAAAAATATGGGTGAACCTTAAGGGAATTTGACCTTTGACCAAGACATTACAAATTCAATAGTTTCATAACAATAGAGCTTTTTGTCACGATCCGATCGATAAGCAAATGTGGAAAAGATTAACTTGATATTTGTTGTATGGGTGTATTATGTGTAGATCGCATCCGATGATTTAGATATTTAAAAACATCAAAAAAAGCATATTTATTAGTTTTAAAAAATAACATTTTCAAATAAATCTATAATACAAAAGAAGGATGTCCAACTGGTCCCAGTTGGCACCCTTTGTCCCAGTCACAAGCTGACTGGGACAAGTGTCCCATCAAATTTTTTTGCAATAAAACCCCACATTCTCACATATTTGCATGTTAGCCATCCCCTCACATCATCCCACTTTGCAAAAAAACCCCCACACTCTCACATATTTGGATGTTTGACATACCCCTCATCCCACTTCGCAAAAAAAACCCAAAAAACTTACATAATTACATCTTTGGCCTATAGGCTTTTTCCCCTATAACCCCCAATGTTTTAGGGTTTACCCGTTTACCCCCAACGATACTGACACACACACCCACACTTCTCGCTCTTTTTCGATTGTGCACAATCACCGCCTCCTGTTCGTTGTTATTTTTTCTTGCGCCGTGCACTGTGTGCACGAGTTATTTCTAGTCTCTTCTATAAAAGAGAACCTGTCATGTGTGTGGGGGGATATCACATGAAATATGAGAGATCTCTCATATATAATGATATGGCATATTCTCATATACATAACATAATGGATCACAGGGGATGTACTTTTTGTCTCCCATGTGATTCGTAATGGAGAATATGTCAGTCGTCATCCGTGTCTTAAATACCGGATATCGGTCTTGTATCAGGTTGAAAAATATGATATCTGATAGTGGATATCAAAGATATATCGGGAATATTGATTAAATATCATTGTGTCATATCAGATGCTAAAAATAGATGTCATACGCATACGCATGATATGTTTAGATCTAATTTTATATAAACTACATAAATTCACATTAAAGCATGTTTATGGGGTATAGTTTCCCAAAACGTTGCATTAAACCATTAAACCATAATTAATCAATTCATCACACGACTTTAAAATACACAAAAAATGAACTGAGCCATCAAAAAACATAAATAATGTCAAATACCAATACATTACCACAAAAAATATGATAAAATAGAGCAAAGTATTGACAAAAAATTTAAAACAACAGGTCTTAAATTACAAGACAGAAATAATACATGAACTTTTTTTAGATTAGTAATACCAAAAGGGAATATGCTAATCAATATTTTTATACTCTATTCATGGCTGCTAAGATCACTAAATATATTATAAGTAACATATTAGAGTTTGGATATTCAGTTACCTTATAGCGTCATTAACTTTAGTATCAATCTAACAAAAAGATAGTTAGGAGTCATCGTTGAAAGCAAAACAAGCTGGCAGAGCAAAATTAGGGCTGAAAAATTAAATAAAATTAGTGTAAAGGTATTAAATGCTTTAGGGTGTTATCAGGTTAGATCTAGTTAATTGGATCTAATCCGACTTAACTGAGAATCATTAGCCAAAAATAATGAATATCAACCAAAATTAGAAACGATAATAACACCTAAAATAGCGATTGATACCTGATGCTAATCCGTAATTGTGTTTAATATCAGAAACCGATATTGAAAGCTTAAATCGGTAACGGACACCTTAAAAATCACAATTACGATCAATAGTACGGATATTGAATCGATATTTGGAACAAAGATCGCCATATATAAGATAGATCTCTCCTATATCATATGGTACTCATTATCTATATCACATTTTGACAACTGTTTTTGAATCTTAGGTTGATTAGGACAAGCTGACTAGGACAAACATGTTGATAGAAAGACGGCTTAAATTTAATCTTGAGGAATGAATGGTTGATATGAGATTTTGTGGAAAGTTTTGGAAGGAAAAACATTTCTAGGGAAATGAAAGTTTCTAAGGGAATGAAACTTTTTTGGAAATGAAAGTTTCTGAAGAATAGCAGGGTGCACGCAATTAATGCATTTGGAAAAAAACTTTTAACTTACACTTAATACTGCAGACCAAAGGCTGCCGCAGATCGAATGATCTCTCCCTCAACGAGGGATCCACCATCTCTTCGACGCATGGGGCAACAAGATGAGAATAATTTCCAGTGCCGAAGGCGCCCGTGCAATTTTTTACGCTAATTTGTTGTTCTGCGTCGAAAGCGCCCGTCAAATTTGTTGTTCTACGTCTAAAGCACCCGCACCGAATTTTTTGTTCCACGTCTAAGGCGACTACACCGAATTTGTTGTTCCACGTCGAATTTGTTGTTCCGCGCCGAAGGCGTCGGCTAAATTTTTTTACGCTAATTTGTTGTTCAGCATCGAATTTGTTGTTCCGTGTTGAAGGCGCCTATGTCGAATTTGTTGTTCCGTGACGAAAGCGCCGTGCCGCTAAATATTTTTACGCTAATTTGTTGTTCCGCACAATTTTGACTGTGGAAATAATTTTTTGAGAAATAAAGATTTCGCTGGGAAAAATCTTAAATAAACTGTGCCCGCGGGCACGGGTTATGGCTAGTTCTTATATATAGTACAAATGCAATACTTCATACAATCTTAGAGTTTAAAATTATTTTATCATGTTTCTAGGATGTAGAGAGGGATACAGACATAGTTGTCACCCTCAACTATCCTACTCCCAAGTAGGACATGCAATTTTCAAGTGAGACCAGCCTCACCAAGTGCTTCAGTATGGCTGGTCTTAAACATGATAAACAAATTTTGAATATTTTTTTCTTGTATGTAATCTATATACTCTAAAACTTTAAAATATAAAATTTAAGATCAATCAGATGTTATTTGACCCTTGATCAAGTCATTACAAAATTTACCAGTTTTATAACAATAGAACTTTTTGTATCGCTTGATCGATCGTCAAAGGTACACCTAAAGTTAGTTAAAGTGCTGTATTTTACAATTTTAGAATATATAGCTTACATATTAAAAAAAAAACTTTTTAAAAAAAAATTTATACATGTTTTTTAGGCTGGCCACACCAAGACTCATGGTGAGGCCGGCCTCACCTGAAAATCCATACATATTCCGGCTAAATAAGTTCACATGAACATGGAAGAGAGCATAATCAATGAGAAATGTCACGACATACAACTGTAGATACCATTTACAATGTCAGCCATAATTATAATTCATGGCAGATAACAAACCAACATAAAAATGTGAGCCACAATCAATCGGCATGCAAGCAAAATCTTGGGCAGAGCTCACTTCTCTTATTCATGTAGACCTGTAATTCTTTTGGCTGATGAATACAGAACATGTAAAAGAACAATATTCTAATCTCATAGCCAGTGGCAGAACTTAAACACACAGATGTACATTGGATTAATTATCAGTAGCCATTTACTACCATATGTCATGGAGAAATGAGTACCATTGGGGTAATGAGCCCTGAAATAATCAGCCAGTTGTCTGTTTGTTCCAGTATTGAAAAATGTTCTGAAGTTGTGAATAAAAATGCAAGAGGACTCAGCATACGGAAGCAACGGAGGTTCAGCTATATATGATACCCTTTACTGTGCTTTATGACAGTCACTAATGGGACGGCTTATATTTCTGTTATGAAAGATCAATGCCAAGAAAATAACAAGATATAAATTCTTTCTAAATAATGTAACACCCAAAACATTTTTAAAGACATAATATTCTGGCCAAATGGCTTAAAGTAGACATATATATCCATGAAACCCCCTAAAAATAAGAATGAAAGTCAAAAATATGATAAGGACACATATATAGTGTAAATACTAAATATCTTAAATAGTAAATTAATATGTTTATGATTTAGAACTTGAAAAATCAAAAATTTATCACCACAAAACAATGTCCCATTTATAAAGCATTAATAACCTCCACGTTCTAAGAGACTTCAAAGAGATTAAAATAATATATTTAGTTCATTTGTCGACTTTCCATGTCCACCTGAAATGGGATCGAAGAAATCACATGGCACTAATATCAAGGTAAAATGGTAAAAAACATCATCAGAAATAAATCATTAAGAGTAATAATCTTAAACCAAAATAAAAAAACAACCAAGAAACCAGTAATACGTAATAACATAGTAATATATATGAAAAATTTATAGCTTTAAAAAAATTCCAATCATTCAATTGGGTAGTAAAAAACATTATTGCAGATGTAAAAATGGGTATAGGAGGAAGAAATTAGGATTCAGATTATCATTTTATAGTTGATGCTAGGATTAAGCTTATGAGAATAATTTGATGTTGATAATTAGAGTTGGAAATAATAAGAAATGGCCAAATTCGGTAGCGACACTGAGGATTAAAAGTGCGCAAAGGGGATGAAGAAAGGATGAGACTGATCAGATGTGAGGAGATATAGAGAAGAGAAGCTGGGAAGGAAATTGAGGCAAGCTGGGTCCAATTGGATAAGAAAGATAGCGGTAGTTGGATCAGGTAAATAGAGGGAGGTAGAGCTATAGAGAACCGACAGGAATAAACACGGAATTTGGTAAAACAAGATGTTTGAGATGGCACTGGTTACAAAAAATCTGCAATTCCTGTAAGCTGACTACTAAATTATACTAAAATTGACATGTTGAATTCATATCAATAAATATCTCATTAGACAATCACTGAAATCCAAGTTGATTGGCTTTGTAATATGCTCCAACCTAACCCCCTTAAGCATCTTCATTCCCTGCAACATTTGCCTTTTAACAATTCGAAACCAACATATGAACCAATTTTGTTGCACTCATCACAAATTCCAAATAACTCCCCAAACTCTCTATAGATAGCTCGCTTCCCATATTGTCTCAAGAATGAAAGGTTTGAAAGCAAATAAAAATTCATCAAAACCTGTCAGTCATCAATCCGTCAAGACTTTTTCTGGTCTAAAGGATTCATGGAAGCCCCTGCATTGTCCATTTGCTGTCCTTACCAGGAACTCTACATCTTCTATCTAACAGTCCAAATGATCATAAATTTTGTAGCATTATTGAATTGAAGCTATGTTCCATAAGAGAAATGATGATGATATGAGCGTCCTTGATTAACGATATGGATGACTAGTTAAGATACCAAATGGGTAGGTGTCCAAATATTCATCCATAGAAGGCACACACAGACAATAACATTCTAGTTTTAGAGAATTTTTCACTTCATTATAGCATCTCAAACCATCACAGCATGAATCATAATGAAAACTCAGAACAGTATAATCATTACTTTTGTCCTCTTTTTCTTTTTTTTCTTTGGGGCAATACTAAGAAGAAATTGGTATGGTGAAAAGGTTAATGTTAATGAATTACGACATGTCAGCAAAACTACATGCAGGAGTGGGGCTTTAACATTAAAACCTAAAGGGCAGCTGAGTTTAAACTCAGACAACCTGAAGCAATAAATCCACTCTGCAAATAATTCAGCCAAGATGTAGAAAAACAAAGTTAAAATGAAGCAGAAAATACAGCAATAGTGATGATAGGGATTGTCTATAATTAAAAAAGGGAATCCTCTCAAACAAAATGCAAATATCATCTCATAGATTTCCTGGAACCTTAGCATTTTTAAATGCATTGTCTAAATAAGGATGGACTTGACTCAAACTTGTACATGAAATGAGAACCTGTGTATGTTTTTCGAGCCATGCAAATAAGCCAGCCCCCTGAGAATATGCCGGGTGAAATTGCGAACCACCGACTCCGTCATAGCTTCGCAATGATCGCGGACATATTTATTGATTGAGCCAGGGTAAACATACTCCAGAAATATGTAAAACCGATCCTCAGTCTGAATACATAGAGGAACCGCGTCAGAGCAGCTTACATTTAGTCTCAAACTGAAGCTTTTACATACAATAAGTTATTCTCCTCACCATTTCACTCCCATAATACTGCACAATATTTGGGTGCTTTAATTGACTGAGGACATTAATTTCCTGAGAGAGAAATAGATCACGTGAGTGTTGGACAGCTTAAATCACTAAAGAATAAGAAAGAAACAATTGCTCAAAAACCTAGCAACGACTCAAAAAAGAAATAATTCTGTTATTGTATTAGTCAATAAAGCTTGAGTACAGGTCAACAAAATCCAATGTAAAAGGGTAACTAACTGGTTAAGACGATGGGATGGATTTATCAGTGATAAGGTGATGCATATGACAAAAGCAAATGTGATGCAACCATCGTATCAAATAAAGGGAAAACATGATACATATTTATACAAGACAATATTGATATCCTAAAATGAAGTGAACCGTATCTCCAGATATACTTTCCATCTATCAAATGCCCTCAGTAACTTCTTTTATTTACATTTAGGCATCAATTTGGTAAGTCAGAACAAGTATATGCTACATGAGTTATCATAAAACAAGCATATCGCTAAAACACGTGCCTAATTAGCTGTAAGATGAGTTACCGCAACTCAATGGCAGTTTCAATTTGCCTCATCATCACTTGAGCCACTCTGAGATACCAAATGAATGTTCTATGTAAAGGATACACTTAATGTATCACCAGATTTTTAAATCAGTAACATGAGTTGCAATGCCAAGGTGAGATTAATTTTTCTCAAATTGCAACAATAGAAAATGCAAGCAATTAACATGAGTTCCCGCAACTCAATGGCAGTTTCAATTTGCCTCATCATCATTTGAGCCACTCTGAGATACCAAACGATTGTTCTGTGTAAAGGCTACACTTAATATATCACCAGATTTTTAAATCAGTAACATGAGTTGCAATGCCAAGGTGAGATTAATTTTTCTCAAATTGCAACAATAGAAAATGCAAGCAACTAGCTTTGCAGTGCTACCTGAATTGTGGTGTTTTAAAGAAAAGTCAACTTTATCTCTAGGATATAATGCTTGCAGCCATTAGCATAATTGTATAAGCTTCTCAGTTTCATAAAATAAAGAAAAAGAGAATAGAAAGAAAAGAACTCTATTCCCGCAACAACGTGAGAGAGATGAAACACAAACCTGTTCCAACTGTTTCAGACATTCTGCAGATTTTGGATCATCGGGTATTATATTTACTTCTTTCATTGCACATAAAGCTCCAGTATGTCTGCGCAAGAATATCATGAAGAGTACTCATACTAAAAGGGGTCAAAACGAAGTCAAACAATCATCTAACAGGGAATCACATACATGTTTGTTGCCACATAGACATTACCAAAGGTACCGCTTCCAATGAGTTTTTGCTTTTGCCATGGGGATGGTTCAGGTTTTGATGTATTTGACTGAGCAAAATTTGATTGCGACGGAACAGCAGGTCCCGGCGGGAGAGGCAATCGATGGACATTTGCATTACCATTATTGTCATGCCACGGGGCTGAGCTCTCCGTGTACATTTTAGAATGCAGTGGCGATGGAGGTGCACTTGGATTTCGTGACCTTACAGCAGGACTTTTCGATGTAGGACTATATATCGATGGGCGGTCAGGACTAATTTTCTCAGGTGACGTCTGGGTAGACAGACCAGTCATCAAATCTTTCGAAGTAATATCTGGAGTTGGCCATATTTGAAATCCTTGCGGGAAATTGTAAGAAGAATGGACATAATCTACATTACTCATCCTTCGAGGACTTAGTGCTGGACTGGAAAATCCACTAGCTGGTGCACTTTTGGCAGGTATGTTCAGCTTGAAGTGTTCGGTTTCAACAGAATTTGGATCATGGAGAGCTTTCCTATAATGATTAAACATTGATTTTCCCGATGGTGCATCAATAACATACTCTGTACTTCTGCGAGGAGCCTGATAGGTCAACTTGCTGCAGTAGAATTAAGAACTGACATTATTATTTCAATAAATTAAACGCAAATGCAACCGGCCAAAATAGTTAACACACAGCTTGTTTAAACAGTGAATCCAAAAAAAAATTGAACATGTTGGTCTCATGAACGTGTAATGATTGTATCAACCTAAAAATTATTCTACAACATCATGGCCTCAGTGTCTCAAAAAATAATATAAAAAAGATACCAAGAGGATCAGAATCAGCATGAAGCAACTTCGAATGTTTTTATGCAATTAGGTACTCAATAGATTAGTTCTCATTAAAACATAAATTGCAGTTGCATTCAACAAGCGAAAACAAAACCTCGTCAAATTGAGGTTGTAGTCTCTTTCATCATCAAACCTCCACTCAACTGACTGAAGTCACTGAAGTATTCGAATATCAGCCAATTTCAATACATATCAGAAATATCAGAATGGATTTGAGGATGATATGTCCAATGTGACCCCAATACCACCCCGTATCACTGCATATATAGAACATCTATCCCAAATAGTCATATATTTGATTGTTTTATGAAATTTTTTAAAAAGAAAAAGGAGGCAAAACTGCAACGTATTCCCTTTCTATCACACTACAATAACCCCAGCAGAACGAACAACTTTTGAATGTCAGATAATTCTTTCAGTGTTAAACAGTTACTACATTACCTTTTATCTCCAATCACCAGTGAAGTTACAAAAAATTCCCAAGGAGATTATAAGCTTTTCTAGTTATAAATCAACCGCAAAATTGAATGCCATCTTCATTTGGATTACTGCTGCAACAACTACTAAGTTATATAATATTTCATTGAAATACTATCCATTTCCATCAATTATTTTTAAAAATATATGTTAAGACCAATGTTCCAAATGGTGCTGGCAGTGAGTGACCTGCACTCGCTAGGGACCCTGGCGGAGCCCTGGCGGGACAATGGCTTTTTGTAATTTTAAAATATTAAAATTATAGAATGTAGAAAGTGTTGAAAGTGTAGAAATTTTTGAATGATTTAATTTGATTAATGAAGTGAATCAGTAACATTGATTCAATTAATGAATCAATATTTGAAAGATTTAACTATCAAATAAAATTTTTTATTTCTTCTTCATTCTTCTTCTTTCCACGTCTTTCTTCTAGTTATTCTTCTTCTTCCACCCCTAATGCCTAGTAACCTGCAGCTACAAGCTGACGCTTTGACGTTGGTTGTTGCAGCTACAACAGCTACCGCTAACTGTTGGCCACAATCTGGGGTGCCGCTGCAGCCAACAGCAGTTGCAACCTGAAGGGTGCAACTGCTGGCTACAGAAACCAGTGAAAGTTTGGGGAGGTTGGGGGAAGAAGAAAGAAAGAAAGAAAGAAAGAAAATAAATAGTTGGCAGTCAGCCCATCTTTGCGACTGAAGCCCTCCATAGCAGGCATGATGGCCAACACAAAAACTAGTGGAGGTTCGCTATCACAACCAGCTACCTCGCCTTAGGCTAAGGCGGCTAGGACCTGCACCACCATGGTGGCTGACATTGCAGGGCCATGGTAGGCCTTTTTCCACACCGATTAAGACAATGATATTTATCTTAATAACACTAATTTTAATTGTTTTTAAAATCTTTTAAAGAAACGTCAGATATGGTGTAGTAGAAATGGCCAAAACTGAAGATACTAATAATTTAAACATTGAGTCAATGCACATGCCCAGAGTTGAAACCTTCTTTCACAAATACCCTCCCAAAAATTTTCAAATATTTTATCAAGAAGAAAATCATACTGAAACCTGTGGTTAACCTTGAGAATACATTTAAAACGAAGAGAACGGTAAATATGAAACTGTCAAAATACTGAATATAAGAGGATAACTGATCTGTTTTACTGAAATAGGCAACCTGTAATATTAGAGTAATGTATAAATAAAAAACATGAAAGGAACATGCTTATGCATATTGAGACAGAAGTTGTTCCTAAAAAATTTCTTTGCACTCATCATCCAAACCTATCAGATACATCGGATGGTCATAATAATTTGTTCATCAATACATTTAAACTGTAAATTCAATCCCTAAACCACAAGCCAAAAAATTGATATAATCATGGAAATGCCTTCATTTGTTGATGCACAAGCAAGAAAGCAATGAAGTAGTGCTGGTAGAAGTTCAGATAACAATTGCATTATTCTCTCAGGAGGTTCAGACTCACAATAATAAAGTTAGGATGAAAAGAATATTGGGCGGCAGAAAAGAAGAATGGGTGAGGGTAGATTTAAGGATGAAGAAACAACCTGCAACAACTCCCGAAAAGGTAACCAAATCCTCAAACAATCAACTTATCTCATAAATACCTGTGGAGAAACTCTTTACACATTTATGGATTAAGTGAGCTGCTGGATCAAACTAACATGAACCCTCTGTGGGACTAATTACAACCATTCTATGTAAGATGCATCTCAAGTTGCTCCACATCGGATATTAGAGGGTCTAAATTACATCAGGTTTAGACAACCAATTTTATGCTACCAAAAGCTTAACTATTCTAGTTCACTTCTAGATTACTCTCCTCGTTGATATATGCATTGATACAGTAATTTTATTTAGGTACAACGGACACTGTTTTAATATAACATTAACAATAATATTATGTCCACTTTTGCTCACCTATTGGCGTGTTACCTTCGTTGAACATATCCTAAGAACATCACCATGTTGTCTTAAACATATTGAAATAGACCAAAGGGTATAAACTTTTGCAAACAGAAATACTGCAACAAATTGGTTGGTGGTGCCCATTGCCCACTGCCCACAATCCAAACTTTGGACGACCCTCATCTATTTTCACGTCTTTATGTCCTTTCTTTAACCAACTGGTCACCTCTTAGTTGATATGGTTAAACACTTTAATGAGAATAGGAAAATGTAATTGTTAATTTTAGATTATTTTTTATGACTGTATCCATGCTGAGCAAAGCAAAAGGAATCAGGATGCGTTTGTAACACTGCAATACATGGGTAAGCTTCTCGAAGCACCGATACCAATATGTATCGACATACCATATCTGTATTGAGATGGCAATACAATATTATAGCAATATTATTAGGCCAGCCAATATTGTTTCAATATCACCGAAACACATAAGATGTTGAACAGTTTCAGGTATGTATTCGCTGAAGTTGTCCGACGCATACCTGAAATCGTCTGATAAGTGTGTTCCAAAAAGAAAAAAATAGAAGTTGCGAGAAAATAAAGTGAGTGTATAGTTCATCATTGCTATCCCACCACTTGACAACCATGCATGCGTAATACACTTTTGTAGTGTTAATATCCCTTGCAGAGATATAATTGTCCATTTCCGATTGCACATAAAGTGTGCAACCTCAATCCTTACATTTTCAAGAGGAAGATGGATTGGTGCATGTTTGGGAGATATAGAAGTACAAAATATGGATATGTTTGTTAAGAAACAAAGTAATAAATAATCAATTATTGAACCTGCTTAAAGGGACAAAATATTCCAATCATCACCCAAAACGCGATGGAATCACCACCTACTGGCCGAAAAAAATTAAATTGTCTTGATTTTTTTATTTTTTATTTTTTATCTTTTTGTATTTTTGAAGCATCTGAAACTTAAAGTCTGACACCTCTGATATGTGCTGCTTGAAACCTCTGAGTTTACCATTACCAATACTATAGACTGCCAGTCGACATCATAGTGATGCCGGATACTGCTAAATTGAAGCTGATAAAACTGAATGCCGAATACTGCTAACTTGAAGCTGATAAACCTCAGTTTCATTCATTTTGAAGTATCAAAAAACCTAATTGGAGTAGAGTTTTCGAAATGACGGTCCCATAGACAAATTTGTGTTTGAACCCAAGGTATTGGAAACAAATTTATCTTTGAAACCAAGGTTTCAGAAACAATTTTATATTCAAAACTCTAAAATGGTTTCCAAACACATTTTTAGTATAACTATGTTTGGCTAACTTCAAAATGACTGCTAAACGAGGTGTAGTTTTAATTTTGAGTGATGCTTTAAACCCCTATGAACCCCAATTTGAAAAACTAAATCCAATTGCCAAAAGATGAATTAAGGCCTTGTTTGACAACACAGTTTAGTTTCAAACTATGAATTGATAGTGGAGTTTTGTACATAAATTGAGGTTTCTGAAGTCAAACATTATTTGAGTTGGATACCAAAAGTATAGTTTCTGAAAATGGAATTTGAAAGCTCATAACCCTTGTGAGATTTGGGTTTGGAATATCCAATCTGACCCATAGGAGAAATAAAAATTATATGAATATAAATATTGATATACTTTTAACTTAAATCAAACCCATGTGTCTAAACTAGGCTTGTTTTCAAATTATGCCTATTTAGCGAGCAACTCATGTGCAGCTGACCACCATGACAACATGCATATTAAGTCTTGCAACCCTCGCTAAGACCAAGCGTTTATGTAAACCCCCTAACAACCCATCCGTGTACAATCTTCTTTACTAATAAATTCTCTCAAATTATATAAGCAAAAACATCAAATCATTCTACCAATTATCAAGCATTTTCCATTGAAATTAACAAACAAAATATTTCTTTTCGGTAATTAGATAAAACACCATTGAATTATTTGATGTACTAGAATTTTCCTCTCTGAACTATTAATTTATATAAATAACCCATAATGACATGTAGCTTATCTATTAACCTTATTGGCACACGTTGCCACATGAATCAAAATGACATTAACATCATATATTACGCGTTTAACTAAATGGAAATACCTCATTAAATTTTTTTCCTCAACTTATCCTTCCAATTACACCCTCCCAATAAGGTTTTCACTCTAACAAAACCATATTTATTTTTCTTCCTCTGTACTCTCTTCTTAATGGGTTCAACTACAAAAGTTGGAGAGAAAATTTTATGTCCCGCTTTAAATTATGTACCTCAGTCTCATTGGATCCCAGCCACTCTATCCTCTTTCTCCTCTTTCAAAAAACTGCCCCGCTCATCCTCCTCCTAATCATATCATCACCGCCACTCCTCACCTCCTCTAAATCACTGCCCCCTCTTCATTTCAGCCACCTCTAACCTTCTATATAACCATAGTCGTAGCCCTTAAACCTAACCCGCATTTTAAAATCTATAACTAATCAAAGTAAATCCAATTGAGAGATTTAATAAGTTAGGGACCCCTTTTAACAAAAAAATTAACCCCCTTAACTTTTAGAATGGTTAATATAGAAAAACATGGTTCAGTGGAACAAAGTCTAGGAACCCTGATGGTTCAGTGTTTTGGCTAATTTAACCAATTTCTAACATCATCTCCCAAAAAAAATCTAGCTTCTTGTTTATAATCTTCTATTGCAGAGGTTATAAATGTGAAAATCTGAGAATGAAAAAATAAAATCATAGCTAATTCGTAGCCGCTGATTTTTACTGAATTTTAGTTGTTTGGTACTGAACTACTAACAGTAATTTCACAGGTTCAATAATCACAACCCATAAGGAAAAAAATGTAATTTTGAAACCAAGTACCTTGCTACTGCATCTGACGACCCATAATCACCAGACACCCTGCTGCCCTCGTCGCCGCCTCCTCCACCAAGCCTCTCCCTCGGCGAGGGCAGTCGGCAACCCCCGGGCGAAAACCCTACCTCCCTCCGAGTGGGTGACTGCGGCGAGTTCCCTGGTAAGGGAAGCGGCATAGGCGAGGACGCCGACCGCGTGGGCGGAGCGGCGGCGGCCACATCGAGATTGCTAGGCGATCTGGAGACGGGAGTGGATGCGGAGCTGGAGCCCGGCGGCGGGACACCGGCGACTTCGATCTCGGCGAGGTGCCGGAGCTTCCGCTGTCGAGTCAGGCGGGGCTGGGACCCGAAGGGGTCGCCGCCCTTGCGGCTAAATATGGAGGCGAAATCCTTACGAGGTCTGCCGCCTGCGGATTGAGACGGGGAGCCGGTCGGAGAGGACGAAGAAGAATTGGGAGAATTGGTGAGATTCCACCAAGGCATAATAATTGCCAGCAGAATGGAGGAACATGGTATAGAGAATATATATTGAAGAAATTAAAAGATAGGGATTTTCTTTATTTTCCCTCCTCGTTGTTGGATTGAGGATGAAAACCCTAGAAAATTTTCCGACGATTGGATTCGTATGGAGATGGCCATGGGCGAAGCGAAGGACCTCGACCCTGGCCTTGGCTTTTGGGTTTTTGATTGCTGTGCGATTTGTACTGTGATATATAATCGGATCGAATACGCGGGATGAGCCGTACGGGACCGGAGAGGAGGAGACTCTGCTGCTCCTCCGCAGGTCAAACTCTATTATTCCCCCTTTTTTCCCAATTTTTTTAGTGTCCGAATTTATTTTTATTTTTTTGGCTTGCTACTTTCGCCTTCAACGGAGACCAATTCTGACAACGTTATTTCGTTCATTTTATTTCTGTGCTTATTTTCGAACTAGTCCCTACATAAATATGTATTATTTTTCTTTATTCTATGGAGATATCATTTTGTCACACGTTTGTGCTTGCACCACGTGATACGGAATTTTAGTTTAGCCAGTAACGGAACGTTCAGGGTGTGTTCGGGGGCGCACAATGCACTATTTTACTTTAGATTCGTATTCGTAATAATATGATTCTCATGCTCCACGTAATAGTCATAATCCGTGTTCATGGGTATGGTTAAATTAAGGTTTTGTTCTCGCGAAATTTTTGTTTCCAAAAAATTATTTCCACAGTAATACTTGTGCTGAACAACAAAATTAGCGTAAAAATATTTAGCGACACGGACGCCTTTGACGTGAAACAACAAATTCGACGCAGGCGCCTTCGACACGGAACAATAAATTCGACGCGGGTGCCTTCGACGCAGAACAACTAATTCGACGCAGGCGCCTTTGACACGGAACAATAAATTCGGCGCGGGCGCCTTCGAAGCGGAACAACAAATTAGCGTAAAAAATTTAGGAACACCTTCGGCGCGGGAAATTATTCTCATCTTAATTGCGTGCATTCGATCTGCAGCATTAAGTGTAAATTAAAGGTTTTTTCCAAATGCATTAATTGCGTGCACTCTGATATTCCCCAGAAATTTTCATTTTCCCCAAAAACTTTCATTTCCCCAGAAATGTTTTTCCCTCCAAAACTTTCCACAAAATCACATCTCAACCATTGATTTCTCAAGATTAAATCTCAGTCATTTTCCTATTAACCCATTTGTCCTAGTCAGCTTGTCCTAATCGGTCTAGGATTCAAAAACAGTTGTTAGATGTATAATACATAAAGTTTCATTTCCCTAGAAACGTTCATTTCCTAGAAATGTTTTTCCCTCTAAAACTTTCCACAAAATCTCATCTCAACCATTCATTCCTCAAGATTAAATCCAAGTCGTCTTTCTATTAACCCCTTTTTCCTAGTCAGCTTGTCCTAATCAGCCCTAGAATTCAAAAATGGTTGTGTTTTAATATATAGATTCGTAATAAAATGAGTATCATATTTCATATATTTTTTATAAGAGAAATATGACAGGTCGTAGGATTATTTTTAAAAATCTATTTTCTCGTGTTTGGTATATCTAAAATGATACAACCCTCCAAACAGAGCAGGCCAAGCCCACGACCCGAGAGGGGGGGATTTGGCCCAAACCTGAAGGCCCCCGCAAGCGTATCAAGTCGCGGCGGCCCAAAGCCGACGTCGGGGAAACTGCTGACCCTCCATGATTGAGGAAACCGCTCCCCATATCGGGCCCGCCTTGAACACCAGTCAATGTGTCATCACGTCCGCCTTTATATCTCTTGAAGGGACCATCAAAGCGGACGGGCACAAAGGGCAAGATGACAGGACGACATGAAGGCGTTGACATGTGGACTCCTATGAGATGCCCGAAAGATGAAACGCCAAGAAAGCGAATCCTGGATGCCCAGATTGCAGGTATTCCACCTCTCCAAGACCTTTCTTCCCATTCACACATTTCTCCTCCACAGCTCGGCTTGAGGACTCGCGTATGGGTCTCTCCGTGAACCATATTCGATCCCACCAAGTATCCTTCAGACAAGTGCAAACTTATGCATCGGATGGGACTTGGTCGGAACCAAGGTCTGATCCCCTGACGAGCTCGCTCGTCTGTGCAAGTCAGAGGAGACTTCAATCATCCGAAGCCACCCTTCGGCATTCCATCGTTCGGGTCCGAGCGCTCTCGAGCCCGAGGCCCGTTCGACCGATCGTTCCAGGAAGCTGTCGCACTGCCGAAGCTACCCTTCGGCACATCGACGCACGGATCCGCGCGTTTCTGCCTAAGCAAACGCTCGGATAACCGACTCTAAAGGCCGCATGCATCTCACATGACTGCGACGACACCCGGACCTCCAAACTATCAACCAGTGGTGAGAAAACACCTCGAAACATCTGGCGCCGTCTGTGGAAACGAGATCATCTCACATGTCATCCACATCAAACTATATGGAATAGCACAGGGACGGAGCGGCTCGAATGCCAACCATCCCGGAGGAGGTGAGCTACGTCCAGCACGCGATCGAGCACAGCCGCTCTGCAGGATAAATCGATGACTCGTACTCGGTAACCCGCGAACAACTCGACCATCTTACCGTGAGATGAACGCCAACTTCAATGCCCTTGCAGTAGCCATTCAGCATCTCTCGGGCCCGCAACACCCATTGGGAGGAAACCTGGCAGGGTTTCTCGACCGCTCAGGGGCGTGCCCCCCGTTGCGCTCAAGCATAGTCACAGACCGCGATGGTGAGGGCCTGAACCTGGAGCAATCGCTTACCCCCGCCTCTCTTCAAGGTGAGGGAGGAGGGAGAACCGAATTGATCAGGGACGAATCAACTGCGGCCTCGTCCAAGCGACCCCGCTCAGCCAAACGGAAATCGTCCAGCCGCACGACCGCCAAGGAGCATCGGGGGCGGAGAAAAGCCCGCGCCGAAAGAGGCCCAAGAGCCACGAAGATCACCGTCACATGGAGCGTGACCGGCGACCGACGCTGATCCCTAACCGGGATGGTCGTGGAGGAGGCCCTTCGCGCGTTCCCGCTGATCCGCCAAAGTCGTCCGAGCGCCAAGGAGAAGTGCCACCGGGACAGATCAACCTGGAAGCCCCAGGGGACGACCGATGCCCACTGATGAGGAGCATCACCGACGCGCGGGTACCCTTCAGGTTCAAAGTACCAACCTTGGAGAAATACGACGGCACGGGAGACCCCCAGAAGCACGTGCAAGACAACCAGGGAGTCATAAGGTTCCAAGAGGCCGACGCCGTCCTACTCTACTGAGGTTTCTATACCATCCTCAAGAGATCCGCCAGTGATAGATATAACAGTCTCCCCGATCAATCCATCGAAAACATTCGGGACTTGTCCCAGATGTTCTGCCAATAATTCATGACCGGATGATAAAGGAAGCCAGGCTCAGACCTCCTGTTCAACATAATCCAGAGGCCGGGCGAGACTCGAGACTAAACGTCGAGAGTTGCCCCAAACTGGTCACCATGACAGCCCTGGAGACCGGGCTCCGGCACAGAGGCCTGAAGAAATTGCTACATCAAGACCCCCATAAGGGCCTCCTCTAAGTCCTAGCTCGGGCAAAGTGATTCATGTTGACGGAAGAAGCCATGGCCGCGGAGGAAGGAGGTCCCCCACGGGGCCAGGAGGAGCTCAAAGCGCGACGAAGGCGAACGCCATGAGTTGGAGGACCACAAACAGGAGAGGAGGCCCAGGGGTAAGCCACGCAGATAGGAATCAGCACCCACCAGGCTGAACACAACCTAGGATGTCGTCCTGATGCAGGCCCAAAAGGAGGGCCACATCAACAAGCCACCCCTGAGGATGAAAAGGTGGACGAAGAGACGAAGAGAAATACTGCAAGTATCACAAGGATAACGGACACGACACCGACGACTGCTGGCACCTAAATAAAGACATCGACCAACTGATTAGTCGAGGATATTTGAAGAATTTCGTTGACGCGTCGAAGGTAGGCTCCGGAGAAGGCATGTCGAGGCAATCAGATAAGGGGAAGAAGGTGAACGTCGTCAACACCACCGTGCGCATAATTGAGTAAGGAGTCAACCAATCAACCACAACCCACGACTCTGGGCGAGTGACTCGCCCACCCCCATCTTCCCCGATCTACGCATTTCAGTTATAAATGTACCCCCATTTTTTTCAAGTAAAATAAAGACACGAAAATGAGTTCTTGCTCACAACTGTGCATCCTTTAAGATTCTGTAACCACCTGTCGGACCCAACGTCAATGAAACTCTCGATCGACCGTATGGCTGGGGAAACTCCCCCAGTAGGACCGATCAAACTTGCAAACGGCTGTAAGACTGGGGCAACTCCCCCAGTAGGAATGACCAAACTCTCGATCGGCCGTAAGGCTGGGGCAACTCCCCAAGCAGGACCGATCAAACTCGTGAACGGCCATAAGGATAGGGGAAACTCCCCCAGTATGACCGATCAAACTCTCGATCGACCGTGAGGCTGGGGGCAACTCCCCCAGCAGGACCGATCAAACTGTCGACTGGCTGTGAGGCTGGGGCAACTTCCCCAGCAGGACCGATCAAACTCTCAATTGGCCGTAAGGCTGGGGGCAACTCCCCCGGCAGGACCGATCAAATTCTTGATCGGCTGTAAGGCTGAGGGCAACTCCCCCGGCAGGACCGATCAGACTCGTGAACGACCATGAGGCTGGGGCAACTCCCCCAGTCGGGCCGCTCGAACTCTCGATCAGTTGTACATATGGAGGTGGATGCTCTTGAGTTAATAGCGCCAGAGTTCGACCCTGAGACCGCAGCTTTCAGATTTATTTTTATGTACTTTCTTCTTTCATGTATATTTATTGGAGTATATTGTACAGAATAGATTGTAATAATTGGACACTATTTGGGTATTTTTGTACATCTCTGCATCGTGGCTATTTTGGTTTCACTGGTTACTGCAGGACCTGCGCAAATATCAAATAAGTAACGGTCCCCGGGAGCGGGCCGTTACATGTTTGGTGGCCCACGCAGGTCCGCGCTAACTACCTCGTGAACAATATAGCAAGATCAGGATGTACAATATAAAATACTCAAATTAACCTCGAGTACGGGATGTCTCGAGTGTTCACCTGTATTGGATATATGGGTGAAGCGTCCTTATTACCATCTTCATTAGGTCTTCTTTGATTCTCATCATCTTCTTTGAACTCTTAATACTTGTCTAGAAATTCGTGTTCCATTCTTTGGATATACCTTCCCTAGTAACCTCTTTTGCTAGCAGTTAGAGTGATTTTTAAAGGTTGAACTATCTACCCACTTCATTCATCATCACCCTTCCTTCAGTTAGTGATGACCACTCGATTGTCCTTCTTAGTCTTGGAGTATTTATAGTTGTGCTTAGCTCACCCATACACTAGCTACGTCTATTTTAAGGAGGGTAGCATTCGAATTTTTGATCACCAGAAGTTCGAGTTCGACAACAGAAGCGAATCGAATGACGCTCAGAAGTATTTGAGGATGGTGCGAGACAAATTGAGAAGAACCAAACCGAGACGTGTAAAGCTGATGCAACTACTTCTTCATCTTTCTTAAACTCGTTTTCTTCTTCTATCTGAGCTTATTTTGACTTGAGACTAGCTATAGAAGCTATGGTGATGTCAATAGTATGTATTCATATATAACATCTCTTGCTTTCTTGATGCTATGATATCGCATTATATTTCATGTTATTTACAACCTAATTTACTAGATTACTATCTCATATATCATTTATTTGCTTGAGCTTCTTCATAACATCAATTATCTGTTTCAGAAAGATCTTTTTAATTTCGAGGACGGAATTATTTTAAGGAGGGTAGAATGTAACGACTCGTATTTTTTCAAAACATTTAATTAAGTATTTATCGTATTTTCATTTTTAAAAAGTATTTTATAGTGGTTGATCAGGAGTTTTACGTGATTTCAAAATTTCTTACAAAAATATTTTGAAGTATCAAACTAGTAATGGAGTATTTTAGTAAGTTCGGGTTTCATCAAATACCTCTAAATAATTTGATAAAAATTCATTTTCAAATATTACTGTTTTGACTTAATGAATTAATTTTCTATACAAACAATATCAAAACGTTTTCAAACTTCTACGGTATCATTCTATGATCATTTAGGGCTTTCCATATTAATTTCGTAATTTTCTGATATCAAATCAATGGAGAACCCACAAACCCGCACTCTAAACATTTTGGCCTAAAACTCGTACCTCTGTAACTCAGATTACGAAATGGATCTCGTATTCGGGATCTTTGCGACGATACGAACCCGTGGGTATATTTTCGTAATTATTCAGACATGTTTATTGTTAGGGGCAAAATCGTAATTTCATAAATAATAGTAGTTTACTAATTACCATTTACCTAACACTAATTACTTTGGCTAACGATGTAATTCTACCTAACTTACCTGATTAGCAACTCATGTTTTTCATACCAATACAATTTCTACGGTTAGTCAATACTAACCACCTACTAGCATTAATACCCACTTAAAAGCATTAATTATCTTGACTCAGTAAGCTAATTATTTATTAATTACCTATTACTATAAATAACCCTAACTCTCTCCCTAACCCAGGCCTTCACCTTACCTCTCTATCCCTCTCCCTCCCTCTCTCCCGCAATCTCTCTCCCGCACGTTCATTACCCAAGGCCGCACCATAACCCATACTCACGCAAACCCCCCTAACCCCTACACACACACAACCTCTCTCTCTCTCTCTCTCTCTCTCTCTCTCTCTCTCTCTCTCTCTCTCTCTCTCTCTCTCTCTCTCTCCAAGCCCCGAGCGGCAACCCCGTGCCCCGACCCCCCTCTCGTTCACCATCACGGCAAGCCCGTCGACCTCTCAGCACCCCGAGCCCGAAGACCATCCGCACCTCGTCGCCGAAGCCTTCGGGCGCTGCTCCTCGCTCGACCTCCCTCGCTCAGCCTGCTCTCTCCGATGATGGCGCCGGAGTGAAAACTCGCAGCGAGCGATCTGCCCCGCTCTGCTCGACTCCACCACCCTCGCACGCCGCTCCGCCCACCTCGACCACCGCAGCCCCTCTCCCATCTTCGTCTCCCCACGGCGAGCTCGCCGCAGCAAACCCCCGAGTGCCATCCGCATTCGCCGCACACCCGATGTCCCCTCTCGTCCGACCCCCTCTCCTCATCCGCTCCCGTCGCCCTGCCGTGCGGCAGCCGCCTCCGCTCCCCGCTCTCCGACGAACTCGCCTCCGAGCACTGAACGCCACAACCGCCCCGCCCAAGCCCAGCAGCGCCACGCCTCCCGCTTGCCACCGTTCACCGCAGGCACCCACCACCGGCTCCGCCTTCCTCCCCTCCACCGTGAATCGCCGCCGAGCTCCGCTCCACGCCGCCTCCGACCGCCGGGACTCTCACCCCCTCTCGCTCTCGCCGTTAAAGTGAAGGTGATGGTCGACATAACTGAGTTTTTAAATACAAATACGTATTTTATACGTATTTGAATACGTATTGAGATACGAAAAGAATATTCTGATAGTAATAAATTGATAGTAATTCATACATGCCTCAGAAAAATATAAGACCAGCTCCAGAAAATCAGAAATGACATTTTGGATCCAATGGTGCTAGTTTCATCTCAATCAGATGCTTAGTTTTTCCAGAATAAATTTTTAACCCTAAAACTTAAATACGTCTTTTTCACTTAAAAATCCGTAACTTATTATTTTCACATACACTGATACGTGAAAAAATATATATGTTATAGTACTCTTCGAGCCGGTCATTTTGACAGCTTACTTGCAAATTTCTGATACAGATTGCATCCAGAATAAATTGTTGAACAATTACGTTACTTAATTAAAATTAGTTTTTAAATTGATTTCTGGGATTTTAAAAATTATAAAAATTAACATAAGCTTCTGAAAAATATTTTCTCCTTCTGTAAAATTATTTTCCTTATATCTAGCTTATATAAAAATTTAGAACGTATTTCATCACCACTTTAATCAGTTTAAAAATCGAAACGATCAAATGAAATAGATAGAAAATAGGGTAGCTTGTAACTAATGATTTCTTGTGTTTGCAGGTACCAATTCTCGTGCACTAGCATTTTTATACGCTCTAGCTCCAATCTCGTCTTACTACGACGATCTCGATGGTAAGTCACAAAGAATTCTAACTTTAGAAATTTAGAAAGTGTCCTTTATGGAATTACCGCATGCTCGAAGCATGGATCGGGTGTAAGTCACAATTAATTCTAACTTTAGAAATTGAGATCATGTACTTTATGGAATTACCGCATGCTCGAAGCATGGATATGTATCATAGTTTTTGAACTTCAAAGCATTGCTCAGGACTGACATTCTCTGTTGAGGCTTCTGCCTTGCTTTTCATCAAGCAAAACTCTTTGGAGTGTTGTTAATGCCTTTGAACATCTTTGGAATGAGACTATTGTGCATAACTCTATTGGTATGTAAGTCAGTCTATCACAACCGTCATTAGTGTCTTTGCCTTTGAAACAACAGATTGACGTACCGTATTGAAAAGTAACTAGTCATAACCTGAGCCCGCGGGCACGGTTCATTTAACATTTCCACTGTAAAATCTTTGTTCTCCAAAAAATTATTTCCACAGCTAAAATTTAAAAGAACAACAAATTAGCGTAAAAATATTTAGCGACGCGGTGCCTTCGACGCGGAACAACAAATTCGGCGCATGCGCATTTGGCGCAGAACAACAAATTCGGCGTCGAAGAACAAATTTGACGCCCGCGGCTTTTTCGTGGAACAACAAATTAGCGTAAAAATATTTAGCGGCTTTGGCACGGAACAACAAATTAGCGTTAAAAATTTTAGCGGGCGCCTTCGGCGCGAAACAAAAAATTCGGCGCCGAAGAACAAATTTGGCTCCCGCGGCTTTGGCGTGGAACAACAAATTAGTGTAAAAAAATTTAGCAGCTTTGACGCCGAATAACAAATTAGCGTAAAAAAATTTAGCGGGCGCCTTCGGCGCGGAACAACAAACCTCAGGTTATTTTTACTCTAATTTATTGTTCCGCTAAATTTTTTTAAACTAAATTTTTTATTTTGTTTAATTTAATGGATAATGATTCTCCACAATCTTTCCCAAGAGACTTTTAATTTCAAAGTTTAGGTTTCCAAGGTACTTCCCCCCAAATTTAATCTCCACAGTCTTTCCCAAGACACTTCTAATTTCAAAGTTTAGGTTCCCAAGTCACTTTTCCCCCAAAATTAATCTCCACAATCTTTCCAAGACACTTCTAATTTCAAAGTTTTGGTTCCCCAAGTCACTTTTCCCACCAAAATTTAAGTTTTCCCACTAAAATTTTCACAACATCCAATCTCAACCATTGATTTACCAAGATCAAATCTCAGCCACTCTTTATCTTGTCTTAGTCAGCCCGAGAATTCAAAAAACGTTGTCAAATGTATAATAGATGACTGAATGGTATATCATGGAACATCCTATTGAAATTGAATGTTTATCGATGTGATGGGCCTGTAAGGCCATATGGATACAGATACGGATACGGATACGGATATTGATACGGTTATAGATGTGTAATGTGATACAACACGGTTTATGGGGTAGTCTTGAGCTACGAAGTGTGCGGGAGTGACCGGGTCCACCCTTATTTTGTAAGCTGTACCATCACCCTGCAATGGATAGTAGGTAGATATTCCACGGGTTGCTCCGTAGGATGGGTGCACTTATGGTTGCATATCGTGCACTCGAGCTAAGACTGTTGCACTAGCTTGATTGATACCATTGTTTTGTTACGACTACTGAATTATGATAATACACGGGATACGGGGTAGTCTTGAGTTACAAAGTGTGCGAGAGTGACTGGGTCCACCCTTATTTGGTAAGTTGTACCATCACCCTGCAAGGGATGGTAGGTAGATATTCCACGGGTTGCTCTGAGGAATGGGTGCACTTATGGTTGCATATCGTGCACTCGAGCTAAGACTGTTGCACTAGCTTGATTGATACCATTATTTTGTCACGACTGCTGACTAAGCCGAGACTACTCGAACGTGATAGAGCGGTATAATAATAAGCGGTCTTAAATTACTATTGGGTCAGTGTCTAGAAAGGAATGGGAACGGTGTTGGTCAACTAAAGGACTCATCCTGCAGTCATAGAAGTGACATGTGCCTTCAAGCCCTGACTGACTGGCTGGTTTGGGAGTTAAGCTAGAATTCTTATTATTCGGCCAGCCTACACTATTAGATAGTCAAGCGACGTATGTTTTCTCTTGCTCGCTCATTACTTTCCTATATAAGTCACGTAGTTTCTAGCTTTACTATTGCTTTTTAGTGTTACTACATCTACCTGGTTGTCTTACTATTGTCATCACACTGCCTGTTGGTTAGAATATTGTTGCTATCATGTGCCATGCCATAGTTGTTGCTCTTGTACATTATTTTTGCACTTGCACGGTCACCTTTACTTTATGCATTACATGCACTTTACTCACCACACCTGAGCAGCCACCAGTACTTTACTTATCGCTCTTACACATATGCCTGCTCATACTTTACTTTTTGCACTTGCATGACCATCTTTCGTTTACTATAGCTTGTTCCATATTTTGCACTGCTTCTTTTCTATTGCTAGAATTGTTGTGACTTACCTACGGTTCCATCTTCGTGACACCGCAGACGACGTACATATGGAGGTAGATGCTCTTAAGTTAATAGCGCCAGAGTTTCACCATGAGACCGCAGCTTTCAGATTTATTTTTATGTACTCTCTTCTTTCATGTATATTTATTGGAGTATATTGTACAGTATGGATTGTAATAATTGGACACTATTTGGGTATTTTTGTACATCTCTGCATCGTGGCTATTTTGGTTTCACTGGTTAACTGCAAGACCTGCGCAAATATCAAATAAGTAACGGGCCCCGGGAGCGGGCCGTTACATGAAGCCCCGCGTATGTATCAAGTCACGGTGGCCCAAAGCCGACGTCGGAGAAACTGCTGACCCACCATGATTGAGGAAACTGCTCCCCAGATTGCACCTACCATGAACACCAGTCAATGTGCCATCACGTCCACCTTCATGTCTCTTGAAGGGACCATCAAAGCGGGCGAGCCCGAAGGGCGAGATGACAGGACACCATGAAGGCGTTGACATGCGGCTCCTATAAGAGTCCCAAAAGACGAAACACCAAGGGATCGAATCCTGGATACCCAAATCTCAGGTATTCCACCTCTCCAAGACCTTTCTTTCACTTCATACATTTCTCCTCTACAGCTCGATCTGAGGACTCACGTATTGGTCTCTCTGTGAACCATACTCGATCCCACCGAGCATCCTTCAGACAAGTGCTGACTTAGGCATCGGAGGTGTAACGCCTCGCTCCCCAGGATACCCGGAAAGTATGAAACCATCCAGGTTCTCCCAGAAAAGCGAGTGTTACGAAGGGAGAAAAGGAAAAATACAAAGAAACTGGAAGGCCACTGTGCACTGCTAGGATAGTACCTGTATTGTTCCCAAAATCAAACAACCAAGACAAGGCACAAAAGAACCAAACCCAACAAGACAAGACAACTACACAGAAGAAACACATGAAAACACTGCATTTATATATAACAGTCCGTTGTACATCAACTTATAAATACATCAAGTGCATCAGCAACTCACCCCAAAAAGAAACCCCAAAAGTTCAAGTCTCTCTCTCCTCACTACCCCAACTAACAACTAGACTCTCAACTCAACCTGTAGCTCCATCTGCCACCTCCAATAACCAACACCTCCTATAGCATCAGATCACTCCCCACATCCAAGCCTTCAACATCTCTTTTAAGACCCCTCTTCAACCTCTAAGCTTGGCTCCACTTGTTCTTGAAAGTCCTCTTTAAAAAGCTCATACAAGAAAGCTCCCAACTTCCACTTGCTAGCACTTGGTAAGAGGGTTCTAATGAGTGTAGAAAGGGAGAAGTTTGCTTGCAAGATGAGAGAAGGGAGAGAAGAGTGGCCGTCCATGGTAGGAGGTAGAGTGGAGAGAATTTAGAAGAGAAAAGGGAAATGAAAGTTGAAGAAAGGATAAGAAGGTTCCCATGAAATATCATCTCCTTAACCTTATCCATACGATAGGCATGCATCACTTAAAATGACTAAATTACCCTTCCATCTTCTAGGTATTTACAAGTTTGTCATTCATTTATGCACACACCTTTCTTTACACACATCCATATCTAAATTACGAAAATGGCACTACCTCAACCCTTTTCACACTAATCCCTCTACACCAATCCTACACACCCATTCACACACATACACACACCATCATACAACCACATTCATGCATCACATATACATGCATCACCTCACCATTCATGCATGTACACTACACTCACATTACTAAACACACTACCGTACTAATACATAAGCATTCAATAAGCATCCATGGGCAACCATGCAACTATGCAAGCAACCAATAAGAATACAACATTAGCATCAATTAGTAACACTTATAAGACTAATAGTAAGTCTACTTACTAGTGCTACTCCTAACCACATAATCACACAATATTATTATACCGCTTCATAGTTCACTACACACACTACATGCACAATCAACCATATAAACACATGCAAATATGAACTCACTTGTAGATATACACTCTATTTTCACACAAAAATATAGGCCCTACGTATATGTCACTCTGGGCCATTACATGAGGGGGAGTTGGTCGGAACCAAGGTCCGACCTCCCCTGACGAGCTCTCTCGTCTGTGCAGGTCAGAGGAGACTTCAACCAACCGAAGCCACCCTTCGGTGTTTCATCGTTCGGGTCAGAACGCTCTCGATCCCCAGGACCGTTTGACCGATCGTTCCAGGAAGCTGTCACGCTGTCGAAGCTACCCTTCGGCACATCAACACACGGTTTCGTGCATTTCCACCCAAGCAAATACTCGGATAACCGACTCCGGAGGTCGTACACGTCTCACGTGACCGCGACGACCCCCAGATCTCCAAACTATCAACCAGTGGTGAGAAAACACCCCGAAACATATACCATTCTTAAATATATGAGAAAATGGTAAAGATTCGGCATGTTGGGATTGTGATTGCAACGATGATGTTGATTATGGTGGCGGTGGCGATTGTGGCAATCTGCTAGTATCGATAGAAATAAACATGTGAAGAAGATGTTGGGGGCGACAATCGTGACAGTTTGGTGGGTGAAATTGACGATGGCAACAATGGCGATAGTTTTATGGTAACATTGGTAGTTCCAGAAGTTTTAAAGGTGATATATTTGTGACACAAATCAATAATTTGACAAATTGAGACGACAGTTGCATCGAAGAAGGCTTCTGTAGTTTGATATGTGGAAATGACGATGGCATAGAACGTGCGTGTTGATCTAACGGGGATTGTGGCGGCTGTATTGGTGTAAACGGTTATGGCAACATGTGGAGATGACGACGACTGTTGTGGTCTCCAATGGTGGTGATATTTGTTCGTAAATGTATATGACGGCAGCAACAATGATCTGACTGTGGCAATGGCAGCTCGACAAGTGTAAATGATGGTCAGGCGGTGATGACATCAGTAATTTTGCAAGTGGAAACAATGATCGCAGCGACGTCAACACTAGTGGTGTTCGATATGATGAGATGGTAATGATGAAGATGCCAGCAGTATTATGGCATCAATGCCGGTTTGACAAATGAAGGCGATGGTTGGTGACAAATGATGATGGTTGTTCGGCAATTGCAGACGATGGTGACAATCGGGACGGTCTAACGATGATATCGGCTATCTGACATGTGGAGATGGCACCAGTTATGGTGGTGGTCTAATATCATAGTTGTGGTTGATATATGGAAAAGATGACAGTTGCAATTATGACGGTTATTCATTCAGTGAAGACGACGGTAGTTGTATGTGCAAGATGGTGCCAATGGTTGTAGTCTGGTGAATTTGATGAGGGTTTGACAACGGTATCTAGTGGTGGTAGCAGTAGTGGTCTGGCAAATGGAAATGGTAACACGACGGTGACAATAACGGGAATGGATGTCCGACAAGAACATTAGTAGTTTTGTATATGAAGACAGTGGTGACAGCTACAACGATGGTTGAGCTTCGTCAGATGAGGTTGGCAACAATGGCGGCGACAACATTGATGGCAGTTTTAGCATCGATAGGTGCTGGAATCATGGCACTGCAATGACGGTGATAGCGATTTCATCTATTGAGACAGTGATGGTTACAACGACGACGATGATAGTTCGGGTATAGATATGATAGATGCTGAGATGGTGAAATGTACTTGATAACTTTAGGCATACCAATAATTTACAGCATATCAAACGCACCATCAAGAAAACCCAATTTTTTTTCCTTTCATGATATATAGATTTGCAAGCTTGTCTTGACTGTTGGACTTATAATTTTCTTATTTTCCTTATAAAGCATCATAATGGCTTGCCCCGCTCTCCAAATATGGAAGATGCATAGCTGACTAGACCGTCGTAGTAATTAGACATTGGCTTCGAGCCCTAACGTCCAAATACTACAAGGCATTAATTGCGATTTAGACAAAACTAGTCGTGCAGGCCACTACAATATACTGGAATAATACAACACGTAAAATAAAGTACAATTCTCCAACAGAATTTAAATCCACAAATACTGAATAGAAATACTAAACTGCACATTACTATATATAAGGGTACATCATATATTTCTGAACTATTATAGAAGTGGGAAAAGTCAACAGGAAACCCCAACCCTAAAAAAGAAACCAAAAGGGGTCCACACCCGGTACAACGCAGCCACTAGTTTACCCTGATAGAATCTAAGTGGACAAAGTCTCCGACTGAAGTCTCCATCTGTACCTAGGGAGATGGAGTAGTCTGCTTTGTGCAAGTCTTCCCTGTCATCTCTACTTCTGAACCAAAAAGACGTAGGTGTGACACGTCAACATATGACCAAACCTAACTAAACTAGGTAGGACCCAGTGTTAGAACCAAACTACCTATTTAGAGGGTGGTCTACTGAATTAACAAATCCACATAGTATGAATAGGAACACAGCATAACATGCAAGCACTGAAAGTAAAACTGAGGAACATGCAATATGAAGTAACAATATTCATGCATCAACGACAAGTATCTTGAGTTTATCAAATTAAATGTTTGGGAACCCGCGTAAACCGTACGACACTTAAGGAGCTGAACTTCACCCAAAGTGGGTGAAAAGTGGTACCTCAAACAGCGACACGAGCACTGTGGGGGCATCTCGTAACTCCCTCTTTCGGGAGTGAGACAATTCTCTATTTTCTGTCAAATGGAGAAAGCCATCAGTTACCTAATGGTGCATCACGAGTACACCATCGGCCTCTCTAACTCTAGCCAACTCTCCCTTTCGATAAAGTGCGTAAGAATCAAATCTGTGTCCACTCCTTAATGCCTACTTTTTATATGTATTCACCCCAACCCACGTCTAGAGTTTCACCCATTTTAGAATGGACTGAAGACTCCAGACTTTTACTCTCATCTCACTCTTTGTTTCAATATTTCATGATACTTTCATTTTTGTGATCTAAATATTACTTTCATATTTCATATTTCATTACATCATAACATATGAACATCTTTACCATATCCATTCAATATTGTCATTCAATTACTTCCATTTCCAAATCTCATATGACATTCACAAAGAAATAATCATACTTGTCTTTCTTGCATATGCAATATGAATGATATCATGGCATTCACATATTTAAACATGAATTTCTTAGTGTATAACTGAATCTACTCATCACTTGAATTATATCTTTGGCATGATATTTGAATAACATAAGTAGCAGTAGAAGCAACAAATCAAGGTTCTGTCAAAATACTGGAAATCGGAGGTCACACAGCCACAGTTGTATGGAGTGGCATGGATGGGATTCAGGAAAACATTCCACACGGTTGTGTGGTCTTGTCCACACGACTGTATGATGCTGAGTGTTCAAGAACTCGCAATGCGGTCACACGATCGTTTCATCAAACTCAAAAGGTCGTGTGAATATAAATCCACACAGTTGTGCGGTAGTTTAACACGACCATATGTCGTTCTTCGATTAATTAATCGATTCGATTGCGTCTAAGTCGACGCAAATAAGGGGTTAATAGGGTTGACACGACCATGTCAAACTTCGACACAGCCGTGTGAGGCCAAAACTATGACATGGTCATTTTACGACCGCGCGCCTCTCCTGAGGGTCAAACGACCTCCACACGGTCGAGATTCGGCCGTGCGAGTGATGACACGATACTAACATGGCCTTGACTCGGTCGTGTGGTTTCTTTATGCTGTCGATTTCGACATCGATAAAAATGAACTTACACGATTCTAATCTAAATCCTAGCTAGCTCAATTAAGAATCCTACCTTCTCAATTCCTTCAATTAAATCTGGGGCCCTTCTTATTCCTTGACGACATTCTGAAGCTAAACTCCTTCTCCTCCACTTGATGATTTAAAGCTCCAGGAGTAGTGTTTGGCTCTGGTTTGCATTACTTGACCTGGGGAAGAAAAAGATGGCAGCAGAGTGCCTGGTTGTGTGCGTGAGTGAACTGGAGTGAAGCTAAGAGAATTCTTCTAATTTTTCTTTCTTTTTCCTGGGATTTTCCTCTAATTTGCCTTCTTTTTATTCCCTCTAAAATCATTGTCATCCTCCTAATGTCCTCTTAGCTAGCCACATGTCCATGGTTAGGCGAGGCTTAAAAAGCTAATGACACATTGGAGCATGAAGTGTCTTCATTAAAAAAAATTGAATTTCTTTTTAGGGAAAATAATTATACCCTCATAATACCATATACCATCCCATATACAAGTATTTCTCCCAATTACTTCATATAGTTAAATCCAAATGGTGATTAAAAACTATTTAAAAATATTTTTCTTCACCATAAAAATTGTGGAAAAATGATAGAGATCCTCAAAAATTTTATACATGTACGTCTCAAAAATACGTACTAATACACGTATATGCACGTTAGGGTTATTACACATAATAATAAAAATGATTGATACCTAATTAGCATCAAAAGACACAAGTGCCATTATTAAATTCAACGCAATCAAAATAGTTGGTTCCCTATAAGACGTTTAAGTAAAAGTTACCAAATATAAATATTACTTATTGGCCATTAAAAGTTAGTGGACAAGCAATTTAAAGTAATAAATGTTGATTATCAATAAACACACTCGATTGGAAAGCATGTAGATTTTCCTTTAAAACCAAGGCCAAAAGTCTTAGTGATTGGCTTCATCTTACTGCGATCGAAAGCATTTATTTCCTAAAAGTTCACTCTTGTTTGAGATCAATTTGATGCCCATTTTTGGTTTACTAACAGCTTAACATGAATGGTATTTATGTACCAAATGCGGGATATATTTTAGGCGCATAATGGAACATTAATAAAACAGGAACATTGGTACCGGCTAGCCATGATGATGAACATTTTCTCATTGATAAGCTTCAAAAACCACACTAGATATTTTCCCCGATGATTATATTCGTCTATTTTGATCTTCATTGTAAAAAAATTCAAACGGTTAATTTTCAGTTAAACCTAATGGATTTTGCTTGTTCATGTAGTCGTTGCAAAAAGTTATGTTATTGAGAAACCGTTAAATTTGCGATGAGTAGATGAGCGAGCACGACATATTTGGTTCACTCAGAAATTGATGGTTAGAAGTTATAGAACATAAAGATCAAAATAAATGAATCCTATCAGCAAGATAATTTGAGTGTGTGTTTTTAATCCTTTTTTAGATGATGCCCATTTTCACCTGATAAAATATTTGTTTTTAACCACAAAAATGAATTTCTATTGTAAATGGATGTTGACGAGTATTTGTATTAGGATTACGTCTTATCCATATGATACGATCGTATCTGTTGTACCATATCCTTGTACGATCTTCCCACCACTATAAATAAAGAGATGGGGACTCCTCCCCAAATTGATGATTCACAACAGTTATCAGCACAAGCCTCTAAATAAATTTCCACAAAAAATCGATCGTTGCGAAAGCGAAGTAAAGGGGTAGATCCACGCGTATGGCTTCGTCTACCACAAACGGGCGTTGTCATCCATGCGTAGGCTTCGTCAACTGCCGCTAGATCTGGAGGACGGATCTGGAGGTACTATTCATGAACATTTAATTTTTATCATAATCATGATTCGTTTATCCATCGATCTCGCAAGAGGAGTGGAATATTGGGCTAATTGTATAAAACGACGATTTTTGATCGTCGATTTCATGTTTTTCGTATCATTAAAACCCCTATTTTTAGGGTTCATATTTTCAAAAATAGTTCTGATAAACATGAATATTTGGCGGTTCCCCACTCGCGGCATCCTTGCCATGCCCGACCGCCCTTGCGGCGTTGCCGCCACCTAATACCGCCCCGAAGGCGGCTTTTTAATCCCCACATGCCGCCTAAATGGCGGTGCCATAACCCCCCATACCGCCCCGCAGGCAACCAAAATCCCGACCCAGCCCGCCTTACGGAGGCTACCCCCGTGCCCCCTCATCACCGCCACTAGGCGGTGCCCCCCTTCCCCGTTTCCCCTTACGCAACCAAATTGGTGCGGCGGCAGCAGCTAAACCTAGTGGTCGCCCCCTCACCCCCAAAGTTGGGCCTTCGGGCCTAACTGAAAGAAGCGCAAAACCCTCTTTTTTCCTGCTGTGGGCTGCAGCCCACAAGCATTAAAAAAATTATCGCTTCGTGGCTGAAGCCCATAGCCACACTGCGGGCTTCAGGCCCGCAGGCTGCAAATAACTGAAAAAGGGAGAAAAGGGAGAAAAGATAAGGAGATGGGGATGTTAATATAAATAAATTGGTTTATTGGGGGCCAAAAATTCAAGAAAAATTGATCAAAATGGGCGACTAAATAGGGATCATATGAGGATTTTTGGGGACTTGTGGGGATTATTTGGGGGTATATAAAAAGGAAAAGTACTTCCTTTTTCATGAAGAACAACTAAATTGGGCATCATGTTGGATATGGAAGACGTTTGTACACCCTTGTGGGGGATGTACGAGGGAATACGGACCTGAAAGAACAAAATAGCACGTATTACGTTACTGTCCGCGATGGACAATGACATAATGCGCCTATTTCGGGAATTCGACCTAGCTAAAGACATATGGTCTGAGCTAGAGATAAAGTTTGGTGGAACTTCGGTTACCAAACTCCGCTCCTTGAATATTCAATTTGATTCGTACAAGATGCGGCGAGATCATTCTATGAAAAAGCATCTCCGCCACATGGCGAATCTTATATCTGAATTAAAGGATGCGGGTGTTACGCTGTCTGACGAACAGCAGATCCAAGCGGTCATTCGTTCACTCCCAGATAGCTGGGATAACATGAAAATGCCGGAACATGCAAGCTAGTTCTCGACAACGGCCGGACTTTATTATTGCACGACGTCCTCTTTGCTCCAGATATTAGAAGGAATATCGTTTCCGTGGTCATGTTAATGTCTTTAGATTATGAGTGGAGGTTCTATAAACAATGTGTTGACCTTGTTTGTAATAATTCTTTGATTGGTTCTGGTAATGTTTGTAATGGATTAATTGTTTTAAATACAATGTATGATGTTACTTCTTCCATTAATGAAAGTTTTCATTTGACAAATGCTTCTAACTCTGAGTCTGAAATCATTTGTTGGCATGCAAGACTTGGTCATATTGGACCAACTAGAATGGATAGACTTGCCAAAAGTGGCTTGCTATCTAATGTTTCAAAAGTTGAAATGTCAACTTGCGAACATTGTCTTGTAGGGAAAACTTGTCGCAAGCCGTTTGGAACTGGCACAAGGGCCGAAGTTCCATTACAGCTTATCCATTCGGACATTTGCGGTCCAATGAATGTTAAGACAAGACACGGGAAGTCCTATTTCATCACATTCATTGATGACTTCACCCGTTTCGGACATATCTATTTGATATCCCACAAAAGTGAAGCTTTGGCTTGCTTTAAAAACTATATGAGTTTGGTGGAGAATCAATTAGATCGCAAGATTAAGGTTTTGCGAACCGATAGGGGCGGTGAATATCAATCAATAAGTTTTAAGGAACTTTGTGATGAAAAAGGCATAGTACATCAGGTAACTATGCCTTACACTCCGCAACAAAACGGTGTTGCGGAAAGAAGGAATAGGACATTGATGGAAATGGTCCGATCAATGATGTCTCAGGCAAATTTGCCTATCACCTTTTGGGGTGACGCATTATTGACGGCAGCATTCATCTTAAACCGTGTACCCTCGAAGTCGGTAAGTTCTACTTCTTATGAGTTGTGGAACAATAGAACTCCAGACTTAAACATTCTAAAACCTTGGGGTTGTGCCTCTTACGCACATTTATCCTCTCACAAATATGGCAAACTTGGGCCACGTGGGAGGAAGTGTATCTTCATCCGATACGCTGAAAACTCCAAAGGATATGTTTTCGTCGGTCAAGAGGACAATGGGGGTCTAATAGAATTCGAATCGAGGGATGTTGTCTTCTTGGAAAAAGAGTTTCCAAGACAGGGTGAGATAAGTCAAGACTTATCCTTGTTTGAGACTTGGGATCAAGAAGGATCGGAACGTTCGAGTGGGAGAATCCTTGGTGAAGAAGAAAATACGTTTCAAACTTCACCAATGGATGATACGAACGATACCAATCCTAATCCGAGTGGGAGTGATGTTATTCCAAGTGGGAGTGATGTCATTCCAAGTGGGAGTGATCAAACTCAAACAAGACGTAGTAATCGAACGAGGCTAACACCTCTGAGATTTGAGGATGAATTTCCTCAAACATTCATGACATTACTACAAGATGATGACGAACCTGCAAACTTCAAACAGGCCGTCACATGCCCTGCTAAAGATAAATGGATAGCGGCAATGGAAGAAGAACTTCAATCCATGAAAACAAACCAAGTCTGGGACTTGGTTGATTTACCCAAGGGACGTAGAGCCATTGGGAACAAGTGGGTTCTCAAAATCAAGCATAAGGCTGATGGCTCCATCGAGAAATATAAAGCTCGCCTTGTTGCGAAAGGTTTCACGCAACAGGAAGGAATAGACTACGAAGAGACTTTCTCTCCTGTCGTGCGTTTTACCTCGATTCGCTTAATTCTGGCAATGGTGGCTTGTTTGGACCTCGAATTACATCAGATGGATGTAAAGACTGCCTTTCTTAACGGAGAACTAGATGAGGAGATCTACATGGAACAACCAAACGGGTTCGTACAAGAAGAAAACAAACATAAGGTTTGTAAACTTCGTAAATCCATATATGGTCTTAAACAATCCTCAAGGCAGTGGTATATGCGCTTTCAAGAAGTTGTTTTGTCGTATGGATTCTCCATGCTCGACGAAGACAATTGCGTATATATTAAGAGGATTAAAAACAAGTATATAATTATGTCTCTTTATGTAGATGACATACTTATAGCCGGAAATGATAAGCGTCTTATATTGGATATCAAAGCTTGGCTTTCATCCGTCTTTGAGATGAAAGACATGGGTGAAGCTGCATATATCCTTGGGGTTAAGATCTCAAGGAATCGTTCCAAGAAACTTCTTTCTCTCTCTCAAGAGACGTATATAAAGAAAGTTTTAGAACGGTTTAATATGCAGGACTGCAAGCCAATTGATACTCCAATAAGCAAAGGCGAGGGTCTATGTTTGGAGATGTGTCCCAAAGATCCAAAAGAAAAGAAAGCTATGGAAAAAGTTCCATACTCCAGTGCTGTCGGGAGTCTGATGTACGCCATGATGTGTACTAGACCCGACATTTGCTATGCTGTTGGTATGGTAAGCCGTTACCAATCCAACCCAGGGCAGGCACACTGGAAAGCGGTGAAGAGGATATTAAGATACCTCAAAGGGACTGCGGACTATGCGTTATGCTATCAAGGCAATACCTTGAGACTCGAAGGCTATACCGATGCTGATTGGGCGGGTGATCTCGACGAGCGAAGATCTACCTCAGGCTTTGTTTTCTTACTCGGGAATGGTGCAATATCCTGGAGCAGCAAGAAACAAACCTGCATCGCTCTATCAACCATGGAAGCCGAGTTCGTAGCATTCAGCATGGCGGTCCAAGAAGCTGTTTGGCTTAGGAAATTCTTAGACAGGCTGACGAATGCCTCTGACTCGAGCACTGTTCCTATATACAGTGATAGTCAAGCTTCGATTGCCTATGTCAAAGATCCTAAATTTCATTGTAAGACCAAACACATTGACATTCGATTCAAGTTTGCGAAGGATTATGATAAACGGAAGGAAGTAGACATAGGATACATATCCACGCATGAGATGATAGCGGATCCCCTTACTAAGGCGATCCCCAGAGATGTGTTTTTCAAACACTTATCATCTATGGGAATGCGTAGGTGCTGAGCTGTATCATGTAATATTTCCCATGTCTATAGAAGATCAAAATTTAATTTGCATACAAGTTTCTTACAAATGATTTTATATACATTTGTGTTTAAGTCTCAGCTATTTTTGTGTGTATGTCGGACAGATTAAGGTTGGCTCTCTCACATGAGCAACCGCCTTATCTTATCAGATGGATAAGATAGAGATGAGACTAGTTTAAAGTCAAAATCATTAGACAAATGATTTAGAGTCATGACTTAAACAAGATAGTCGAATAAAAGATCTGCATCATACGGATGCTTACAAAAGATCTGAGATCTGTATCACAAGGATATAAAGATCTCATTGGATTTTTTGAATCCTATCTGTCTTATGCAGGATGAGAGTCCGTGAGTATTTCACGAGTAGTATGGGGACTCAAAAAGATAGGCACTGTGGTGTCTGATCTTTTCATCCGTACAACATCATTAAGACATACTCTCCCTGGGAAAGGAGTGATGTTGTAATACGTGTTCATACCACGTATGCATTTCGACCACTGAGTTAGTAGCAATAGTGTTTGCTATTATGTGAGACTCAAAGGCCATACGGGTCTTAACACTTACCCTCAAGGACTCCAATTGGTTCCTTTAGATTTGACGAGATGATTGCTATCTTAGCGTGTTACTAATGGGCTATGGTAATTCGGCTCGGCGGGGCACGTTAGAAAAGCGAATCAAGTCAAGATCAGAAGGTTCACAAGAAGAGGAAGATTGATTTCATATTCACATTTGGACTTTAATGATTCAAAGCTGGCCAGCCAATTGTAATCCAGATGGGATTCAATTGTTGAATATAAAGTATAAGAAATGTGAAGAAATAATCTAGGGTAAAGCATGCGTTGAACTACTCAACTTTGCACCTTCGAGGTCGTTGTGTATCTCTAACAAGTGCACAACAACAGACTCTACGCGCATGACGGTCGCACGGTCTATTTCTCGGTATGATAGATGAAAGAACTAAGGGAAAGACGTTCTCTTACAATCCCCTCAAGTGTGAGTGGGAGATGTTGGATATGGAAGACGTTTGTACACCCTTGTGGGGGATGTACGAGGGAATACGGACCTCGAACGTCGCGCACACGAAGTCATGTGCAAAGGGAATCTGTTCCCTTGCGGAGAGGATCTCTGTATGAGCGGGAAAGTCGCATTATATATGCATAAGTGCATGCGACATATGGCTAATAAAGGGGGAATATCTTAAGCTTATGTTGTACCATGCATATGGTACAACTTAAGCTTATAATGTGCCATGCATCATGGTACACCTTAATTAAGTTGTTCCAAAGGAACAACTTACCCTAAAATAACTACCTTGGGGGCTATAAATAAGACCCAAGGGTAGCCATTTTCCTAACACATTTGCATGAAATTCATGCATGCATCTTCTTCATAGCGAAGCTCTGCAGAAATATTTCCTCTCCCTTCTTCCAAGTTCTTAATCTAAAATAGAGATTTAGATTGTGGATTAGTAGCCTTACTCCGTTCGTGAGAAGACTCGATCCGTCGTGGCGAATCCGAAGGCAAAGTTCCGAGACTATCGTTCCGCATACGCAAGCGTAAGTCTCCACTTTAATTATCGATCCTAACTTTGTTTTGGACAGGATCCTTCACATCATTCAAATTTATTTGAACTAACCCAAATTGCACAATATATTGCATAATATGATACCATTTTTAGGATCATACTTATATGCATTGCATCACATTCTATGGCTTATCATTCGGATAAACTTTGCTTGGTTGTGCGACATTAACTTAATAATTAAGAAGATTCTGCGACCGCTCTACAGTTAGTCACCTAACCGAACGGTGTATGACGTTGCCTAGTGGTCCAATAATTATTAAGTATTTAAATTGTTATGTTTATCCTTCTACGAATCTGTAATATCTGTGATGCCTGTGATAAAAATGTTTGATGAGCACCATTTTTTTTGCATGGATGGCTAATTATGGATTGGGTCGCCTGTTTAGTTCCATATTTTACTTTTCCTGTATTTTTCTTTTCTTTTTGAGAGAAATTGCAGTGAGGAAATCATGTAATGTCCAAGACCGATGACTACTATCTATGGAGGCGGATGCCACTCTTGATGCTAAATATTTGATAAATGGGACCCACGGGGTTTTCAAAGTCGTTATTTCTTTTTTCGCTTTCATTTGTGTAATATGGACTGTAATATGGACTTTGGACTCTTTTATTTATGTGGGACTGGTCGATCCACGCAATTAGTTTTCCATTTAAAAATCGCATCCGCATGAAAATGTTTGATGTATTATTAATTCATGCAAATTTGTGCTTTGATAGATAGAATGGCAAAAATCGCAAGCGTCGATTTCAAAGTACTGGATGCATCAGTCAGAAATTATTTGAGCTGGCAGCTTGATGTCAAATTTCATATGTGGGCTAAGTCTTTTATTTTTGCTGTGACAAAAGATGGTAATGCAAATGATATAGAAAAGGTGCAAGCCATTATGTATATTCGTCGCCATGTGGATAAGACCCTAAAGGCTGAATACCTTACGGTCGAAGATCCACCTGAGCTGTGGACTGCCCTTGAGGATAGATATAAACATCAGAAAGATGTTATACTACCAAGGGCACGATATCAGTGGGAGAACCTGAGACTGCATGACTTTAAGTCCGTAACTGAGTTCAAGTCAGCTCTTTTTTGCATCACCGCACGCCTAAAGTTGTATGGTGAAGAGGTCTCAGAAGATCGCATGCTGGAAAATACGTACCCGTCTTTCCACGATAAGGATGCGATACTAATACAGCAATACCGTGAACAAAAATTCGCCAAGTAGTCTGAGCTGCTGTCATGTTTACTCATAGCTGAACAAAACAGAGAGCTTCTCCTCGCCACTCACAATATGCGACCCCTGGCACTGTCCCCCTCCCATAAGCTCAAAATACATCTTCTTCTTCTAAAAAGAAGAAAGATAACAAAAGAAAAGGAAGACCACGGAAAGAGGGACAAAACAACAGGGCCAGAGGCCAAGTCCAACAGCGAAGAAATGAAGGGAGGCGGAAGTTCACCTGGTGTAGAAATGATAACAACAGAAATGATGCACCCCCACCCAAGAGTGAATGGGAAGACCAGTGCCATAGATATGACATGAAAGGCCACTGGTCTAGAATGTTCTGAACTCTGCAGCATCTATAGGATCTATATAAAGGGAACAAGAAAAAGGAAGCTGAAACAAACTTGGTGATCACAAATGCTCCACTCAAGTTCACAGCTGACGATTTCGAAAGAGATAACCAACTAGATTAGCCATTTATTTATCTTTCAAAAAATGTTATAAGAGCAATTTGAATATTCTGAATTTGTTTTGAATAACATTTGATTATGTTTCTGAAAAGTAAATATGTTGATTCATCTTTCAATATATGAACTGCTTTCATAATTGCTTAGTAGACAATAAATAAACACATACGATCCTTTCATACAAATTCTATTTTCATAGCATATAAAAGCCCAATAAATATAATATCATGGCCATATTGAAGGTTCTGAGAACGCAACACTGTTGCTCCCAAATGACACAGAAATAAAAATAAAGGATGCACTATTCTTTCCGAATTCCAATAGAAACTTTCTAAGTTTCAAGGACATCCGTTTAAATGAATTCCATCTGGAAACAACAAATGTAAACGAAAAAGAAATTTTGTATGTAACGTCTTAAGAAAAAGGAGTAAAATACATAATTGAACGTTTTGAGAGCCTTTTAGCAGGCCTCTACAATACAAAGATTCGGAGAGATGAAGCTAATTCAACAGAGCACTTGAAGTGCCCGACATCAGCCAAGTTTTTACTTTGACATGATTGACTTGGCCACCCTGTATCAGTGATGATGCACTGCATCTTATCTCAATCCTATGAGCATAACTCGAAGAACCAAAAAATTCTTCAGAAGGGAGAATTCCCTCGCATCCCTAGCTATAAGGGAAAACTAATTACAAGTTCATCTCTACTAAAAATTGACACATAATCTCCACGCTTCCTCAAAAGAATATAAGGAGATAGATATGAAGAGATCCACCATCCCTAGTGGGCTATTTCGGTACTTTATGGTACTGATAAATGTATCCTCAAAATATTCGTATGTGTGTCTACTTTTGGCCAGCAACCTAGCTTTTCCAAAGCTACTGGCACAAATAATAAAGTTGCGGGCGCATTTTCCAGACAACCAAATAAAGAAAATACGTCTGGATAATGCTGTCAAATTTACTTCCCGGTCATTTCAAGAGTACTGCCAAGCAACGTGAATTGAAATTGAACTTCTAGTGCCACATGTTCATACCTAAAATGAGTTGGCAAAGTCACTGATCAAAAGACTCCAATGGATTGCACGTTCATTGTTAATGAAATCCTAGTTGCCGGTGGATGCAGGTGGACATGTAATTTTGCATGCTGCATCATTAATAAAAATAAGACCATCTGTAGGTCAGAGTCTCTCTCCAATGCAACTTGTGTATGAAATGACACCGAACATTTCTCACTTGAGAATCTTCGGTTGCGCAGTTTACATCCCCATTGCACCACCACAGAGGACAAAAATGAGTCCTTAATGCCGCCTATGTATCTATGTCGGGTTTGACTCACACTCAATTATAAGATACCTAGAACTGCAACCGGTGGATGCATTTAAGGCACGTCTTGAAGACTGTGAATTTGATGAAACGAGTTTCCCCAAAATGGGCCCAGATACTGAAAAATCTGGAGCGAATCAAATTATATCGTGGGATACAAAAACTATGACCCACTATGATCCGATAATGAAACAATGTGAAGATGAGATCTGAAGATCCTCCACATACAGAACACTGTTCACCAGTTACCGGACTCATTTACTGACAACCAGAAGATTGTCAGATCACACATCCCTCCAACAAATACTCCAGCAAGGATTGACATCACCGAGAATGGATGCAATCCACCAGCAACAGAAGTGGCTGTCTCTCAACAGAAAAGAGGCAGATCACTAGGCTCCAAGGACAGAAATCCAAAAAAAGAAAGAAAAAACTCCGAGAGACCTTGAGACAATACTATCACATGACAATGAGCTCATGTGCACACCCTCACCCTCCCGGAATCCACTACAGAGGAAATGCTGGGAAAAACTAAAATGAAAGTAAACATTGTACGTACGGGGGAGGTGTTAGACAGAAAGAACATAATTGTCGATAATATATTCACGTATCATATTGCCACATATATTGCAAAAGAGATGATACTTATAAAATATCGTTCCATACTCCGTTGCTAAAATGCAAAAGTAGAGATTGGCCAAATATGAAATGAGGCAATAAAAGATGAGCTGGACTCTCTTATGAAACGTGAAGTGTTCGGATCTGAAGTCCAGACACCAAAAGGTATCAACCCTATGGGTAAAATAAGTATTGCACACATAAGAAAAAATAAGTACAAAATTGTCACGCTCCGCTTCCCTAAAATGGAGGCGAGACGTGAAAAGGTCCGCACAAACGTGGAGCTGTGAAGCTACACGCCTGATAAGCGTCAATAAAACATATGCAGGTCCCTGTAACCACGAGTAGAACAAGATAATAACACAAGGAGAAACAAAAATAAAATCCCAAATCTCAGCAATGTCCGAACATTAAAATTAAGTTCAACATCCAGAAAAGCCACCAGGCTAAAAGAAAGAGTCTAGGCCCAAAACATGGCCAACAAAAGCCAACACGGCACAAAGTATTGGTGCTACGCACCGACAACAAAAGCAGTCTAAACAACAACACAAACAGTCTCTACGACTGATTGCCCGTGTCCTTAAACTCCTCGATGAACGCGGGCTCTGACTCAGCGTCAGCGAACACCACGTCCTCAGCAGCAACCTCAGGCTCAGGATCTAACATGTGTCACCCAAAAGAGTAAAGGGGCACATGTCAGCAAGTCTAAAAGACTCGGGCAAGGAAACGAAAGTGAAGGCAAACTAGCAACCTAGAAGTTCTAGTATGATGCATAATATGGCAAGTATAGTATGAAAGTGACAAGTAAAGGGAAGTACAAGTAGCAAGTAGCAAGTATGGCATGGATAACAAGTTTTACAAGTATAAACACGGACAAGTACAAGTCAAGTAAATCACGTCAAGTGAACACGTCAAGTAAACAAGTTGTGCACAGAGATTTCGTCTGCTGGCTAGAGTGGCTGATCGGGTCAACTCGTAAGCTCAGGTGACCGCTTATCCCTACCCCTCCACGTGTATCGAGCCATGGCATTACCCCCGAACACGGAATGCTCGCTTCTGGATCACGAGCCAGGAAGTGTATTTGGCATAGGGTTGTGCCCGCTAAAAAGCAGGTGCCTAGCCTGGCCTAGGGTTATGCCTGCAACGCAGGTGCCTAACCGGAAACAAGTAGATCGGGCATTGGCTATCGACCAACACACGTGGCCCGCTTCTGGAACACGAGCGAGGAAACACAAGTATTGTAGCGTGTGCTACGAATGCGACATTCAACATGGATAGCATGGATGACATGTCGAGTTATAATGCAATGCGTACAGTTATAGTATTAAAACGTGACAGATAAGATGCAAACAATTAAGGAAGTCGATCTAGCCTCGTTGTCAAGCTAGATCTTGAAATTGCGCCTAGGCGGGTATCAGTTCGTCGCCTAGTCTCTTTTACGCCTACAACAAGATAATGGCATAATACATGGCCTAAATCACTAGTGGCAAGTTTCACTTGCCTAGCACCAAGGATGACGATCAACGAGGCACGTCACAAAATGTTAGACTACGGAGATGAGATCGCTGCCAGGCAAAACAACATCAGAACAATATCTCTAATATCCATTTTGTTAGGGTTTAACAAAAATCACAAAGTGGGTTATGAGAATATTTAAAGGATCGATTCACTACCGTATTGTAGCGGAAGAACGATGCCGAGCAAGCACGGCAACAGAAGAACGATCCGGAGAACTAGGGCTCAGATCTGGAAACGGGGAGAAAATCTGGAGAAATGGGATTTTGTGGGGTTTTGGGGGTTGGAGGCGGCCTAAAGCATGGTGGCCGGCCTAAATGGAGAGGGAGAGGGGCTCTTGAGGAAGGAGGAATGGCTAGAGGAAGGTTGGGGAAGATCAGAGGTCAATGGGGTAAGGAAATGGCCAAGAGAAGAGAAAGAAAGAAAGAAAAATGATTGGGGTATAAATAGGAAAAGTTGCGGCGGCTGGGCAAACCCTAGGTTTACGACAGCGGTTAGTCGGTCAAAGAAGAGTTGTTGACCGACTAGTTCGAGAACTAGTCAGTCGGTAGACCAACTGTGACCGACTAAAAGCAAACAGTAACTCAGGTCGTCAAAATGGTCAATGAATTAGTCGGTTAAAGAACAATGGCTGATCGACTAGTTTGCAACCTAGTCGGTCGAAAGACGTTCTTAGACCGACTATCGATAAACAGTAACATAGGTGAAATTTCTCAAAGGAACTAGTCGGTCTGAGAGCAAGTTCTGACCGACTAGTTTCACATCTAGTCGGTCGGTGGTTGTTCTTAGACCGACTAAGAGTAAACAGTAACTTCTGAATTATTGATGTAATGAACTAGTCGGTTTGAGAAGAGTTCCTGACCGACTAGATTCGAATCTAGTCGGTTGGTACCCCTTCTTGAACCAACTAAAGTGCACAAAAAGTGCTGAATTGAAGCGCGAAGCTTCGGGAAGATTTCTATAGCTTCTAAGATCACTCTAACTCTAAAATATGAGCGATTTGAAGTTCGTCATGAGTGACTTACTCCAAGATCAACGATTCTAAGGAAGAAGCTAGAAAATCACAACGAAACGAACGAAAACGAAAGCTACGGAGACGAAAACCACACATAAGGAGAAAATCCTCCAAAACATATATATAATATAGATAATCCAAATACATGAAAAACCAGTCGTTACATCCTCCACAACTTAAGAAAAATTCCGTCCTCGGAATTTCCCAACACTCACGTGTCCGGGAACAAAAGTGGGTAATGCTCTCGCATCTCATCCTCTCTCTCCCAAGTAGACTCTCCTGGCGAGCCGTGTCGCCACATCACCCTCACAAGATTGACAACCTTGTTCCGGAGTGACTTCTGATGCCTGTCCAAAATCTGCACTAGCTGCTGGTCATACGTCATATCAGGGCGAACGGTGATCTCCGAGGAATCCACAGCATGAGATGGGACACTGATGTATTGACGAAGCTGCGACACATGGAAAACATTGTGAACTCCTTCCAAAGATGGCGGCAAGGCTAAGCGGTAGGCTACCTCGCCAACTCTCTCCAGAACGTCAAACTGTCCAATGTATCGCGGGCTCAACTTCCCTCGCTTCCCAAAGCGAATCACACCACGATTCGGGGAAATCTTTAAGAACACATGGTCGCCTGGCTGAAACTCCAAAGGACGGCGTTTAGCATCTGCCCAATGCTTAAAACGGTCCTGAGCAATCCTCAGCCTCTCCCGAATGTTCCTGACAATGTCCACGGCCTCCACAATCATCTCAGGTCCCAACAGCTCCCGATCACCAACGTCATCCCAACTCAATGGTGATCTACATTTCCTCCCATAAAGCGCGGCGAAAGGCGCCATGCCAATACTCGCCTGGAAGCTGTTGTTGTAAGAGAACTCCACCAGATGTAGATGGTCCTCCCACAAACCCTTGAAATCCAACATGCACGCCCTCAGCATGTCCTCCAAGATCTGAATCGTCCTCTCGGACTGGCCATCCGTTTGCGGATGGTACGCCGTGCTAAAACTCAGACGCGTACCCAAACTCTTCTGCAAACTCTGCCAGAACTGAGATGTGAACCTCGTGTCTCTGTCCGACAAGATACTCACAGGGACTCCGTGAAGTCGCACGATCTCCTGCATAATTCACGTTACATCACTATCTAAACTAGGAAAAGGAAATAGAAACGGAGAGTAAAAGAATTTACCTCCATGTATCTCCTCGCTAGCGCCTCAGTGGACTGCCCTACTCGGAATGGAATAAAGTGCTCGGATTTGGTCAATCGATCTACGATCACCCAAATCGCGTCATTCTGCTTCGGACTCCGAGGTAGTCCAGTCACGAAATCTATAGTGATGTGTTGCTACTTCCACTCCGAAATCGGAAGCGGTTGTAGCAACCTTGTCGTACGCTGATGCTCCGCCTTTACATGCTGGCAAACCAAGCACTTGGCCACACTCTGAGCCACACTCCTCTTCATACCATGCCACCAAAAGTTCAGACGAAGATCCTTGTACATCTTGGTGCCACCAGGATGCACAGAATACGGCGAACTGTGTGCCTCCACCAACAACTCCTCTCTGATATCCCCAGCTGGCACACACAACCTAGCTCCAAACCTCAGCGAGCTATCCTCATGCATCAAAAAGTTAGTCCACAGACAGGCTTCTACCTGCTCCCGAATCTTCACCAGCTTCGGATCTCCAGCCTGACCGGCCTTGATTCTATCCACGATCGTCGACTGTATCTACATACACATCAACGAAGAAGCTTCTCCAGGAAGAACGATCTCAACACCAGACCCGTAAAAATCCTGCTGCAATCTCCACTGCGAAGTCAACATCATCACCGCTGGAAGCCTACTCAGCGCATCATGAACCACATTCACCTTGCCAGGGTGATACTGCAAATCAATCTCATAATTCGCCATGAGTTCCAACCATCGACGTTGTCGCATGTTGAGCTCCTTCTGAGTAAAAATATACTTCAAGCTTTTGTGATCGGTGAAGATCTTCATTTTCTCACTCAGCAGGAAGTGCCTCCAAATCTTGAGCGCAAACACGACAGCAGCCAACTCCAAATCATGCGTCGGGTAATTCTTCTCATGAGTCTTAAGCTGACGCGAAGCATACGCCACAACATGCCCGTGCTGATGCAACACACAACCGAGACCCTTGCCAGAAGCATTGCAAAAGATCTCAAATCCTCCACTGCGATCAGGCACAACAAGAATAGGGGCAGTCGTCAACCTCTCTCTCAGAACGCCAAAAGCATTCTCACAATCACCCGACCAAACAAAAGGTACATCCTTCCGCGTTAATCTGGTCATCGGCTCAGCAATACGTGAAAAGTCCTTAATGAAGCGCCGATAGTAACCAGCAAGCCCAAGGAAACTCCGGATCTCAGATGCTGACTGCGGAACATGCCACTCTCTGATGGCCCTAATCTTCTCGGGATCCACTGAAATACCATCTCCAGATACCACATGCCCCAGAAAAGCAACTCGGTCCAGCCAAAACTCGCACTTCGAAAACTTAGCATACAACCGATGCTTCCTCAAAATCTCCAATACTGTCCTCAAGTGCGAGGCATGCTCCTCCTCCGACTTTGAATAGATCAGAATGTCGTCAATAAAGATAACGACAAACTTATCCAAAAAGTCATAAAGATCAGATTCATCAGATTCATGAAAACTGCGGGTGCATTGGTTACACCGAAGGGCATAACCACAAACTCGTAGTGTCCATACTTCGTCCTGAATGCTGTCTTCGGACCATCTTCCTTCTTCACCTTCAGCTGATGATAACCACTCCTCAGATCCAACTTCGAAAACACCCTCGAACCTCCAAGCTGATCAAAAATATCATCGATGCGAGGCAACGGGTATTTATTCTTGACGATCACCGCATTCAGCTCCCTGTAGTCCACGCACATGCGACGCGAACCATCCTTCTTCTTTACCAGCAGCACCGGTGCTCCCCACGGAGACACACTAGGATTGACATAACCCTTCTGCAAAAGCTCATCCAGCTGCTTCCGCAATTCCTCCAACTCAGCGGGTGCCATACGATAAGGCACTTTCGAAATCGGCTGCGCTCCCGGAATAAGATCAATCAAAAACTCGAGAGCTCGATCGGGTGGTAATCCAGACATCTCCTCGGGGAAGACGTCATCGAAGTCCCGCACAACCGCTGGCCTCTCCAGCTCCATCTGCATAGCCACAAACTCCACCGGCCTGGCCCGAAATCTGACAGGACCAAGCGAACTGCTACCTCGGCTGAACTCGAATACTGGATGTCCGGGAATCTCGAACACCACCTTCTTCCTCCGACAGTCGATCGTAGCATAGAAGCTCGCAAGCCAATCCATCCCAAGGACCGCATCGTAGTTGATGATGTTGTGGACAATAAAATCAGCGTAAAGCTCATGTCCACAGACCACCAACGGGCAAGAATTGCAACCACGATGCACCGAGATCACGCCATTCCCTGTAACGATATTCCAACTCTTGGAAAGAGGGGACGTCGACAAGGAATGCTTCTCCACGAAGCTCCGAGAAATAATGCACATCGATGCACCTGAGTCAAAGGGGACTCGTGCAGGAAATGTGCAAACCAGAATCACACCTAACAAGCAATCTAACAATCAGATCCTATTCTAGCAAACAATCATGTACAAGCAAACAACATAATCTAACAAACAAAACTAACTAAGAAGGACAGCTAGTTTGAGGATTACCTGCGATAACCTCATCCACAGCCATGCTCTCCACCTCGGTCATCAGAAAAGCCTGCCTCCTCGGTGGAAAAGCCTGCTGAAAAGCATGCCTCTGTGGCACAAGAGCTGCTCCACGTCCAGCAGGAACAGGCGCTCTCTGCTGCAACGGCTGTGCTGCAACAGGTGCCCTCCAAGGCTGCTTCGACTTCGAGCAGTCCTTCATGATATGGGTAGGATCTCCACAGACAATACACTGGCCCAGGAATCTCCTACACTGATCTTTGATATGCCCGGTCTTGCCGCAGAAATGGCAAGTCTTCTGAATAGGCCATCCTGGCCTCTTGAACTGCACCGGCTGATTAGGCTTGAAACCAGGCCTAACCACCGCTCTGGCATGCTCCACAGGCCTCTACCCAGCACCAAAAACATGTCCTCTCCTCTGGCTCAGGTTCAGCTCCTGCCTCCTCGCAGCTACCAGAACCTTCTGATAAGATTCCAGATCAGAGGAAGACACGAAACTCTGAAGCTCCAAAGCAAGTCCCTGCAGGAACCTCTGAGCCCTCTCATTAGCATCCTGCACCATCTTCGGTGCGAACCGACTCAGCCTGGTGAACTCCTGGTGGTACTGGTCCATCGTCAAGCTCCCTTGCTCAGATCAATAAAGCGCTGCAGCATCTCCTTCCTAGCAGCCTTCGAAAAGAACTCCTCATCGAACCTGGACTTAAAGGTAGCCCAAGCTATCGGCTCCACCAGCATCTTCTCTTCCGCATCACACCAGTTCCGAGCATTATCCTTGAGTTGCCTCTTCGCCAGATCAACCCATCCAGCCGGGCTGATCTTCGTCATCTTCAAATTATCCTCTATGTTCCGAATCCACTCATCGGCAGCTAGAGGACCCTCAGACCCATCAAAATAAGCGGGACCCAGCTCCCGAAATTGCTTCGCTCCCGGCTCGGAGCGAGGGGCATCCTGGATTGCCCGAGCAGCTCGAGCAACTGGAGCATTCTGGACTTGCAGGAGCACGCCCTGCTGCACCTGCATCATCTGAAGCATCATCCGCATCATCTCCCCATTGGTGAGCTCCCGCTCAGGCTCCTCGTCATGAGGGGGCGCGCTACCACCACCACGGGTAAATCGCCTTCCTGCCATCTAATGACACAGAAAACAAAACAGATTAGACTCATAGCTTATGACTCGGATGTCGAACTTAGTTTATTGGACATTCTAATATTATTATCGTTATTCTGATAATCGCAGTTACAGAAGAGTGACCTGCATGGGCTACCAACAAAACCTGTCACGCCCTGCTTCCCTAAAATGGAGGCGAGATGTGAAAAGTTCCGCACAAACGTGGAGCTGTGAAGCTACACACCTGATAAGCGTCAATAAAACATATGCAGGTCCCTGTAACCACGAGCAGAACAAGATAATAACACAAGGAGATACAGAAATAAAATCCCAAATCTCAGCAATGTCCGAACATTAAAATTAAGTTCAACATCCAGAAAAGCCACCTGGCTAAAAGAAAGAGTCTATGCCCAAAACATGGCCAACAAAAGCCAACACGGCACAAAGTATTGGTGCTACGCACCGACAACAAAAGCAGTCTAAACAACAACACAAACAGTCTCTACGACTGATCGCCCGTGTCCTCAAACTCCTCGATGAACACGGGCTCTGACTCAGCGTCAGCGAACACCACGTCCTCAGCAGCAACCTCAGGCTCAGGATCTAACATGTGTCACCCAAAAGAGTAAAGGGGAACATGTCAGCAAGTCTAAAAGACTCGGACAAGGAAACGAAAGTGAAGGCAAACTAACTGATGGAAATTGAATTCCACCCCCCAAGTGATTTTGATGATGAGCACACCAAATGAATGTTTAGTGTACTAACTACACTACACTTTAAGTATGCAGATTTTGTGAAGCTCTACTAATACTCCAAGAAGCACGCATCAATACTCCACGACAAAGACGAACATGGCTAAACTCAAGTGATGAAGCTCAAGCTCAACCAAAACAAGAAGCTCAAAGAGAAGCTCATCTTCACTTCATCAAGTTGACTAAACTGCCGAAGACATGTTCAGAATCTAGTGTGAGTGTGTCGTGTCTTTTAGGGTATTTGTCAAAGCCATATCAAATAGACAACACACACACACACAAATGATTTCGAAATAATTTTTAACTATCTTCAAAAATAGTTTTCAAGAGCTTTTCTAGTCACTTCATAATTCTCGTAGTGAAACTCCACGCACCCTGGAGCTAACTACCCTTTTGACTAGAACAACAGGAAAAACTCCTCTGGGAGTCGACTACCAAAAGTAGGGAGTCGACTACTTCTCAGGGATGAAAATTTTCTAGATTCCTCTGGGAGTCGACTACCTATAGAGGGAGTCGACTACCTGCTGGAAATTTTCAGACGTTTTGAATTTGAATTTTAAAATCTTTTGAGCAATTTACTCCGAAATTTTTGGGACAAAAGTCAAACGAAATTTGAAATTCAAATCTCAGTTTTTCCCTATAAATAGAGCTTAATTCTTTTGTGAAAAATACAACATTGAAAATCAAAAATTCGTAAAAGCTCTCGTGAATCAAAGCTCTCTAATTTTTCTCTCTAGCCAGTTTAATTTCAGTTTTTGATCTTGCAATATTTTCCCAATTCGTTTGAAGATCATATTATTATTTTCTATTGGCTAAATTGTTTTTTTCAAAATCCTCTCTATTATTTCTCTTTAATTTTATTTGAAGGATTTTTTGAAAAAGCTCTAGATCACAAAGAACTTATCTCGTATCTTTGTGTGATCTAGACTATCATTCTATTAAGCCACTACACAATTGTCTATCTTTTGATTGGCTATAGAATCGGGTGTATTTTCAATCTCTATCATTTATTGTAGAGTATTGAACATATCTCTTATTGTGTTAATTGTTGGAACACTAGACAAGTCTAGTTGTTGCCAGTTGGAAAGTCCTCGGTTTGTGAGGCAAGTGTAAAACCCTAGACAAGTCTAGGTGTTGCGTTCGGAAATCCTGGTCAAGTCTAGGTCATTGGAAATCCTAACAAGTGAAGTTAGGTGCTTGTATTTGCCAAGGCAGATAGTGGAAATCTCGTACCGGATTGGTCGGGGACTGGACGTACCCGGGTTGCGGGGAACCAGGATAAAATCCTTTTGTTTGCGATTGTTGATCTGTGTTTGATTATCTTTACATTTATATCTTCTATTTACAGCAAAGATCAATTTTATCTATATACACTGAAATTCATATTTATAATCTTATTTGTCCTAACATATTCTCTGGGAGTCGACTACCGCTCATAAGGAGTCGACTACCTGCTGTGAAATTTCGTTGTGTACTTTAAAATTATATTGTTGATTAAGAACCAAGCGTAGATCACTCTACTTGGTTTCTTAGGCAACGTTAGAAGGAATTTATTTGTGTTATTATCGTTGAGCGAAAAAGTTTTAGTATTTGATCAACACTATTCAACCCCCCCTTCTAGTGTTGCTTGCCATCCACAGGATCCAACACTTGGTATTAGAGCAAGGCTACAATAGTGATGGCGTCAACATCTTTTCACTCCGAAGGACTGAACACCATGCGACCACCTCTATTCAACGGAACCAACTACGCCAGCTGGAAGATCCGAATGAAGACTCACCTAGAGTCATTGGACATTGAAGCATGGACTATCACCAAAGTCCCGTACATCGCACCCACCGACGTTGAGTTTGGAAAATGGTCTATCGATGACAAGAAGAGAGCTAATCTCAATGCAAAAGCAATGAATGCCTTGTTTTGCGCTGTTACAGGAAATGAGTTCAATCGAGTCTCCCGATATGAGACAGCACATCAAATTTGGCATACTCTTCAGGTAAGTCACGAAGGTACAGAAAAGGTAAAAGAATCTCGTATAAATGTATTACATTCAAAATTCGAAACTTTTAAAATGGAAGAAGGAGAGAGTATCACTGATGTGAATACTCGTTTTACTAACATTACAAATGAGCTTGCAGGACTAGGAAAGAAACTTTCCGAGTATGAACATGTAATGAAGATACTAAGATCCCTCCGACCCGAATGGAAGGGAAAGACCACGGCCATTCGAGAAGCTCATAATGTAAAGGACCTCACCATCGAAGAACTGATGGGAAATCTCATGGCATATGAGATCGAGCTTGAAGAAGACAAGAAAATCGAAGAAAAACCAAAGAAGAAAAATCTTGCATTCAAATCTCAAGAAGAAGATTCCGACTACACGGACAAAGAAGATCACATCGCGTTCATCTCAAAGAACTTTAAAGAGTTCATCACAAGTAAGTATGGAAAACGATCTTTTAGACCCACTAACGGTATTATTTGTTTTGGTTGCAATAAACCAGGGCATGTCAAGAGAGATTGTCCATTGGAAAGAAACAACCGTGATTCCAGAGATCGTGGGAAGAACAAAGAGAATAATGAAAGACGAACCAATACAAGAAACAAGTTTCGACGACCAAAGAAAGAAGCCTATGCAGCCTTTGATCAGAGCGACGATTCTTCATCCGACGAATCCTCAGACGAAGATAATGATGAAAGAAGAGAGACGGCACATATGTGTTTCATGGCATCTACATCCTCCAAGGTAAGCTCGCATCATGATTCATCTAGCGACAATGAGACATCGTCAAGCGATGATGAAGACTTGGACTATAGGGGAGCATATAAAGAGCTATGCAAAATGCATGAAAAGCTCATTAAAGAACATAGAAAAACACTTAGAATTGCTAAAAGAGAGACTAAGGAAAAAGAAGAAGTCATTAAAGAAAACAGTCTTCTTAAAGAGAAAAATGATCTTTTACAAAAGGATATTTTGCTAGTAAATGAAAAGGTTGAAAGTCTTAATAATCTTCTCGTATCCGTCAAAGATAAATACGACGCTACGATGAAAATTATTGAGAATTTCAATAAAGGAAAAGGGAAGCTAGATAATATAATAGATAATCAAAAAGCTTCATCTAGCAAAACCGGACTTGGCTATGATTCACATCATACCAAGAAACGGGTTAAGCACACTAGGATACATCATGCTAACGATAATGTTTTAAGCATCTGGGTACCAAAGAGATTATCTGATCAGCAAAAAGAAAGGTACGACACTAACTTTGTTCAACAGATTCATTTTAACAAAAATTATAAGTATATTGTTCATGAAGGAACTAAACCGTATTGGGTTTGGTTTCCTAAAGACTAACTCCTCGGACTCAAAACCAAAGAGTACCATAAAACGCTTATTTTTCAGGTGCTCTAAAAAGGAGGAAAACAATGAAGAAAATTCAGGAAGTCAAACGGCTGAATCAGAACAAATGCTTTTATTCTTTTTATATTTATATAATTATGAGTTAAAATGAGTTAATTTGTATGTATGATTGTGTTTTATTGCTAAAAATATTCCTTGTTAAAAGAGCTCGTTCAACCTGGACCAAACTTTCTCCGAAATGAGAAAACGACTCTACACAGCAGGGAGTCGACTACCTACAGGAGGGAGTCGACTACCAGTGCGTAAAATTCTGGGTTGCCTTTTTTTTACTAACTCCTATTGGGTTCTATTTGAGTGGATGGGTCAAGATCCGTTAAGTCAACTTACCCACTAAGCCCAAAACCCATCCTAGCCACCCAAATCTAGATCTATTGGCTCTTACTTCTCTTCATCTCTTCACTTCATCAAACAAAACCCCAAGAAAACCCTAGAGGTAGCCGACTACCTCCCTTTCCCCTCTCCTCTCTTGAGTTTTCATCTTGGAGCTTGGACTTTTGGAGCAATTTTTTTTTCATCTTCCTTCAAATTTACTCAAGGTAAAATTTTTTTTTTACTTCCATGAACTTTATTATTTCATTTCTCTTGGTTATCTAGTAGTGTAAAAATATATTTTTGTTGTTTTACTCTATCTAGATGCCTTTCAAAGGAGCTTTCCCTAAGAAGAGAAAAATTGCTACTGCTAATGTTGATTCTGAGAAAGAAATCATCCTACCCTATCTCTTCAAATTAACTACCTATGAACATTTTGTTAAAGTTTCTAAGAAACCAATCTTGCATGAAAGATTTGTCAAACTTAATGATGTTATCAATTACGGTATTGACAGTCAGATAGATTTCCAAAACTTAGCAAATTTGTTCTCCTCTGAAAATGTGTATCTTTGTTATCCTAGGCTTGTTCATCTCTTTTATGCAAACATGGATTATGATCTCGTGAAAAGTCGTTTCATTACTAAGGTTCTGGATACCAAACTTGCAATAACTGTAAAATCCCTAGGTGAAGCCCTAGGAATCCCATACTCCGGTATGATCCTTGACAAAATTGAGATGACTGACGAGAATACCCTAGAGAGAATGTATCTGCCTGGTAAACACTTTCAGACTAAACTTCCTTGTAGCCATCTTCGCTATCCGACGAGAATCTTAGCTAATATTCTGTCGTATAACATAACTCAAAAATCTGGGAGTCATGCTATCCTTTCTGAAAAACAAGCTAAATGCATTTATGCCATTCTTGGTAACATTCGTGTGAATTGGGCTAAATTTATCATGGATTCCATCCTACTTTCAGCTTCATCTGACAGACCTTCCTCCACTCTTTCTCATGGGCACTATCTGACCATTCTATTCATTAGCTTTAACGTGCCTTTGGATCATGAAACAACCATTCTAGAACCTGCCCGTGTCTTTGATGTTCATGCTCTTGGGAGAATGAATCTCCATCATGACCTTGATGAGAATGTCCCTGAAGAACAAATCGCCACCGAAGGAGGATCATCATCTTCAAGGCGAGGTAAGAAGGTTGTTATTTCAGATTCAGATGAAGAAAGTGAAGAAGAAGAAAAAGAAAGCGGCGCGGAAGAAGAAGAAGTTCCTGCTTACATCCTTGAACTTCAGGAGATGCTCCTGAAAAAGATTGGAAAATTGAAGATCTCACAGGAGAAAGGATTTGAAGATCTCAATCAAAAGGTGGACGACCTCAAGGAGATCGTCGTGAAAAGCAACAAGATGACTGAGGAGACGCTTGTTATGATCCTTGAAGAGATCAAGGAACTGAAAAAGAACAGCGGTCATCCTTAGCCTCATGAACTTCTCTTTCAAAACAATGGTTCTCTTTTCAAAAACAATGTTTTTTTAAACTATGGTTTGTAATAACTCTTATTGTGTGATGCTAGCTACTATGAAGTTATCTACTATGCCATACTTAGTTATTCCTATGAACTAACATCTCCATTGCAGGCATATGAAATTGAATTCCTCTTATTTTTAATGATCCGTAGAAATTACTTTTTTATTTTTGTTGATGACAAGGGGGAGAAAAATATATAATGCAAAAATGTGAATTGTATTTCTAATAGCTTCGATGCAGGGGGAGAACCGCATCAAAGCAGGGGGAGTAAGTATACTTGAAATATTATTCATATTCATGTCTTGCTTCAAATTTTGCATTTGGGTGTCATCATCAAAAAGGGGGAGAGTGATGGAAATTGAATTCCACCCCCAAGTGATTTTGATGATGAGCACACCAAATGAATGTTTAGTGTACTAACTACACTACACTTTAAGTATGCAGATTTTGTGAAGATCTACTAATACTCCAAGAAGCACGCATCAATACTCCACGACAAAGACGAACATGGCTAAACTCAAGTGATGAAGCTCAAGCTCAACCAAAACAAGAAGCTCAAAGAGAAGCTCATCTTCACTTCATCAAGTTGACTAAACTGCCGAAGACATGTTCAGAATCTAGTGTGAGTGTGTCGTGTCTTTTAGGGTATTTGTCAAAGCCATATCAAATAGACAACACACACACACACAAATGATTTCGAAATAATTTTTAACTATCTTCAAAAATAGTTTTCAAGAGCTTTTCTAGTCACTTCATAATTCTCGTAGTGAAACTCCACGCACCCTGGAGCTAACTACCCTTTTGACTAGAACAACAGGAAAAACTCCTCTGGGAGTCGACTACCAAAAGTAGGGAGTCGACTACTTCTCAGGGATGAAAATTTTCTAGATTCCTCTGGGAGTCGACTACCTATAGAGGGAGTCGACTACCTGCTGGAAATTTTCAGACGTTTTGAATTTGAATTTTAAAATCTTTTGAGCAATTTACTCCGAAATTTTTGGGACAAAAGTCAAACGAAATTTGAAATTCAAATCTCAGTTTTTCCCTATAAATAGAGCTTAATTCTTTTGTGAAAAATACAACATTGAAAATCAAAAATTCGTAAAAGCTCTCTAATTTTTCTCTCTAGCCAGTTTAATTTCAGTTTTTGATCTTGCAATATTTTCCCAATTCGTTTGAAGATCATATTATTATTTTCTATTGGCTAAATTGTTTTTTTCAAAATCCTCTCTATTATTTCTCTTTAATTTTATTTGAAGGATTTTTTGAAAAAGCTCTAGATCACAAAGAACTTATCTCGTATCTTTGTGTGATCTAGACTATCATTCTATTAAGCCACTACACAATTGTCCATCTTTTGATTGGCTATAGAATCGGGTGTATTTTCAATCTCTATCATTTATTGTAGAGTATTGAACAAATCTCTTATTGTGTTAATTGTTGGAACACTAGACAAGTCTAGTTGTTGCCAGTTGGAAAGTCCTCGGTTTGTGAGGCAAGGGTAAAACCCTAGACAAGTCTAGGTGTTGCGTTCGGAAATCCTGGTCAAGGCTAGGTCGTTGGAAATCCTAACAAGTGAAGTTAGGTGCTTGTATTTGCCAAGGCAAATAGTGGAAATCTCGTACCGGATTGGTCGGGGACTGGACGTACCCGGGTTGCGGGGAACCAGGATAAAATCCTTTTGTTTGCGATTGTTGATCTGTGTTTGATTATCTTTACATTTATATCTTCTATTTACAGCAAAGATCAATTTTATCTATATACGCTGAAATTCATATTTATAATCTTATTTGTCCTAACATATTCTCTGGGAGTCGACTACTGCTCATAAGGAGTCGACTACCTGCTGTGAAATTTCGTTGTGTACTTTAAAATTATATTGTTGATTAAGAACCAAGCGTAGATCACTCTACTTGGTTTCTTAGGCAACGTTAGAAGGAATTTATTTGTGTTATTATCGTTGAGCGACAAAGTTTTAGTATTTGATCAACACTATTCAACCCCCCTTCTAGTGTTGCTTGCCATCCACAGGATCCAACACTAACAACCTAGCAGTTCTAGTATGATGCATAACATGGCAAGTATAGTATGGAAGTGACAAGTAAAGGGAAGTACAAGTAGCAAGTAGCAAGTATGGCATGGATAACAAGTTTTACAAGTATAAACACGGACAAGTACAAGTCAAGTAAATCACGTCAAGTAATCACGTCAAGTAAACAAGTTGTGCACAGAGATTTCGTCTGCTGGCTAGAGTGGCTGATCGGGCCAACTCGTAAGCTCAGGTGACCGCTTATCCCTACCCCTCCACGTGTATCGAGCCATGGCATTACCCCCGAACACGGAATGCTCGCTTCTGGATCACGAGCCAGGAAGTGTATTTGGCATAGGGTTGTGCCCGCTAAAAAGCAGATGCCTAGCCTAGCCTAGGGTTATGCCTGCAACGTAGGTGCCTAGCCAGAAACAATTAGATCGGGCATTGGCTATCAACCAACACACGTGGCCCGCTTCTGGAACACGAGCCAGGAAACACAAGTATTGTAGCATGTGCTACGAATGCGACATTCAACATGGATAGCATGGATGACATGGCGAGTTATAATGCAATGCGTACAGTTATAGTATTAAAACGTGACAGATAAGATGCAAATAATTAAGGAAGTCGGATCTAGCCTCGTTGTCAAGCTAGATCCTGAAATTGCGCCTAGGTGGGTATCATTTCGTCGCCTAGTCTCTTTTACGTCTACAACAAGATAATGGCCTAAGACATGGCCTAAATCACTAGTGGCAAGTTTCACTTGCCTAGCACCAAGGATGACGATCAACGAGGCACGTCACAAAATGTTAGACTACGGAGATGAGATCGCTGCCATGGCAAAACAACATCAGAACAATATCTCTAATATCCATTTTGTTAGGGTTTAACAAAAATCACAAAGTGGGTTATGAGAATATTTAAAGGATCGATTCACTACCATGTTAGAGCGGAAGAACGATGCCGAGCAAGCACGGCAACGGAAGAACGATCCGGAGAACTAGGGCTCAGATCTGGAAACCGGGAGAAAATCTGGAGAAATGGGATTTTGTGGGGTTTTGGGGGTTGGAGGCGGCCTAAAGCATGGTGGCCGGCCTAAATGGAGAGGGAGAGGGGCTCTTGAGGAAGGAGGAATGGCTAGAGGAAGGTTGGGGAAGATCAGAGGTCAAGGGGGAAAGGAAATGGCCAAGAGAAGAGAAAGAAAGAAAGAAAAACGATTGGGGTATAAATAGGAAAAGTTGCGGCGGCTGGGTAAACCCTAGGTTTACGACAGCGGTTAGTCGGTCAAAGAAGAGTTGTTGACCGACTAGTTCGAGAACTAGTCGGTCGGTAGACCAACTGTGACCGACTAAAAGCAAACAGTAACTCAGGTCGTCAAAATGGTCAATGAATTAGTCGGTTAAAGATCAATGGCTGACCGACTAGTTTGCAACCTAGTCGGTCGAAAGACGTTCTTAGACCGACTAACGATAAACAGTAACTTAGGTGAAATTTATCAAAGGAACTAGTCGGTCTGAGAGCAAGTTCTTACCGACTAGTTTCACATCTAGTCGGTCGGTGGTTGTTCTTAGACCGACTAAGAGTAAACAGTAACTTCTGAATTATTGATGTAATGAACTAGTCGGTTTGAGAAGAGTTCCTGACCGACTAGATTCCAATCTAGTCGGTTGGTACCCCTTCTTGAACCAACTAAAATGCACAAAAAGTGCCGAATTGAAGCGCGAAGCTTCGGAAAGATTTCTATAGCTTCTAAGATCACTCTAACTCTAAAATATGAGCGATTTGAAGTTTGTCATAAGTGACTTACTCCAAGATCAACGATTCTAAGGAAGAAGCTAGAAAATCACAACGAAACGAACGAAAACGAAAGCTACGGAGACGAAAACCACACATAAGGAGAAAATCCTCCAAAACATATATATAATATAGATAATCCAAATACATGAAAAACCAGTCGTTACAAAAATCGTATGATATAAGGTACACCATATAGCTTAAGGATATTTTCGCTGAAACTGGGAATAAACAAATTAAAATGAGCATGACTCATATATAAATAATGCATCAGATTCCCTAAGTTATCCAACACGAATACCATACGATTTGGCAAATGAAATGTTGGATATGCTGCTATTGGATGTTGTGACGGCATACCTTTATGGATATCTTGGTAAAGATAAATTTCACATTTCCTTAAATGCCTAAATAGACTTCGGGCCGTCTATTCTATTGAAGAAGAATGTGGTATAACAGATCTAGTGAATTCCTTGTACAACAAGGATTCAACAATAATGAAGTCTGCACTTGCATCTTTATAAGAACAAAGGGAAAAACATTCGTTATAATAGTAGTTTACGTAGACGATCTGAACCTCATTGGATCTCCTGAAGAGATCACTGAGATATCTGTAAGCCTAACAAAAGAATTCGAAATGAAAGACATAGGCAAAACAAAATTCTGCCTTGGCTTACAGATTGAACATTTAAAAACAGAATCCTATTACACCAAACCACATATACAAAGAAAATGTTGCAAAGATTTCATATGGACCAATGCCATCCACTTAGTACACCTATGTTAGTACGATCTTCAGATGTACATAAAGATCCCTTCTGGCCGCTGGAAGATGGGGAGGATATACTTGGTCCAGAAATCCCTTATCTGAATGCTATTGGAGCACTTCTATATCTGGCCAACTGCGCGCGTCTCGATATAGCGTTCACAGTTAATTTACTAGCCGGTTACAGTGCATCGCCTATGCAGCGCCACTCGACCGGGGTTAAGCACCTTCTGCGCTACCTCCAAGGGTCAACAGATTTGGGACTCGTTTATAAAAACAGATTATCATCCACACTTGTTGGTTATACTGATGCAGGTTACATGCAATCATGCATGATCCCTACAATGCAAAGTCACAGACAGCTACGTGTTTACATATGGTGGGACATCAAGCAGACCATGACGATGACCTCATCCAATCACTCAGAGATCATCGCCATCAATGAAGCAATCATAAAATGTGTCTGGCTACGGTCAGTTGTAAATCACATCTTGGTGACGACCGGATTGAAGACTGGGGACCTTGAACGCATTACTACGTTTGAGAACAACGCTGCTTGCATCGCTCAGTTACGATGTGGCTACATCAATGGCAACATAACGAAGCATATTTCACCTAAATACTTCTGGACGCATGAGCTACAAAGAGATGGCGAGATCGACGTCAGACAAGTACAATCATGTGACAACCTGTCAGACTTGTTCACTAAATCTCTTTCAACCGCTACTTTAGGAAGTTTGTACAGAAAATTGGTATGAATCGCCTAAGGGATCTGAAAGCATGAATGCTTGCACAGATCAGAGGGAGTTAGAGAGTGTTTGTACTCTTTTTTCCTTAACTATGGTTTTTCCCCACATGGTTTTCCATAGCAAAAGGTATTAACGAGGCAAAACTCATCAACTCAGTATCCTGAAGTATCCACCCCATGTAAGACTCCTATAATACTCAGAATCCTGAAGTATTCATGAGCAGAGTCCACACCAATGGCTGGAAAAGGGGAGTGTTGTAAAAGAACTAGTCATAACCCGTGCCCGTGGGCACGGTTCATTTAAGATTTTCCCTTGCGAAATCTTTCTTCCCCGAAATTTTTTTTTAAAGCCAAAATTTAAAAGAAAAACAAATTAGCTTACAATATTTAGCGGCACATACGTCTTCGGCGTGGGTGACTTCGGTGCGGAACAACAAATTCAGCGCATGCGCCTTTGATACAGAACACCAAATTCGACGTGGGTGCCTTCGGCGCAGAACAACAAATTCGACGTAAAACAACAATTTCGACACAGGTGCCTTAGTCGCGGAACAACAAATCAGCGTTAAAAAATGGCGCTGGCGTCTTCAGCGCGAAACAACAAATTCAGCGCATGCGTCTTCGACACAGAAAACCAAATTCGACGTGGGTGCCTTCGGACCAGAACAACAAATTCGACGTAAAACAACAATTTCGGCGCGGGTGCCTTAGGCGCGGAACAACAAATCAGCATTAAAAAATTTCGCAGGCGCCTTTGGCGCCCGCGCCGAAATATACATATAACCCGTGCCCGTGGGACACTGTTCATTTAAAAATCTTGGACCCACTAATTTTAAACAAACATTAATAATTATTAGTTAACCCTGAAACATCAGTAGATGTGATCGAAATTTTACAGGGTTTTGCAACGCGGATCAATGAGTTGGCAGCATCTCCCGCGTTCATTCTCCCACAGCTCGCGTTCATTCCCAAGATGAGATTGTGTGTGTGCACAACATTTTTATCATAACTAATATTAAAAGGTTATTCCTAATTTCAATGATTTTGTGTATTCCCAACAAATTTCTCTTCAACCCAAAAACTTCCCTCCAAAACTTGATGTGACATTGCCACATAGGACAAATTCAAAATCTGCCCTCAATTGTAATATAGACTAGTCATAACCCGTGCCCGCGGGCACGGTCTATTAAAGATTTTCCCTCGCGAAATCTTTGTTCCCCAAAAAATTATCTCCACAGCCAAAATTTAAAAGAACAATAAATTAGCATAAAAATATTTAGCGGCACGGGCGCCTTTGACGTGGACACCTTCGGTGCGGCACAACAAAGTCGGCGTGGGTGCCTTCGGCACGAAACAACGAATTCGGCGTAGAACAACAATTTCGGAGCGGGCGAAAATTTAGCGGGCACCTTCGGTGCGAACGAAAAATTAGCGGACGCCTTCGGCGTGGAACACCAAATTAGCGTAAAAAAAAATTAGCGGACACCTTCGGCATGGAACAACAGTTTCGACGCGTAAAAATATTTTGAGGTCACCTTCGGTGCGTAAAAAAATTGACTGATGATGAGTATCTAAGTTACATATTCTTAGCATTTAAAATAGTTACATATTCTTAGCATTTAAAATGCAGTGTAAGTTAAGAATTGAGGTTATGTATTTCCCACTGATATCATTTTATTTGCTAGCTCTGCTAAAAATCGATCGAATTTTGAAGGAAGCAGCTTTCTTAGCATTTAAAATGCAATATGAATTAAGAATTGATGTTATGTATTTTCCACTAATATCATTTTATTTGCTAACTCTGCTGGATTGAATTTTGAAGGAAGCAGCCAAATATATGAATACCTATTTACTTATTAGACCACATGTGATCAATGAACCCTCAATACAAAGGCCACCAAATAACATCAAAATTTGCCAGACTGAAATCACATGAATTAACTGTGACAATGAGGTATACCTGCAAATTAGTGATACTATAGAGTTACAATAAAGTTAATTTACAGGTGAAAGAACATAAAAATCTAACAAATTCCTTACATGTATTTTTGCTTGTTTTTTCAAAATTGCAGTTCAAATTTCGAAAATTGTTGTCTTCATTTTTTGTCTCAGTATATTACATCAGCAACTGAGAAGTGCATGACCAACATATGAGAAGCTTGGCCATGAGTTTTGTTGGCATTTTCATGTCCAAAAATAGGATCAAGGATCGTATTTTGTCGGCATACTTTGTCGGCATACTGATATTGCAGCACTTGTTTTGTGTGGAACTGCAAGCATTTGACAATTTGTTGCTTGACCCAAAACGTCATTTATATACGGCAAGAGCAGGTCTAGTGCAAATATATTGGGCTCCATAAGCTGCAGAAGATAATATTGTTAAGGAAGCCACCAACCAACTGCAAATAATGACATAATTAGTATCAAAAAGTTATACTGGTTAAAAAGCAATATGCCATTATCAGTAACAGAGATTATAACATGAGAGAAATCATCGGTGCATATAGAAATGCATTGTAACTTAAGCATCGTAACCAACTTCACTAAATACCGAGGTCTTAATGAGCACATACATTTAGTGAAGGATAACCTAGTTAGTCATAGCAAAATACAAAATGCAGTGCATCAATAATCCTCTTGATAGTAGCAAGATGATGTCTCACTACACCCCAAGTGTCCCACTTGATACTCCTAAGCTAATATCCAAATCTGAGAAACCCATCAATTTCCCCAAATACCTAACTCCAATCTAAATAATCTGTATTTATATATTCATCATATTTAAGTTGTCAAATGTAGGATGCTTCTTCTCCAACCAAAATCCAATTCTACTCATTCTTCTCCAATTACCAACTCTTAAGCATCTACTCATTGTCCAATTCTTTCTCTGACATAAGAAAAAAAATTAAAGGAATTAACCCAAAGAGATCTTATTTTTATCTATATTTTGTGACCAACATGGTAATTAAAAACGTAAATCAAACTATAAACTACAAAGGGGGAAAATAGCAAATCAAGCATCCAAATAGATTGCAAAACATTGATGGGGCTCATATAAACTAATTAGTGATGTAGTGGATGGGTGTTTAGTATATTTTCCTGGTGAATAGATATGAAAGTAAGTTTAAGATGTGTGCATGGCCCTCTGACTACCACTGGTCATCAGGGTGATGAGGGTGATGCATGATCTTGTACGTGCACCACTGGTGAATAGATATGTGAGGGTGATGCATGATGTACGTGCACCAAATAGTCACAATCAACAGGTATAGTCCTGATGGGTTGCACAACCATCATACTCTTTTACAAATGCAAAGAAGATGCATATCTTACAGCCAAACGTTTCAGTGTCTCTTTCCTTACGGGCACTAATGTAGGAGCACATCAAACTTTTGAGACGATGTGATCCTTCCATTTGGCATCACCTAATAGAGAGAAAAAATTCATTGGTCTTTAGAGTTAGAAATACACATGCTATCTGTGACCATAATTCTGAATTATCCCTCATACTAAATTGCTCCGCTTCAAATGTTATATATGTTATATGTGTTAAGTGCACATCTGAATGATATTCCACTTTTAAGGTCATGGTAACAATCTTAGTGGTGCTTAAAAATTGGCCTAGTTATATGTTTTACTTGTTGCTTACCAGGATAATATTATCTGCTGCTTGAAGAAACTTAGCATGATTGGTCACATAAAGTATAGTCTTCTGTTTAAGTAGGTCCATCAAGCAAGCCTGCATAAGAAGCATAACATGTTCATATTAGTAAGAAATAATGGTAGAGTCTACTCAATGTGGGTAATTAGGCAATAGCCTATGTTATCATAAGCTAACGTCTAAAGGTCCAAAGGAACTAAATGCTGAAACTGGCAGTATTCAGGACACAGAACAGAACAATCTATCCATTTTCTTTTTTCTTGGATAGTTATTCTATAACACTAACTATTTAGAAAGAAAATGAATATATAATCATATACTTAGAAAAACATGAAACACTTGTCTTGCTTTTGGAATATCCAATATATTCATCAACTTAGAAAAACCTGAAACATTTGTCTTGCTTTTGGAATATCCAAAACACTGAAAATATTATCCAAGAGATATATATCAGCATCCTCGTAAGTTGCTCGTGCAAGTTGGATTTGTTGTTCTTGTCCTCTACAAAGAGTATGCAATGTTTCTCTAACTTCTGTCAGGTTTCCATTGGCGAAGCACTCAGAATCCTCTGTCAATGTACATGCTTGTTTTGCTTTCTTATACTTGTCAGAGTCAAATATATTTCCAAGGAGAATATTATATCTAATACTGCAAGTCCGTATCCATGAAGACTGAGGAGCATATGCTTTTTTATCACTGATTTTTACTATTCCTCCCCGATTAGGTACTTCTCCAAGGATTTGACCGTTGTTCTTGTCCAGCCGTTGTTCTTGTCCTGGTAACTTTCTAGGCGTTGCAAAACGAAAACTGCAAAATGCAAAATGAAATAGGTGGTGAATAAGATTGGTAACGTTCATCCTGGTAACTTAATGCAAAATGCAAAAAGGAACTTGCTTCCTGGAAACTTTCCAGCCATTGTTCTTGTCATTTGCGAAGAGTATGCAGAGTCTGCAATGCATGCTTGAAGTGCCATTCAAACTTTTTGTTCGCTGCCCTGTATTTATGCTGTGAGCTTCAGCATTGCTATTTTTCTTGTTCTTTAAAACAGTATTCAAGAATCTGATGTTAATAATAATCCTGGTTAACAACGATCTTATCTAATTTGGTGTTTTAAAAACTATGATTTTTCAGATTCATAAACGAAGAAAAAGAAAGCATACACAGTCATCAAAATTGAAAATTTTTAGCCTTAAATGTTCAATTCGAATAACCAAGCATACACACTCGGATGCGTCCATTAGCTTTTATGATTAAGATAGAGATCTGCCCTCCCCCCATGAAGTCATGGTACACGTTCCTGCTTCACCCAGCAAATTACTGCCTTTTGTTCTTCCATACATTGCTACATAGGCTTTGAGTGATTATTTATGAAATATCTACCTACAATTTTGACCTGAACAATGTTGTAGCCTCCCAATGTGCACTGAAGCTCATCCATCAACGCTTCCTGAACATGGGCCAAATCTCATCCAAATAGGTTAATGCCTCCTTCACTATTCTAAGCAAGTATCCAGGCTTTGGTCCCATCCAGATATTTATGCATCACAATTAATTCATTAAGAGTTCTGATCAAGTATGAATCTAATGGTAGAGCATGTTTAGAAAGATTGATTTAGTTTTCTGTTATTTAGTACAACTAAAATTCTTTTCTGTCATTTTTAAAGTTAAGATCGTATTTTGGAAAAAAGGTCAAACATAAAGGTAGGTATTTTCAAAATTTAGCCATAAGATAACTATGATTACTTTGCGGCATTAAATTAAGGACTGATGATAATCAAAATTCTTTTCCCAACTAAGGAACAACAAATACTCTATGTAGGACATTATAAGGTTAAAATGAACATCATTAATCTGAAAGGTGCAAGAAGGAAAATTTTCGAATAATCAGTAAAACATATGATTGAAGCGTATATATAGATGTGCCCCCAAAAAATTGCATCTAAAGACTCTAAATTTACCATGTAATTCTTCCCAAAAGCCAACGAAAAAAAAACAATCAAACAAAATTATGCTCCCAAGATAAAGGACTGTTGCAAATGTTGAGAGATTAATCCAATGAACTGAAGCTATGAGGAATATAACTACAACCACATCAATCAGCAACTCATAATTTTCCCGAGAAAGAAAAGAAAAAGAAGAAAAGGACATATACCTGACTCTGATTCAGCCATTGATGAGGACTGCTGAGATGGAGCAAACACGGAGATTGAAACAGACCGGTCTTTATTAATCGCTCCTTCGGCTTGAAGCGCTCCATTTTTTGATCCATCCTCCTTCGGCTTGGTTCAGTCATTGAACGTCGGGGTCTGACCCTGCAGTTCAGAACCAAAATGAAATACAATATGTGAAATACAATATGTAGTTCATCAAGTTTTTACTACACTGGAAAGATAAGCAGAACACAGTTTAGAATAAGTGAGCAAAGTGAGCAGAATGCAGTTCAGAACCGTGAGAAAATTAGATTACAAAAAGTAAAAAGGTTCAATCTTTAGGGCATAATTCGGCTAAAACTGCCTAGAAAACATTATAAAAGCAAAAATATTCGTACTTGGATGCTTACTTTTGCTGTAGGGAAGCTGCCAAAGAGTATTCTCCTCAAAGCTTGAGTCGCCATTAAAATCTCTGCAATTACAAACAATAAAACAGGTTCAATCTTTAGGAAAGCAACCTAAAAGGTTTTTGAGTCTGCACAAACAAAGTGATTTGTTGCCGCTGCTAGTCAATTTTAGGCGATTTTGGGCGATTTGCTACGCCCGTTGGACTTCCGGCCGCCTGCTCTACGCCGGCGGTGCTGGGACGTCGTCGTCCGTCCCTCCGGCCATCTGGGCCCTCCTTCTACTTGGGAGGCGGGCGATTTCACGTGGTGAACCTGATTCCGCCAGTCGATTTGGGGGAGAACTGTGCTCTTTTCTGCCGCCGGCCATTTGCTCGCCTGTCGTTGGTCCCCTCTCGTGCCCACCTTCTGCTCTTAACTCCTTCCTAAGCTCCTTCTCGGCGTCTGGCCAGCGACTCCTTTGGGTAGCGCCGTGGAGAGCTTGGAGATCTCGACACTTCTTTGGGTAGCGCCGTGGAGAACTTGGAGATCTCGACACTTTTTTGTTGCTGATCTGTTCATGTTTACTTGCTACTCCCTTAATTTTTTCCTATATCCTCATGTTTTGGAGAAGAGCAAGAGCCAATTTTGCTCTTCCCAAAAACCTGTTGCTCTCCCCCAGGTTGGAAACGCATGTTGTGCCTCTTGCTCTCCTCGGGTCATCCAACCAGCCAAATGGGACCCACAATCAAGGGCTGTTTTCAAGAAAAGATATCTAAAAAATACAAACTTATCATCTCAGAACTTCATCTAAACCGTTCATTCCCCAACAATTAATCCTGGCCGTCTTTTATCAACCAGTTTGTCCTAGTCAGCTTGTCCTAGTTAGCCCTAGGATTCAAAAATCGCTGTCAAATGTATAATAGATGTTGACGAGTATTTGTATTAGGATTGCGTCTTATCCATAAGATAAGATCGTATTTATTGTACCCAATCCTTGTACGCTCTTTCCTCCATTATAAATAAAGAGTCGGGGACTTCTCCCAGATTGATGATTTACACCAATTTCATGGTTATTTTTTTTCTCTTTTGTTTTTTTGGGCTACAAATACAAGACTATATTGAAAAGGGTCCATGGAGTCTTGTTGTTTGTAGTCGGACCGGACCGTAGCTCGTCCCGGAGGATCCGGCCGTAGCTGCCGAAACCGACATTCGCCGGATCTTGTACTCAATGGTCGGACAAACGAGCCGTCCAACGAAACGTGAGTCACCTTTGAATTATATAATAAACCTATACGCACCTTTTTCGTTTGGACACCCTTGACTTTGATATGTCTAACATATTTGTTGTAAAATTTTCATTGGGGTCCCTCCTAATTTATAATTTGTGTAGTGAAAATTAGGATTAATAATTAAACATCAGACATTTTTAGGAATGAAAGTGAAATCTAAGCAGCATTTAATGCATGCTCGCTTGTCAAAGCCCTCCTGTGGGATGAAGATGGATGCTCAAAGTGACCCAAGACATACAACCATTGAAAGTGACATGAGTTACATTGACATGTTGAAATTACCAAAATCTTTCAAGGGTATAAATGCAAAAGGGAGTGTTTAACACTTTCTAACTGTTTACGGGTGTTTTCTCACCACAGAATCGTTGACTTTCGCTCGGTCTCCGTCGGCACTCGCTAGGGGCGAGCGGGCTCGTTCCGCGCTGGGGGTAGCCTCAGCGACTCGGTTCCGCTTCTTCCTGAACAGACGAAGAAACTCGTCAGGGGGGCCGGACCTTGATTCCGGCCAAGTCCACTCCGATGCATAAGTCAGAACGGATCTGAGTAACGCTCGGCGGGATCGGTACGGCTCGAAAGGAGGCCGGCACACGTATCCTCGGACCGAGCTATGGGATGGAATATAATGGCGGAAAGCAAGGTCAGTTAATGGAATACCTCCGTTGTCGATATCGAGGATTCGATCCCCTTTTCGGTTGCCTCTGTAGTCTCCTTATAGGGTTTGGCTCACGATTGCCCCCAATCCACGTCCCTTGACCGCTCCCCACTCACGCCCCGCGATCGGCCTTCATGGAGGCGCCTGCGTCCGTTGTGGAAGAGTCGATTAATTGGCTCCTTAATGGTCATTAAGGTGCCTCGCTTTTAGGGGAACAGTTATCTCCGGCGGACATGTACTAATCGTGCATATGCCTATGGGTGGCAATTCGGGCCGGCCCGGTCTTATCGGGCCGTGCCGGCCCAGTCCGGTTTTCTTAAAGGACTGGGCCGGCCCGGCCCGATAAGACTTCGGGCCATTCTGGAGAGGCCCGGGCACGGTCCGATAAAAATTCGGGCCGCCCGGCCCGGTCCGATAGGGTTGAATGAATTATGTATTGTGACGATATTTTATCATATTTTTAAACACAAACTTGTCTCATATGCTTAAAGATGCATCGAAATGGAGCACGAAAGAAGAGGATTAAGTGGGTTGCATAAGGTGATGTGTCCTATATTGTTTTCATTTATTTGGCAATATGAAGTAACATGTTTGGTGGTTCTTTGTCTCTTCTCGGAAACTGAGATCGACCTCCAAGATCCGAAGACATCAAAGTTGACGCTGGCGGGAAGTTGTTAAAATTTATGATATTTGGACCTTGATCTGATAAGATTCATTACATTGGACTCAACACCATAAATGAATGCACATTACTTAAATCCGCTTTAGATCAATGTGTGGTCAAATTGAAGTGGGATGATCAAATGCTTTTCGTGCCGTGTCGTGCCGCCCAGGGGCTGAAAAGCTTGTCCCGGGTCCGGCCCGAAAATGAACCGGGCCGGACCGGCCCGGTCCGATAAGGATTTCGGGCCAAAATTGTTGGCCCAAACACGGTCTTATCGTGCCGGGCCCGTGCCGGGCTATCGTGCCAGGCCAAAAATTGCCACCCCTACATATGCCGGGTCGCGGCTGGTTTGACTCCGAGTCCTTTCATGGGCCTCGTCGGTTAGCCATAATCCCATTCGTGGGCCTCCCGGCCTTAGTTTGGACTCGGGTCTCTTGCTCTTGGGCTTCTCCAAAACAGTCGTATCACCATTTAAACCTAATAAATATAGATATTGTCATTGTTTGCTGACGACCGCAATTTCCGTCGAGCCAAACACGTTGCAAGTTTACAGTTGAGTAATGATGTTTGGATCAGGGGTCCTGATTAGACATTGAACTGAAAAAGGAGAGGAGAACAGCCTCAAAATTTCTACTAATTGTTTATCCACAGTGCAGATCTTGCTACGTCATCCGAGCCTAATGACCATGGATCCGAGAATTACTACACAAGACACAGAAATTCTGATCGGTCGATGGAGGAAAGTTCAACCAAAACTGAATACTAAAGTGAATAATGGTAAACTTGTAAATGGGTGGGCCTTGCACGGGAGTAACGATAAACTTGTAATAAATGGTCATTTGTGTAGTCAAGCTTATATTAATAATTAAATATCACACATTTTTGGTAATGAAGTGAAATCTACACGGCATTTAATGCACGCTCGCTAGTCAAAGCCCTTCTGTGGGCTGGAGATGGATGCTCAAAGTTTGACCCTGGACATACAACCATTGAAAGCGACATTACTTACATTGACATAATGAAATTACTGTAATCTTTCAAGGGGTTATATGCAAAAAAGGATTGTTCAACACTTTCCAACCTTTTTTAATGCTTGTATACCCCGATGATCATCCCATATTTGATAACAGTGGATCAATATATAAAATTTTTTTGCTCCATCGGAAAGTAGGAAAGTCATGGAACACACGAGTACACCTGTCCTGATTGCTTATCTTCGAATACGTAGAAGCCATGTATCCATCAGAGCCCTAAAAGTTGGAAAAAAAAGAAAATTAGAAGGGGATATGGATAGTGGGAATCGAACCCCGGCCTTCAAAAGACAGGCAACCGAGTAATTCAACCATTAGGATGAGCACCGGAGCTCAATATGGAGATTTTGAAGGAAGACAGTTGTTATATGGAGCATATCAAATGCTCCCTTCATAATCTTAAAATATCAATTATAATATCAGAGACGTTGAGAGACGTTGAGATAATTGAAGATCGCTAACGGACACCATTTGATGACAGCATGATTAGATAATGATGATGATCGATCACATAAAAAGCTGCTTAAATTAGTTTTAATCACTTACATGGTGTCTTGCGAATGGGTAAGCCTTGATATATTGGACTGTGTCCTGAGGTTTTAACGATTCAAAATGCTGTAGATAAAATATAGATTCAAGTCAATTCAGTGTCTCCGCGCAAAGAAGAGAGAGAGAGAGAGAGAGCACAGTCGACTCAGTCACACCCACGCGCACCCCCCACCCCCCTGCCATTGCTACTAAAAATCCTGACAACGTATCCCTTCAATTTTATATTAATTCTCCAGAATAAAACCTGGCGTCTTTATATGACGTTAAGTTTACGCGGATTCAGTTTCACAAAATAATAGAAATAACGCATCCATGTGATGCAAGGCCAACGCGCCGCGACAAAGGAGAGATAAGAGCAGGGGTTAGTGTGTGTCCTCAAGGGTTAGAGAAGCCGATGGTTAAAGTGACAAAAAAAATGGGGGGAGGAAGGGGAGGCAAAGAGGAAAAAGCCCAATAACAAACACGTAATTAAACTAGCCGTGTGTGGTTTCATGGGATGTTAAATGCTGAATGGCAAACATGAAAATATGGGGAAGAGAGTGGGTGTTTTTGGTGGATGTCCTTTGAGTTTTTCAAAATGCACCGACGGCCTCTTAAATAGTGGGTTGGAGGAAGTAATGGATAAAAGTGCAACAACAAAAAAAACCAGAGGCGAGGGGACACAGTGGAAAAACCCTAATGGCAAGCCTGTAAATAAGCTGACTAAGGGTAGGTTTTTTTGGGATGTTAAAGGCTAAATGGCAAACATGAAAATAAGGGGAAGTTGGTCGGTGTTTTGGGGGTGTCCTTTTTGGTTTTTCAAATGGCAATGGCAGACCCGTAAATAGTGGGCATGCGGTTTTTTTGGGCTAGCGTTGATGTGGCACCCATGTGGGTGAGGATTATGTGGGACCCCTATCTTTTTGCCACATGGGACAATCCCATCCACATGAAACAATGGCAAGCTTGTAATTCCTTCTTTCATAATATAGACTAGAAAGTACCCGTGCACAAAGTGCACATGCCACAACAACCCCCCCCCCCCCCCCAACCTTCACATGACAGGGGTCAGCCCTGGACTTGGATATCCTATGGGTGCGGACTTATAGGTGGAGTGGATTTTGTGAGAAGTGTGGGTGAATATGCGGGTGTAGCCTAGTATGTATATGATATTGTGAGAATGGAGTGGTGGGACCCACACGCTACAGTGGCAGTCAATCCCTTCAACTGGCCCTTCTCTCCTCACACCATATCAATCCATCAACTCAGTCCAATCAAACTCATCACCTCAGCCCAATCAACATGTCTCCTCGCCACCCATCCCATCATGATGTCTCCACGCCACCCATCCCACAATCTCCCATCACACCTCTCCCATATACCAACCACATCTCCATACACTCAACTACGCACACAGAGAGCAACACACACCTTGGCGGACCCCCCAAACACATCCAAGCCATCCATCTCCTATATGCTGGGTGCGCCAAACCTTGGCCGCCACTCTACCAATCCGTTTGTTCCCGGGAGCAAGATTCCACCCTCAAATATTTAATAGATGCGACCAAACTCATCCAATGTGCAAACCGCGCAACCAATCATAAGCAAAGGGACTTCATTGTGTATACATTTTGCAAATAACTACCTCTATTAAATCTTTTTTTTTGATTCATCGGAAAGCGATAAAGAACACTCGACCTCACACATCGGAAGGAAGGGCACATGAGTCTATTAAATCGTTGTCATCCCAATTAGCACATACAATCACACATGATTTTTTATAACATTTTTTCCTCTTGAAAATACACGAATTACTAAAGATTGATTTTAATTTATTCATTGACAGATAAAGTTAGCCTTGTAAAAATCAGCCGCGCACCAAGAGAGCACCACGTCATGTCATCATATTGCTCTACTTAAAATGGGCTTGGCAGTCATACTCACATTATTTAACTGCATTGCCCTTCATATGGCTTAGGAGAATAATAATGAAAACTATTGCATTATTGCACAGACGTCTAATACAGTTCTCTTGCAAGATCATAAGCCAAATCAAGAAATAGAACTTTTAAAGAGGGCAAGGGAAAAATCATGGAAGCCTCATATGTATTATTACTACATACCAGACTACCTACCAATCTTGAACACATCACACCAAATACGACTGACAGGAGTTCAGTTGCACGAGGAATTTAGGCCGGCTATTTCCCTTTGAAGCCATGAGAAGTCCCCTTTCTCCGTGACCAAAAACATTGCTCGAGCTCGGCAGCATCCACAGAAATCTGACCCCATGCTTTTGTTGGTTCGGATGCTCGCGTGGCCTCACGAGTCGTTTTCTTGGTGTGACGTCTACGTCTCCGGGCTTTGCAGCTGAGCTCATCTTGCACATGGGAATCGTGCCGTTCTTGCTTAAAAGCTTCAAACATGGATGAACCTTCGCGCCATGCACGAGAACCCTGCCTCCCACATCTAGACTTGTCAAACCCACTCGATCTTCCGAGGGACCTGTTCTCCACCCAGAAACAAAGATGCTGGTCATTCTATAGACAACATAGAAATAACACGTGTGCACAGAGTGTACGGGGCCATAAAAACTTATGAAAAGGACGTGGTGCACATGTGCAACCGAAAGGAGTGAGAAGTGTGGATGTGTGTGTATCTTCGGGGGTAGACATGAAAAAAAAACCAACGAAAAGGATGCGGTGCATGTGTGCAACCGAAAAGAAGTGAAAATTGTGGGTTTGTGTGTATGTATCGTTGGGGGTAAAAGGTGGAAAATCGGGTGTTAAATTGGAAAAAAATTCGGGTCAAAGTGAAAATCCCAATGGCAAACTTGTAATTCATGGGAATGTGGGTAAATGTGGGAAAATCAAGGGGTTAAATCGCAAATACACTTTGGGAGGCCTAAGTGAATACATCCCAATGCCAATCTTGTAATTCAAAGGGAATGTGTGGGGCATTTAAACCAACTCACCACCACAAATCCACAAAGTTGACCCAAAACCCCACCCCCCACCAAGTGCATGGGGACCCAAGAAAAAACCCATACACAGGATACATGACCACACTCAACTGAAAAAGAGAGGGAAGTGTGGGGTTGTGTGTGTATCGTCCGAGGTAAAAAAAGAAAAAAAGCAGGTGTTAAAGCGCAAAAGCGCATGATGTCAAAGAGAAAAAAGGCCGATGTCAAACACGTAATAATGTGGACGATGTAGGTGCATATGGGTTTGATGAAAAAGCAATGGCATGCTTGCAAATAATGGGAATGTGGGGGATTTTGTTTGGGATTTCCACAACATCCCAGCAATACAACCAACACCACACCCACCCCAAGTGTGCCCACCATGCCCATGTGGCACCCCTCCCCCTTGCCATATGGGACAAAGGTGCCAAGTGGGACAAACATCCCATCAACCCCCTCACTTGTAATATAGATGACTTGAGGGTAGAGAGCAAATGAGACCATAAAGTTACGAAAAAAGAATTTCTGATAGATTTATTGTGTAGTGATTTCCTATTGTCAACAAAGGCATATGTATTGGAATATGGAGAAGAAATGGGCATATGGTAAAGTCCATAGCCATATATACAGTATATGAAGAGAGTTATAAGTGTCGTGGATCTCAAGGGACACCCACTAAGAGTGGGTTTAATGGTGGATGATAGTGGGTGGAGACCAAAGGTCTCCCCCATTCATAACACTCCCCCTCATCCATCCATTTTTAGCATATGAATTCTTCAGGATCCAATACGCTAATATGGCGATGGATACTGCTGGATACAGAGTTACCATGTTTGCCTCGTTAAAACCTTAGCTGTGGAAAACCCAGTGGGAAAAACCAACAGCTTAAGGAAAAAGAGTACAATACACAAGCGACTCCCCTGATCAGTACAAGCTTCAGGCTTGTAGGTCTTACAGCTGTCGCATCCAAATACAAGCTTTCTAAAAGTACATCTAGGCAATGCCTTAGTAAACAGATCAGCTAAATTATTACAAGATAGAATCTGTTATACTTCAATCTGCTTCTGCTCCTGTAGCTCGTACGTCAAGAAGAACTTGGGAGAGATGTGCTTCGTCCCATCGCCCTTGATGTAACCAACTTATAGTTGAGCTATATAAGCTGCATTATCTTCAAATATGATTTGCTCAAGGTCATCCGTCTTCAGGCCGGTCATCACTAGAATGTGATAAATGATTGAACGAAGCCAGACACATTCTCTGCTAGCTTCATGGATCATCAGGAGCTCTGAGAGGTTGGAAGAGACTGCTGTGGTGGTCTGCTTCAAAGATTTCTAGGAGATGGCTGTACCACCGAAAATAAACATCAGTCTGTGATTTCTCGGTATGTGGATCAGACCTGTGACCTGTACCTGCATAACCAATCAAGGTGAAAAATCCACCTTTCGGGATGTATAATCCCAGGTCAATTGACCCTTGGAGGTAGCGCAGAAGCTACTTTACTCCATTCCAATGATGTTGCGGGCGCTGAAACTGTATCTGGCTGGTAGGAAGACTGCGAAAGCTATGTAGGGACGCGTGCAGTTCGCCAAATATAGTAGTACTCAAAAGGCACTAAGTTAAGGTACTTCAGGACCTAATATTTCTTCCCCCTCTTCCAGCAGCCGGAAAGTGTCTTTATATACATCCAAAGATACAACGACCATTGATGTACTTAGAGTATGGCATTTATCCATATGGAAATTTTTAAATAATTTTCTTGTGTATGTGGATTAGTGAAACAGGATTCCTCTGCTGAGGTTTTATATCTGTAAGCCAAGACTATATTTAGTCCATGTTCAAGCTCTGTTCGTTTACTAACCGAGCTCTAAAAACATGTTCAAGCTTGTTCGTTAAGCTACCGAACGAACGTAAATGAACGTAAACGAACATTTACCGAGCTTGTTCACGAGTAGTTAATCGAACGTTCTGTTCGTTAACAAGACTTATCGAGCTTGTTCGTGAACATGTTCAGGAACATGTTCGTGAACACAAATCAATCTTGTTCATGAACATATTTTCAAATAAACAAACGAATGTCAATTTTTTAATCAGGAATAATAATATTTAAACATTATTGCCAATGACTAAATCAATTAAATAAAAGGATTAAATATTTGCAAGACAAAAATAAACAAATCCAGCATAATAGCTCCATATATACCATTACAAGCATCTATTCCAAGCATAATAAAAAATATAGTATTTGTCTAAATGTACTATTTTCGGTACATGTTCGTTCACGAACACTTAACGAGCTTGTTCATGAACATCACTTAACGAGCTTGTTCACGAACACTTAACGAGCTTGTTCATGAACATAAATGAACGAACATGGTTATGTTCAAGCTCTGTTCGTTTACTAACCGAGCTCTAAAAATCTGTTCAAGCTTGTTCATTAAGCTTCCTAAACGAACGTAAACGAACATGTACCGAGCTTGTTCACGAGTAGTTCGTCGAACGTTCTGTTCGTCAACAGCCCTATCTGTAAGCCAAGACTATATTTAGTCTTGCCTAGGTCTTTCATTTCAAACGTTAGTTTGAGGCTTGCAGATATATCATCAATCTCTGCAGGAGAACCGATGAGGTTTAAGTCGTATACTTAGACGGTTATTAATATGAATCTTATTCCTGTGGTTTTAATGAAAATAAGTGGGCAGACTTCATTTTGGTGGAACCTTGTTGAACAATGAATTCACTAAGTTTGTTATGCCACATTTTTCACAGATTGTTTAAGATCATATAATGATCTTAGAAGCTTAACAGAATAGACGTCACAAGATCTACCTTTATTTCTATCGATATTTTGAAACCATCTAGAAGTTTCTTATTGATATCTTTATCTATATTGCCATATAGATATGCAGTCACGACGTCCATGAGCTGCATTTCTAGGCCTTCCATTGATGTTAAGCTTATTATCAATAGGAATGTGATCGTATGCATAACTGGGGAATATGTATATTCATAATCCATCCCCTATCGTCGGAAAAATCCCTAAGCTACAAGCCGTGCTTTGTAACGTACGATCTGATTATTCTCATTTATTTTCCTTGCGAATACCCACTTGTATCCCACAGGTTTTACACCTTTTAGTGTTTGGACTACTGGTCCAAAGGCTTTACCTTTCAAGAGTGAGTCCAGCTCTACTCTTATTGCTTCGTTCCACTTTGGCCAATCATCTCTGCGTTTGTATTCAACTAGAGATAGTGGATCGATATCATCGTTGCATTGAGCGACGTGAACAGCAATATCGAACGCAAAGTCGTCGACGACGACAATGCTTTTTCTGTCCAGTACCTCCCCAGTACGTATCGAATTTTAATGATATTTCTCATGTATTGTCTTCTTCGGGGGACTGAAGGAGGGGAGATGTTACTGGTCTGAGCTCAACATCCTGTGATGGGATATTCATTATTTCTCCAAGTAGGTGTCCTCTCACGAGGAAATTTATCCTTGGAGTCAGGCGGTTGTCCCCTTTTTATTTGAGGTACGGCCGATTCTACTGCATGTGGATTGCACCCATCTTTGGAGATGTCAATCCTATCTGGCGTTTGGCAGCAGGGACGTGTGATCTGATAATTTTCTGGTTATCATTAAATTTGTCTGGTAGTAAAAGTATTCTGAATGTGAAGGATCTTCAGGATATCATCTTCACAGAGATTAGTACGCAGAGCATATTGAGACAAAGACTTAGTGTCCCAAGAAATGGTCTCAGAAGCTTCAGGCATTAGTTTTGTGAGCCTAGTCTGGAAAATAATTTTATGAAGATGCATCTATCAGTACCATAAAGTACCAAAATGGAGAACTTGATGGGTGAATTGGCCCACAAATGTCTCCTTGTATTTTCTCCAAGAAGCCAGGAGACTCAAACCCCACTTTCAGGTGGGAAGGTCTCATGATTAAATTTACCCTTATAACAGGGGGGGACAAGGAAAATCACCCTTTTGAAGAATCTTCAAGTTCTTCAAATTATGTCTACGGGATTGGGTTATGATGTGGTGCATCATTACCTATCTTGGGTGACATAGTCTATAATTGCTAGAGACTGAATTCTGGTGATGTAGAACACTGCTGGTGATCTATCAGATTAGCTTCTATAGGTTGGATGCATATTTGATAAAGGCTCGACGGGAGTCCTTTAAAACGTTCTAGGATGGTTTTAATACCATCCTTATGATGAATAACATACAATTATTCAATACTATTTGAAATCTTCAGTTTCCAAGTAATATCCATTTAAACGTATATCCTTGAAAATTAATGGATTTTTGTTTGATATTGGAGAAAATAAAGCATCTTTTATTATAACTTGTGTTTGGTGTGGGAGCAATAAAATTTCTTCACCAGATCCTTCGATTATTTTATTTAGTCTCGAAATTGTAGTGACGTGATCATTATAATTAATGATGCTCTTAAAATAGCATCTACCACGAAGGATCGTGTGCGTGGAGGCATCATCCACTAAGCTTTCACACTTCATCTCTAGAAAAGAATGTAAAAACTTTTAAGAAAAATAAAACTGCATTCGATTCATAATTAAGATAAAGAAGGACATAATTGAAGATAGATTTAAAACATTAAATGTAAAGGATGAAAAGATGACTAAATTAACTTTAATCAAGGAGGTCGTCATTCTTGAAATCCTCGGTGTTAAACCTAGTTGGAGGCTGTATGTCCACCAGATTTGTTTCTGCGGAAGGCTTCAGGCTTGCCATATACAAATCTTGGAGGTGGCGTGGAGTACGACAGATCCTGGACCAATGTCCAGTCATGCCACATCTGTGGCATTTGTCTTTCCAGTTTTTCTTGGGAGCAGATGTCTGGTCAGAGGTATTCCTCTTCCACGTGTTCTTTTTCCTCCCCTCAGTATTGTTGTACTGGGGAGGAGCTCTGGCCTGCTTCTTCGCAACTTTCCCCTTGTTGCATCTTCCTCTGTGCTTATTCTTCCTCTTCTGGGAAGAAACTGTATGAGCTTCAGGGAGAGGAGCAGAGCCAGCATGGCAAAGGTTATGAGTGGCCAGTAGGAGGTCTCTGTTCTACTCTGCTATAAGAAGGCAGGAGAGTAAATCAGAGTACCTCGTAAACGTGCGTTCACGATACTGTTGCATGAGAATAGCATCCTTCTCATGTAAGGATGTATATGTTTTCTCAAGCATTCGGATTTCCGAGTCTTGTTCACCACATAACTTCAAGCGTGAGGTGATGTTATGGAGAGCTGAGTTATACTCAGTGATGGACTTGAAGTTCTGAAGTCGGAGATTTTCCCACTCATAACGTGCACGAGGGAGGATAACATCTTTTTGATGTTTGTATCTTTCCTCAAGTGTTGTCCACAGTTTATGAGGGTCTTCCACTGTTAGATATTCGGCCTTCAGGGTCCGATCAATATGTACCCTGATATAGATAATGGCTTTTGCCTTCTCTACATCAGAGACTCTAACAGTAGAAGTCCCTTCATCAGTTGTCACAGCCGTAGCTGGAGCCTGAATTATGTGACTTAGGCCCTGTGAGCACAGATGGAACTTCAGGTCCAGCTGCCAGCTCAAGTAATTTTTTCCAGCCGCATTGAGAACATCAAAATCGACGCTCGCTATATTTTCCATTTATCTAAGCATGGAATAAGCATGAATTAATTATATATCAAAAAATAAAACATGCATAGAAGTAAAACTAAACTAGTTGTGGGGAATGGCCGATCACCACCAAAAATAACAAAAGTCCAAAGTCCCTTATACATTTTGAATTACGAGAAAATAAAAATTACAATTTGGAAACCCTTGGGGTCCCAGCATTAGCAAGTTTCCTTCGTTTTCAGGCGAAGTTTCTCCAGGCTTTGGCTTTTACATTTAGTTCCTCACTACATTTTCACTCAAAAAGAAAAAATGCGAGGAAAATAAACAGTTGTGACTAATAACGGCCGATCCAAAAACCACAACATAGTTTTACCAAAATTCCAGGCAATTTATATAAGTATGCAACATCACAGGCATATACAATACATTTTATTCAACATCGCATGCAATTTGATTAATAAATATGTTAAATTTATGTTTAATAGTTACTTGGACCACGGAAAAACGTCATTACCCGTTAGGTTAGGTAACTAACCTAACGATAGAGCGGTCTCAGGATCCTTGTAATTATTAAAACGTAAAATAATTTTTGTTCAATAAAAAATTAAGGCGATTACTAAATGAATTACACATATGATTCATTAACAAATTTATAACTTGCCCTAAAGTGAGTTATTCATACTCAATATCCTCACCCTGATTTTTCTGGATTTTTCCAGAATTTTTTCGGACATTTTCCGATTTTTCCAAGTTTTTTTGGAAATTTCAGGGGTTTAATAGGGTATTATATGAATTTAAATTAAATTAGGCCTTCAGGCCAGAGGCCCACGGCCTGGCTGCGGGCTGCAGGCCTGTTAGCCAAAAAATACCCATTTTATTTATTTATTTTGTTAATTACTAGGCTTCTGGCCCATCACGGGAGGCACATGCCTCATCTCCCCCTTACCCTAATTAGGGTTTTAGGGGGGAAATTGGGTTTGGGAAAGTCAGCTGACAAGAAACGAAAAGACCCCTAAAATTTATTTCTCCTAATATCAATATATTAGAGAAAATTTTGGTAAAGTCAGCCCCCAAAATTTTTATGCAGCGTCCATTTTTGATTTCGGCAGCGGGGGGTCGAAACAGTGCTCCCTCTCCTTTTTATTGCAATGGGGGGTTCCATCAGTGATCGCGGCCAGGCCCCACCTCTGAACTGAAAAAAACGGTCCCCGACAGGGGGGCGGCGCTCGGCGCTCGGTGCTCCGACGTGAAGGGAGGCCCAACCTGTTGGTAGCAACGATCTATGAACTTCGTGTTTGATGATAACAAACGCGTGTGAACATTTTTAACGTATGTGTTGAGTGTTTCAGAAATGGCGAACATGTGATTAATTCACGAAAGGACTTGGTCAATGTACAACGAGAGAGTCGGGAGAGGAGACCGAATTTTGTTTGCATCTTCAACAAACCCTCAAGTCCCAAGAACTTGCCTCAAATTCATCTTGCAATTTCCGGGAGCTGCGTACAATACTTGCAAGCATACAAAATTTGCAAATGCTCTGGAGCCAAAAAAAATACAGCTAAGTTCCTTTTTAATATCAATGTGTGTGGGCCGCATTTTTTGTTGGTCGTCCCTTTGCAAAACCAAACAAAAAAACATTCCCTAAAAAAAACAACAAAAGCAACATCAGCACAACATTTTTTAAACAGAGCCAACTTTTTAAGGGGCAGCCGAATTTTTGATCAAAAAAGAGAGGCGCAGATTTTTTTATACACACACGGCTGAGAAAGGCAAAGGGGGCAGTTGCAAAAGAAAGGGATGCCCTATTAATTTTTCCCAGAGCACCAAGTTTTAATATCTCCTCATTTTTATCCCACAGCCGCACTTTATTTTCCTCTCTCCAAAAGAAAATTTCCCTGAGCCATTCACTTTCTCCTTTGATTAAAAACTCTTAGGGCTCACAAAATATTTAGCCTGCCATAGTTTTGTTTTTAAAGGAGTGTTTTTTAGAGCATCATTTTTTTAAAAACCCTAAAACAAATCTCAAGTGCTGCCAATTATAAAATATGATCTCATCTTCTTTTCAAAAGCACTAGCCTTTGAAAACGAAAGCAAGGGAGAATTTTTTTTGTGTTTTCATGGCCAATCATCAGGCCCCTTGAAAAATCGATTGTGCATTCTCAAAAATCGAATCTCCAAGAGCCGCACTCCTCTACCAATTACAAGGAGCCGAAATTTTTTTTCTTTTGTGTGTCTTTTTGATTGCAGGCGCAAAATCTCCAGAAGCCGAAATTTTTTTTGGGGCTCCTTCAATTATTTTTAGAGAGAGGTGCATGAACCCTATATCATATGAAAACCGCATCCTTTAATAACAAGTGCGGCCGAGTTTTGTTTTCATCAAAATTCCCCAGAGGAGCACATCATCAAAAGGAGCAGAGGCCGAACTATTATTCACATTTTTGAGAAGCCCCAGTGCAAGAGCAATCCTTCATTAGCAAGCCAAAAGAAATCCCCCTTGATAATCCTTTGATGCCGCACAGTTTGAAGACAAACGAATTTCATTTTGGGGGCAGCCGCAGCAATTCTTAGCCAATCATCAATTCTCAAAAGCTCAAAGCACATGGACCATTACTCTTAACTCCTTTGCAAATTACAAAGCTTGGTTTAATTTGCGTCCTTATTTTTTTTTTTTTGATGACATGCCGCACGATTAATTAGGGAAAGGAGCTTGGCCGAAAAGCTTTTGAAGAGAAGCACAGTTCGCAAGGAATTATTGTCTACAAGGTGAGGTGCCGAAAGTTTCACAGAGAGGGGAGCCGAACTATTGAGGGGACATCTGAGTCTACATCTACGTCAGACGAGATCTGACCCGTGCTGATTGACGAGGACATCGCCGCTACACAAACTGAGATTCCTAAACTCTATTTATCATTATTTTGTATAGTTGTTGTGTTATATCCTCGTATGGGAAATATTACATTCTGTGTTACTTTTGGGGACCTGACGACTTGGGAGTCGTCACGGAGGGAGAGCATCTGACTAGATTGATAGTGTAGAGCACGTGGTGTGCGTACGAGCTAGGTGAGAGTAGATTTGGGATCTTGACTCATTGTAGCTGTACTTGATTACATATCTATCTAGTAGTTGCTTTCAGGGGCTGGAGTAGGTCGTGGGGACGACCGAACCAGGGTATATCTGTGTGTATTCTGTGATTGCTAGTTTATTGCCCTGTCTGTGCCTATAACTGCGTGGGATTGTTCGTGGGTTGCACGAATATTTTTATTAGCCTATTCACCCCCCCTCTAGGCTACGATCCAGATCCAACACAACCGTGGCGCCAGTGGATCGGAGGCCCCCCTGCCAGGGGGCGGCGACCTGGAAAGCCAAATCCCCCGACAGGGGGTGGCCGATGAATTGAAGGGAGGCCCCGACTGGGGGGTGGTGCTCTGACGCCCAATCGAGGCCCCGACAGGGGGGGCAGTGCTCCAACGCCCAGGGCGACGCTCCGACATGAATCAGAGAATCAGATCGACAGAAGACCGGGGGTTGTAGCGTCTGTAGGTTTCCCCGACAGGGGGTGGCGGATCGGAGTGCACCGCTTTGATGACCGGTGGTCCGGCGATTCGAATTTTTTATTTGGTCTGGTGCCATTACGATTTGAATGCCCCATATTCTGTATGAATTATATAGTTCTTAATGATAATTGATTTGTTGGTATGCATTGATATCATAACTGAGAGCACCCATGCACAAATCAAATTCAAGCACAAATCTAATCAAAATTCATGTTGCGACCAATTTTAGGTTTTTATTATTTTTTATTAACAGTAAATCTGTGTTTTGAAAAAGATTTTCTAAAGATTTTGCTATAGATCACTTAGAAAAAATATATATCACAGATTTAACAACATGCGCATGTAAAAATATTGATCTAAGGGTTTCTTAGAATGTACCTCTAGATCTTACCCACCAGATCTAGCGAAGGTCGGAGAAGGAAGTCCAATCTGTAGTGCCCTGTGAAGCTACTGCACATGTACTAGAGGGGGGGTGAATAGTACTTTAAAATAATCAAGAGTGTTATTCCTAACTATTGTGCAAGAAACAAACGACAATGCGGAATAAACAACAATCAACAAGAATTAACAAACGCAAACAAAGTATGTAACGGGTTCGGATCCACCCAAGTCTCACCGACTTGTTCCCGGTGATCCTACGTCCCAACCACCCGGATCCCCTCCGGATACTTGAGTTAGAAACCCTAACTCAAGATTTAGCACTATGAAATTCTTGTGAAAAACCTTCACAAGACCAAATCATACAAATGACATGTGACTCCCACAAACCGGGATCACACCCTCTCTCACAACCGAGAGACAATCTTAAATATCAAATATGATGAAATAGAGAAACACTTACCACAAAATCATATGACTTGAGTATACTTACCAAATTAGGGCAAAGATGGATTTTGAGGAAGAAGATGTCACCAAACCCTAGCTCCTTGAAGATGACAGGTAATGGAGGCCTAGGATGGAGTATGGTGACTAGAATCAAGCTCTTGGCTTGAATGGCTCACAATGGAGAGAATCTCTCTTGAGGATTAGGGCTCAAAGAGTGAAGGGAGAGATTCTTGTGAGGAAGAGAGAGCTTGGAAATAGCTTGAGATTACTCTTCTCTTAGGTCTGAAAATACTTGTATAATGGACCTCTAACCTTGCCTCAAACGAATCAGGTTTGTATTTATAGAGGTAAGAAAAATCGTGCTCAAAAGATTCCCAACGGCTCTATTCTGAAGCCGACTAGTCGGTCTAAGAAGGATCACTGACCGACTAGTTTCCAATCTAGTCGATCGGTGATTCTTCATGAACCGACTAACTGGCTCACAGCCAAAAGAGAAAGTTCCAGGCAATATGAACTAGTAGGTCTAAGAAGACTTGCCAACCGACTAGTTTCACAACTAGTCGGTCGGTGAGTGTTCTTTGACCGACTAAGAGAGAAAAACAATAGGCTGGAAACAAGTTGAACTAGTCGATGTAAGAACAAATGCTGACCGACTAGTTTATCAACTAGTCGGTCGACAAACGTTCTTTGACCGACTAACTCGAAACAGTAGCTCAGGCTGAATTGAGGCAATGATAACTAGTCGGTCTGAGAAGGTTTCCTAACCGACTAGATCGTCATCTAGTCGGTCGGTGAACCTTCTTTGACCGACTAATTGATCAACATGGAATGAGCTGAAATGAGCAAGGACATCTAGTCGGTTCATGAAGAGTTGCCGACCGACTAGATCGTCATCTAGTCGGTTGGTAATTCTACATGAACCAACTAAGATGCACTAGAAGCCGAGGGAAGAAGCGATAAGCTTCGGGAAAGATTCTAATGGCTTCTATGATAATCCTAGCTCTAAGATATGAGCGAAATGAAGATAATAATGTAAGTCCTACTCAAGGCTTAACATTCTAATCTATGAAGCTAGAAGACAATAAATAATACATGACGAACCGTCTTCGAAGCTTCAATCTTCATTCTTCTTGACTTCAATATTGCTTCTAGAGCTTCAACAAAGCTTCAGACACACGATCACGCGTATTGAGAAGTCTTGAGACGTCGCTTTTGATATACGTATTCTTTTGGTGACGATCTCCATAACTGCGCTCACAAACAGTTAGATCACATTATTTATGTTTGCTCATCATCCAAAACCAAATCCGGGGAATCAATACTCAACACAATCCGCATCCTCACGATTCGTTCATCGGCCGGGATTCAGCTCAGCCGTTGAGCGTGTTGATAATGTATTGGAATATTGAGAAGAAATGGGCATATGGTGAAGTCCATATCCATATATATATTATACGAAGAGAGTTATAAGTCCTTTGGATCTCAAGGGACACCCACTAAGAGTGGGTTTAATGGTATATGATAGTGGGTGGAGACCAAAGGTCTCCCCCATTCATAACAATATGCTAATATTCAGAAAACTACATTTATCTTTCTGTTATGAATTGGGCCCAATGGGCCTATTGGGTATCCACCCACATTGATTAATATATATATGAGGTTAGGGATTTCCTAGCTCTCAACCCTTCACAACACGTTATTAGCACGTCGGCTCGTGGAAAAGGCGACGGCTCGTGCGAGGGAGGTGACCCGCGGAAGCTCCGACGATTTTTTTCGTGACGCAATGCTTCACGAGACGACGCGGATTCTTCTGGCATCCTTCATCAAACGTCGCTAGATCTGGTGGACGGATCTAGTGGGTAAGCCTAAACAATTTTCTAGATCTAAACATATTTTTATGTGATGTAGATATCAAAAATATAATTGTTTATGCCTTGAATCTAATTTATTAGATCAAAATCAGTTATCTTTATTAGTATAACTCTAATAAAATGCAATTTTTAAATTGTTTTAATCATATTATTAGATCAATTTTGCAAAACCTTATTCTTGATGTTGTCACGCCTTGGCGCCCAAAACGGGCAGGGGTGACGACCGCGGTACGGGATTACCAAGCGTTAAGATGCTACAAGAAAATTAGCAGGCCACTGCAACTACTAGAATAACACATGCAATTAAAACAAGTGCAAAAGAAAAGCACGAACTGTAAAGCTCCAGCACAACACAGCAAAGTACAGTGAGGCGGCAGCTAACCACAAGCGGGGCTGTACGAGTGTACATCACAGACCATCTACTATCAACACACCACAACATCATATACTATAAATATACCACCGCCAGAAACAGTGGGCACCAAAAGCTGAAGGCGAACAACAAAAGTAACAGCTCACAAAAGGCACGACCCACTACACCCAAGCCCTAACTAACCACACCGGGCTCCTGGCGTGGAAGAGTCGCCCTCAGGGCGTCGGTAGTCCGGCTGGAGAGCCGTCGTCCCAGGACCTATACCTGGAGGGTGGGGAAAGGGCACATCATGGCGTGTCAAGTAGGAAACTCAACCACACAAGCCACATTCACATCACTGCACACAGGTCACTAATACTAAGTTTGTTAGTTAATGTTTGTTGTTGGAACCTAGACATCAGGTGGGACACAAGGGAACTGGACCTCACCCTTAAGGCGGGTTGAAAGAATCTCCTACTCTCTGGCGTGCTAGCTCGTCAGGAGCCAACGTAACTCAATCTCTCTCCACGACCTAATAGGCCACGACCTCGAAGGCCAAGAAACCACACACCCTAAAGGGGCACGACCACTCCCGCGGTAGGAGGGCCCAAGAAAACAACCTTGAAAGTCCAGTCTACACCATGTCCACCTAATGCTTTGGTTCCCCCATCCCATCCCCTAAGATGCTCACCCACCTTAAAGTGGAAAGAGACATCATGGACTTCCATTTTAATCATGTAACAATTAGCATTATATCGGGTTTAGCTGAAACATAATGGTGTAAAATTGAATACCCATTCATCAATGTAACGAATCAACCTAACATTCTCATATATAAAGGAATCATTGTCATGGGCATCATAACCATCTTCATTAACGCCTTCAAGGCATAAGCAAGATTCACCATTCATAATTTCTTAATAGAGGCATAAAGATATGAAGCATCAACTACAAGCGATTTCCAAGGGAATTCGAACACAACCTTCCAAGCACCTACTAAATCGAACATGCCATAGAAAACAACTTCAAGTGTGGTTACTAATCTTATTTGGTAGGAAATAGGAGAACAACTAAGGTAGAACGAAACAATTCATAGGTTTAGTTAAAACTTTCTGAAATTCAAGAGAGGGTTAATATAAGTCTCAAAAATGGATGAAAGGTCTTAAGCGTAATTTATAGCATCTCTTAAGGGAGCTACTTTTTACTTATTCTAATGGTGATGGGTTACTAAAATGCTTATTAAAATTGAGTGTTCACAAACTCCTTAACTAAGTTCATGGAAAAGCACTCTTTCATATTGAAATGCGACCAATTTGACATGGAAACCAAAGTTTGCGTAAAGGGGCTTGTATGACCATGTAAATAATGATAATTAGTGTCCCTACACTCTCTAAAATCCTTTAGAGCCTCTAACTAGAAAGTTGGCAAAAACCAAAACTCTCTAACTGAAATTTTTTCCTTTCTTTGTTTTATACTCATTTTTCAAATGGGGTTTCCATAAATCATGGAATCCTAAGGGAGTTAGTAAATGATATTATGTGTAATTTTCCTAACTTAAGTTTATAGGGCTTAGGATGTTATATGGACGCTTACAGATTGCTCACGGAAATTTCGGCAGAGTTTCTCCTGTATTTATCAAGGTTTCCCAATTACAACATAAGTATAAGTAAAAGATACACATGCTACAAACACAAAAATAGAATCCTGCTCATAGATTCATAGGAGGAATAAGAATCAACATCCACAACATGAATCCAAAAAAATTAAGCTTGACCCTCTTCTCAATTTATTCCAAATAACAAATTGTACCGAGGATTTAAGAACAAAACATGAAATTCTACACTTACCCTCAAATTGGGAGCATGGTGAGAATCCTACATTGTTCTTGCTTATGGATGGTTGTAGGAGAGCTAATGAAACCCCCTTGATGTGTGGTACAAGAACCCTCTCCTTCTTCCTCCAATTCTCTTCTGTTTCTCTCTTTCTTTCTCTCTTTTCCTTTGTTTTGTTTTTTTTTTCAAGTGCAGGTTTCGGCCACCAGGGGATGGGTTCAACGAAATTAAAGGGAAGGAAAAAAACAAATTAGAAATTATGAGAAGTTTGGAGAAGGGAAGAGAGGAAAACAAAAATCTCTAAAGGTTCTTTTATTCACAATTTTGCCATTCAACTTCCTTTTTTTCTTGCATGTTTCGGCCCCTCGTGAGGAGATAGGGAACTACCAACGAAATTAAGAGGAGAGGAGAAAAAATAGAACAAATTAGAAGGAAAGAGAAATTTGTAGAAAGGAGGAGAGAAAAATATCTTTAAGGCTTTAGTTTATTTATAAATTTGCCATGCCTAGCCTCTAATTAAAATAAAAGCCTCTCAACTTAGTGTGTTAATTACAAGGTTGCCATCACCAATTAGGTTAGCTCCTTATTTTCATTATTTACAAGTATGCCAGTGTCATTCATGTCCATTTTAATAAATACCCCTATTTGTGTGTAATTGCAAACAATTGGACATGTAAGTAAACTTGGTCCAAATTAGTGGTTAGTGAGTGAATTTTTCCCGCACTAGGAGGAATACTGGTATTATCACTTAGGAGCATTACACACTACCCTCCTTAAAGAAATTCCGTCCTCGGAATTCAAAACAAGAAAGAGGGTCTTATCTCTATATAGCAAACACATGAAAGATCTTTAAACAAACAGATAAGGATACTTCTCCCTCATTTCATCCTCTCGCTCCCAAGTTGATTTTCTGGGAGATTCTTGTTGCCACTTGACCCTGACCAAATCAATAGCCTTCTTCCTCGACATCTTCTGTCGCCGATCATGAATTGCCACTGGTTGCTGTTCATATGTCAGGTCTGGACGTAATTCAATCTTTGAGTAGTCCAAACCATGACTAGGATCTTCAATATACACTACTACAAAATGGACCTTTAACAGCGCTTAAATAAGGTCTTTAATAGCTCTTTACAAGCGCTGTCTATCTCTCCGCTGCTAGGGGGGCTGGTTTTAATAGCGCTTTACAAGCGCTGTTAAAGGGGGGCCTTTAACAGCGCTTGTTTGTGCAAGCGCTGTTAAAGGGTGGCCTTTAACAGCGCTTGTTTGTGCAAGCGCTGTTAAAGGGGGGCCTTTAACAGCGCTTGTACTAAAGAAGCGCTGTTAAAGGGGGGCCTTTAACAGCGCTTGTTTGGGCAAGCGCTGTTAAGGGGGGCCTTTAACAGCGCTTGTACTAAAGAAGCGCCGTTAAAGTGTGGCCTTTAACAGCGCTTGTTTGTGCAAGCGCTGTTAAAGGGGGGCCTTTAACAGCGCTTGTTTGTGCAAGCGCTGTTAAAGGGGGGCCTTTAACAGCGCTTGTACTAAAGAAGCGCTGTTAAAGGGGGGCCTTTAACAGCGTTTGTTTGTGCAAGCACTGTTAAAGGGTGGCCTTTCACAGCGCTTGTTTGTGCAAGCGCTGTTAAAGGGGGGCCTTTCACAGCGCTTGTACTAAACAAGCGCTGTTAAAGGTGGACCTTTCACAGCGCTTGTACTAAACAAGCGCTGTCTATTGGGACCTTAGACAGCGCTTCTTTAGTATAAGCGCTGTTAAAAGTCCACTATAGACAGCGCTTGTACTAAACAAGCGCTGTTAAAAGTCCCAGATAGACAGCGCTTGTTTCAATTCATTTTATTGTTTCTCCCTACGTTTTATATTTAAATAGATCCATTTAATGTTCAAAATGCTTAAATAAACCAACAATAACATTAGCTTGGACAAACTGCGATTTCCTTTCATTTTTCTATTTATGAAAACTAGTTTGATTAGCTTTTCAACAATACAATTGCCAGAAAGGTTGCATGCAAGAAATGATGCATATATCTACCACGAATACATCTACAGTCATCCGAAATTGTTGTTATAGCATAAAAATGAGGAATTAATCCTCAAAACATATATGGACATTTTATTTACACATACATCTCCGAAAATTTGTAAAATTCACCCCATCTCGGAAACATTCTTTTGAATCTAAAAACTGCATTCTGTGTGATATAACAAGAACATTATCATAGCTAGAAATCAAGAGTCGACTCCGACCCCATCAAGACTCATGATCACCTAGTCGATCGTCGGCTGGCGCCTTGGATCAGAACCGATGCACCTGCATGCGATCTTAAGATCTAGAGCTTCCACGACACTCACAGGCCTGAACTTGCTGATGTAGTAACTGAGAGGCGGCCCCGAGTACTCCACAGTTAGCACTTGAAGAGAACACATGAACAGTGCACCCTGAGTCCTTGACAGACTCCACCAACTTCACATATTTTTGTCTTGTCACGATGTCTGAGTTCCTGCGAAGAGGAAAGCATACATTGACTTGCTTAGGATTATAGTTTAAACCAGAAGTTAAATAGAATTAAGTATGAAGGTGGCGCTTGATACCGACCATATGACTTTGGCTGTGTGAAGCCTGTTCATATTGGTATCTGTGTGAAGCCTGTCAGCATTTTGGATGACCAGCCTGTTCATATTCAAAAACAAAAATGACAGCAACCAAGCCCAACCAAGTAATCACATGCATAGCTTGACTTTGACTGACAGTAAGCTTGGCCAATACTTACGACAACCAAAAAAAGAATGATCTTCCTCCATTAACAACAGCATCAGCTAGTTACCCACATTTTATTGCCTGCAGATATCGTTGCATATCTTCCTCCATCTCTGAGTGTCTTCAGAATGTATAGAGATGCACCAAAGTATCTGTATCTCTGCGTGTTAAGACAAGCAGACTCACTCACCCACACAAGTTACTTGTTTGAGTGTACAGAAAGAGGTTACAATATAACAAGCGAATGATGGGTATGTTCACACATAGTTTGTTTCAATCCTTCACATTTTTATCAACATATTGATAGAACTTGGCCAGCAGATGGGTAATGCAAGAATTAGCTAATTATCATACAATTCTAAGCGGCATGATTCATGTTCAAAACAAAATAACATGCTCAAAACAGGATGTTCTTACAATCGATTTTTTTAGTACCCATTTTCCGCTCAAAATAGATACAAGGACATCTTTTGAGCTGCTGCATCTACCATGCTCATCGGTTGAAACAATTATATGGGTCACGTCTCTCTTCCACTTCCTGCTTACAGATATAAGTGTCAAACTCACAAACTTCTTCAGGAGTTTCTGTATAATGGTCAAAAAAAGAAATGGGTAAGTAGGAATCGAAGGAGAAAGACAAAGCCTAAGACTTGCAAACCAGCAAACCACCAAAAAAATGAAGATTAAAGATAAACTCCCTCAAAAAAATATTTATAGAACTTTCTTTAACTTCAAAAGGAACAAATAAGTTGGTGATAACCTCTTCTAGTGGGGAGAGATCAGATCCACATAACAACCCATTCATTGCAAGCACCAAATGAAGTCATCCAAATATCACAGAATTGTTGTTCGAAAATAGGGCTATCTACCAGAAAATTATGATTGCTAGGAAGAAAAAATGGAATGAAAATTAGCAAGACTGAAGGCGTAAGGAATGTTAATCAGTATCAGTCGATCATCAAATAAAAAGCAGTCTGACATTAGAGATGATGAAGTGTTGATCTTCTCTTCGGTATCCCGGTTAGGTAAATTGAATGAAGCATGCAGGATATGGCTGTCATGCTCACTACCATCCGTGCAATTCAATTTCTGTCTCTTTGATAACCCAATATTATCTGCATCTCGTTGAGAAGATGGTCTAAAACTACTTACATGCTTTGATTTTTCAGAAGATGGTCTCTCACAAGGATCTGCACAAGGAAGTAGTAAACCTCTTTTCCCGTCGATCTCCGTTTCCATGTTTTTCTTTTGTGAAGTGTCCATGGACAATCTTTTGCTTCCCTGCAACAGATGAAAGAGTTAGCACAAATACGATGCTTGTATTAGCTTTGCTCTGTGTGTGCATGAGTACAAGCGCGCCTGTTTGTGTTTTGGCATGTGTTTCTACCATGTGGAACATATCGAGAAGTTATTATTGCTCGTCTCATATGTAATAAATGTAGCAGACAACAAGGCTTGCATATCCTAGCTAATTCTTTGCAAAGAAAAACTAATGCCATGCATTGTGAGGTTAGGGATAAGAGTTAAATTTTGTGATCATTTCTAATAAAGTTGGTGCACTGGCTATGATGATAAATCCAGGATTTGAACCTGGAACCTCTTTACAATCTCTTTGTAGAGTGCCCTGTAGTTTTAATTTAGCAACTTCTCTACGTTCTACTCCGAAATGTAGGTGCATTTTGATAAGTTCCATTTCTTATTGCCAAGTAAAACATATTGTGCATCTGTATATGCACATATAATGAGATTCAGTAAGATTATAGCTATTCTAAGGGTCATTGGAGTTAAATATATGTTTATGTTTTTGTTTACAATAAAAGAAATATACGGGGCCATTTCCTTGGTGCCCGTTGTGGGTAGCAGGTTTCTGAATCATTTGATTAACCACATGGATGAATATCTCGTTGCCCAGATTCAAGAAAAGCTTTATTTCCCACATTCTTTGTAGGATTCTTGCTTCCAACAGTTACTAGTTCACCATTTCATCCACAATCACTGGGCTTCTGTGTATAGATATTATTTACCTGCCTTCCCTCAGGCTCTTCGCTTGCCGGTCGCTCCTGTAATGCTTCTTTGGTATTGGTGGTGGATGAAACATAACTTTCCTTTTGTGGTATGTTTGCTTCTGCAAGTAGTGCAGCAAAGTAACATATATGACATGGAGCGCCCCATATGCAAGCTAACAATAACCGATTTTACCTGCTATACCAAATTGAGAACCTTGTAAATCCTCATTAGCACCATTACCGTCTGAGAGAGCAATCTCCTTTGGTGGCACCTTCAGACCTAGAAAGGTCATTGCCAAAATACTAAAAAAGCAAGAAAGAAAACAAAACAACACATAGAAGTTCATAACTATCAGAACACTTCACCCAACCAAAAATTGTTGTGTTAAAAAACAAAGAAATCAGTGTCCATCCGTGTTTGTTACTTCAATTTGTATAAATATCTGTTCATCTAAACATGTATAACATGAAGTTCTTTCCCATTTCACAAAAGCTGATGGTTCACAATTAGTTTCACTATCTGGTTCTCTTGCATGTAAGTAACAACCGACAGCATACATTTGTATGAGTTAAAAATGCATCTACATAATTAGGTCTTGTGTCTTGAAATATGCATGATTGATGCCGGATATAAACAATGACGAAGATATGAAGTTCACAATCGATTTGGGAATCATGATGTCAAGCTATCGCAACATGTTATGGCAAACTTTGACATGAACTTCTATTTGGGAATCATGATGCAAGATGCGCAGATCTTCCAAATCCAAAACCTAAATAAACCCAAAACAAACTCTCTCAAAACCAACGTTCGAAGTCTCAATTTTGGTCACGGTATCCGCCGACAAATTATAATATCGGTTGTATCGGAAATCTTGGGTGGAATACACATCAAAAGCCTCGAAATTTATGTATCGACTGCCTTAGCTCAAAACAGTTATTAGTTACACAGATTCTCTTCGAAGAGTGTTTCATATAGATCATTTCTATTAACACACTATTTTCTCTTGTATTAACCGAATTGATCATTGGCTAATATTTTGGAGCTTAATTTTGATTGTGAAATGAAATTTTTTACACCATTATATGAAATAAAATAGAATTTTAAATTTTAGTTATTACAACCTTTGAAGTTATGATATGAATATTCTGATGCTCTCAATGGGCAAAGAGACTCTTCGTGTGTGCTCGTGCACATTCACAATGTTATGGTGCCTAACATATTCATGTTTCAATCAGGGTGTCTGTATTTAGTTTTCTACACAGCGAAAGTATGAGTTAGTTTTGCAAAATTAAACACAACACAGTACTTTCACCCACCAAGATCATCTACAATCTTCTTCAAAGCATCCAAATTCTAAAATTAGCGAAGGACATTCATAATTAGATTGTAATTTGCTTAATCCATAAATCGTTGCTTATTGTTTCTCTACATTTTCTGAAGAGATATTAGCTAAGCAAAAAAGCCAACCACTGAAGAGCAAAGGGACTTACGATTGGCCGGTGCCGCTGACCCCCATGATCACAATTGCTAATCCTGCAAATTTGTATTTTTTTTTACTTTTTAGATTACATAATTCTACAAATTGATCGATCCCACAAATTTGAATTATAGAATTAAGTTGATCTAAATCATTTGAAAATGAACATAATCAGCTCATAGGAAAATTATTAATCAGATTAAAAATCGACCCAATTCAGCTAAAATGAAATCAAACAAAACAACTAAAAAGCGGTCAAAATTTTAATGCAAATTAGGTTTTTTGGGGAGTACCTTGATCGCTGAGGACGGCAGCCATCGGCGTCGACCTGGCCAAGGCTCGTGAACGGCGTTCCCGACGGCGGATTCGCGCTGGTGTCCGGGTTCGCGACCTCCGGTACGGATTCGGGTTCTGAGGTAACGTTAGGGTTAGGGTTAGTGCTAGGATAAGGGTTTTCGCTGGCGGTCTTACCGACGACAACGTTCTCTTTGGCGTTCTCCATTGAAATAGAAGATAAATGAATCGAAAAGAGAGAACAGAATTTTTTTTGAAAGAATGATTGAGGGTGATGGAGTAGAATTGAATTATAGGGGTTTTTGAAAGAATGCTTGATCTACGATGGGAGAAGCAGAGAGCGAGGGTCTGGGGATAAGGGGGCCAACGAAAACGACGGGGGGAAATATTTGGGAAGCCCGCCCTTGCGTGATCTATAACAGCGCTTGCAAATAGACAAACGCTGTCTATTGTAAAACCTATAATAGCGCTTGCAAATAGACAAACGCTGTCTATTGTAAAACCTACAATAGCGCTTGCAGAAAGAAGCGCTGTCTATTATCTGATCTTTAACAGCGCTTGCAAAAAGAAGCGCCGTCTATTATGTGTCCCTCTAATTAACAGCGTTGCATAAAGAAGCGATGTCTATTATCCGACCTTTAACAGCGCTTGCAGAAAGAAGCGCTGTCTATTCTCCGACATTCAACAGCGCTTGCAAAAAGAAGCACTGTCTATTATATGTGCCTCTAATTAACAGCGCTTATAATTGGCAAGCGCTATTAGAGATGTGCTATTAAAGGTCCTTTTTGTAGTAGTGATACCCTCTTAATTGCGATACATGAAACACATCAGGTACGCCTTCCAGATGTGGCGGCAGCACTAGCCGATAAGCCACTTCGCCTATCCGGGCTGTAACTTCAAACGAGCCTATGTACCTAGGGCTCAACTTCCCATGTTTACCCAACCGGATCGTCCCAGGGACTGGTGATATCTTCAAAAATACATAATAGCCCGGCTGAAATTCAAGTGGACGCCACTTCGTGTCCGTCCAGTGCTTATAATGGTCTTGGGCTACACGAAGATTCTCTCTGACCGTCCGCACTACATTAAATGTAGCACTCACTAGGTCTGGGCCAAAATTTTCACCATCTCTCACATCATCCCAGCTCAGGGGAAATCGGTAATTCCTACCATATAAAGCCGCATAAGGAGCCATACCAATGCTTGCCTGATAACTGTTATTATAAGCAAATTCCACTAGATAGAGATGGTCTCCCCAAACCCCCTTGAAATCCAACATGCAAGCCTTAAGCATATCCTCCAATATTTGAATGATGCGTTCCGACTGTCCATCTGTCTGTGGGTGATATGCGGTACTGAACTTCAAATGGGTCCCCAAACTGGCCTGCAAGCTCCTCCAGAAGTGAGATGTAAATCTAGTATCACGATCCGACACAATGCTCATCGGAACTCCATGCAACCTCACAATCTCTTCCATCTACTTCTGAGCTAAGACTTCTGTAGACTGACCAAGTCGAAATAGAATAAAGTGCGCTGACTTAGTCAATCGGTCGATAATCACCCATATAGCATCATTCCCCTTCGGAGTACGCGGTAGACCAGTCACAAAGTCCATGGTCACATGTTCCCACTTCCATTCCGGTATCAGAAGTGGTTGCAATAAGCCTGCTGGTGTCTGGTGTTCCGCTTTCACCTGCTGGCAAACCAAACATGAAGCCACGCTCTTAGCCACAGTTCGTTTCATCACATGCCACCAGTAGTATCGTCGCAGATCCTTATACATTTTGGTCCCTCCAGGGTGAATAGAATAAGGAGAATTGTGTGCCTCCTTCAACAGCTCTTCTCGCATATTTCCCGCTGGCACACACACCCTGTTCCCAAACCTCAAGGAACCATCCTCATGAACACAAAAGTCTTTCTGAAGCCCTACCTTGACTTGTTCCCGAATCCGTTTCAATTTCACATTGTTCAGCTGATCTGCCTTAATTCTATCCATCAGGTCGGATTGAATCTGCAAACCCAATATATCTATCCTTTCGCCTGGAAGGATCACTTCAACATCCATCCGTCTTATATCTCCTAGAAGCTGAGGCTGCATAGTCAACCTCATCACAGTTGGTAGTCGACTAAGAGCATCAAGCACCACATTCACCTTCCCTGGATAGTACTGTAAATCAATGTCATACTCGGCTATTAATTCAAACCAACGACATTGCCTCATGTTTAACTCCTTCTGAGTGAAGACATATTTCAAACTTTTATTGTCAATGTAAATCTTTACATGTTCACCTAGTAAGAAATGTCTCCACAACTTTAGGGCATATATGATGGCAACCAGCTCTAGGTCAAGATTAGGATAATTCTGCTCATGCACCTTCAATAATCTGGAAGCATAAGCTACTACTCGTCCATGCTGATGAAGGGCACAACCAAGTCCCTTTCCTGAAGCGTCACAGAAAATCTCGAAGCCACCTGATCGGTCAGGAATTGTCAACACTGGAGCAGTGGTCAATCAATGCTTCAATTCCTCAAATGCACACTGACACTCCTCTGACCATACATAAGGTACGACCTTCTTAGTCAAATGAGTCAGAGGTGAGGCAATCTTGGAGAAGTCCTTGATAAACTTTCGATAGTATCCGGCCAACCTCAAGAAACTCCTGATCTCCGTAACTGATCTAGGGATGTGCCAATTCTCTACTGCAGCGACCTTCTCTGGGTCGACAGATACTCCCTCTCAGGTAATAATGTATCCCAGGAATGCGACCTTAGTCATCCAGAACTGACATTTACTGAACTTCGCGTATAGTCGATGCTCTCTAAGAGTATTCAATACCATCCGCAAATGCTCAGCATGCTCATCCTCAGTCTTCGAATACACTAGAATATCATCAATAAAGACTACCACAGACTTATCCAAATAATCAAAGAAGACCTGATTCATCAGCCTCATAAAGGTTGCAGGTGCATTTGTTACTCCGAATGGCATCACCAAGAATTCATAATGCCTATACCGAGTTCTAAACGCCGTCTTCGGAACATCCGATCCATGCACCTTCACTTGATGATAACCACTTCGTAAATCCAGCTTCGAGTGCACTCGTGAACCACCGAGCTGATCAAAGATGTCATCAATCTGAGGAAGGGGGTACTTGTCCTTCACCGTCACTTTGTTCATATCCCTGTAATCAATACACATCCTCCGAGTTCCATCCTTTTTATTTACTAATAACACTGGTCATCCCCAAGGGGATACACTAGGACGTATCAGTCCTCTATCAGACAAATCAGTCAACTGGTCGTGAAACTCAACTAATTCAGGTGGAGACATACGATAAGGAGCTTTTGCTATCGGCTGTGCGCCCGGCAATAGGTCCATAATGAATTCTAAAGACCTATCCGGAGGTAGTCCAAAAATATCATCGGAAAATACATCTGGAAATTCCTGAACTACCTTAGGCAAAACTATTTCTGCTTCCATCTTCATCTCCAAGGACGTCGCCTTAAACTTCAAAGGTTCCAGAGCCCGAGTACCACTACAAAAATCAAACTCTGGGTGGCCAGGGATTCGAAAGACTACCCACCTTAATCTACAGTCTATGGTCGTATAAAACATCCCCAACCAGTCCATTCCAAATACCACCTCATAATCTGGTAGTTCAATCACTAGAAAGTCTGCATATATGTAACGACTGGTTTTTTTTTGTATGATTGGATTATCAGTGTGTTTTGCTTGTGATGGTGGGTTCTCTCCTTGTGATATAGCTCTCGACCTCCTATCTCCATGGAACAATTCCGTAATCCTGACACACTACAAATCACACCATTACTGTGTGCACATTCAACCTTACCGCAAAAGAATCAACAGCTATAGAATGCTTCGCCACAAATTCCTTGGATAAAAAACAATGTGACGCTCCAGAATCAAACAAGGACCAGATAAGATATGAAGCTACTCTAACCATTCCTATAATAGCACAGCACAAACAACTAACCATCTAGCAATAGCTAAACATAGAACCATGAAATACGAGGGCTAGGGTTAGGGTTATACTAGCGATCACATGTCCTGAGCGCTCGGCCTCGACCGCTGTCATCTGAAACTGTGACGGCCTCTGCGGGGCAGGAGCCTGCCTCTGGAAGTCGCGCCATGGAGGCCTCCCTAGAGGTCCCCTCGGAGCAGTCGGTCGCGGTCCTGATGGTGGTGGAAGAGCCAACCGCTGCGGTGCCGGTGGAAGAGCCCTCGGCTGAGGCGGCGCAGCTGCTACTGGTACTGGGGTCTCCATAGACCGTCTCCATCGAAGGGCAGTCCCTACTAAAGTGTCACATCTCGTCGCAGGTGTAGCAATATCTGCCTATAAGCCTACAACCCTTGGCTGCATGCCCAGGCTTCCCACACCTCGAATAAGTAGGCCCCCTCTGAGGTACTGGCGGATGTCCTGATCGTTTGAAGGCCACCTGGTGAGTCGGGTGGGGAACAGCTCTCTGTGGTGCTACAGGTCGTCTGTCGACAACTGGAAGCTTTCCTAGAATCCTCAAGTGTAGCTCACAGTCAAGCCGCGCTAAGCACTGCCTCGTATGTCACTCCTATGTAGCCATAGCCCCTCTGACCTCTGGGTCCAGGCCCATGCGGAAGCGTCTAGCTCGAGTAGCATCTGTCGCCACTAACTCTGGGGCGTACCTGCTCCAAAGAGAGAACTATGCATCATATTCGTCCACCGTCATGCGGTCCTACGTCAGGTGCTCGAACTGCTGCCTCAACTCATCCATCGCCTCTCCTGGAAGTTAATGGGCCTCAAACCTCTCTCTAAAGGTTTTCCATTCCATTACCCCAGTCATATGCCTCTCCTGGGCATCCCACTAATCTCGGGCTTGATGAGTCAGCTGTCGCTTGACCAATTCTACCCATGCCTCTGGGGGTATGCCAGCCAAAGTCAAGTCATCCTCTGTGTGATGCAGCCACTCATCGGCCTCTAAGCTGGTCTCTCTACCGGAAAAGTATACGGGCCTCAAGGATCGGAACTACTTGTAACTCGGGGCCTTCGGTGCAGGCGCCTCGTGTCCAGCTGCCCTGTCCTCCAACCGCTGCAAGTGGTCCAAAATCCCCATCAGGACCTTCGCCATCAGGGCTGACTCTGAGGTCCGGTCTACCGAGCTACCCGAAGCTCCGATCCATCCACACCCTCCAGGTGTCCCGTCGTCGCTAGACATCCCGTTTCCTGCCTCCATACTACGGAGTAGAAACAGAACATACTGAAAATAGTACCTCAGATACTTCTTGATGTGTCGGAGCATTACCTATGTTATCCTTATACAATCGCAGCGTGTGGTGGACCTGCATGGGCCACCACAAAACATGTCACGCCCCAGCGCCCAAAACGGGCAGGGGTGATGGTCGCGGTACGTGAGTACCAAGCGTTAAGGTGCTACAAGAAAATTAGCAGGCCACTGCAACTACTGGAATAACATATGCAATTAAAACAGGTGTAAAAGAAAAGCACGAACTGTAAAGCTTCAGCACAACACATCAAACTACAGCTAGGTGGCGACAAACCACAAGTGGGAGCATACGAGTTTACATCACAGACCATCTACTATCAACATACCACAACATTATATATTATACATATACCACCGTCAGAAACACGGGGCAACAAAAGCGGAAGGCGAACAACAAAAGTAACAGCTCACAAAAGGAACTACCCCGACCCACTACACCCGAGCCCTAACTAACCAAACTGGGCTCCTGGCCTGGAAGAGTCGCCCTCAGGGCGTCGGTAGTCCGGCTGGAGAGCTGTCGTCCCTGGACATGTACCTGGAGGGTGGGAAAAGGGCACATCATGGCGTGTCAAGTAGGAAACTCAACCATACAAGCCACATTCACATCACTGCACACATGTCACTAATACTAAGTTTGTTAGTTAATGTTTGTTGTTGGAACCTAGACATCAGGTGGGACACAATGGAACTGGACCTCACCCTTAAGGCGGGTGGAAAGAATCTCCTACTCTCTGGCGTGCTAGCTCGTCATGAGCCAACGTAACTCAATCTCTCTCCACGACCCAATAGTGCCACGACCTCGAAGGCCAAGAAACCACACACCCTAAAGGGGCACGACCACTCCCGCGGTAGGAGGCCCAAGAAAACAACCTTGAAAGTCCAGTCTACACCATGTCCACCTAATGCTTTGGTTCCCCCATCCCATCCCCTAGGATGCTCACCCACCTTAAAGTGGAAAGAGACATCCTGGGCTTCCATTTTAATCATGTAACAATTAGCATTGTATCAGGTTTAGCTGAAACATAATGGTGTAAAATTGAATAACCATTCATCAATGTAACGAATCAACCCAACATTCTCATATATAAAGGAATCAGTGTCATGGGCATCATAACCATCTTCATTAACGCCTTCAAGGCATAAGCAAGATTCACCATTCATAATTTCTTAAATAGAGGCATCAAGATATGAAGCATCAATTACAAGCGATTTCCAAGGGAATTGGAACGCAACCTTCCAAGCACCTACTAAATCGAACATGCCATAGAAAACAACTTCAAGTGTGGTTACTAATCTTATTTGGTAGGAAATAGGAGAACAACTAAGGTAGAACGATACAATGCATAGGTTTAGTTAAAACTTTATGAAATTATGGAGAGGGTTAATATAAGTCTCAAAAATGGATGAAAGGTCTTAAGCGTAATTTATAGCATCTCTTAAGGGAGCTACTTAATGATAATTATAGGTGCCTAACCTTAACTTTTTACTTATTCTAATGGTGATGGGTTACAAAAATGCTTATTAAAATTGAGTGTTCACAAACTCCTTAACTAAGTTCATGGAAAAGCACTCTTTCATGTTGAAATGGGACCAATTTGACATGGAAACCAAAGTTTGCGTAAAGGAGCTTGTAGGACCATGTAAATAAAGATAATTAGTGTCCCTACACTCTCTAAAATCCTTTAGAGCCTTTAACTAGAAAGTTGGCAAAAAAACAAAATCCTCTAACTGAATTTTTTTTCCTTTCTTTGTTTTATACTCATTTTTCAAATGGGTTTTCCATAAATCATGGAATCCTAAGGGAGTTAGTAAATGATATTATGTGTAATTTTCCTAACTTAAGTTTATAGGGCTTAGGATGTTATATGGACGCTTACAGATTGCTCACGGAAATTTCGGCAGAGTTTCTCCTGTATTTATCAAGGTTTCCCAATTACAACATAAGTATTAGTAAAAGATACACATGCTACAAACACAAAAATAGAATCCTGCTCATATATTCATAGGAGGAATAAGAATCAACACCCACAACATGAATCCAACAAAATTAAGCTTGACCATCTTCTCAATTTACTCCAAATAACAAATTGTACCGAGGATTTAAGAACAAAACATGAAATTCTACACTTAGCCTCAAATTGGGAGCATGGTGAGAATCCCATCTTGTTCTTGCTTGTGGATGGTTGTAGGAGAGCTAATGAAACCCCCTTGATGTGTGGTACAAGAACTCTCTCCTCCTTCCTCCAATTATCTTCTCTTTCTCTCTTTCTTTCTCTCTTTTCCTTTGTTTTGTTTTTTTTCAAGTGCTGGTTTCGGCCACCAGGGGATGGGTTCAACGAAATTAAAGGGAAGGAAAAAAACAAATTAGAAATTAGGAGAAGTTTGGAGAAGGGAAGAGAGGAAACAAAAATCTCTAAAGGTTCTTTTATTCACAATTTTGCCATTCAACTTCCTTTTTTTCCTTGCATGTTTCGGCCCTCATGAGGAGATGGGGAGCTGCCAACGAAATTAAGAGGAGAGGAAAAAAATATAACAAATTTGAAGGAAAGAGAAACTTGTAGAAAGGAGGAGAGAAAAATATCTTTAAGGCTTTAGTTTATTTATAAATTTGCCATGCCTAGGCTCTGATTAAAACAAAAGCCTCTCAACTTAGTGTGTTAATTACAAGGTTGCCATCACCAATTAGGTTAGCTCCTCATTTTCATTTTTACAAGTATGCCATTGTCATTCATGTCCATTTTAATAAATACCACTATTTGGATGTAATTGCAAACTAATTGGACATGTAAGTAAACTTGGTTCAAATTAGTGGTTAGTGAGTGAATTTTCCCCACACTAAAAGGAGGAATACTGGTATTATCACTTAGGAGCATTACAGATGTCCTTGAAATAAAAATCAAATTTCTATGATGTTCATTAACGCTCACGGATCCAGCCTGAAGTCGGCAAAGATTATGTGATTATCCGGTCATCAAATCAAACGGAAAAAAATTTCTTTTAGCATCCGGATGGCTTTGGCTGCGCCCTGCAGGAGCGGCCGCAGGAACGACTGCCGTAGGCATGGATCGCCAGGTCCGACTGCAGGCGAGCCTGGTCGTGTCCTGCAGGCGCGGCCGCGGCCGCGCCGACGACCGACGATGGCCGTGGGGTTGCCAGTCGCCACTGGCGGCGGCCCCCTCCCCAAACCCTAACCCTGGTTAGAGTTAGAGGAAAGTTTTCGTCTGCCCCCTCTTGTGCCAGATGCCCAATCAATCAAAAAAAATCCCTGTTTGGACCAGAAGCCCCATTTCAAAACAGTAAAAATAAAAAATAAAATAAAATTTTTTGTTTCCCTTATTTTGATGGGCCTAAAGACCACAATAATAAATAATTAAATAAAGAGGAAAAAGCCTAATGGGCCAGAAGCTCGCATGCCAATATCTTATTTTACTTTTCTGAATATTTAATTATATATATATATATATATATATATATTAAATTCAAAAATTACACAATAAATCCCTAAAAATTCCAGAAAAATCCCAAAAATTCTGAAAAAATTCTGAAAAATTCCAGGAAAATTAGGGAATAAAATGGGAAGTGGATTACAATAAATAAAAATGTTTTGGGGACATAACGTTGTTTGTCGATATCGATAAATAACGTTTTTTGGCATGTTCGTTTTTTCTATTTTTCTGAACATAACCAGATTGACTAGGTACTTATCGTGGATGGCCTGAAGCCCCTCCACTGTCACCTAACATCCCACGAAAATTTCTATTTTGGGTTAAAGACCCACAAAATTTTAGGGGCGGGTCATATTAAATCAAGGCATCTTATGAACAAATTATTTTTGCACAATCAATTAGAAAATTTGTTTATTATAACATGTGTATACTTCATATATGTTTCAATTCATGTTAATGAGCATGCATTTTTAGCTCACATGCTTGATATTGTTTGCATGGATAATTTAGTTTCTTTCAGTTATTTTATTGAGCATACCTTTTTAGCTTACAAGCTTTATATTATGTGCATGATATATCATTAAATGTTACATAATGCACACTTATATGCTTATCCCAGGCTCATGATCATGCTCATGCTCATGATATGACAATGTTTTATGACAACATACCGATCATGATTTCAAAAAAGTTTAACGTCATATCCACTTTGACAAATTGAACCTGGAGTTCAAATCAAATCAAAAGTCAACACACTTTTACTCAAATAAAATAAAAATTACCAAATACGGTGGATTATGTGAAAACCATGTATGCGATGTTTTTTGAGATACACATTTTGCGGTAAATAGATCTCTCAGATATATGGTCTATATAAACCAATATTAACACCAGCAGTTGTCATAACACCGCTAAACTCTTTTAGAGTAATCTCACTTTATAACTATGATTCTTAAATCTAGCCTTAATTTTAAGCGTACGCCCGAAGTCGTGGCTTAATAGATAAGTGAGAAATTATAAAGTTTGTAACCTTCCCCTTGAGCATGATTCTCTATCCACATAATACTTGAATGACTCAATAAAAATGGACTGGAGACCATACTTGAGCATTCAAATAGACTTTTAAAAGTCCCTCATAAATTAGAAAAGTGGAAATATAGAAATTAACTCATTTCCCTTGTATATGTCAACTTAGTAAGACTAATATTCATTCTTCCTTATAAATAATAATAAGGAAGATTGAAAACAGGGGAAGTCTTGAATAAAATGAGAAACAGAAGATATGATATACCTCGACATGGAGTAAGAAATAGCAAAACAATATCCGACCAACAATTCTGATAAGACCCAAAATGTTTTTGCAACATGAATAAGCATTAACGTATGCCATATAAAAATATATACATATCTAGTCTAAACGACGAAAGTCAATTGACCTTATGTATATTTAGCTACTCCCACAGGACAAATAAACTTTGAAAAAAAATTAATCTGTTGTCATACCATAAGTCTTAATGAGCATAATTGTACATATATGCTTTCAAAAGCATTTAACCCTAATGATAGTCAAAAGGATCTATTTGTGATGTCTTGAGGATCAGGAATAGCAAACCTGAATACTCCTAATAATAAAACGAGGATGACATGGACTCTCAATAATTAATAAAAGAAATTTACCAAGTTTCGATGGATATTCGTCAAAACGAAATCCCTAAATATGACTCAAGAAATCAATGAAGCCTGAAGCTTTGTCCCACTATGATCTGCGTAATAGTCAATGTGAAGATGAGATCATTCACATTTAGAACACAGTTTACCTATTACTGGACAAAATTAACTTGAGCATTTTAATGGACTTTCAAAAGTCCCACATAATTTCGAAAAGAGGACTTAATTTGGAACACCAGAAGTGTTCAGAATCGTCCAACTATTAACTTTGGAACGATATAATTTATCACCCTGGATTGATGATGCAAGACATCATTATTTGATGCAAGACATCATTATTTAATCCTATAAATCTGAAGAACCCGAAGATTCTTCAAACGGGTGAAGCTTTCATTGTCCCATTCATAAGGAAAAAATGATTACGAGATCATCTCCATTCACGTGGACATTGACTCTCTTCACTTCCTCAAAAGAATTTAAGATGATAAAATTAGTATCATCATTAACATAATAAGTGGACTTATCCCCTCCTCCATAGGGCTGATGATCTACTTTAGAGTACTCATCTATATATCCTCTAAAATGGTCATTATCAAACCTATTATCAAACCACAGTCCAGCTTTTAACAGCATATAGGACACATTAATAAATGGCGGGAACATTGGATAACACTGGGAAATCAAATAATATTTACAACCGGAATAATGTTGAACACATTGATGTTTGTGTTCACACCCAAAAATGGGTTATATAATAAATGGTTAAAACGGATTACTTATCCATTAAAAATCCAGTTGTAGGTGACTACATAGGGACATGCAATTACAATGCAAACCATCAAAACGCCTCCTTAGTACCTATTTATATGAGCTTGATCACCTCATATAAACAATTTTTTAGAACCCCTAACGGGGGAAGCGTTTAGAGCACATATCGCATATTATGCCATGATGTGTACACATCCCCATATCACTACTATAAACCATCAAAATGCACTCCAAACAGGGGAAGCATTTAAAATCACTTCTCCTAAGATGTGCATTGATGGGCCCTCCTTTAAAGATTCGATGAGATCCTAAAGATCCTTCACGTCCAGACATCTTTAATTTCCCAGTATTGTGTTCAACAGAAATATTATAATCATCCATAAGCCTAAAGCTCAATTGACCATTTCAAACATTAATACCTATGATCTGATTATCATGAATTTTGATGAGATCCTGAAGATCCACACTTATGAAACTGTTAAACAGTTATCAGACATAATTACTAACAATATAAATATTGTCAAATTTACACATCCCTGCTGTTAAAAATCCAGCTAGGATTGACATACCAAATTTAATGGAAGCAATCCACTAGTAGCAGAAGTGGATGTCCTCGATGGATGATAGGACATACCATGAGGCTCCAAAGCGAGAAATAACTCCTGGAGACTGTAAAGCAATACCACCACATGAAAGTAAGCTCAACCAGAACCTACACAACAACTGTTGATATGGACACAATTCTAGCTCTGTCCATATCCTCTACCCGTTCCAGAACCTTCACAACAAGTGTTGAGAATGAAACAATTATGGAAGAAATTGAGATATTAAATGTACGTATAGGATGAGGTGTTTGGATAAAATAACACATTTGTCGACAATTATTCACATTTCAATTTTCCATTTAAATGATAATTATAAAAATAATGTGTCCACACTACGTTCCTGAAGCAAACGTATAATTTGGCCAAATAATGTGGAACGAGGCAAAAATAAGTTGAGCTGGACTCATTTATGAAATGTTAAGTGTTCGGACCTGAAGTCCTGATATAAAAAAGATATCAATCTTGTGGGCTAACTGAGTATTATATAAATAAATAACATCGTATGCTATAAGCAATACGCTATGGCGTAGAGGTTTATTTCGCTGAAACCAGGAAGTAATCAAGTAAGATGAGCTTGAATCACTTACAAAATTATAAAATTGACGCATCAAGCTCCCTGGTTATGTTTGCGAAATTCCTGTGAATGGCAAAGAAAAATTTGGTTTTTTTGCTACTATAGATGTTGTGACAGCATAACCTTATGGATTTATTCCTAATTTACTCACTTGCCTAAATAGACTTTGAGCTATTTAATGAAATTAATAAATTACAACCAAGAGAGTTTCTTAAATTAAACAAGGACTCCTACTAAGGGTGCTTTTGCATCTTTAAAAAGAGCAAAGAAAATGATTTGAGACTATATTTGCAAATGACTTAAATCTCATCGGATCTCCTGAAGAGAAAACCGAAATATCTGTTTAAGCCTAACTATCAAATATGATATGTAAGTCCTAGGCAAAATTCTTGGCTTACAGAATTATCATCCAGAAGATGAAATTATGATCTGAAGATGAAACCAACATCCAGAAGATGAAAATATCATCCAGAAGATGAAACCATCATCCAGAAGATGAAATTATCATCCTGAAGATGAAACCTGGTGGTAGCAATGATCTATGAAGTTCGTGTTTGATGATAATAAATGTGTGTGAACGTTCTGACGTGTTTGTTAAGTGATCTAAGGTATATATTGATCAAGTGGAACTCAATAGTCCAAGAGTTTGTGCTCCTTTGAACTTGTGCTTCATCGTTTCATTAACTGCCCCTTGGTTAGCGCATTGGTTAGAGAATAGGGTTCGACCATCAAACAAAATTCCCATAGCAATAATTCCCTACAGGCCGTGACCTAGGAGCAATCGAATTCAAAATTATATATATATAAAACATCCTCAGGCCGTAACCTAAGAGAGAGGAGCCGCACAAAAAATAAACGGAGAGAGAGAGAGGTCGGCCATTCATCTTCAACAAAAAGAGCACTTCAATTCACAGATTTCGAAGGAGACGCACACATCTTTTGACCGAATTAATTCCCAAGATTCAATCTTCAAATCTTTTGAGAGTTGCAGACGCACACATTTTTTTTGATTAAAAAATTCCCAGGTTTCATCTCCCTTTGATAAATTTGTGTCTTGAGGAAACAATTTTTTTTTAAGAAGTGCCGCATGTTCCCTATTAAAAACCCTTGGCCAATTATTTTTGTGAGAGAAATTCCTTGCTGCAAGATTTCTTTTAGAGGCGCCCAATCGAAATCCAAGAGCCGGCCATATTTTTTTTCTTTGGTGATTCTGTTTGCAGCTGCAGGTTTTTGACTTGAGAGGTTCTCAAAAGGAATCAAGGCCAGATTTTTTTTAAGTCTGCGCACAATCCATGCTACCAAGAAGGCACTCACGTTCCAGAGCAGTGAACAAAATGAATTAAAGAGGCCATCTGCTAGCTCATTGTTTCGTTTTGTTTGAAATTCTCATCAGCCTGCCGAATTGAATAAGAAGGGAGCCGCACTTGATTTTTATGAAAGTTTTTTTTGCTCCTTTCATGATGAAGAGCTAACAACAGGACTTTTCTTTTGCAGGTCAAAACGCAAGTCTAAGAGAGAGCCAATCAAAATCCTTCCCAGGGCCGAATTGTTTAAGCTCTCTCAATATTGAATTTTTCAAACAGGGGTGTTTTTATTTTTTAGCCGCAGAGATCTTTTCTCCTCAATCTTGCATGAGCCGAATTTTGCAGGAGCCGAATTTTGAATTCCAAAGCACAGAGGCACATTGTTCCCCGAGAGCCGCACTGTTCCTTGGGTTTATCAAGAGGGGAGCCGAACTATTGGGAGGACATCAGAGACTATATCTATGTCAGACGAGATCTGACCCGTGCTGATTGACGAGGACATCGCCGCTACACAAACTGAGATTTCTAAACTCTATATATCATTATTTTGTGTAGTTGTTGTGTTAGATCCTCGTAGGGGAAACTTTACCTTTTGTGTTACTTTTGGGGACCTGACGACTTGGGAGTCGTCATGGAGGGAGAGCATCTGACTAGATTGATAGTGTAGAGCACGTGGTGTGCGTACGAGCTAGGTAAGAGTAGATTTGGGATCTTGACTCATTGTAGCTGTATTTGATTACATATCTATCTAGTAGTTGCTTTCGGGGGCTGGAGTAGGTCGTGGGGACGACCGAACCAGGGTATATCTGTGCGTATTCTGTGATTGCTATTTTATTGCCCTGTCTGTGCCTATAACTGCGTGGGATTGTTCGTGGGTTGCACGAATATTTTTATTAGCCTATTCAACCCCCCTCTAGGCTACGATCCAGATCCAACAAGTGGTATCAGAGCCAGTTTAGAGGATCTAGTCTAGATTTTTAGATGACCATGAATATATCTGATTGTGCTTTTGCTGAAGGTCAGTCTATAGCCGGTCCCCCTAAGTTTAACGGTGTAGACTTTGTATATTGGAAGGCTAGGATGAAAATCTATTTGGTGTCTGTAGATTATGATGTGTGGGATATTGTTGAAAATGGTTATAGTCTACCCACTATTAAAATTGAAGACACTGTTATGATTAAGCCTAAAGACAAGTGGGATTTAGCTGATAAAAAACTTTATACTCTTAATGGTAAAGCTATGAATGCGCTTATATGCTCTCTTAATAAATCTGAGTTTAATCGTATCTCACATTGTCTAACTGCGTAGGAAATCTGGCATACTCTGGAGGTGACACATGAGGGAACATCGCAAGTGAAGGAATCCAGACTTGCGTTGCTTTGCACAGAATACGAGAGCTTCCGCATGCTACCAACAGAATCAGTTAAAGACATGTTTGCGAGGTTTACAGACATCGTCTACAAATCCAGTTCCCTCGGTAAGCCACACTCTAGCCATGAACAGGTACAAAAGATCTTAAGGGCGCTACCAAGCTCGTTTAGGCCTAAAGTCACCGCTATTCAAGAAGCTAAGGACTTATCAACAATGAAAGTGGAGGACTTGATAGGCAACCTGATGTCACACGAGCTTGAGTTGCAGAGTATAGAAGCCAGAGAGAAACCTGAAGAGAAGACCAAAGCTTCCACACCATTAGCTCTTCAAGCTACCGATGACGATCTTGATGAAGAGCAAGCCCTAATGGTCAGAAACTTCAGGAGATACATTCAGACTGATCAAGGAAGAGCTGAGATGGGAAAAAGGTTCATTCGTTCTAATAATTCTAATTTTGGTAGAAATTCCTATGATCAGAAAGCTATTAATAGAAGTGAATGTTTTAAATGCAGGAAGAAAGGGCACCACATAAAAGATTGCCCACAACAACACACAGCTCAAGTTGCAAAAGGAAAAACGAAATTGCTGACGTGGGACATGGATAGCGAAGCTGAGGAGGAGGATGAGGAACAAGAAGCCCACTCCTGCATGGCACTGATGGCCAAACACAATGTGGTAGAATCTCCCACTAAAGCTGAATTCTTAGAAATCTGTAAAGGAATGCAACATAGAATTGATGAGCTAGAAGCTGATGTGGAATGTTATAGGAATGACAATTTTGATATGCAACAAACTGAGTATGACATGTCTATAGAAATGAAAAATATTAAACAAGAGCTTGTTGCATGCAAATCTACCATTACTATGTTAGAAAAAGAGAAAGCTAGCTTGTCTGAAAAAACTGATTGTCTTTCATGTCCCTCTTTATTAAAAGATATTAGCATGTATAAGCTAGATAAGGTAAAGCTTGAAGTTGAAAATGAATTGCTCTCTGAAAAGATTAACATGCTAAATCTTGAACTTAAAGAAAAAATGAGGGATTTTGAAAAGAAAGAAGAGGAAAACAAGCAAGCTTTCATTAGCAAATGCACTTTGCTTGTGGATGAAAACGATATCTTGAAATCTAAAGTCACCACCCTAGAATTGTCATTAAAGAGATTTTCCATTGGAAAACAAAATTTGGACATTATTCTTGGAAATCAACTTTATGGCAATAATAGGCGAGGACTAGGATATGGTCTTAAAAATGTTGAAAAATCAAAATATAGAAAAGTTCACATTGAAACAACAAAGGTTGGAAATTTTCATGCTAAGTGCTTTACATGTGGATGCGTTGGTCATACTTTATATCATTGGAAATATAGGAACAAAAACATTAGATTCAAACAAATATGGTTTCCTAAATCTTTGATGACTAACGTGAGTGGACCTTGTTGGATTCCAAGGTCACACACGACACCTCTTTTGTAGGTGGATGAAAATTTGACGAGGAGCGATAAATTGAATGTCTCATTACTTTTTAGCTCCTTGGTCAAACGGCGACGCGAATGTATATCTCATTCTTTGAACTTAATGAATATCTTCATAGTTTTTGTATGCGTGCGTGACTTTTCTTTGTTTGTGTGTTAGTAGTTGCATTGCTATGTGTGCATGATTCTTTTTGTTTGTGTGATTGCATCTCATGTTTGATTTAGTACTTCATGCATATTTAAAAAAACTGAAAAACTGAAAATAAAAAAAATAAAAAAAATTGGTGCTTAAATGTGTATCTTTCTCTTTGATTCATTAAAAGAAGTATTCATGAAAGATTTTCATGTCTATATAGAAATTGGTGTATTATTTCTTTTGCCACATGCGCATGTTCATCTTTCTAAATATTCATGGCATGTTCAATGAATGAAAATAACTTGATTTCTACACCACCTACTTCACTTCCACATGTATTATTATTGTTGCATATTTGGAGATATCATTTATGAAGTATGGAATGTGAATGTAGGAGGAAAACTTAACTGAATATCTAAGGGATATGATATACCTTACCATGGATAAAAATTGAGCAAAAGAAAGTGTTGTTATAAGTATTAAAAAAACAAAAAAGAAGAATAGTTGCTCTGTATGAAAAATGGATAAAATCCGTGGCAACGGTATGACCCACGAGTATCCAACATAAGCTTTATGGGTAAACTTTAGCGTTGGTGTATTTACTCGTCAAGCAATGCCACCCCCACATCTAAGAGTCCTTATAGGCTATGTTTTGGGGTGTGGTACCTTGAACTCATTTTTAATGAGGTGGGAAAAATCAATCCTAGGTGATAGAATGTTATTTGGAAAATGTGGATTGGTTATGGTTGACCTTCTTAATGATTCTCCATATGCGCTTCAATTTTAATCATCACACGTACACGTTGGTGTTGAAGTTTTAGTTGCTTATTTTCATTGGACTTTGACTTGATTATTCTATGAGTGTATGTATGTAATTGTTGGTAGTGGTTAATAATACTCTCTTTTTGCATAGTATATGTTTTTTGACTTCGTGTTATAACTTTTGATGATAACAAAGGGGGAGAAAATTTGGGAAGATTTGGTATTTGGTACTATGTGAAATTGACTATGTGAAATTGTGGTATGTGATATTAATGCTCATGAACATATGAACGCTTGATTAAGGGGGAGCATTAATGAATATTGGGGAAGCACTAAAATAGGGGGAGCATGCATAATGTTAACTTTGCACGTCATTATTAATTCATCGCATGTCACCCTCTATCGCCACACTTCCACACACACTATTTGGATCTTTATTGTGCAAATCTTATACCTAGTTTGTTATCATCAAAAGTGGGAGATTGTTGGTAGCAACGATCTATGAAGTTCGTGTTTAATTATAACAAACGTGTGTGAACGTTCTGACGTGTTTGTTAAGTGATCTCAGGTATATATTGATCAAGTGGAACTCAATAGTCCAAGAGTTTGTGCTCCTTTGAACTTGTGCTTCATCGTTTCATTAACTGCCCCTTGGTTAGCGCATTGGTTAGAGAATAGGGTTCGGCCATCAAACAAAATTCTCATAGCAATAATTCCCTACAGGCCGTGACCTAGGAGCAACCGAATTCAAAATTATATATATATAAAACATCCTCAGGCCGTAACCTAAGAGAGAGGAGCCGCACAAAAAATAAACGGAGAGAGAGAGAGAGGTCGGCCATTCATCTTCAACAAAAAGAGCACTTCAATTCACAGATTTCGAAGGAGACACACACATCTTTTGACCGAATTAATTCCCAAGATTCAATCTTCAAATCTTTTGAGAGTTGCAGACGCACACATTTTTTTTGATTAAAAAATTCCCAAGATTCATCTCCCTTTGATAAATTTGTGTCTTGAGGAAACAAATTTTTTTTAAAGAAGTGCCGCATGTTCCCTATTAAAAACCCTTGGCCAATTATTTTTGTGAGAGAAATTCCTTGCTGCAAGATTTCTTTTAGAGGCGCCCAATCGAAATCCAAGAGCCGGCCATATTTTTTTTCTTTGGTGATTATGTTTGCAGCTGCAGGTTTTTGATTTGAGAGGTTCTCAAAAGGAATCAAGGCCCGATTTTTTTTAAGTCTGCGCACAATCCATGCTACCAAGAAGGCACTCACGTTCCAGAGCAGTAAACAAAATGAATTAAAGAGGCCATCTGCTAGCTCATTGTTTCGTTTTGTTTGAAATTCTCATCAGCCTGCCGAATTGAATAAGAAGGGAGCCGCACTTGATTTTTATGAAAGTTTTTTTTGCTCCTTTCATGATGAAGAGCTAACAACATGACTTTTATTTTGCAGGTCAAAACGCAAGTCTAAGAGAGAGCCAATCAAAAATCTTCCCAGGGCCGAATTGTTTAAGCTCTCTCAATATTGAATTTTTCAAACAGGGGTGTTTTTATTTTTTAGCCGCAACGATCTTTTCTCCTCAATCTTGCAGGAGCCGAATTTTGCAGGAGCCGAATTTTGAATTCCAAAGCACAGAGGCACATTGTTCCCTGAGAGCCGCACTATTCCTTGGGTTTATCAAGAGCCAAACTATTGGGAGGACATCAGAGACTATATCTACGTCAGACGAGATCTGACCCGTGCTGATTGACGAGGACATCGCCGCTACACAAACTGAGATTTCTAAACTCTATATATCATTATTGTGTGTAGTTGTTGTGTTAGATCCTCGTAGGGGAAACTTTACCTTTTGTGTTACTTTTGGGGACCTGACGACTTGGGTGTCGTCACGGAGGGAGAGCATCTGACTAGATTGATAGTGTAGAGCACGTGATGTGCGTACGAGCTAGGTGAGAGTAGATTTGGGATCTTGACTCATTGTAGCTGTATTTGATTACATATCTATCTAGCAGTTGCTTTCGGGGGCTGGAGTAGGTCGTGGGGACGACCGAACCAGGGTATATCTGTGTGTATTCTGTGATTGCTATTTTATTGCCCTGTCTGTGCCTATAACTGCGTGGGATTGTTCGTGGGTTGCACGAATATTTTTATTAGCCTATTCACCCCCCTCTAGGCTACGATCCAGATCCAACAAAACCATCATCCAGAAGATGAACGATCATCCAGAAGATAAAACCATCATCCAAAAGATGAATTGTCATCCAGAAGATGAAGAATCATCCAGAAGATGAAAACATCATCCAGAAGATGAATTATCATCCAGAAGATGAAATTATCATCCCGAAGATGAAAAACCTTTGACTAATAACTTCATACACTCGAAGTTGATGAAGAAACATGGACAATTGCAATCCACTAAATACACATATTGGTTGTATGGATGCACATTTAGACCCCTTCCGTTCGCTGAAAGAGTGGAAGGATATCCTAGGTCCTGAAGTGCCTTACATGAGATGGTACACTCCTTTATCTGGTCAAATATCTGGCCAAATACACGCGTCTCTCGATAGCGTTGACAGTAAATTTGTTAGCCAAATACTGTGAAGTGCCCGCAGTGCACCACTGGACCGAAGATATGTAGCTTCTGCGCTACCCCTAAGCGTCAATGATCATCCTCCATGATAAATATATTTACAGATGCAGGTTACAGATCATCGCGATGACTACTACAAAGGAACGACCAACTCATGGAGACCTGCAAAGCATGCTTCTAAGGCAATATCAATCCAATCCTACCATTTCAAGAGGCTCATCATCCAAGAAGCAAATCATGCGTTTGAACAGTCAGGTCCTACAGTACCTCGCAGACACATTGACGATTGGGTCAAAGACGTGGAGCTACCTACAGAGTCTGCAGACCACTCTTCTTCAGAAGAGCTACCTCAGATTCAGTAGCTGTCATATATGAATGTTTCTTGTATAGATGAGAGATTCTTGTATAGATAAGCGCTACTTGTATAGATGACCAATGTCTTGTTTTTTGTACTTATTCTCGAAATATTGTAAGAGATTTACGTATAGTTACCTAGGACATCTGCAAGCCTGCAGCTTGTACAGATCAAGGGGAGCCAAATGAGTATTGTACTCTTTTTCCTTGGCTATTATTTTTTTCCACTGTGTTTTCCATAGCTAAAGGTTTTATCGAGGCAACCTCATTGACTCTAGATCCATAAGTATTCACCCCTAAATACTTCCACAAATCAGGTGAAGTTATGGAGAACTGTACTCTTCTTCCTTGGCTATTGGGTTTTTCCACTGGGTTTTCCATAGCTAAAGGTTTTAACGAGGCAGTTATCCCTAACTTAGGATCTACAAGTGTCCACCCATTATGGTACTCATAAGCAATATGGATCCTGCAGTATTCATATGTTGAGTATACAATTGTGGTTGGATAAATGGAAGTGTTACGAATAGGGCCCAATGGGCCTATTGGGTATCTACCCACATTGATTAATATATATATGAGGCTAGGGATTTCCTAGCCCTCAACCCTTCACAGCACTTTCAGTGTTATCCCACAAGATTATATTTATGTTTGAAAATAACATAATAATATCCTAGTTTTCACTTGTTAGTACAACTTCACATGTAGTTTTCTAGAAAAATACCTTATATTTTACCGTTTTAAGGGTTGTATTTTATTAAAGGTAATATTAGCCAAAAGTATGTTACAGAATTAAATACATTATCAAAGTGTATAATTATAACTTCGGCGTTATAGTCAACTTTTTCGATAGGGTATGTTAGTTCTTGGGTTCAAGACTAACGTTGTTTTGATGATGATCAATACATTATGTTAATGTGCTAATCAATCTTATGTTTTAGTCTCAGTTTATCTTAATGATTATATGTTGATGAGACAAAGCATAATGCTTGGAGGATATTACAAGGGACATTTTATAGACCTCCAAGAGTGATGGAGTGCTCAAGCTTGGATGAAGTCATGTAAATCATTTAATGAAGACAAAGCGTGGAGCATAATGATGGATGGACATCTAGAGGAGCATTGACAAAGCTTGGAGCTTGATGAAGGGAAGCTCATCAAGTGGTGCCAAAGCTTGTAAATGATTGGGAGCATCAAGGTATCATGAGCTTGAAGACTTAGACTCTAGGAGATGCCATATGTAATCCGTGTAATTTCTATTACTTGCATTTATCTTTTTGAGTCTAAGATTATTGTTATGCCTTGATAGATAGTCATACTCTCATGCATATACAATTAACCATCTTGGTGAGCCTTAAGATTATCATAGAATCCAACCCAATAGGTTCATCTTGCCCAAAGACTCAATTGGTGTCTCTGACTCTCTAACAGTCGCCTGATGAAGGTTTTACAGTTGGCTGGGTGATTCCAATTGCCCGTCGAGCCTTCTACAGTCGACTGTAGTACATTGATCAAGTCAATATTTTCATTGACTCTACTTGATATTTTCGCCTCAGTCGACTGATGTTCAATTTACAGTCGCATGTGAATTGCTTAACAGTCGTCTGTGCGCAACTTGCATTTTCTGGGCTTCATCCTAATTTGCAAGACCGTTGACTGATGAAGTATTTACAGTTGCCTGTGAAATGGTCATCAGTCGTCTGAAAGGCATAAGTGCGAAAGTTGCATCTCTCTCTGTTTTATTTCCATCCATACAGCAGTCGTCGGATGAAGGATATACAGTCGACTGTCTGTTTTATAGTCACTTGTGTAGTCTTCTACAGTCGACTGTCTTGGCTCTGATTATAGCAGTTGGGATATTTCTAGCCGTTGAACAGTCGACTGTCATTTGTTCATCAGTCGACTGTCGCTGACGTAAACAGCCAAAATCTAGCCGTTGCAAATTTCTTCCCTTTGGGTTTTGGCTGGTTTTATGGGGTCTTCTTGGCTTCATATATAGGAGATGGCTTAGTTCATTTAGAACTCTTGGTTAATATTGAATATCTTTGTGAATCATTAGCCACTCCTAATCTCTCCCATTCCCTCAGTAGAGCTTCAATCTTATGCTATAGCATCTAAGCTCTAGGGAATTTCTCCAATGGATTTCAATCTCATTCCTTTTCTTGGAAAACATCTTTCTTCTCTTCATTTCATACATTCAAGTGAGAAGTGTTAGCATTCATTACTAGAAGAGAGAAAGATCATCAAGTGCAATCAAACCCTCATCTCATGCACTTGATTTTCACTTGCATGCCTTCTTATTCACATTGGTAAGACCATATCAAGGCATAGATAAGTGTAATTTCGTTTCACCTTTGTGATAGCCTTAATTCTCTGTGTGGGAATTAGATACTCTCTTTGTGGAAGTTATTCTCTTTATGGGAGTTTAGTGTCCTAGTGTATGACTAACCCTAATTCTCTGTGTGGGAGTTAGTAATTCTCTGTGTGGAAGTTTGACCCTTGTGTAGGGTTGGGTGGGTTCTTGTGTAGGACAAAATCCTCTGTGTGAGGTCTCTCTGTGTGAGAGTAAGGATTTTTCTGTGTGAGAATCGAAATCCTTTGTGTGAGGTATCTCTATGTGAGCTGGTATTCACTTCTCTTTGTGGGAATTATAGTGAATATTGGTGTGGCTGGATGTACCCAAGTTTTGGGAAACCATGGTAAAATCCTTATGTTTGCGATTGTTGTTGATGAGCATACTCTTTAATTTCCACTGCTTATTGTGTTTTAATTTTAGTACCTTTTAATTAAACAATTTGCTTGCCATTACACTATTCACCCCCACTCTAGTGTGTGTAGCCCCTAGCATCCCCTACATGTTATGTACATAACCAAGATGAAGCTTTTCTTCAAACATATAACTTATTGATCCCAAGTGTCAACAACCTTCTCCTTAAACCGGGGAGCAGAAGGTTTCTATGAATACCAATTTTCTTGGGCAAACATATGTGAATTATCCATTCTACCCAAGTAAGAAACTTCTATATGATGAAATAATCAATTTTAAAAACTTTATAGATAAATCTAGTAAAAGAAAATTTGTTCTAGGAGGATTATGTTGGCATAGTTAGTCAAATAACTATGTCACACATCAATTTTGATGCTGACAAACAAGTCTAATGCCTACTTATGCATTTGTTGAGTGACTTTCAGGACAAACCAAAACTACATCGACCAAAGGGCAATTTCATAATTTCAGCATGTTTAACTTGCCCTAAGATGGTCAAAGATGAAATTTCATGGCCAAAGGACATCATCCTAATTTTTCCAAGGAAAATAGCTTCAAAATAATGGCCCAATAATCAAGAAGAAGATGACATGACAATTGGGTAATTTTGTCGTTCTCTGGAAAGTTAAAGCATATGGTAGAAAAGTTCGTATGGAATTGGTATTTTCTAAGAGTTCAAGTTGGATTCAAGAGTTCATGTGCAATATAAATACAAGAGTTCATAAAGGACTAGGGTTTCTAAAAAAACTATAAATAGTCGGTCGGCCCTCTCCTAATGATCCTATGCTAGCAAGCTGCACCCAAGTAAGAAGCTGACCCATCTCCTCGTGAAGCAACCCAAATTGGCCGGCCTCCCTCTCTTAGTTATCATGCAAGTCGGTCATGTTTAAGGGTGTTTTTTTCACCATGTTTATTATTACAAGCGTATACAATCGCAGTAGCCAGTGTAGGATGACGTTGACAGTTGCTTGGATACCAGACGAGATAGCATTGGGCTAAACAAGCATCAACCCGAGCTACATGTAGCTGACTAAATACCGGTCGAGCTGACCTCGGGCTAAATTGACCTTGGTCTGAGTTAATGGAGCCAAGTCCAAGCTATGTTTGATAGGGCCGGGCTATGTCTGCCAGGTTCGAGCTATTCTAGGCCAGCTTCAGCCTATCGGGTACTGGGCGAGGCGATTCCTAGCTGAGTGGTACTCGATCCGAGCTATTGGGGTCGGGTCTAAGCTTACTCTACTAGGTCCAATTTTTCTCCTGGCTACCTTCAGCTTCCTGGTTGTTAGGCAAGCTTACTCCATGGCAGGTAGACTTCAATCCGAGCTGTCCCGGGGCCTACTCTAGCTTTCTGCAACACCAAGAACTCATTAGGGAGGGTCAGATTCGTGGTCTGACCTAATCCTCCCTGATGCTTAAGTCAGATGGCGACTTAAAGGAGGCTCGAGGTAACTATGGCCGATCTGTTGGGAGATGGATCGATAGTTATCGCACCGAGCTATGGAGGAAATGTGGAATGTTAGGTCAGAGTAGATCCTAAGTGTAGAAGTACCTAACCAGATATTATAGAAAAAAGAGATTGATCCCCTCCAATATTGTGGTAGACGAAGTTGTTCCCAAGTTGTCTCTAAGAAATCCCCCTCCCCCATCGTCCGAGAGAGTAATTATAGACAAGACGTTGGAGGGTAATGTCTGGGCCTTTAATTTGCTGAGCTATAGTTATTGGTTACAGGTGTACTGGCTTACCATCCAATGATTCTGTTATGAGCTGACGCTTTAAGTAAGGAAGTCTAACGGTTAGTCAGGCTGTCGCCTTAAATGAAGAAACAATCAACCTAATGAGGGTACTTCTGGATCGTTAGTTTGGAATTGTGGGCATTATTGGATTCCTGAGCTTGGATAATAATATTGTATTAATGGCTTCCATCTCCTGTGCTCAACCGCAATGGCGGTTAAGGTCAAGTGATGTGGCAAGCATTACCTGAAAGTCAACAGTCGAGGAAAGGTTAGCTGAGAGTGATCCCCGATCGTATAGCTAGATCGGCCCGCGAGGGAGTATCCCCCGATCGTATAGTTAGATAAGCCCACGTGGTCTTGAGAGTTATACCTGGTCGTATAACTAGATTGACCTGTGAGGGCGTTCCAGATCGTATAGACGACCAGTCCGCGGGGTCTTTTGACATTCCCTGATCGTATATCTAGATCGGCCCATGAGGGAGTGGCTCCCGATTGTATAGCCGACCAGCATGCGAGGTCTTGAGAATTATCCCCGATCGTATAGCTAGATTGACCTACGAGGGAGTGGTCCTCGATCGTATAGCCGACCATCCGGCGAGGTCTTCTGACATTCCATGATCGTATAACTAGATCGGTCTGTGGGGGAGTGGCCGATGATCGTATAGTTGACCAATCTGTGATGGTATAGCTAGATCAGACTGGGAGGACGCCCCCCGATTATATAGCCAACTAGCCCGTGAGGTCTTAGTAATCCTACACACTTTAAAGAAAGTAAAATGGTAGAAGCCATTTATGGCGTCTCCCCAATCAAAAACTTCCTTAACTCAAAAATGTGCTACTCCTAAGCATAAAAGGTCAAGAAGTAATAAAGATTTGGTGAGTCCGAATGTCGAACCCACATGGACAATTCGTTCTACAATTTCACAAGTTTAATCGATTATGAAAGGATAATGGTCGGAAAAGTACCGTCTCAAGCTGCGAAATTTTGTGGGATTGATGGGAAAATATAGGTTGTGATCTAGGAGTCACTAAAGTTGGTTGGCCTAGAGGGGAAAGAGGTAGGAAGATTTGCATGTGTACGAGCTCACTTAGGATTAATGCTAATTGTAAATTCCAATGTCAATCGTGCAGCCTTTTTAGGGAATGCACGATTCACGCATCCTTTTTCAAGGGTGCACAGTGGTTGATATAACTCAATCCCACATCCATGCCAATGTATGTGGATAAAAAAATTTGATATTCAAAAAACAATAAAATTAGCACCTTATGTAATCATTAAATATATCCTATTGCGCTAAATACTACCGTGTGGCACGTCACCCTTTAGAACCCCTCAACAGGTATTATGCACTTAGATAATGCCTTACTGCATAACGTTCTCGGATCCCTTGACGGTTTGTGTAAATACACATAAGTGGCGCCTCGCGACACACCATCCTCATCAAATCCCTCGACAGGCAATGTAAATACACGTAGGTGGTGCCTTGTGGCACACCATCCTTATCGAACCTCTCGATGGGTCATGCATATGCAATACAATATAAAACACATAGATTCAATGATATAAACATTAAATGGTGTTAAAGATAAATGGAAGCATAATAACAAAACCCTAAATTAACCACAACACACGCGAAGATGGTTCTAATCCATTATAACTAGAAATGAAATATTTTTATTGCAAAACATCGTCCAAATCAATACTACAATGCACTAAAACAAAAATACACAAGAGATGGAGACAGAGAGATCGAATCTGCAATCTTTTGGAAGGAGAAGAAACCTCAATTCCCCTCTTGAGCTCCTCCAAATCCTAGCTCCAATTGGTTCCCCAACATTTAGATCCTCCCAAGATAATGAAAATTATGCCATATGGGTCCTATTTATACTACCCACAAACCCCTTTAATTTCGGCTCGTGATTAAAAGATCCGACGCTTCAAAACATTTTGGGTTTGGCTAAAAACACTTTAAAAATTGCCATGAAAGCCCATTAGATGTTTGGAGAAGACCCTCTAGACGTCTGATGCTGCAGAGTTATTCAGATTTAAGTAAAGTCAGTCAGACGTCTGGTTGCTTGGCACTTCCATCTCTGGGTGGATTAATCAGATGTCTGATTTGGAGCATCAGGCGTCTGGTTGCTTCTTTGGCTCTAGCTTGGGTGAAGTGGCCAGGCGTTTAGTTTGAAGCTCTCAACCATCTGGCGTATCGGAATGTCAGCCATTTGGGTTAGCAAGACGTCTGGTTGGGCTTCTTCAGATGCCTTGTAACGACCCGCTCTCAGGGGGCCATTACCTATTTGATTTCATTTGCAGGTTTACAGATCACCAGTGAAAACAATATAGCCACGATGCACAGATGTACAAAAATACTTAAAATTGTGTCTATTTATTACAATCCATAGTGTACAATACGCTCCAACAAAGGTACATGAAAGAAAGGAAGTACATATGTGAATATAATTCTAAAAGTTGCGGTCTCGGGTCGAACTCTGGCTCTGCAACTCAGGAACGTCTACTTCAACATGTACGTCGTCTGTGGTGCGACGAAAATGGAACCGTAGGTAAGTCACAACAATTCTAGCAATAGTAGTAAAAGCAGTGTACAAGCATGGGAATGAACATGCTATGGAAACTAACTACGTGTGACAAGTAAATGAACAACAATCATATATGCAAGTGCTCTAAGTAAAGTATGGGAGCAACAACGATGACATGGCATATATGACATAGTAATAAAGCAGGTAAGATAGAAACAATCGTAAGGTAAGCACGTATGTGGAGTAACAACAATAAAACAAACAGGCAGCAATGTAGTAACTGATCTACGTGACTCAAGTTGGAGAGTATGATATGCAACCATCGAGTTCATCTCTTGCCTGGGTGCGCTCTACCCAGACAGGACTGACACACAGTTAGTAGTAGGTTTTACCAACGCAGGCAGCATGTAAGGTTTTGCCGACACAGGTAGCATGTAGGGGTTTTGCCGACACATGCATCCATGTTTGTCGACGCAGGCAGCAGGTAGATGAACTCCAGTCACTCTCACACTCTCTCAAACTTTGAGTTACCCCAAACCCCAGTGTATGTCATATGAATCAAGTACATGTTTATTACGAGATGTTTCTCAAGATATTCCACAAGATATTCCACAAGATATTACATAAGATGTTTAACAAGATGTTCCACACATGATATTCCATACATAATTCATTAGCATTCAATGAGTAATAAATGGCATGCAGCAGATGATGTGACTATTTAGACGTGAGCAATCATGCAACAAGTGTAAACAAAGTCTAGGCATAGTTTTTAAGTGAAAAACACTAGAACATAATGGACAAGAGTGAACAAAAGTCATGATGAATATGAGTTTACATGCGACAAAAGGTTGAAGAAACTTATTTGAAAGTAAATGGCTACAAACTGATGATAATTGGAATTCTAACATTGATCCATGCATACACTGCCAGTCAGGTTTGGCCAAGCAAGTCACTATCCCCACAAGCAGGGTGATCCAAACTTTGGCACAAACGATCCTAGACACCGAGTGATACCAATGTTAAGAACACCAATAATCACATCTGTTCCATCGTTTATATTAACAAAAAGTAGCGTAGTTCATGTTTATTTAGAGTTCTATGTTTATTTAGATCTCTATTACTATGATAGTTAAACCAGGATCACAGATTGACTTATTGAAAACCAGAAAGTAAAGTAAAATGGATGCTAATAAATTTGAGGATAAAGACAAGTCCAACAAACATGGAATACAAAAATTGTTGGTCTAAGTGAATAGTCGTTCTGCAGTTGATTATTTCCATAGTCATTAGGTCTTTAGTCATTCGTTCCAGTCAATCTTCGTTTTGAGGCTATTTATAAAATCCTAAGTTCATGCTATTACACTTGCTTAACTTCTAAAACTAGAATTAGAGTGACTTATTGTTATCGAGATCGTTGTAGTAAGACGAAAAATGTCAACGGATCCGTTTCGTCATTTCTGCCAGTCAGGTTTGGCCAAGCAGGTCACTATCCCCACAAGCAGGGTGATCCAAACTTTGGCACAAACGATCCTAGACACCGAGTGATACCAATGTTAAGAACACCAATAATCACATCTGTTCCATCGTTTATATTAACAAAAAGTAGCGTAGTTCATGTTTATTTAGAGTTCTATGTTTATTTAGATCTCTATTACTATGATAGTTAAACCAGGATCACAGATTGACTTATTGAAAACCAGAAAGTAAAGTAAAATGGATGCTAATAAATTTGAGGATAAAGACAAGTCCAACAAACATGGAATACAAAAATTGTTGGTCTAAGTGAATAGTCGTTCTGCAGTTGATTATTTCCATAGTCATTAGGTCTTTAGTCATTCGTTCCAGTCAATCTTCGTTTTGAGGCTATTTATAAAATCCTAAGTTCATGCTATTACACTTGCTTAACTTCTAAAACTAGAATTAGAGTGACTTATTGTTATCGAGATCGTTTCGTCATTATTACACTTGCTTAACTTCTAAAACTAGAATTAGAGTGACTTATTGTTATCACTGCAGAACGACTATTCACTTTCTTTGTGGTGGGGCTGGGCACCTTGTCAGAGGGGGGGGCCGGCCGTGGTGGAAGTGGAGCCAACGGTGGGCTGCATTGCATGATGAAGGGGAGGGTTGTGAGGCCTGCTCCGTCGAGGGTGGTTGAGTTCGCGGCGAGGGAAGTTGCACTGTGGGGGTTCGACAGCTTTGACGGTGGTGTCGTGGTGTCAGTGACGTCAAGGGGAGGTCGGAGGAGCTAGGGGGTCTACAACAAAAATGGTCATTTACAACTTTTATGAGACAACGTTTCCACCTTGATAGTTGTAATAAGTGTTTATTACAACCTTTTTTTTCTGAAAGTTGCAAAAAATGTTTATTACAACATTTTTTCGGCGGATAGTTGTAAAAAATGGTTATTACAACTTTTTTTCGTGAATTGTTGTAAATGTTAATTTGAAAACTACAACGTTGTTTTCTGTTAAAGTTGTAAAAAAAATTTACTACAACCTTTTTATATGGAGAGTTGTTAAAAATGGATATTACAACTTTTTTGTGTGAATAGTTGTAAATGGTAATTTTGACACCACAACTTTTTTTATCTAAAAGTTGTAAAAAATGTTTATTACAACTTTTTGATGGATAGTTGTAAAAGGTAAAAATTGGAGTTACACACATACAAGTAGATTAGGGATTTAATTTCCATTTCAATATCTATTAACCAACTTTAGTATTTTCCTTCATACATATATGTTCTTGTTTAAATGTCTAAGATCTTGTTATTGCTTTTCCTAACTATCTCAATCATTTTCACCTAGCAAATAACCTCGATGACATATATTATTACCACCAATATTCCATCGATGCCTACATGGATGGTATGCTATTAGTGATTATTATACAATTTTGCAACTTCATGCTTGAGATGAATTGTCACCGTTAGACACAAGCTATACAATCATGCAATTTCAATTATATACAGTACGAGGCTAAGTAATGGACTCTCAAACAAGAGCCAACACGCTAAGCTAATCACATATTCGAAAACACAGCTGTCAAGAAAGAGAGAGAACATATTATAGTGGGTGATGTACTATGTGATCCATGCTATAGAAAATATTTTGAAATTCCAATAACAATTAGACGTTTCCGAACATCAAGAAGAATTCCAATAACAATTGGGTTGTAACTCATTTAAATGTCACTGCTGTAGTGATGCTGGCAAATTAGTTTACTAAACGCATGCTTTACTCGGTATAAACAAATGGCCAATTGACTTTCAGTAAAAAAATTACCCCAGAGATAATTAGTGGCTTGACGTGTGCAAATTAGAATACGTGACGTTTGATGGTGCATTATTCACGGGCAAATTTTCTAAAAGCATGACATATGTGGACACTGCTTGTTTAGATGTTAGTTGACACAAAGTGCTGTCACACGTTGCTTGTAAAACATGGAGACGAGAAAAACTAAACAATAATTCAGACTAAATAAAGCGGGGTTAAGTAGCCACGAGCCCACGAGCCCTGATGTCGTTTCCACGAGCCCACGAGCCATCGCCCATAAGCCATCGCCACAAATTTGTCATCGATCTCTGATGTCGTTGCCACGAGCCCCCGAGCCATCGCCCCCCAACCCAACCCTAACCCGCCACCGGTATTTTCCTCACCCAAATTTTTTCCCTCTCCCCCAAATTTTTTCCCTCTCCCCCAAAAATTTTGCCGCCGCAACTGTTAAAAGTAAACCCTAAATAATTCAGATGGGTTAAAAAAATCGATCAGTCGAAGAAAACCCTCTCCCCCCAAAACCCTCTTCCCGTCACGGTGATCGATCCTTGGCCTTGAACGCCTCCGTCGCAGACAGGAAGGCCGCCGCCGTCGACCTGAAGACCATCGTCGTCGACCTGAAGACCACCGTCGGTGAGGATCTCCAAGCTCTACTCTCATTATGAATTTCTTCTTCTGGGTCAGTGAGAAAACTACAAAAATTTTCACTTATTCCGATTGAACATCTGAGTAGCAAATATAATTTACATGCGGTTTGAATTTTTAAACATCACCTGGCTGCGTTTTGCCTTTTTTTTGCACACGAAGACAAAAATTTATCAGGATGCTTATAAATTGATCAAAATGAATTTTCATTGCCATTTATCAGAACTTTGTTGTTATTTATTTGCATTGATATCTATGAAAAATCCAAGGGTGCCAATGGAGGCTGCAAATTCAAAATTTTCATGTATTCTGATGAAAATTTGGCTGGCAAATAGAATTTACATGCTGTTTGAATCTTGAAACATCACCAAATTCAGTATCTGGGTCTCGGTCTGTCAAATTCGTGTTCCTTTCTGATTTCATTCTCTTAAAATTTTTGAAAGGATTTTTTGAATACATCTAATGGGTTGTGATGAGAGGCTTAGATGGCCATTGATTATTATTTTTATGTTGTATACGTTGACTTGAAGGTTTTGTTGATTTGATGAAATAATACTTTAATGTAACTAAAATTTGGATTGGTCTAATTTTGTTAATTTCAGTTAAATTAGAAGTAGATATAAAGGGGGAAAAAGAAGAATCATATATTGTTAATTTCAGTTAAATTTGTGGACATGATATGACCAATTTTTGTTCTTTTGGGGTAGGTGGGTGTTGGAGGTGTTGCTGGGCGATCTTGATGCATATAGTGGTCCACAAAAAAGTTAGTTCTATTGTTTTTAAAATAAGCTTAAATTTGTTTGAAACTCAGTTATATTGTATTATGCCCCCGTCCTCCACCCTCTCATCTATGTTTGGTTTGTTACAGAAAAGGTAATTCTATTCTCTATTAACTCAATGCGTTTATTGTTGTATCGTGCATCATATTTTCATGATGTTTCTACAATAAGAATGCATGGTTCTAAAAGTTTAGTTCCTATGCAATGCAAGCTTTTCCCTCAAAAGGCTACTTTGGAAAGCATGCATGCATGGACTGGTGTGAGAGAACGACAATATTATGTGGAAAGGTTTAACAGGACATGTCTCACACATCAGCAATAGGACCCTTACTGGTCGTAGATGGCCCACAAAATTTCCTGCACCAAAATTTGAAGAAAATCCGGCGGATTCGAGTCGAAGTTCCGAAAGAAGTTTCATTAAGTATAGCCGCATGCTAAAATAAATTGACATGCTTCGATTGGATTAGTGTTGGCAGATTTTGCTGTTGTATACTTGTTAGGAATCTACTGTCATGATCTGAAATAAATTCTATCTATTGAAACAATTATATTACACCTTTTGAATATGAAAGGTTGAGTTTCGTTAGTATGAGAGTGGTTCTATAATTTATTCAGTCACTTTTTTGTTCCTTCTTAAATATTACGGTGTCCATTAATTTTGCATTTAATTCTTATTTACCATTGTATCTTTTTCTTTCAGTATTTTGCATCTCATCTTCGTGTATAATTTCACAATCTTTTTCTTCATTCATTGTTTACCTATTGGATCTATCGTGGTACAAATTATCTCCATTATAATGACATCCTTATAACTTGTGCAAGATGTTTTCTCCTTAGGTTCAAACATAAGAGGGCTTTTATCACGATGGACAAAGCATGGGTCAACCTACCAAGGTTTTGTAAATTTAGTTTATTAGTTCATAGTTATAACCATTAGGGTCTGATTATTAATACATTTATGTTTTTTCTAGAATGACAGAAGACTATAAGCAAGCCGCTCGAAATTTTATATTCAGGCATGCAGAAAGAGAGGGGAATCCAGAAAAAATTAGGTGCCCGTGCTGTAAATGTAGGAACCTTATCTGTTTTTCGCCTAGGGATGTTGTGTCACACTTGATTTGTTTTAGAATTGATCCAACATATGATGTATGGATTTTTCATGGGGAAGCACGTCCTTCACAAAATAAAGCTGCTGAAGTGACGGATACATATAGGATGGTCTTAGATGCACAAATTGGTGACGATGAGGTTGAAGATCATACAAATGAGAGACATGGGGACGGGGTTAAGGAAATGTTGGAAGATGTTGATATTCCTCTATACCCTGGTTGTGAAAGCTACACAAAGTTGTCGGCAACAATTCTTTTGTATAAACACAAAGCTCAGAATGGTATATCTGACACAGCATTTACGGAACTTCTTAAACTTCTGAATGATATGTTGCCCAAGGAAAACACACTTCCTGATTCAACATATGCAACAAATAAGTTGCTTAAAATATTTGGTTTAGGCTATACTCGGATCCATGCATGTGCAAATGATTGTTGTCTATTTACAAAAGACAATGCACATAGTGACTCTTGCCCTAAATGCGGCAAGTCTCGTTGGAAAGGGAACAAGGCAAATGAAGATGGAAAGCAGACAAAAATACCTGTAAAGGTTGCTAGATACTTTCCAATCATACCAAGGCTGAAAAGAATGTTTAGGGACCCAGAAACAGCAGAACAACTAAGATGGCATTACAATCATAAGAGCGAGGTTAATAAATTGCGACATCCAACAGATTCTTCTCAATGGGCCACAATTGATAGAATGTATCCTGAGTTTGCCGCTGACCCACAAAATTTAAGGCTTGGCCTTGCAACTGATGGATTTAATCCCTTTGGTGAATGGAACTCTACATATAGTTGTTGGCCAGTGATGCTTGTTGCTTACAACTTTCCGCCGTGGCTATGTATGCACAAAGATAATATGATGCTATCGTTGTTAATTTCTGGTCCACGCCAACCCGGAAATGATATTGATGTGTATTTAGAGCCACTTATTGATGATTTGAAAAAATTGTGGGTGGAAGGGGTAAAGGTGTATGATGCCTATAGTCGTAGCGAGTTCAGAATGAAGGCTATTTTGATGTGGACCATCAATGATTTTCCAGCTTATGGTAATTTAGCAGGATGTACTATAAAGGATAAGAAAGCATGCCCTGTCTGTGGTGTTCATACCTGCTCAATATGGCTACCATTTAGTAAGAAATGTGCATACTTGGGCCACATGCGATTCCTTGCACCTAATCACGAATATTGTAAACAGAAAAACTTGTTTGATGGGACCATAGAGAGCAAACAAAGTCCTCCAATACAAACAGGTTCTCAAGTCCTCGAAGATGTCAATGATATTTGTAATGAGTGGGGAAAGAAACACAAGGAGGAAAAAGTGAAAGGGAAAGGCACAAGGAAAAGGAAAAGAGGAGATGTGAAGGAAAAAGGAACTCAAGTGTGGAAGAAGAAGTCCATTTTTTTTATTTGCCTTATTGGAAGGTAAGTTAGCTAGTTGCAAATTTTTTATTTCTTTTCAACCCATGTCTAGTAATTAATAGCTCATTGTTAATTAGATAATTTCTAATTATGTGTTTTTATGATTTTCTTAGTCACTCCCTGTGCGTCACAATTTGGATGTAATGCATGTGGAGAAAAATGTGGGTGAGAGTATTCTTGGTACATTGCTCGATATCAAAGGAAAATCAAAAGATGGAATTAATTCACGCAAAGATTTGGAAGCAATGGGTATCAGGAAGAAATTGCATCCCATAGACATGGGAAGTAAAGTATTACTTCCAGCCGCTCCATGCACCTTAACTGATCAAGAGAAAGAGACATTTTACTATATAATGAGAAATTTGAAGGTACCTGATGGATATAGCTCAAATATTAGGAGTTGTTTTGCAAAAGAAGACAAGATTTCAAGTCTCAAGTCCCATGATTATCATGTTTTGATGCAACAACTATTGTCTGTGGCATTGAGAGGACTTCTACCAGTAGGGACAAGGAATGCACTACTACGACTATGTTCGTTTTATAATGACATATGCCAAAGAGTGCTTGATAGAGATAAATTAGAAGTTTTGGAGAATCAGGTCGCAGTAACAATATGCGATCTGGAGAGATTCTTTCCTCCTTCTTTTTTTGACGCCATGATTCACTTGACGATGCATTTAGGGAGAGAAGCAAGAACTTGTGGGCCGGTGCAATATCGTTCGATGTATCCATTTGAGAGGTAAGATTTATTATGGGTACTTAAATTAGTCAATCATGTATGCACTTAAGAAAGTATTTATGTTTAACTCTTGGTTATAGGTATATGCAAACACTGAAGGGGTATGTTAAAAATCATGCACGACCTGAAGGGTGCATAGCTGAGCGTTATGTTGCTGAGGAATGCATGAAGTATTGTGGTGGGTATATTAAAGGGGCATCCAAAATTGGAGAAAGGAAAAATCGGAATGAAGTTCATCAAAGTGATTCCATACTCGAGGGGCGACCTATTTCCAAAGGAAAACCTATTTTAGTTACTCGGGAGGAAAAAAATGCTGCTCATCGATATGTGTTGTTTAATACAGAGGAAGTGGAGCCATATATAGAGTAAGTATAAGTTCAGCTCGTTTATTATATGTATGCATGAATTAGATTTTACTTGTGTTTTGATTTGTACATTACTGTATATAGAATGCACAAAGAGGAGCTGAAACGTTTGCACCCTCGATCGTTAAGAGATGACGTGGAACTTTCAATGCTGCATTCAGAGACTTTTGGTGATTGGCTTGAAAACAAGGTTGTAAGGGTTATATCTTCTTTTTCGTAGATGATTAATTTTGATATATCAAATACATATTCTCATTTCAAGTCCTTATGCATAACAATATACTCTTACAGGTTAAGGTTGAAAGGGATGAGTCCAATGTTAGCGAGACAATAAAATGGCTTTCTTATGGGCCTAGCTTGCAAGTAACTTCATATACTGGTTATATTATTAATGGCCGATGCTTTCATACGAAAGACTGTGAGAAGTCGACACAAAATAGTGGTGTTTCCATTGAGGCGAGTACTATTCTTGTAGACGGGTCCATTGAGAAAGTAGTCTATTATGGGGTCTTGCGTGAAATTCTTTTGCTGGATTATCGACTATTTCAAGTTGCTATATTTAAGTGTGATTGGGCAAATATGCATCGTGGAGTTAAGCTTGAAGATGGATTTACATTAGTCAATTTACACCAATTTCAAAACCAGTTTGCAAGCGACCCTTACATCTTAGCAACACAGGCTATACAAGTGTTCTTTTCTAGAGAAAGTATGTCTTCAAATTGGTATGTTGTGTTGAGAGCACCCCCAAGAGGGTTTCTTGAATTGGTTAAATATGACGACGAGAAAGAATCAACTAGTAAACCACTAGATGAGTCATTACTGGACGATAGAGAGGTCGATAACGGGGATGAAAGTTACATAAGGAAGGACTGCGATGGCTTATTGGTACAACTTTTGATTTTATTGTGCTTAACATTAACATCAATCAAAAGATGGCATTGTTATATATCATTTATACATTCTTTTTATATTGTGATTTGATACCACCTATTTCATTGATGTTGCATATGTATATTTTTTTCCAGGTGGCTCACTTAAAAGAAAATTGAACTTGTGGCATCAATGGGTAAGGACGGGCGAAAGGACGGGCGGGATCAAGCAGAGGTAATTATGTGTTGGTTATATAAAAAGGACAAGCGTGATCAATTTTTGTCCCATCAATTTAGGGCTTTCGAATGATATGTTTAGTTGATGTCTAAATGTAGGAGATTGTGTTTATTTAATTCGGCCCCTAGCTTGATTTGTATTCAGTTTTATATATTTTCATATGATTTTCTAGTATAAGTCAAGGCTGGAATTTTCATTATATGAAATGATGTAATTATATGACCCGCATGTAACTGGTTTGGATTTCGGATAAAGGCACCTAGATGCCATGTCCAACTTGGTTTTGAGTTCATAAATTGTGCACGGTTCAGACTCGCACAGAAAATCTGCAACAAATTGCATTCGGTTCAATTATCTATGTAAAGGTCTGGTTTTTATCTCCATGACGAGAGAGATCTTTCCTCCTCCTCTTGCACAACAAACATTGTGCATTCCTTTGAGCCTCCACATTATGGGTTCATGATGTTCTAATCAGTAATATGCATGTTATTCATATGATTGTGTTTCATATGATTAACCTGCATATTTTTTAGTATAAGTAACCTGCATATTATTCATATGATTGTGTTTATTATGAACAACTATTTGCATGAATACATCTACACACACATCAAACTGCAGTGAACATGATCCAAAAGAAAGCACCAGCTACATCACAATATTGTCACTTCCTGTTGTACATGACCAAATATCTATGCTACATTAGCCCCAACGTTTAAAATGCATCATTTTCCCTCATCAGACCCCTCGATGCTTGAATGAGAGGAAACATGATCAGGCATGGAACTAATATGAGCCCCTAGATTATTAAAACTTGCATGGTTATCGTGTTATATAAGTTATTTGTGAATTTTACTTATTTATGAATCATGATTATCAAACTGTTTATACTTTTTTGGATAAGCTGTTTTGTTTTATGCACGCTATATTGCTTAACTTCATTCACTCTTTGAGCTGTGAGCTCATTGTTGTATATAACATTAACTGTCAATTTAACTGTTAGAAACAATGTTTATTATGTGGCAAGGTGAATTTTAGTTTGGGATTATGTTATCTTTCAAAGTTGTGTATTAGTTCAGTTTACATTTGTTCTAATTGTATCTTCATTGATATCATATCATGTTGTGCATAACATATATATTTAAATTAACAGAGCTCAAAGGAAGGGAAGAGAAGATCAAAGAGAATGCGTCTTGCTGAAGTAGCTCTTACTATTAACGAGAAGAGTGGTGGTGTTAGAATTTCGAACGGGGAATCCAACACTCCTCCCATCATTCCCCATAATTTACCCCTCCACCCACATGTCACCACTCTCGGACATCCTAACAATCCCCAACATTCTGCTTTCCCCACAAATTCATCCAATCCCTCCCATCATTCCTCTCAACAAGAAGAGCAATTGCCAGAAAGGAATAAAAGGGGGAAAACAATGATGAAATCATTATCTTTGACACCGAGTGAAAGGGCTGAAGTTGAATTCAATGATAAAGGGCAACCTGTAGGTTCAAGTTCAGTATTCTTGTCATCTTATGTTGGTGCTTTAGCAAGGGAGATGATTCCTTTTAACATTAGGAGTTGGAAGAAAGTTGGCGATCTATTGAAGGATGATTTGTGGACATGTATAAAGGTTATTTTAAATATCTATTTCATTTAAATGAATCTTATATATGCTGTACATATTAACATATATAATTTTAATTTTATATCTTGTGTTGTACAGACAAGATTCAAGTTGGATGATCTGGACAAGGTTTTATTGCTTAAGATGATGGGCGCACGATGGAAAGAGTCCAAGTCAAGATTAGTTTCAGCTATCAGACATGCATCCTTGGGTCCTCAATGTGCCAACAAGTTAGCCATGCTAAGACCCGATAATATAAAAAGTGATCAAGAGTGGAGTGATTTTATCAAGGAGAAAACCTCAGATGAGTTTGAGGTAGTTACTTAAGTTTCAAAGAGTACAACTTTAATTTCCCTTTCTTGTATTATACCTACTTTTAATATGTCAATTTCTCCTATGTAGTTGAAGAGCAAAAAATTCAAAGCCATTATATCGAAGAATAATATTCCTCACACCATGAGTAAAAAGGGGTATGCAAGATTGGCAGAGGACATGGTAAGAAATTTAAATAAAAATTGCAAACTGTCCAGATATGATGTCTATCATTATTAATTTCATACGTATTTTGCAGAAAAAGGAGAGTGGATTAGAGATCGACAGAGACGAGTTGTGGTGCAAAGGCCACACCAAGAAAAATGGAGAACCACCAAATTCTTATGTTGCGGAGTGCATAGTAAGGATGTGTATTGAACTATGTTAATTTATTTTGGATAAAACTTGGAAAATTGGCTTTACTAATTGGATCCTTTTTTAAATTATAGACTAAGATAAAAGAGCATAGCAGCACTCAAAGTTCGCAAGGAACGGTACGATTGAGTGAAGATGGTGTGGCGAAGACATTCGGGCGTGAACGCAATGGTAGAGTAAGAGGACTAGGTTTTGGGGTTACACCATCTCAGTTGGGTGTTCGTATGTGTAATTCAAAGAAAGTATGTGCATTGGAAAATCAAGTTACTGGCTTGACGACTAAATTACAAGAGCTGTCTGATTTATTCATGGCAGTAAGTTATAAGTTAATTAACTATTTATTAATCAATTAAAATACATGCTTAGGAATTACCAGGTGCATATCTAATATTACACCTTCTTACAGACTATGGCAGGAAGATCAAATGTCGGGGCAGAGCCATTAACTCCTCGTGCTAATACGCCTCAGGTAGCTAATTTTAAGTCATTATCTCAAAATTAAATAAGTTGATTAAAAAGCTTCTCTTTTGCTTTGTTTCAGTCGCAACATGATAGTAACTTCGCAAACAGTAATACGCATATTCAAATGCCTACTCAAATGCCTACTCAAAAGCCTACTGAAGATGTTCCAACAAAAAATGCAAGTTACTGAATTGGGAAAAGAAGGTTGTTGCAGAAGGGACACTTGCATCAACTGATCCTAATGCTTTGGTGCACCATGTTCCACTTGGAGAGAATGTTTGGAAGGTTTGGGTCGACGTGGCGTTGGAACCTCAAGCTCCTTTATACCGGGCCAATTCGGAGATGTCTACTATCCAACAAGCTGTTGGAACAACTGTTGCTTGGCTCAAATACTTTATCTCTTTTGATTAATGCATGCTTGTGGGTTATCTTTTGGACTTTTGGTTTTTTGGTCGTTTGTCACGGATTAAAACTTGTTTTGCTTCGTATTTTTATGTTTTGAAACTTTGCTAAGACTTTCTTTCATCTTATTTTGAATGTTCATGTATATTTAGGTAAAAACCACTTGTAACTCCGCCAATGCAATTTAATTATTGTATTGCCGGTCCCAAGCCCGGATAAAGGAGGAGGGAAAGGAGATCACTTAGAAGGATGTCATGCATGCGTCTAATTCAATGGTTAGTAGCTTATCAATGGTTCAACTCAAGTATCATTTAGATCCCTTGTTCTCTATTTATTCTTTGCTGCTGCATTCTGTAGGTTATACATTCATATCAGGCTGAGTCAGATGTGGAGCTTAACTTGTCTGTTGGAGACTATGTTGTTGTAAGAAAGGTACCTGGTTATTCATTTGATTTACTGGAGAAGGCCATGAACGTGACCTTTTTTGCATTATTATGATTTGCTGATTGCTTCTTTTTTTGATAACATGGCTGTATTGAAATTGGATTTGGGCTCTCCCACAATCCCACAATCCCACTGCACAAATTGTTTTATTTTTTATTTTTGCTTCGAATGCACGAAGCAATGATCTGTTTTTATTAGACCAACAAATCAATGAACAAATGGATAAGAAATCCTTATGTACAAGCAATCTGGTTGGCAGGCAATCTTCATGTTAGCTCAAGTTCGGCCTTCTGCTGATCATCAACGCAAGCGCGACGTCAACTAGAGAGCTGAGAGCCCTGCTGTCCCGACTCAGGCCAACACTGCCGGAGAACACATTGAAGCATTCGAGCTCCGAAATGGTTTCCGCGACATTCTGCAGCTCAGCCTCCATCCCGAAGCTGTTCAACAGTCTGATGTACTTCTCGTCCGATGTCATCGCCCAAATTGCCAGCTCTACCAGGAACCTCCTGATTCTTGGGACTTTGATTGAAGGGTAATTGTATGTTTTCAGTAGCTGCACCAGCCTCTCTGCGAATCGAGCCTCCTGGATTCATGCCTTCCCAAGTTCTTCGACATATTCTGCTGGTTGGGGTCGAGTGATGCAAGTATGATCCCAAAATGACTGTTTGTGTGATTGAGTGAATCAAGACATTGCTTATCATATCTATATGTTATGTGTGCCACTTTGAGACAGGGTTAAGATTTGATTCCCCATTCATTCCCAGTGCACGTGTCTTTCAAATGAAGCTTGTTTGAGCCCCTTCTTTTATGTCTCAGTATTTAGTGAGCTGTATCCACTAGCATTTCATCTTATAATCATTTAGGCATTTTCCAGTCTATGAATTGGCATCGTAAATTGTTCAGTGCAGCAAAAAATGGAAATGGGTCTGTGCTTAATTCTCATTTAATGTTGAAAAGTTATAGCACCTAACTCGTTTGTATGAATTCCTGAGAGAGATTAACTGACCATGGAATCAATTAGCATAGTCCTTTGATGCAATAACAGTTGTTATGAAGCTTTTTGACGTACAAAAGCTCGACTTTGTAGGTACAGAAATGGGGGTATGCCAATATATTATCACTTTGGCTTGTGATGGGTCTTTGGCTTGTAATGCAGACAGATCTGTGTTGTGCTCTGGGATCATAAGTGGTTTATAACTTTTTATATGGTATATGTTCTTCTTCATTATCATATTCACCTAGCATGTCACTAAGTATTTGGTTCTCATGAATCAGGTCCTCTGTTTGGTGATGTATAATATCTTGATCATTTATTTGTTACATTAATTTTAATGATGAAGTTGAATTTCTTAGTCAATCTGATTGTGTTTATGAGTATCGTTTTGTCCTTCTTCAATGTGTTAACAGAACAATTACGGGCAATTGATAAATGATATTACACCTTAAATCATGCCTAAAATGTGAATGTGCTGATGGATTCATCTATCTATAATTTTTTGTTGTAAGTGTATGCGAATAGTTGACATCAGGATAAATAATTTATCTATTATTCGTCAACCAGCATCGTTCTCTAATAATTTATATAGTTAATGACTTTTTGTTTTAAGTTTTTTGCATTGCTTAACGTAATCAAATTCCATTGTGCATGTGAATGGTGTTATCCATTGTTTACTTATAGGGTTTGTTTGTTGTTGAAGTTTTGATGTACTTATCTGAATAAGAGATACTGGACATATTTTGTATATATTTTCTTTTTTATTTGTATATATTTTCTTAAAATTCTTTTGGCAAGATTTGAACTTGGAAGATTAGAATACTTCCGGAGCTCATTTCCATTACTATTTGAAAAAAAATGAAAAGTATATTCATATCATGGTTTTGGCTTAAGTACATAGTTCACCATATCGTTTTCTGATGATAGCTGTATTTGGCTTAAGTTGTTCTCATCCCTTCAGTATCTTGTGTCTCTAATTCTTATTATTTATTTAGCTTTATACGATAGTCAGTGCTCATCGTATCATATTTTTAATTGGGATTGCAGTCGTGTTGGCACATGGCCAGTCACCATTCTCAGCCATAGCAAGAAGAAGGTTGTATTGGAAGGTCATGTTTGCAATGGAAGTCAAGTTATTGGATGGCATACGAATCAAAGGAACAAATTATCCCGAATATTCCACGTTGACATGTCAGGGTTTGCGTTCAATAGCACCATGCTTTGGGATGCTAAAAGATGGCACTGTCCAACTCCTAAGCCTGTAAGGCAACATGACAAAGGCAAGGAAGGTTTCCAGGTCAGTACTCTTTCCTCCATATGCAGAGGAACATCATCCTTTTGTTTTGTACATGATTACTTTATGGGTGATCTATGAGGGTATGCCTTCCATATTCCAACAAACAGGATTCTTTTTCTTAAATATTTTGAAAAACTAAATATAAATTTTATCCAGTTATTTGCAATAAATCAATTTACTATGGCTATAATTTCTATTTATGGATTTGATTGCAGGAAATGATGTTCATCGAGCAGTTGGTTGAGGATGAAAGTCAAATGGAAGGCTTTCCCATTGACTGCTCGAAAATTAATTAGTGAAGAACTATGGCTTGGTAACTTTTTGTGAGGATTATTAGTTAATTAATTAGTGAAGAGATCTCTCTAATATAATGCAAATTACTTTCCAAATTATTGTGCACGAGCCCATAAATCTATCAGGATGGAGTGTTAATATGACCCCTTCAGTAGGAGGTCATTTTAACACCAAGAAAGGCAGACAAGGTTCTATATCTGTTCACTTTCTTCTTCTAAATTTATACGAATATTGGATTCAGTTTCTAACTTTTGTTTTCTAAACCTTTTTAAAATTTGGTGGGTTGAATTCAATCTCTGATGCAATGTGGGTAAGTTATCCTTCTCAATTGGAGCTACAGATTTTGAGCTGAATTCAGGAAAGTTTCCCCTCTATTTTACTGAATGTATGTGTGTGTTTTTCAATATTGGTTGGGTTTATGTACTTGAAGTGGAAACAGATATTGAGATGTTACCTTTTGGTTTCTATTGCAGAAAGAGTGGGGATATTGGTGCCTCGACGTGAACCTTGATTGGATTAATGGCGACAGAATCGGTAGATATGGAAAGCTCCAGAGGGAACATGCCGGTGTTGGATCAGAAGCTCGATCAGCCCATGGATGAAGAGGCTGGTAGACTTAGGAACATGTACAGAGAGAAGGTTTGATTTTGACTCATCGAAGTTTATTTCTTTTAGTTATAAGTAATCTTGTTGTGTTTAAGGTTCAATGATTACTTGAACATGTACATGGAGAATGTTTGATTTTGATTCATCGAATTTTATTTCTTTTAATTTCGAATAATCTTGTTGTGCTTGATGTTCAATAATTTGGGGAAGGGCAGATAAAGTTTCCTTTCTTTAGCTGAAGATATATGATCGTTAAGATATTCCTTATTTACGGATTCACAATTCATAGTAATTTGATCTTTAAGAACATGAATAGTGGTTGACTTGATGCAAGTCAACATTTGATTTGAACGTTATATCATACATATCTACATTTGATTCGAATAATCTTGTTGTGCTTTGTTTTTTTGGTGCACTTCAACTTAATAATTCTCATCTCTTTTCTTTTTGCTACTGCACCCTTAGCTTCAGCAATTAATTTTTTTATTAAGCCATTTAATTTTTTCTCTCCACTATTTTTTGTGCTCTTCAAAACTTTTTTTTGGGGGGGGTTGATAAATAGGATGATCATACTGTAGTGTAGTTTATAAGTGAGGGCAATGAAACTTTCAAGGATATTATTTCCATCAATATTCTTGCTCATTCCAGTAAAACATGCTGCAGATGGATCTTTTTGTGATTGCTTTTCTTGCCAGGGAGAGTTATATGCTATCATTCATTTATTGTAATCATAGTAAAACAATTCCTGGTTAAATATCTAGTCTATGTTAGTGGTCAAATTAAATGGTGCAGAATGCTTTTTTCTGCATGTAGATGTAACATGTATCATCATGCAGCACATGCTGCAGATGCGCAGAAATGTACCGGCATGTTTAATGTTGGATTCTTTTGGGTTGATAGTTGTAGTTTTCTAATAACTCATATATCTAGTTTATAGGTCAGGTGTACCAGTGTTGAGCATCAGAATTATTTCGGTTCTGCTGCCTTCCCTGTTTTGACCCGTCCTAGTTCATTACATTATTTTGTTCTTACAGGACTGCTATAGCAGCAATTATCTAATGAGATGCCTGACATTCACGAGCTTCTTTTTTGAAGGCCAAATTTCGGAGTGCTTCCTGGTGGGTCAAATATTTCTTTCAGCCTGGCTTAGAAGAAAGCGAAATTCGAGTAGTCTGTGAGCCAAAGGTCATACAAGCCAAGCTGCCAAATTTTCCACCTCAGCCCGTACAGTTGATCTTGATTTACACCACATTCATCCTTTCTTGTTATGCTCTCCAAATGTAAGGATCTTCAAATGATTGTTAATTGATTTATTCTGTGGTTACTAAAATTGATTCTTTTCATTGTATTCAATAGGAACTCGAGCAGCATTCATGGTTCTCTTGGTTCTACTCGTACCAAGAAGATCTTTGTGAGAGGCTTGGCTTTGACTTTGACAAATGCCGATTTCAGGAAGTACTTTGAATAGTTTGGGGCAATCACAGACGTCATCGTGATGTATGATCACAACACACAGAGGCCGAAAGGATTCGGTTTCATTACATACGAATCGGAGGATTTTGTGGACAAGGTTCAGCTTAAGACCTTCCATGAGCTAAATGGGAAGATGGTGGAAGTCAAGAGAGCCGTTCCCAAGGAGCTCTCTCCTGGCCCGAACATGCATTCTCCTATTGGTGGATACAACTATGGCATGAATAGAATCAACAGTTTTTTTAAAGGTTATACCCAGGGCTATAACACGAGCTCTGTTGGTGGCTATGGAATGAGGATGGATGGTAGATTTGGAACTCTTACTAGTGGGCGAACCGGGTTCCCTTCCTTCAGTGCTGGCTATGGAATTGGAATGAATTTTGAACCTGGGATGAGCCCAGCTTACGGAGGGAGCTCAAACAGTGGAAATGGAGGGAGTTCAATAGCAGCCTCAGTTATTATGGATGGGCGCTAACTTCAATAGCTCAAACTTCTTACAGTGGAAACGCCAATAGATTCAGTAGTCCAATAGGGTATGGCGGAGGTAATGGCAGCCCTGTGTCAGTTTTTAGTTCACCAGCTCGAAATTTATGGGGCAATGGCGGCTTGAACTACACTACCAACTCGGCTAGTTATATTTCGTACTTGGCCTCTGGGAGTGGTGCAGCAGTCTCAATTGTCCACACTAGTACTTGGCCTCTTGGAAGATTTGGTAACAGCAGTTTCACTTGGGGAGGTTCCTCTTCTCCTGATTCTGCTTCTGGTGTGGGCAGTGGTGCAGGTTATACTAGTGCTAGCATTGGTTATGGAACTGGCTCCTTTAGGGTAGATTGTTGTTGTAGCTGAACAATGAATGTGGTTTATGAATAATATTTTTTGTGTGGTTTATGAATAATATTTTTTATGTGTGTTTATTTGGAATATCTGCAACCGCGTGTATTCGCGTATATATTTTTTTAATTTTGTGTTTTTTCCGCAACGTTTTATAAAAGTTGTAGTAGACCAGTTGTAATGGAGGTTTTAACAACCTTTTATAAAAGTTGTAATAGCAGTTTCCTCAACGTTTATTAAAAGTTGTAATATCTTTTTACACAATCTTTTAGAAAAGTTGTAATAAAAGTTTACACAACGTTTACTAAAAGTTGTAATATCTCTTTACACAACATTGTATAAAAGTTTTAATAAAAGTTTACACAACATTTATTAAAAGTTGCAATAGAAGTTTACACAACGTTTTATAAAAGTTGTAATGTTAATTTAGACAACTTTTGAAAAAAGTTGTAATATTCTTTTACACAACCTTTTATAACAGTTGTAATAAAGGTTTTACACAACATTTATTAAAAAGTTGTAATAGAAGTTTACACAACGTTTATTAAAAATTGTAATATCATTATAAACAACCTTTTCTAAAAGTTGTAATATTTATCTATTACAACGTTTTCTTACAACATGTAGAAAAAGTGGTCGAATGAGCCGACCCTATTACAACTTCGCATATTACAACGTTTGTTAAAAAGTTGGCGTACCCCTATTACAACCTTTTTTAGAAGTTGTAAATGACTAGTTTTGTTGTAGTGTTCGAGCCTGAGGCGATGCAGGAGAGACGGGGGGTTTGATCGAAGCGGCAGTCGTGGGTCGAAGTTAAAGGAGCTGTGTGTGCATGGGTTACAGAGAGTGAGGGTGAGGGGTGTTTGCGTGTGTTCAGATGATGGAAGGAGAGATTAACTGGGGGAGTTTAAATAATATAAAGTTATTGATATAATATTAGATGTTATTAATGGGTTATTAATAGGGTAATTAATATGGTATTAATGGGTTGTTGGGGAGGGATTGACTAAGTGTAAGAAACGTTTAATCGTTTCCCTCGTGGACTACCATGTGAACCTCATGGGCTGCTAATCAGTAAGTAGGTAATTAAGGGTTAGGTAATAATTAAACAGGGTTTATTAGTAGAACTGTAATTAGTAAAACGTAAATAATTAAAAATACGAAATTACGATTTTGCCCCTGAGATGAAACGACTCCGAAAAATTACAAAAATAATACCATGGGTTCTTATCGTCGCCAGGATCGCGAAAAAGTCCATTTCCAGATTTGAGTGACGAAAAAATAGAAAAAAATCATTTACTCAAGTTTGAAGTCGTTTGAAATTGTTTTGTTACGGAAATACGTGCACGATAAAAACAGGCCATTACATGCCTGAATGGCATCGGTCGTAATTTCTTCTAACTCTCTATTTTGTGCACTCTAAAGGCGGATTGTATCAAGCCGTCTGATTGGGAGAATCAGACGACTGAAGCTTTATGTCCAGACGTCTGGTTTAGTGCATCCATACGTCTAGTTGCATGTTGAGCTGCCTTCTTCTGGAAGTTGTAGAAGATGCATCCGAGCTCTTAAAAATCTACAAAAATTGTCGTTGAACTCGTAATAATGCCATATACACATAAAAAAGGAAAAGACAAATAATCTATAAAAATTATGTTTTGTGCATAGATAAATGATATGCTATAATATTTCATGATATTCTAAAAATGCACGTATCGGAGTTGAAATGAATACGAAATATGCACAAAATGTCCATGAATGAGGGTGTAAAATATGCAATTATCACCAGAATCATAGCCCTTGAGGTCTTCTGTCATTCCCTGATCATATAGCCTACTAGTCCGCAAGGTCTTAAGAGTAATCATGTGCACTTTAGAGAAAATAAAATGGTACAAGCCATTTATGGTCTTTTTGTTAATGCTCTCTAGGATGTATTTGCTTGGCAGGATGAAATCAGATTTGAAGTAAAAACAGAGAAACTGAAATGGAACATATCACACGGGTGTGCTTGCTTACTTGTTTTTTACCGATAGTACCTCCACAAATGCTCTGCATTCCAAGGACGGACGAGCTCTCTATCGTCATTTGTTGATCATCCTTATGGGTTGTCCTGTCTGACCAAGTGTCTCTGGTAGATCTTCTGCTCAATGCCACCTCTGCCATCATATATTGTTCTGTTTTGGCAAGGAGTTTTTCCAAGCTGTGGGGTGGTTTATGGTGCAGTGATTTCCACATGTCTTCACATCGAACCCGCTTCTTGAGTGCCGCGCTGGTAACCTCGTTATTGTAACTCTCGACATTCAACCTCTCTGAATTGAAGCATTTCAGGAAGCTCCATAAAGTCTCCCCCCCTCTCTACACCAAGGTGAAGAGGTGGTTCGGCTCCACTTCCTCCTTCTTTCTACCAAGTGTCTCTGGTTGTCCTGTCTGACCAAGTGTCTCTGGTAGATCTTCTACTCAATGCCACCTCTGCCATCATATATTGTTCCGTTCTGGCAAGGAGTTTTTCCAAGCTGTGGGGCGGTTTATGGTGCAGTGATTTCCACATGTCTTCACATCGAACCTGCTTCTTGAGTGCCGCGCTGGTAACCTCGTTATTGTAACTCTCGACATTCAACCTCTCTGAATTGAAGCATTTCAAGAAGCTCCATAAAGTCTCCCCCCCTCTCTACACCAAGGTGAAGAGGTGGTTCGGCTCCACTTCCTCCTTCTTTCTACCATGAATTGTAAGTAGAATGTTTGGGGCATGCTCTTAAACCACCCAATAGACCGATTGGGAAGTCTATTATACCATTCCTTCATGGCCTTCCATAGAGTTATGTGGAAAGCCCGACATAGGAGAGAGTCATCGGCCACATGAATCTCCATCACTCCTTTATAGTCTTGGACGTGTTCATGAGGATTGGCTGAACCATTATATTTGTTTAGGTCGGGCATCTTGAATCTGGGCTGATGCAGTGATGAGGTGATTTTCTTCTTCAAGAGGGTTTGCTCCTCATCCGAGCTGTTGGATGAAATCAGATGGTAAAGGTGGTCTATCCGAACCTTTTTCTTGAGGCCTCCGTGAGACATACGAAGATGGCCATGACTTTGCCCACGATGGCTCTCTTTATGTCAATCATTAGTCAGAGTAGGGTGGTGATCCTCAGCCTTATCGAGTGAGGGCCGTGGGTCTTTGAGACCAGTTGTAGTTGAGATGTGGCCCTTGATCTTGTTGTCCTGAGCTCCTTCAGGCCAAGGGGAGATGGAGCATTATCAATGTTGTTGAGAAGGAGTTGGGATGACCGATTGACTCACGGTTGGTGATTCGGGGGTAGAAGTTGTATATTTATCCCCATATTTGGTTATCTTTTGTGCATATATCATTTATATTTTGGCTCCGATACGTGCATTTTCATGATAGCATACTATTTTGGGGCTAATCATTTATTTATGCAAAAACATCATATTATATGGCTTAATCGTGTCATAGTTTATTTTGCAGGATTTTTGGGATTTTTCTTGGATTTTTTGGAGCTCAAGTGTCACTTGGAACAAGGGTTTATACACCCACATGGTCGTGTGTGTCTTTGCACACGGTAGTGTTGAGTGTAATATGAGCAGCCATATGGAGACGACATAATCGTGTGTGTGTCATTACACACGACCATATGGAGGAGGTGCCCAAGCAAAGAAGATACCCAGCAGAGTACATGGTAGTGTCAACCAGTGACACGACCGTGTAAAACTATGGGCAGAATGAACATAATCTCGTGAATGTGGGCAATATAATAACACGGTCATGTCGACATCGACACAACCATATCAATATGAAGCTGGGAAAATAAAAATACAGTTACACGATCAGGTCAAACTGACACGACCGTGTCGAGTTTAAGAAAAAATGTAGCCACGAAGCCGTGTCGAACAGTGACACGACCATGTCAAACTGTCTTCCTGGCGAATTCTGGGGTAATTTCGGCTGAACCCATTTCGTTTTAAACTATCGATTCAAGTGATCAATGGATGATATTAATCAGGGGTTTACGGCTATATAAAAGGGAGTCTTAAGATTTATTTTCATTATATTTGGATGACCCTTAAGCGAGGAGACACCATTGCTAGGGCTAGATCTTTGAGGAGCTTAAGGAGAGATTGGGGCTACATCTCTTTGCAAGAGATTACAGATTTAATTTCTATTTCCCTCTCTTATGTATTTTGTTTTGATTGCTTTGTAACATTAATTGGATGATGTTTAGTGACAAAACACTTCTCTTCGTATTAAAATTAATTAAATCTTTCTGTGTATGTGTTGTGGATGATTTTAAGGCTTTTATGATGTTGTGATTTCTTTGTTTCATGCACATTTTTATGATAGATTTATTATGTCATGAATATGTACATTTGCTTGATGATGGCCTGAGAGTACTAGTCACGAGAGGGGAGAGATGCCCCACGAGGGAATTTCATTCTGTTTTATTGCCACAGGTTTGATGATACACTAGACCTAGTTTGCTCGATTGCATAGGCCGAGAGGATCCGAAATCGAGTCACATACACATAAAGATGCCCCGAAAGGGGCGAGAGGCCGAGAGGAATCTCACTGGAATCATGATTAGCATTTGCCCTAGATGACCTCATAGCACATGCACATCATCCTATCCATTTCTCTTCAATAGACCAACCTGTTTTAGGCATCCTAGATCACCACTCACACTACCTATTCATACCACCTAATTTTGTAGTTGAGACGACATTAGTCTAATCATTATCCCTCCTTAACCAATTAGACTTGCATAATTTTAGAACGACTTGTCCTTGTAGATACGATACCCGACTCACCAGGTTTATTACTTCTTGACCTGCTTGGGTGTAGCAGTTCTTAGAGGCAAGCAAGTTATTGGCATCGTTGCTTGGGACAGCGGTTTTCTACAATTCGTATGTTTAATTAATTTTGGAAATCTTGGTAAGATTAGTCCATCTCTTAGTGTGAGTCTTTTTATTTCTTTATTTTACACTTACTGAGTCATTTTATTTTCTTTGATTTTCTTTGATTTGAAAATGTGAAACTTTTTTAAAAAAATACTATGGATAATGAGTCAACCGTTTCAAACTTTATCTCGGGGTTGGACCAAATCCTACCGGCTTTCCATGGTACGGGTGAAGAGAACCCATACTTACATTTTCAAAAGTATGAAGCGATGTGCCGCATTTTGTTTGTTGGAGATGCATGTAGTGATAGAATATTTATTAAATATTTCACATATTCTTTATGAGATTATGCTTTGTACTGGTTTTATTCTTTCCTGACTAACTCATCGTCTACTTGGTTATCTTTATAGGCTCAATTCCTCCTTTTTTTCCAAATTTCGAGAATCAGACAATACGGAGGCATCAAGCATTTATACAAGAAATTTCGAGCTTTACCCAGTTTGATGGACATGATTTTGGTCGGGTTTGGGAGAGGTTGAACAAAATTTTTCTTAGATACCCACAGCATGGAGTTGACATGGGCCGCCTCCTAAATTTTTTCTATGCTTGACTACAAGTGCACATGCAGGAGTTTTTAGAGAGGATGAGTGGGGGTGAATTTTTTGGCATGTCGCTTGAGAAATCCTGGAGATATCTAGAGGACTTGGCAGAGTATGAGCGAACTGCGTCGTTGAATATCATTCACTTAGACATGAAGATGACGGCCAGGATTCATTTCCATATCAAGAAGCAGCCTAGCAGGTCTAGAGCGAATACAAGACACATTTTGAGAGCCCTCCCCAATGCCGCCCTATGGAACACCAGGAAGTACCAAATGAGAGGGTGCATTGGAGCCAAGTAGAGGAGGTTGAACGTCGATGCTTAGATAAGCAGGATGAGAGTGATGATGGGGTGCGAGTTGATCGTGTTGGACACACGATGCGTTTTAATGTTCTTGATGAAGAAGAGGTAGAGTCTATTAAAGTCGAGAGTGATATTGATGACGTTGGAGAGTCTGAGCTATGCCTTCCTTCAGATTCAGTCTCTTACTTGAGGATCATTAGTACATTGAGATAATTGCCAAGGATCTTTACTATGGTAACAATGAGGAGGATATGTACACAGGAGAAAGCATACAGCCTACTTTGGAGCCTGAGCCATACCTCCCCAGATATTCATTTTAGCACCCTATATTTCTACCACCTCAGGATGCACACTGAGCCATCATCCTTGAAGACTTCAAAGACGAACCACAAAGTAGGGGTGGCAAAATGAGCCCGACCCGAACCGACCCGACCCGAACCCGGCATCCTTAACCGGGTATGGGTAGGGGCCAATTCGGGTCAAGTAGGAAACGGGTTGACCCGACCCAACCCGGATAAAATTCGGGTCGGGTATGGGTTTGGCATGTCAACCCGGATGACCCGAATTCGACCCGGTTTATTTTCTCTCTATATATAAAAATTTATATAATAACTTCAATACACAGTTGCAATGAGAGTTGTGCTTATACGATTTGAATTGTTGTCCTCTTCTTTAAGAGGTCTTGGATTCAATTCCCTTTACATACAACTTTTTAGTTAATTTTATTACTTTCGTTAATAAAATGGTAACGTTAATTATACTTACTTGCTGTCATCAGTGCGGTTTAAGCGACGAGCTACTGGAAATTATACAACACTTAATAAATTGTCGGTGGCTCTTAATAAATAGCTGGATATCGAAAAAGGATCGGTAGTGTATTAGTCAAATCTTAACTCAACGAGTAAACCTGAACCCGACCCGGAAATTTTCCGGGTCACCCGAACCCGACCCGGATTGAATCCGGGTCAGGTTAGGGTTTACCCCTATCCGGGTCGGGTCAAATCTGAACCGACCCAAACCCGAACCCACCCGAACCGTTTACCACCCCTACCACAGAGTTCATGGGGGCTTGCAGAGAATGCACTTTTTGATGGAGAGGATTACACAGACGAATGCAATTATGAGATGATATACATGGATCCCAAGTTGTCTTCCCCTCCATGTCCACCCCTGCAGATAATTCCACCACCATTGAGGCAGAGTACGAACCAATACATAGCATCCATTTCAGGGAAGTTCCCAACAAACCATGCCCAGCATTTTTGAATCACAAATTTCATTTCCATATATTTTAGATTTAGATTGTCATCATTTTCATGCCCCCATTCATCCAAATACCCCATGGACTACAGATTTGCTAGGGATAAAGGAAAAATAGAGAGTGACAAGTCGTGGTATTGCACCAAGCGTACGAATAACAAACAAAGAAAGGCAGGCCACTGTGACTGCTGGGAGTATACAGAAACAATAAAAAAAGAAAAAAAATGTAAAAGCTCCAATACAGAGAGCCATCATGCACTAACTACTACAACACAGCCAAAAATTACATCTGCGTACTATACATCAGGTACAACTAAAACACTCTAACATAAATGTAAGTAGTACTCTAAACACCAAAACGCTCATAACCAAATGTACAACTCACCCTCTAAGCTAACCCTGAGTACCCAAATGGGATGTGTCACATACGGAGGGGTCCACCTCCAACTCAAAAGTGGGGTCAATCTCTTGAAGGAGATCCATCTTTGCTGTCACCTGCTCTAGTCCTGAAAAATGGAAAGGGGACACGCCAACGCGTGTCTGGTAGGATACTAACTCGGATAGGGAATATCATTTTAAGGTTGTTGTTTCTCAATCATATACAACATGAAACAACAAAGCAATAGAATATCAACACAACATGGACGAAAATAAACAAGCATAAGCAATGCATGCAGGGAATAAAGTAGACAAGCATACACATTTTAATAGCAATTTCATGGTTACTTTTTTATTAGTCTTTACTTTAGAAACCTGGGTACATAACGCAACATAAGGAACTAGGCCTCACCCATAGTGGGTGGAATCTGCTACCCTGCCAGGGGTCACAAGCACTGTAGGGTTAACGGGGCCGCTCGAACTCCCCTGTTTCGGGAGTGAGACAACTACAACCAAATAAATATCATCTACCCATGGTGCATCACGAGTACATCTATGGGCCTCTCTAACTTTACCCACTCCCCGTCGAGATGCGAGTGAGAATTCATACCTATAGCACAGTCCTTATGCCCATATGATACTCAAGTTTTCCCCAGCCCCACACCAGGATGCTTACCCACCATAGCGTAGATCAAGACGTCCCAGGTATTTATACATTTATCTTTCTCATTTCCTCATTCTTTCATGTAGCCTCATGAAACATTCGCAACATGTGCTCCTCCAGTTTTATCACAATGTAACAATGTAATCACTTCAATTGAAAGGCCACATGGCATAAAACAACATAGCATGGTTTTTCATTGAAATAAAGAGCACAATGAACCATAAGCATGAGTACACTTCCAGAAGGTAATAGTAAACATGAACATAACATTGTAGCCAAAGAAGGAATGCTACATTTCCACGTGTACATTCTACGAAACAATTCCGCTTCCCAGGTGGTATACATGCTAAAGAACAGCTGTTATCACAAATTTGTATTTAGAATTACCATAAGTGTCTAATGAAAATTCTAGGTAAGTCATCTATGTTTCCATAGCAACAAGAATCATAATTTTTAGACATCTATGTTAATAGTTATGGCTTGTAAGACATTGATGCAGAATCTATCTAAAAATTGGATTATCTAGATGTAAATATCAGTTAATTGCAGCTATCTACAGTCAGAATCCTGTTGAGGTTTCAACATGAAAATGTAGATATTTCAAATAGGATTCCATATTGTCTTAAATCATATCATTTGGATGTCTAGAGTGAAAGTTATGCTCTATTCAACAACATGGTGCAGAATCTGCCAGAAATTGATATTACGACAGAAACCATCAATTTCAGTCTAATCACAAGCAGAATTTGAAATTAGTCTCTAAATGAAAGGTGTAGCTAACTATAAAAGCTTTCCAACTTATATTAATTTGTAATTTTTGGAGAATTACAATGAAAGTTCCATGCAGTTCAATTCACAACAGAAACTGAAATGATCCTTTCACAAGAAATTTCAAACAGCAACAACTTGTGCATGTTAACATAATTATTCTACAAAAAGTATCAACTTTCTATAGTAACATATTTCTACAACATCCCAAAAATGAGTAATCTCTAGTCAAGTTGAGGTCCTGCCTTACGGGGATTTATCCTTCTATTTATCCTCTTTATTCTTCTTCTCTTCTCTCTTTTTCTTCTTTTCTTCTTTTCTTTTTTTTGACCAGGTTGAATTCGGTTCGAGGAAAGAGAGGGAAGGTGGAAAAAAGAAAAGGGACGAGAAAAAGAAAGAAAAAGGAGAGTCAAGATTTCTTCTTATTTCACTCCTTTTTTCTTAAATTTTATATTCCTTCATTTTCTCCCAAGAGTGGATATTCAAGAGAATATTCCATGGACAATTTATAAAGATCCCTTCCCATGTGTACCGATTATTTCTATGCCCTTGTGCAATTTATACAAAACCCCCTCTCTATACTAAACCTTTCCAATAGGCCCCCCATACTTGCATACACACTCTACACACATACAAACTCTCACATGTGCCATCATATATGTAGGGTTATGGCATAATGTCTAATTGGATAGGCATATCACATTTAGACTCGTGCTAAGGTAGAGAAACATCCAAAAAAATTATAGGCAATGCCAGTGGTGCTACATCGTATTGCACACTGGGGGGTTCCAGTCATGGTTTAAATTCTTTTATTTCTTATGACGACCCATTTTGGAATTCATTTGTTGCACGACATGAACAATTTACTTGGATCGACATGGCTCGTCTCCTGTTGCTCAAAGGAGTACCTTCTACGGAGATGCTGGGAGCTGTGTTGTTGGGATCCACGAGTGCCTGTTGAGGCATAGCTCCGAAGCAGCTAGCATAGGAGCGAAAAGTACAGATATAATAGTTGCCTCAACCACTAGAGATCACGATCCACCTTTTGATCACGATGTGTCCATCCCAGTAGTGTAGATAAATAAATAAATTTTTTCTATTTTATCGCTTTGTTAGTATGCCTTGCCTTTTCTTATACTTATGCATTGAATAAATCCTATACTCTTTCAACATTGAGGACAATGTTTGTCTTTACGTTGGGGGGAGAGTATTAGGTAGTTTAGTACGTAGTTTAATATACTTTTGCTTAGAAACTTTTTAGAAACATCACCAATCATGTTACATAGTTATCTTATTTTCCTCCAACCTAGCCCACTAGCTTATTGCTTGGTCTCTCGTGCATACTTGTGTGAACTTTTTCGGAATACATGTTTTCAAATTTTTTGATGTGCTTATGACATGATTTAGATTAGCTTTTCTCAAAATTTGGTATGATAATGTGTCATGTATGATATATGAGCAAAATTTCCATGATTTGAGTTCTCGAAACAACTTAAGATTAGTTTGAATAAATTTATGAGATGCATGATTCATGTGTAAGCGAATTGACTAGAGTAGTTAGTAATCTTTATGGATTTGTCTATTAGCATTTATTGAATTTAGTACAAACAAATGAGTGTGATTTGCTAAGTAATGTTGTTAGAAAATGAAAAATGAAGAAGAAGAAGAAGAAGAAGAAGAAGAAGAAGATGATGATGATGATGATGCACCATTCTTCCAACTTTCGTTGAGTTACTGAGTCTTCGTGCATCAAGAAGCATTGAAGATCCGCATCGAAAAACCGGAGTTTGGAGGAGTGCATGAAAGAATAAGTGAAACTTAGGTGGTTTGAGTTAGTAGAGCCGCGAGGCCCCTATTGGCCTAATGCCATAAACTCACCTGATTTGGGAGTCATTGACACAACGCTCGCTACATGAACCATCCTGAGTCTTCACATAGAAAAAAAGAAAACAATCATGATTTAGCATGTCAAAACATATGAGTTAAGGATAGATGAACTTTTGTGAATGCCAACATCCTTTGAAGATTCATGAAACTAGGATATGAGATTTTGCCATACTTGTGATAAATGTATATCATTGATTTATATGCCACTGGTTGTATGTTGGATAAAGAAAATCTCATAGAGTTTGTTCTTACTCATACTTGTTCATATTGTTTAGCAGATTATATTGAAAAGTGATATATTTCGTTGTAATAAGATTTTGATACGCTTATAGTCAATTCCGAAAAAGATCGCTTATTTTGATATGTACTAGAAAAAAGCTAATTGGAGAGTGTGATTCAGGGTAGAAATTGCATATTTATCCATATATTTGGTTATCTTTTGTGCATATATCGTTTATATTTTGGCTCTAATACGTGCATTTTCACGATATCATATTATTTTAAGGCAAATCATTTATTTATGCACAAACATCATATTATATGGCTTAATCATGTCATGGTTTATTTTGTAGGATTTTGGGAGTTTCCTGGATTTTCTGAGCTCAGGTGACACTTGGAATAAGGGGTTTTATACCACATACGGTCGTTGCGTCTTTGCACACAGTCGTGTGGAGTGTAATATGATCAGCCAAGAATAATAGCAGACGACATGGTCGTGTGTGTCTTCATACACGACCGTGTGGAGAAGGTGCCCAAGAAAAGAAGATACCCAGCAGAGTATGCGGTCATGACATGACCGTGTCAAACTATAGGTAGAGTGAAGAGAATCTCGTGAATTTGGGCAGTACAGTAACACGGTCGTGTCGACATCGACACGACCGTGTCAATTTGAAGCTGGAAAAATGCAGTTACACGGTCGAGTGAACCCGATACGATCGTACTAGATTTGAGATGAAATGTAGCCACATGGTTGTGTCGAACAGTGACATGAACGTGTCAACCTATCTTCCTGGAAAATTCTTGGGCAATTTCTGCTTAACCCATTTCGTTTTAAACCGTTAATTCAAGCGATCAATGGCTGAGATTAATTAGAGATTAAGGGCTGCATTAAAGGGAGTCTTAAGCTTCATTTTCATTATCTCTGAATGTCACACCCCGCTCTCCCAAATATGAAAGATACGTAGCATAACAAATTCGCTGTAGTATTTAGACGCATGCTTCGAGCCCTTAATATCCATATACTACCAGGAATTAATTGTGATTAAACTAAACTATACATGCAGGCCACAACGACATACTGGAATAGTACAGAAAAGTAAAGTAAAGTGCTACAATAAAATTTAAATCCACAGACTAGATAAAAATTACGAAACTTACATTACATTACACAAAGTACATCATACATATTGTACTGTACAGCGGGGCACAAAGGTACAAGAGTGGAGAAAAGCCAAAAAGGAAACCTCAACCCACAAAAGAAACAAAAAGGGGTCCACGCACTGTCACGCCTCGTTTCCTATTATACTTGGACGCGAGGACGCGAGGGGGTTCGCATGTGCTTAAAGCATGAATGAAGTACTTTTTCTTTTCTTCCTCTTTGGTTTAAGCACAATAAGCGTCTGTGATAACAACCTTGTAGATTCTTGCATGCAAACTCAAACGACACAGATAAATATTTATTACAATCACAATGTCTCAGATAGGTTACAACAATGAATGAAATAAGGAGAGGGCCTTAAGCCCATACAAACATTAAAAGAATAATAAGTACAACGATGCTTCGAAGGCACGTTGCTCCACAGTGGGGGATCTCAGTGTCTGGGTACTCCTGGTCAACTTGCTCAACCGCAAGGCATACTCCTCTGCATATCTGTCTAAAACTTGACGTATATTTCACAAGACAGAAACATGGAAATATACGTCAGCGAGGGTCGCTCGGCAAGATTCAGAATGTTAAGAAAGTTGACCATCGGCAAGGTTTTCAAAATCATTTTCATGGCAAGATGAGTGACATAATATGATCACAATAATTAAAGCATGTCAGCGTAAGAAACATATGAGCATAGCAACGTGTAGTGTACAAAGCAGTGAGCATGACAAGCGTAGTGTACAAAGTAATGAGTATGGTAAGTGTAGTGTACAAAGCAATTTGCAAATGCTTTTAAAGGCGAGGAAAACACAACGGTGCACAACTAGGAAAAGTATGGTAGCTAAGAAAACATGCAAGTGTAACAAAGTGTGGTATACAAGTGGTGAGCATAGCAGTTGTACATGAGCATGGTTAGAGAAGCTAGCAGGTTACACAAAATGTTGTCAATATTGGTGTTATGACAACTGCTGGTGTCAATATTGGTTTATATAGACCATAGATCTGAGAGATCTATTTACCGCAAAATGTGTATCTCTAAAAAGATCGCATAAATGGTTTTCGCATAATCCATCGTATTTGGTAATTTTTATTTTATTTGAGTTAAAATGTGTTGACTTTTAATTTGATTTGAAGTCCAGGTTCAATTTCTCAAAGTGGATATGATGTTAAACTTTTTGAAATTATGATCGGTTTGTTGTCATAAAACATTGTCATATCATGGGCCTGGGATGAGCACATAAGTGTGCATTATGTAACATTTAATGATTTATCATGCACATAATATAAAGCTTGTAAGCTAAAAAGGTATGCTCAATAAAATAGCTGAAAGAAACTAAATTATCCATGCAAACAATATCAAGCATGTGAGCTAAAAATGCATGCTCAGTTAACATGAATTGAAACATATATGATGTATACACGTGTTATAATAAACAGATTTTCTAATTGATTGTGCAAAAATAATTTGTTCATAAGATGCCTTGATTTAATATGACCTGCCCCAAAAAATTGTGGGTCTTTAACCCAAACTAGAAATTTTCGTTGGGTGTTAGGTGGCAGTGGAGGGGCTTCAGGCCATCCATGATAAGCACATGGTCCACGATAAGGGATTATATATTTTTCAAAAAGGGAGAGTGAACACTTTATTGAATATCTTTTTGTTGACAACAATAGGTGGAGAGATATTTGATGCCATGCATAATTACATTATTTGCAACACTTACATATAATTTTTAGTTATTATGCATGCATTGTTTGTCATCGTAAAAAAGGATGAGAATGTTGAGATATTGAGGCTATCCCATATGGTTTTTGTTTCAGAGTGTTTTCTCACTACAAATGCGTTGACCGTGGACAACCCGGTCAACGTGGTCAAGGGGCCCGCTCGGGTCCCTCGGGGGTGTCGAGTCGGTGCTGACGAGGCGCGAGTCGGAGCTGTGGACGACGTGGAGCGCATCGGCTGGGCCGAATCGGGGTCCTCGGTCGCTGGTAGGGCAAGGGGAAGCCTCAGCCCGGGTTGAGACGCTCGGCCTCGGTCGGACGTGCTCGGCCTCGGCGGTCGGACGACGAGGGGTAGCCTCGATCGTCCAGCTGGTTGCGTGGTCGGCGAGGGGCGGAGGGGAAGCCTCGGCCCGTGGATCAGCTATCCTCCTGCGTAGACGAGGACGCTCGTCAGGGGGCCGGACCTTGGTTCCGGCCAAATCCCCTCCGATGCCTAAGTCAGATAGAGATCTGAAAGAGGAGGCCCGGCGGAGACGGTTCGACTCGTGAGGAGATCGGAACGGCGTCTCACGGCGCGAGCGGGGGAGGAAGGAGATGAAAACGGGGGAACTAGGTCGTTGATGGAGTACCTTAAGGTTTAGATACCTGAGATGCTGTCCTTTCTCCTGTCGTCCTCCTAGCCCTTTTATAGAGCTCCCGGCGTGATTGCCCCCGGCCCACGTCGCTCGTCCGCCCTCAATCGTGCCCCCTCAATCCGCCCCCCGTCGCCGCTTCCTGCGCCATGCCAGCACCTCCCCATTACCGCCATTTAGTGGTCGCGGAACCGGGGGAGCGGTTATCGCAGGAGTGGGCGAGTGACTGGAGTGTTACCGGGGCCGGGTCGGATCGACATTCGGGGGGGTCCCTTACAGGGCCTTATCGAGTGGGCCTGAGCGCGTAGATGGGCTCTCGACCGGCAGTCGGGTTCCTGGGCTCGTGTCTTTCGGGTCTCGGTCAAATAGGCGTAACAATTGCCCCCATCTGTCGGGTTGATCGGCTTCGGCCGGTTCAGCTCGGCCGATGTGACTTCCGTCGTCTTTGACAGGCTCGTCAGTTGATGCCGACTCATTTATTAGTCGTCATCATGAGTTGGCCCGTTCGATACTTTTGAGGCGCGGACTCCGAAGCGCCTCCGGTCCTCTGATGCTGCCACGTGTGGCTGCAAGCTTTTCCCCACCGTTCGCGGGGTCGTCTTAAGTTGAGAAGCCGAGGGGTTCGTGAGCCGCCATCGGTGGGGTTGATCGGCCTTGGCTAGCTCGGTTCGACCGCTGTGCCTCCTGGGGTTCCGAGTGGCGCTTCAGTCGAGGCGTGGTCATAAATGTAGGTCATGATGAGGCGGATCGATTGGACTTCCCTTGGCGCCGATTTCGAAACACCGCCGGTTCTTCGAGGCCTGCCACGCGTTCTTGTCAGGCGCTTTGAATTCGCCCCTGTGTCTGGTATATAAGATCCCCAGTTGCGTTGATCTCCACCTCTCTCTTGCTTTTCCCATTGTTCTAGGCTTTCTACAACTCGGAGTCTCCCGTCGCCTTCGCTTCCTTGTTTCATCTAAACTAGTTAAAAGGTAATTCCTTTCTCGCTTTCGTATTATGGCTGCTCTTAGGATAGGCGGTTCTGGTCAAGGGGCGAGGGATTCTCCGGAGTCCAGGCGGGGCGGGCCCCGGCTAGTGGGATCGGGTTCCTCCTCTGGGAGTCGTCCCCTCCGAGATAAGGGGAAGGGGAAGCTATCCCCAGACTACGCCTGTGATGACGTGGCGTCGGCTGCCGTGCGTCTTAACGTGCCCCCGGTTGTCCTCCGAACGCCGTCGATGACCCCTCCTTCAGTGGCCACGAAGATCTGGGAAAGGTATCTCTGCTTCCCGTACGATGTCCGAGTTCCATTCGTCGACGAGCGGATTTGCCTTCCGAGGAGCAATGAAGTCGACGTCTACGTCGAAATGTTTCGCCTGGGTCTTCGTTTCCCGCTCAATCCCTTCTTCATCCAGGTCATGGAATATCTCATGGTGCCCCTTTGCCAGTTCACCCCTTGCTCGATTGCGGTACTGACGGGCTTCGCTATGCTCTGCTGTACCTGCGGTCTGGAGCCGTCTCTCCCCCTTCTCTTCCACTTTTATCAGATCCAGACGGTCGGCCCGGGGTCATGGCTGCAACTCCGAGCCCGCTCGAGGAGGGAATGCCTGATCAGGCTACCCCGCTGGTCGGGGGATTGGAGTTCGGATTACGTCTTTGTAATCTTCCTGGAGGATGCCCAGATTTTGTCAAGTTGGGGCGGGTCTGTCCAGCCTCGCCCGCCGCTAGCCCTTTCTGACGTCGATCAGGCAGCCATCGCGCTGCTGTCGTCCCTCCCCTTGGAATCGAAGTCCATCTGGTCTTTGTTGGACGACCTACTCCTGAAGGCCGTCTTGTGGTCTCCGGGTAGGTCGCTTTTTCAGTCTTGAATCGCCCTATGACTCATCCTGATTTTGGTTTCCCTTACAGGGATGGCTGGCCGCGAGTTCGTCCGTGACGTCGATGAGCTGATCCGCCGTGGAGCCGCTCGGAGCCGAGGCGGTACCTCCGGAAGGGCGCCTCGACGGACCGTTGAGGAGGAGGTGCGCCGAGCCGAGCCCTCCGTGGGCAAGGTGGTGGCCGTGCCTCCCGCCTCTTCTTCTGGCGATCTCCTCCCCGGGGGCGTCGTAAGGGCCGGACCCGCCCCGTCAGCCAAAGAGGCAGGGGGTAATGACGGGACCGGTGCAGTCCCTCCTGCCCTTGGTGCGCCCCCTCCCGTCCTCGAGAGTGGAAATGGGGCAAGGCGGAAGCGCTCCCCCTCGTTGCTCATGGAGCCTCACGGAGGGAAGAAGAGGAAGGAGGATGCGGAACCCTCCAGCCCGGCGTGTTCAGTGCTTCCTGCGGCTACCACCGGGGATCTTCCGGTGGCTCTGACAACCACTCCCGTCGCAGCGTCCCCGCTTCCGTCGTCGGGAGTCGGATCCCTGTTGGCGAGCCATATGGCTTCCCTCGATGTCGCCCCCGGGGGTTCGGTGTTTGTCGACCGAGCCCTGGCCCAGCAGGTGGCCGAGGGTTCCGTCCTTCCCCGGGACCGCAATCTCCTCGAGAAGATCCCCGCCGACAAGGTGTCGGACTCCTTGGTCTGGACCCTTCAACAGGTTCGGCTATTCTGCAATCCTTCCCTTCCTTCCACCCTCTTCTTGGCTCATGTTTCGTCTTTCAGGGTTCAACGCTCGCTGTTGAGTTACAGCGTCGAGCCGTCCTTCTGAGGGAGCTGGAGGAGTCCTCTATGAGGGCCCACGAGCGGGCCGGGGCGGTGGAGGTAGCTATGACGGAGGCTCAGATGGAGTCTCGACACCTCAAGCTTCGTGTTGCCGAGCTGGAGGGACGAGTGGGTGACCTCCAGGGAAAGTTGGAGGACGCTCGGCAGTCGGCTGAGGAAGCGGCGGAGTCGTTCCGCCTGGAGAGGGAGGAGCTTCAGAGAGAACTGTCGGATCGGCGCCAGGTGACGCGGCTTGCAGAGGAGGTGGAGAGGGGCGTCGTCGGGACCCTGGGGAAGAAGATCTTTGAGGTTCTCAGGGAGGCCTTCGGTACGTACGAAGACCTCATCGCCCCTCGGATCGTCGAAGTCGTCCAGTCTTCCTTCCGGGAATGTGCGGAGCGCGTTCGGCAAGCCCCTCCGCCGGTTGATCCCCCTCGTTCCGAGCAGGGGGAGGCGCCCGAGGATGCGTCCTCCCGAGCCCGGGTCCCCTAGGTCGTCCCTCCTGGCCGGTTATCCTCAAATTTTTTAGCATCCGCTTCGCTTTGGGCCAGTCTACTTGAAATGGATCCCTGACCCCACTTTCTCCTTTGGCCTCGCCACCGACTCCCTGCAACAATTGCTGATTGCATGGATGTTTGCTTAGGCCAGCAACTTTTGGGTTCTTGGTCGACAAGTTTTGCTTCGCCGGTGTTGCCCTAGTTTCTGTAGGTGACGAGCTTTGTCGTTCGTTGAGAGCGGATGATTTGTAGAGAGGCTTCTTCACTTTGATTTCCTGTAAATAAGACACACTATTATAAACGAAATTTGACTTACTTGGACTTCTCGAGCATTTTGCTTTGTTGCTTCGTCCTCGGCCTAGGATCGGCTGACGCCCGAGCTGGCGGGGGGAGTTGTCTTCAAGTTTAGAGTGATGGAGTCGGTCGGCGAGGGCGAAGCTCCTCGGCTTAGGACCGGTTGGCGTCCGCGCTGGCTGGGGGAATTTCCCCCAGACTTATGAGCGCAAGAGTCGGTCGGCGAGGGCGAAATTCCTCGACTTAGGACCGATCGGCGTCCGCGCTGGCCGGGGGAATTGCCCCCAGACTTACGTGCGCGGGAGTTGGTCGACGAGGTCAAAGCTCCTCGGCTTAGGACCGATCGGCGTCCGCGCTGGCTGGGGGAATTGCCCCCAGACTTACGTGCGCGGGAGTCGGTCGGCGAGGGGAAAGCCCCTCGGCTTAGGACCAGTCGGCGTCCGCGCCGGCTGGGGGAGTTGCCCCCAGACTTACGAGCGCAAGGGTCGGTCGGCGAGGGCAAAGCTCCTCGGCTTAGGACCGATCGTCGAGGGCGAAGGACCGGCTCGGTCTGACCCCCTCCCCCTCCGGTAAAGCGGAGGTCTTCCTTCTTATGCACCCTCAGTGAAATGTCGAAGATTAAGAAAAGACAAAAGGGAATGCGATTGTACTCTTAAGAGTCCTGTCGGACTAGTATATTTGGAGGAAAGAAAAAAGGAAATGAAGCTAGACAGAGGGATGTAAACCTAGGTAATCCCCTCGGACTAGGCTGCGACTGGGGGGAGAGACCTCGCCAGCTCACTCTATGATGCGGAGGGGTCCTTGGACGGTGTTGATCTTCTTCCCCTTGTCCGGCTGCATGGAGGTCCCCTCTCCGTGGGCTGGCTCATCGGCTAAGCTCCTGGCGTGCCCCCGGCTCATCAGCTTCTCGATGTCCTTCTTTAAGTGCCAGCAGTCTTCAGTGTCGTGGCCATCGTCCTTGTGGTACTTGCAGTATTTCTCCCTATTCTTCCCACCTCTTTTTGCCCTCGGTGGGGGGCGATCGGCGCGCTCTTCCTTCTGTACTTGAGCGAGGATGGCGTCTGGGGTGGCGTCTCTCGTACCTTCTCCGCGCTGCCTGTTTCTCGGCCTCTTCTCGGTCCGGTATCCTTCGGGGCTGCCTCGTCCGCTGTCGCCACGCTTGGTCCCTCGAGTGGCTTTTCCTGCATCAACGGCCAAGGCCTCCTCGGTCAACATGAAGCGCTCGGCCCTCGCCATGATCCCGGGGAGGTCCTTCGGAGGGTCGTTGTGCAGAGATTTCTTAAGGCCCCTATGGCGCAGCCCTTTCTTAAGGGCCGTTTGGACCACCAGGTCGGGAGGGCTGTTCACGTTCAGCCTTTCCGCGTTGAAGCGGCGCATGAACAGTCGGAGCGGCTCGGCTGGGCCCTGCACTATGTTGAACAAATGTTCAGCATCAGGCTTTATCTGTCTCCCCGCCATGAACTGTTTGCAGAACAGTTGGGTGAGTTCCTCGAAGCTGTCGATGGAGCGGCTGGGCAGGCTGCGGTACCAGGTCCTCGCCGCTCCCCTGAGAGTAGAATAGAAGCCTCGGCAGAGTGGGTCATCGTCAGCTCCTTGGAAGGACATGTCCCCCTCGTAATCCATCACGTGGTTCCCCGGGTCCACTATCCCGTCGTACTTCCCCAGCGTCAGGATCTTGAATCGAGAGGGGACCCGTGCGTCGGTTATCCTCCGTGATAAGGGGCACCGGTCCCCGTGGATGCCTCCGGGGGTTCGACACCCATCTGCCTCCGGTCCGTTCGGTGGTGGAGGGGGCACCAGCGCCTGCGGGGCTGGCTCCACGGCCCTCGCCACACTGGGGGTCGGGTTGACCCGGCGCTCCCGGCTCCTCCGGCGGGAGCTCCCGCTCCGCCGCGATCGGTCTCTCGAGTGGTGTCGGCTGCTTCTCCTGCGGTGGGGTGACCGTGGTCGACGAGACGACGCGGTCACCGATTCGTCCCCGTGCCTTTAGTTTCTCTTCGGCTCCTTTCACGACGAGGGGAGGAGGCGCGTGATCTCGCCCGGCGGGAGCCAGACAACGTGAACCGACGCTCCGCGTTCGGTCCTTGGTTCCCGTGGTCGTCGACCACAGCGGATCGTAAGAGCGGGGGACCCCCTGCCCAACGATGGTCGTCGCCCAATGCGCCTCCGTTAGACGGCGCGGTGCTGACGAGCTGCTGAACCGCCGCGACCAGCGTCTGGATGTTCGCGTTGGTCTCCTGGGCCAGGGCACGGAGTTGTCCCTGTGTGGCCAATTCCGACCCGCCAATCTCTTCAGTTGTGGGGGCGGAGTGATTGTTGACGGGCGTGCCTTCGAGGTTGCCATTGGATGCCCCATTCCCCTCCTCCGGGATGGGGGGCATGCGCTGTTGGATATTGGACTCCCCGGATTTGGTTTTGGATGATGAACAAACATAAATAAAATATGAACTAACACTTTGTGAGCGCAGTTATGGAGATCGTCGCCAAATTCATATGAATATCAATAACGACGTCTCGAGACTTCTCAAAGCACGTGATCGTATGCCTAAAGCTTCGTTGAAGCTTATGGACCTTTTTAGAAGTCATGAAGATTCGATCGAAGCTATTGAAGACGGTATCGTCAAGTTTATTTTATAGTCTTTAAGCTTCTTTCGTAGAATGTTAAGCCTTGAGTAGGTCTTACGTTTTAATTCTTCATAACGCTCATATCTTAGCTCTAGGATCTTAGTAGAAGTCCATACAATTCTTCCCGAAGCTTCGCGCTTCGATTCGGGACTTCTTGTGCATGTTAGTTGGTTCAAGAAGAAGAACTGACCGACTAGATGGTGATCTAGTCTGTCAGCCAAGCTTCTTGGACCGACTAGTTTCTGTCAGTTAATTCTTAGCTCTTTACTGTTTACAGTTAGTCGGTCTAAGTTGACTCACCGACCGACTAGTTTGTGAACTAGTCGGTCAGTGATGCTTCTGTGACCGACTAGTTGAGCTTTCCCTGAACATGCACATTTTCACTTGAGCTACTGTTTATCATTAGTCGGTCTGTGCTCATTGATCGACCGACTAGTTGATGAACTAGTCGGTCAACTTTCCTTCTTGGACCGACTAGTTTAGTTTACTGTACATGCCAAATTTTTCACCATACTTACTGTTTATTGTTAGTCGGTCTATGTTCATTTGGTGACCGACTAGTTGGTGAATTAGTCGGTCAACATGTGTTCTTGGACCGACTAAGTCTAATTCTTCTCAGACTTCAGTTTTATCTGTTAGTCGGTCCACGTTGTGTAACCGACCGACTAGTTGTGAAACTAGTCGGTCAGCTACTCTTCTTAGACCGACTAGTTCCTTAGTCTGTGCTTTGATCTTATCTCTGTTCACCCATTAGTCGGTTTACGTTAATTAACCGACCGACTAGTTGATGAACTAGTCGGTCGGTGATTGTTCTTTGACCGACTAGTTGGGTTCAGAAAAGAGCCGTTGGAGCCCTAATTGAAACATTTTTCTCTCTCTCTCTCTTCTTTCCTATAAATACTTGTTGGGCTGCATTCATTGCTGCCAAGGCTGATATTAATGCAATTTTAGAGATTCAAGAGAAATCAATCCAAGCTCATTCAAAGCTCATTCCCTCCATTCATTAATCTCTCCTAACTCTTACTTCCAAAGAGAGATTCATTGAGTGTGAAGCCTTCCAAGCCAAGTGCTTGATTCTAGGTCACCAATATCCCCAAAGCTCTCCATCGCTGTTCTACATCTTGGAGCTAGGGTTTGGTGCCACTTCTTCCTCAAAATCATCCTTGCCCTAATTCGTAAGCAATACTCAAGGCATATGTATTTTGTTCGGTAAGAAGTTTCTTTATTTCATTTCATATTTGATTTGTAAGATTCACTCTCGGTTGTGAGAGTGTGGTTGTGATCCCGGGTTTTGGGAGTCACAAATTACATTTTGTATGATTTGACTTGTGGAGGTTTTTCACAAGTATTTCATAGTGGAAATCTTGAGTTAGGGTTTCTAACTCAAGTATCCGGAGGGGATCCGGGTGGTTGGGACGTAGGATCACCGGGAACAAGTCGGGGAGACTTGGGTGGATCCGAACCCAGTAACATCTCTTGTTAGCGTTGTTAATTTTGTGTTGTCATTTCAATTTAAGCTTCCGCAAATTGATTTGGTAGTTGTTTGCATTATAATTAGGAATTATACTCCTTGTTATTTTTAAAGTACTATTCACCCCCCCCCTCTAGTACTTGTGCAGTAGCTTGTAGGGCATTACATTTGGTATCAAAGCCAGATACACAGCTATGTCTGCCAACGACAACAAGACCGTGCGTCCACCTTCCAACTATGACACCTTCAGGAACCGTGAAGGAGCATCTTCGGTGATGGAGGGACATTCCTCTACGAGGCCTCCATTTTTCAACGGTACCAACTACGGGTACTGGAAATGCCGGATGGAAACCTTCCTCCGGAGTGCGTCTCTATGGAGGACTACAATGAAGGAGTACATCGAGCCCGAAGAAGAAGACTTCGAGAAATGGACTACCGCGGAGGTCGCCGCTGAGGTAAGCAATGCCAAGGCAATGAACGCCTTGCAATGCGCATTGGAGCCCGAGGACTTCAATAAGATATGCACATGTAAGAGTGCATATCAAATTTGGAACTCCCTCCTCATACTTCATGAAGGGACGAGTCGGGTAAGAGACTCTAAACTCGTAGTTGTAAACAAAGACTACGAAATGTTTCATATGCAACAGGGCGAGAAGATGAAGGAGTATTACGCTCGCTTCGTCGACATCATAAACGAGTTAGAGGCTCTTGGCAAATCCTACACCCAAAAGGAGAAGTGTTCGAAGCTTATCGAAGGACTTCCTTCTTCTTGGGAAAAGCGCACCTTCGCCATCGAGGAAGGTAATGACATGAACAAGTACACCGTAGTTCAACTAATGGGTACTTTAATGTCATACGAGGTGCGCAAGGATAGCAAGCTCAAATTGCAGGAAAAGATGAAGTCCTACCTAAAGCAAGACGAGCCAAAGAAGAAGGCCATTGCTTTCAAGGCCGCTCCATCCACATCCACATCAACCGATGATGAAGACTCGGAAAACGAGTTGGACTTGGAGTCCATGGCACTCATGGCCAAGAAGTTCAACCGTTTCTTCCGAAAAGGTAACTTCAAGAACAAAGCTAAATTTGGTTCTACTAACGCCTCTTCCTCTCCTTTATGTTTCAAGTGCAATAAGCCGGGACACATGAAAGCGGAGTGTCCCCTCAATAAGCACAAGGAGAAGTGGAAGGCACCAAAGTATGACAAGTCCAAGAAGTACACGAAAGGAAACAAGAAGGGACTTGTCGGAGCTACCTTCACCGACTCCGATGATTCTTCAAGCGGTGAGTCGGACGATGAGCACGTGGAGCAAGCGCACATGTGTTTCATGGCAAGAGAGGAGCACGATCAAGGATCCTCCTCTTCCGATGATAGTGATGAAGAAAGCGATGAGGTAACCATGGATGACCTTAGGAATGCTAACTCTCAATTATGGTCAAAATACACTAAATTGGTAAATAGATATACTAAGGTAAAAGATGACTTAGCTAGCATTCAAACAACGCCTAAGACTATCATCACCAACAACGACACCGTTGTTGAAGAGTTAAGAAATGAGATTGATAATCTCAAATCTAAACTCGAACATGTTAGCATTGAGGATACGGAAGAACATAGGATAGAGGATTTGACTTCTCAAAACTCGACTTTGAGTATTGAGAACGAGAATCTTAAATCTCGTGTTTATGTGCTCACATCGCAAATATCCACTTTGGATATTTCTTTGCGTTCTCTCAAAGAGAAATATGAGGACACATTGGGCCGAATCAACAAATTCAACAAGGGTAAGGGCCACTTGGATAATATCCTAAAAGACTTACTTCCGGCCAAACACCACATTGGCTTGGGATATATGATGGGAAATTCATCCAAGTCGGTCACTACTTTTGTAAGGCCAACTTCCGAAGCCTCAACGAGTGGGAGCAAACACTCTATTGGTAGTTCATCTACCAATGGTGCTTCCACCTCGTCCACACCCTCTTTTGGAAAGAAACCCACTTTGGGTGGATCTCCAAAGAAGGGGCATGCCTACATGTACACCAATACCATGCCACGTAGGAACACACGTCCTACTCCACCGGCTCACACATATGATGATTTTTATGCAACACATTCTCGGGCACGTGCACACAATGTGAGACACCCTCATGCACGTGTTCCCTCACATGCATATGTTCACCCACAACATCATATGAATAATTCTCATCGTGCACCATTCCATCATGTTCCTTATGCCTATCCACAACATGCATCACGTAGAGATCAACGTCGAATGCATGCACCCAATAGGATGAGGGCTCCCAAGATTTTCACAATTTGGAGCCCAAAGGACACAAGCATGGACGAAAAACAAATGTATATGAATGCTTATTTTTCGGATGTTGTGCATAGTAGAAATTATGTGGGGAAGTCTAAGTCCAATTGGACTTGGCTTCCAAAGGTCTAATCTTTTGGACCCAATGACCTTGGGTACCATGATATGAAATTCTCTATCTTTAGGTACTCAAGGGAAAGAAAAAGAAAAGGAGCAACAAATTTAAATTAAGCTCCAAGGGAAATTGGATACTCGATAGCGGGTGTTCAAAACACATGACGGGTGACGCTAGTTTGCTCTCCGGAGTGGTTCCCATAGCAAATAGAAACCGCGTCGTATTTGGAGGCAACGAGAGCGGAACCATCATAGGTGTTGGTAAAGTGGGTAACCCTTCTAAACCCCTAATTAGTGATGTTTATCTTGTTAGTGGTTTAAATCACAATCTTATTTCAATAAGCCAACTTTGTGACAAAGGTTACAAAGTTAGCTTTGCGAAAGGATTGTGTCACATTTTAAGAAAAGATAATGATAAATTATTATTTTCCGGAACTCGTCATAAAGACATTTATATTTTGGATCTTCCTAAGTCTTATGAACAATGCCTCGTTGCCAACACAAGTGAACAACACTTATGGCATCGACGCTTTGGACATGTGAACTTTGGAACACTATATAAGCTTTCAAAATTAAATTCCATTAAAGGTTTTCCGAAGCTAGTTTTTGAAAAGAAAAGTTTTTGTGATTGTTGTCAACGTGGCAAGCTTCCTAAATCTTCATTTAAACCTAAGAAAAGCATTTCTACTAAACGGCCACTAGAGCTATTACATCTAGATTTATTTGGGCCAACTAGAGTTGCTTCATTAGGAAATGCTAGATATGGACTTGTCATCGTAGATGACTATTCGAGATTTACATGGGTATTTTCATTATGTAATAAAAATGAAGCTTTTGAAAACTTCACAATTTTTGTTAAGAAAGTACAAAATCTCTTAGGAACCACCATTGTCACTATTCATAGTGATCATGGAGGTGAATTTGAGAATGAGTCTTTTGAGACATTTTGTGATGAAGTTGGTATTACACACACCTTCTCTTTCCCTCGTGCACCTCCTCAAAATGGTGTAGTTGAGAGAAAGAATAGGACGCTAGTGGAGTGTGCTCGCACTATGCTTGATGATAGCCAACTTGGCCATCAATTTTGGGCGGAAGCGGTACACACCGCTTGCTATGTGTTTAATAGAATACTTTTGAGGCCCGGCACTAAACAAACTTGTTATGAATTGTTGTTTGGTAGGTTGCATCAAGTTAAACATTTTCGTGTTTTTGGTTCGAAATGTTTTATTAAGAACACGTATGGTAGTTTGGACAAATTCGATCCAAGATCCGATGAGGGGATTTTTGTTGGATATTCTTCGCGTAGCAAAGCCTACCGGATATTCAACAAACGAACCTCAACGATCGAGGAGTCGCTTCATGTCTCATTTAATGAAGGATTTGTTCCAACTAGAACTTCAAATGATAATGATTCTATGGATGTCTTATGTGATTCACTTGATAATTCTAAGTCTAATGATTCTATTGATTCTATTGAGACTAACCCAACTAACGAAGTTGTTGAGAATGTTCCTATTGATCAAGGTATTCCCAAACGGCTTCATACCGTTCGTGACCATCCTCATGAGCAAGTCATTGGAAATATCCATGATAGTGTCAAGACGAGATCGCAAGTGAACTACTTCACTCATTGTGTCTTTGCCTCCTCGATAGAGCCAAAGAATATTAATGAAGCATGCGAAGATAGCGCTTGGATCTTAGCCATGGAGGAGGAGCTCATTCAATTCGAGAGAAATGAAGTTTGGGAGCTTGTTCCATTGCCATCAAAGAACCACACCGTCATATGGATAAAGTGGATCTTCAAGAACAAAACCGACGAAAACCAAGTCGTCGTCCGGAACAAAGCTCGGTTAGTTGCTCAAGGCTATCGACAAGAGGAAGGTATTGATTTCGAAGAATCCTTCGCTCCGGTAGCTAGATTAGAATCAATTAGATTATTATTGTCTTTTGCATGCCATAAGGATTTTAAATTATTTCAAATGGATGTTAAAAGTGCATTTTTAAACGGAGATGTTGTTGAGGAAGTTTACGTTTCTCAACCTCCGGGCTTCATAAATGAAAAATTTCCAAATCATGTTTTTAAACTAAAGAAAGCGCTTTACGGCTTAAGACAAGCTCCTCGAGCTTGGTATGATCGCCTAAAGAATTTTCTTTTGGATTTGAATTTTAAAATAGGAGAAGCCGATTCTACACTTTTTGTTAAGCATGCGAATAATGATATAATTTTAGTTCAAATATATGTTGATGATATCATTTTCGGTGCTACTAACTTTGCTCTTTGCGAAGAGTTTTCTAATGTTATGAAGGAACAATTTGAGATGAGCCACATGGGTGAGCTCAAGTATTTCTTAGGTCTCCAAATTCGCCAAATGGACGATGCAATCTTCATCCACCAAACGAAGTATACGGTGGAGTTGCTAAAGCGATTTGGAATGGAGAGTGCTTCCGGGAAAAAGACTCCAATGAGCACGACTACGCATCTTGACAAGGATACGGGCGGTAAGGATGTAGACATTCGTCTATATCGAGGTATGATAGGTAGTTTACTTTATCTTACCGCAAGTAGGCCCGATATTATGTTCGTCGTATGCGTATGTGCTCGTTATCAGTCTCAACCTAAGGAGTCTCACTTAGTAGCGGTAAAGCGTATTTTTCGCTATCTAAGTTACACTTTAGATTTTGGATTACTTTATCCGAAATCTAGCACATATGAGTTAGTCTCATATAGTGATGCCGATTATGCGGGATGCAAATCCGACAGGAAAAGTACTAGTGGCACTTGCCATTTTATAGGAAATTCTCTTGTCTCTTGGTTTTCCAAGAAGCAAAATTCCGTATCACTTTCAACCACCGAGGCGGAATATATTGCCGCCGGTGCCGCGTGTGCTCAAGTTCTTTGGATGAGACACACACTTAAAGACTTTGGTATTAATTGTGATACTTGCCCTATCATGGTTGACAACCAAAGTGCAATATGTCTTTCCAAGAACCCGGTACACCATTCCCGTTCGAAACACATAGATGTCCAACACCATTTTTTAGATGATCATGTTGCTAAAAAGGACATCATTTTAGTGTACGTTGAAACCCAAAAGCAAATCGCCGATATTTTCACGAAACCCCTAAAGGAGGACTCCTTTGTGCGGTTGCATCGAGAATTGGGGATTATGGGTGAATCCGAGATATAGGATTCATATTTCATTCAATTATCTTGCATGCTTTTATATTTCGCGATATTTCAATCATGCTAGATTTATTGAATTTTTGAGAATTTTATGTGATTTGTTTGAATTTATGATCGAAATCGTATTTCAATGTCGTATTTAAGATTTCGACGTTTAATGGGGTAGTTTAGATGAGTATTGAGAGTTTTGCGATATATCGTCCAAGTGTTTTGAGGAGAGAACTTGATTATCACTTTTTGGACTTTGTTAGTCGGTATCAGTTCAACCACCAACCGACTAGATGTTCATCCAGTCGGTTAGTAGAAGAACTTACGCCGACTAACTCAAGCTTATTGAGTTTCCTTTCCATCTTAAACTCTTTAGTCGGTTCATGTTCAGTGACCGACCGACTAGATTGAGATCTAGTCGGTCAGTAAATGAACGCAGACCGACTAAATCTTGTCAGTAAATCTTGGATTCAGCCACTGTTTGCAACTAGTCGGTTCAAGCTCATTGACCGACCGACTAGATCATGATCTAGTCGGTCAGTGCTTGAACTGTGACCGACTAGTTGTGCCAGGGGCTGTTTGGTCATTTGCAAAATCGACCGACTTAAACTCAGTTTAGTCGATCGATTTTCATTCTAATCGATCGAAATCTCTTCTCTCTCCACTCAAAACCCCGACCTCCCTCGAGACCCTTCGTCTTCCGGCCACTTTCCGACCATTCCAGCCGTCGCCGTCCGCCGATCTTCGACCTAGGGTATCTCCTCTTCCTCCCTCTCCTATCTAGGGTTCGGTTTCAGCTCTAGGGTTAGGTTGTTCAGTTGATTTCATCTCCTAGGGTTTCGATTAGGGTTCTTCTAATTCCGATTTAGGGTTTCTTCATTTCCGTTTGATTGTGTCGTGTTGTGCCGAGATTATGGCCCGAACACGTATCCCGATCACTCCGTCTAGCCCCTCGCCGATGACCGTAGAACAAAACCCTTCGGATCCCGAGCATCCAACCCATCCGAAACGCCGTGCCAAGACCACTCTTCCTTCGTCGTCTTCGCCTCCTCTCAAGAAGAAGAGGACGACAACCGCTAAACCTAGAGGTCAACCGAAACCCAAACCCAAGCCTAAGCCAAAGGCCAAAATTCTTGCTTCTGCTTCTTCGTTCCATACTCCTACCGATTCCGATACGGAGTATAACCCCGAGACCGAGACTCATAGGGAACCCACTCCTCCTATTCATCCCGAGTCTAGCACCCACCCTCGTACGTCTACCCGTAAGCCTAAGGGAAAGGGTCCGATGCCGGTGGGCGGTGTCGATATTTCCTTATGTCGCGATGAACCTTTGTGTCTCGCGGCATATAACCGTATCGAACATTGCCCGCTGCTTCTGGAGCATTTCGTCCAGTTTAGCGACTTCATAGGGTTAGCTGATCTTCTGTCGTCGTCGGGTCTTCTCGATTACCTTCGATATGACCCGAAGGCGAATCCTCACCCCTACCCTAGATTAGTGAAGCTTTTCTATGCGAATAGGATCCGGGGTCAGTACGATCAGACCCACTCTGTTGAGACGACCGTTTTGGGGACTCCTATAGTCCTCACTGCGGAAATCTTAGGAGAGATTTTGGGTATCTCTTCGTCTGGCCTTCTTCCTTCTGATATCTCGGTAGATGATATTTCTTCTCTTGATCAGACTATCCTTTCAGAGATTTTCCATCAGATCCCTCCTGCCATGATTGGCGTGCCATCTAAATCATTCAAGCCTAATGCGTGGGTCCTAAATCTGATTCTGAAGTCGTGCTTGCTTCCCAAGTACGGCTCCTCATCTCTCCCGTCCCAGCCATTTTTGAAGCTTATCTATGCGATCTTCATGGGGAGCTCGATTAATTGGGCTCGAATTATACTCGATAAGATTGACTCTTTCGAGTGTATTCGAAAGTCCAATAAATCGGCTCATATCCCATTTCCATGCATGTTGACCCTCGTGTTTCGTCATTTTCGTGTCACGTTGCCTCGTGACGATGAGCGTCCCCTTGGTCCTCCCCTGAATGCGACGGCCGTCAAGAAATCTCTTGCGGCGCTTCGTCACGTTCAGAGGACGACACCTTCAGCGTCTGTCCCTGCCTCTGCCAGTGCCTCTGCTACTCCCGTTGCCACCCTGGATGAAGTCCTACGGATACTTCGTCGTCACGAGTCCCGCTTGGCTCGTACCGAGGAGGTAGTCTGCCGTATGGCTCGTCAGATGGGTGTTGAGCTTCCTCCTTCCGTGTCTGAGGATGAGGAGTTTGATGAGATGGCTGAGGAGGACATTGAGGAGCTTTGTCGTGCTTCGACTCGTGCCCCCGAGGGCACTTCTGCTGGTACTGCTGCTGCTGGTGATACCTCTTCCGGTGCTGCTGTTGCTGCTTCTTCTGCTGGTGTCCCCGAGAGCACACCTGTTGCCACCACTCATGTGGTGGATACTCCGACTGGTGCTCCCGAGGCCACTACGGTTGCTGCTTCAGAGGTTGCCACTTCAGTCGTCTCTCCTGCTGATCTTCCGGACGTTCTTGCTGATCCAGTCACCTCCTCTGCTCCTGCTGAGCCCGCAGTTGCTTCTGATCCTCCCGCTGCCTCTTGAGTTGCTTCGAGGCCTCTCCTGATACTCTTTGGATGATATATCTAGTTGTGAGAGTTGTTGGGTAGGATAGTGTGGGTGGCTATGTATTTTGGATCTTTTTGATGATGTCTTTTGATATGTTTAATGATGATGTAATTTTTTGTTTGTTGACACTCCGATATTTTGTGATGTATTTTTGTGCCCAGATCTGTTGATCGTCGGTATATATATCGGTGATGTACTCTGCTTCATGCATTATATATATATATCAGTTGACATTTCATTATTTTGTGCAATGTATAATTTTTATGTCTCTGATGTTTGATTTCGTCGCTCGACGATATTCACTTGGTTTAATAGAAATTTCTTCTATGAAAACATAGAATTGTTTTCCATGCACTAAATTAACCAAGAAATGTTGATATTGGATAGTATATTCCATAACTCAATTCGTTAAATTGATTTCAGTTTTGATGATTTCGTTTTACGATTTTTCGACGTTGGTATCTTTGACACGCCTTGATACTATTCGTATTTTTCTCTTTGGTGTCACTTGAACCTTCGTCGTATTCTACGACTCCCGTGCTTTTTAATTTGAGGCCATTGTTGTTGTCGTTGTTATCCTCCCGCTCTTTTTGCTTATGCCAAAGGGGGAGAGATATAATAATAACGATGTGCCAAATGAAAATTTAAAGCATTTCTCCAAGAATCTAACTTGATGTGTTAGATTCAGGGGGAGTTAAGATATATAAATGGATTTTCATATCCGATATTTCAATAACCTTCATTTGGTATTTCAATAATTCAATAATCGATTCTCATTTAATATACTTCACTCGTCTGCTTGATGCGTATCACTTTTGTTTAAATTGGAATTAACGTGTCATCAATGCAGGGGGAGTAAGTAAATTTCATTTGAATTATTATTTTTGATTATTATTTATGTTAGTTTGTCATCACCAAAAAGGGGGAGAATGTTGGATATTGGACTCCCCGGATTTGGTTTTGGATGATGAACAAACATAAATAAAATATGAACTAACACTTTGTGAGCGCAGTTATGGAGATCGTCGCCAAATTCATATGAATATCAATAACGACGTCTCGAGACTTCTCAAAGCACGTGATCGTATGCCTAAAGCTTCGTTGAAGCTTATGGACCTTTTTAGAAGTCATGAAGATTCGATCGAAGCTATTGAAGACGGTATCGTCAAGTTTATTTTATAGTCTTTAAGCTTCTTTCGTAGAATGTTAAGCCTTGAGTAGGTCTTACGTTTTAATTCTTCATAACGCTCATATCTTAGCTCTAGGATCTTAGTAGAAGTCCATACAATTCTTCCCGAAGCTTCGCGCTTCGATTCGGGACTTCTTGTGCATGTTAGTTGGTTCAAGAAGAAGAACTGACCGACTAGATGGTGATCTAGTCGGTCAGCCAAGCTTCTTGGACCGACTAGTTTCTGTCAGTTAATTCTTAGCTCTTTACTGTTTACAGTTAGTCGGTCTAAGTTGACTCACCGACCGACTAGTTTGTGAACTAGTCGGTCAGTGATGCTTCTGTGACCGACTAGTTGAGCTTTCCCTGAACATGCACATTTTCACTTGAGCTACTGTTTATCATTAGTCGGTCTGTGCTCATTGATCGACCGACTAGTTTATGAACTAGTCGGTCAACTTTCCTTCTTGGACCGACTAGTTTAGTTTACTGTACATGCCAAATTTTTCACCATACTTACTGTTTATTGTTAGTCGGTCTATGTTTATTTGGTGACCGACTAGTTGGTGAATTAGTCGGTCAACATGTGTTCTTGGACCGACTAAGTCTAATTCTTCTCAGACTTCAGTTTTATCTGTTAGTCGGTCCACGTTGTGTAACCGACCGACTAGTTGTGAAACTAGTCGGTCAGCTACTCTTCTTAGACCGACTAGTTCCTTAGTCTGTGCTTTGATCTTTTCTCTGTTCACCCATTAGTCGGTTTACGTTAATTAACCGACCGACTAGTTGATGAACTAGTCGGTCGGTGATTGTTCTTTGACCGACTAGTTGGGTTCAGAAAAGAGCCGTTGGAGCCCTAATTGAAACGTTTCTCTCTCTCTCTCGCTTCTTTCCTATAAATACTTGTTGGGCTGCATTCATTGCTGCCAAGGCTGATATTAATGCAAGTTTAGAGATTCAAGAGAAATCAATCCAAGCTCATTCAAAGCTCATTCCCTCCATTCATTAATCTCTCCTAACTCTTACTTCCAAAGAGAGATTCATTGAGTGTGAAGCCTTCCAAGCCAAGTGCTTGATTCTAGGTCACCAACATCCCCAAAGCTCTCCATCGCTGTTCTACATCTTGGAGCTAGGGTTTGGTGCCACTTCTTCCTCAAAATCATCCTTGCCCTAATTCGTAAGCAATACTCAAGGCATAGGTATTTTGTTCGGCAAGAAGTTTCTTTATTTCATTTCATATTTGATTTGTAAGATTCACTCTCGGTTGTGAGAGTGTGGTTGTGATCCCAGGTTGTGGGAGTCACAAATTACATTTTGTATGATTTGACTTGTGGAGGTTTTTCACAAGTATTTCATAGTGGAAATCTTGAGTTAGGGTTTCTAACTCAAGTATCCGGAGGGGATCCGGGTGGTTGGGACGTAGGATCACCGGGAACAAGTCGGGGAGACTTGGGTGGATCCGAACCCAGTAACATCTCTTGTTAGCGTTGTTAATTTTGTGTTGTCATTTCAATTTAAGCTTCCGCAAATTGATTTGGTAGTTGTTTGCATTATAATTAGGAATTATACTCCTTGTTATTTTTAAAGTACTATTCACCCCCCCTCTAGTACTTGTGCAGTAGCTTGTAGGGCATTACATGCGCTTCCTTCCATTGCTGGCTCGTGCCATTGCTGGTGTGGTTTGCTTCTTCGTGGGATGATTTGCGGTTCCCACAGACGGCGCCAGATGTTTCAGAGTGTTTTCTCACTACAAATGCGTTGACCGTGGACAACCCGGTCAACGTGGTCAAGGGGCCCGCTCGGGTCCCTCGGGGGTGTCGAGTCGGTGCTGACGAGGCGCGAGTCGGAGCTGCGGACGACGTGGAGCGCGTCGGCTGGGCCGAATCGGGGTCCTCGGTCGCTGGTAGGGCGAGGGGAAGCCTCGGCCCGGGTTGAGACGCTCGGCCTTGGTCGGACGTGCTCGGCCTCGGCGGTCGGACGACGAGGGGTAGCCTCGATCGTCCAGCTGGTTGCGTGGTCGGCGAGGGGCGGAGGGGAAGCCTCGGCCCGTGGATCAGCTATCCTCCTGCGTAGACGAGGACGCTCGTCAGGGGGCCGGACCTTAGGGTTTAGATACCTGAGATGCGGTCCTTTCTCCTGTCGTCCTCCTAGCCCTTTTATAGAGCTCCCGTCGTGATTGCCCCCTGCCCACGTCGCTCGTCCGCCCTCAATCGTGCCCCCCTCAATCCGCCCCCCCGTCGCCGCTCCCTGCGCCATGCCAGCACCTCCCCATTACCGCCATTTAGTGGTCGCGGAACCGGGGGAGCGGTTATCGCAGGAGTGGGTGAGTGACCGGCGTGTTACCGGGGCCGGGTCGGATCGACATTCGGGGGGGTCCCTTACAGGGCCTTATCGAGTGGGCCTGAGCGCGTAGATGGGCTCTCGACCGGCAGTCGGGTTCCTGGGCTCGTGTCTTTCGGGTCTCGGTCAAATAGGCGTTACAGTTTTGATGATGAACAAATGTTTCATCTAGCATCTTTGAGTGCATGAGTTTAAGCATAATCAAATGTTGATGAACAGCTAAACAAGGCCATGGACCAACTGGAGCAAGACAATGAGCTCGAAGAATGAAGAATACATCATATTGGACTTTATTGTAATAGTTCATATTGATGTACTTTTATTTATTTTGTCTTAGATGGTTAAAGCCTTATTAGAAGTACACACACACACACATGATCACTTTAAAAATGTTTTAAAATGTTTTTCAACATGGTATATATCCTATGTATCGGCTTTGTAGTCGACTATTCCTACTATAGGAGTCGGCTACTTTCATTGGGATTTCTCTGTTCCCAAAAGTAACCGACAACCGTTGTTTTGGTAGTCGACTACAGTTATTGGAGTATTCGTTTACCAATTATATTGTAGCCGACCATCGACAACCTAACAGACATAAAACACAATTTCACGATTTTCAGAAAGCTGTTTTTTAATTCAATGGAGGGGTTCTTTTTGGAATAGTTTTTAATGGTTTTCCACCCATATTTAAGCTGGGTTTATTGAAGTTTTTGAAAACAATAAGAGAAGAATTTTAAGAAAGGTTTAAGGCTTTCTCAAAAACCCGTAAACTCTTTTTTCTTTAGCTCCTGTTTTAAATATTTACGAAATTATTTAGCCAGACTTTTCTTGATCTCAAAAGCTTTCATTTTATTCATATATGAAGATCTACGCTATAGCCAACACATCTACACAAGCTTCATAGTAAGGATATATGAAAAGTGTAAGTTTCATCCAAAAGAGAAAGCGAAAATACTCAAATTGCTGAGGTAGTGAGTTTTATTTCTTGAGAAGAAATTTATTGTAAGCAAGACCTCTTTCGGAAGATGTAATTGTACTATTTGGAAAATAGTAGAGTGAGCCGAGTGGGATTCGGGTGGTTGGAGTAAAATATGAGAACCAAGTGGGACTTGGGTATCCGACCTAGTGTAATACTCGTGTTTGCGTTTGTTTCCACTTTTCTATGATTGTTGCAATTATTTATCTTTTGCTTGATTAATTCTGCATATTTTAGCAAAGATTTATTGGTTGATTAAGTTAAAACTAGTTAAATCTAATTGGTAACTTATGTAGATTTTCTAGAGGAATTTTTATACACTAATCAACACACTCTAGTGTTTACTTGCCATCATCCTTATGGAGGAGGATGTCCCAACACACCTCGCTAAGCGATATGATATTTTCAAAAGTTAATTTGAGGAAAACCTTGTCTTTACCAACAACAGCTGATGGTCTTAAATCCCATATGTACACATTATTCTCACCAGTATTGATAGGACTTCCCCCAAGTTGAATAATTCTTCATATCACAGTCATTTGAGGTAAGCTAAATTCATGTGCTCCGTTATCGGCCAGTTGCACCACGGTTTCAAAGAATACTCAAGACGGTTGATCTTTGTGACCTTGTATTCGATCTACTAGTTCAGTATACATTGACGGTCTACTCACAATAATTGGTTTAATGGACCCTGCGAAATATCTTGGTTCGTTATTGTCACTAATCATTAAACTTCCTTCATAATAACATGTGACAAAAATCCAATCACTGGACATTGTTATAAACATGCACAAATATCTTCATAATGATGCACTAATTATTTATTTCCATCATCTTTAGGAAAAATTATACGTAAACATTTTTCTTGCCAACAATTTCATATATGTAATTCAAAGAACACATTAATGCAAAATTTTTTTACCTGAATCTCATAATAATTTTTCTTCTAAGGAGGGATAGAAAAACCTTACCATGATGTGAAATGATCAATATCAAGCTAGATCCAGTTGTCTCGTGGTTTCTTTAGCGCCCGATAGTGTTGGATTCGTTGATTTTTGATGGCAAGTGTTTGATCCAAGCTTTTTAGTGGGTTGGTTGTGGTCGGCGGCTTTGGATTTATAAGAAATGAATGATGTTGTCTTGTTTTTGACAAAGAAGAAGGGGCTACTACTGGGAGCATACCTTTATGTGTAAATTGGCCGATGTTGCCAACCGCAGCCACAGTATACCGCTAGTGACTCTACAACAGATCATGTGCCTCTCCAGCAACTTAGAAAAATTTGTCGCGATTGGCAACCGTGGCCAAGTCGAAGCGAGACATGTTAGCGCCCCGCTAGCCCCTCTGGGCATGCTATGCGCTGACATGGTCAGCGTTGGTTGGTTTTGTTAATTATTTTTTGGCATATGTTCCAAATTATTTTAAATTTTTGTCATATTTCCACAAAAAAATGTCCTAAAGATAAAATGATAGTGTTTTTAAAACCAAAAATAATTTACAATAATTTTCTAAAATTAAGCTTCAGTTGGTAAGAATGTAGACAATATTTATTTCATTCCAAACCTGAATTTTTTATTATATTTTTGAAGAGAAATATTACGATTTAAGTAGAAACTGGAAAAATTATTTGGTTAATAAGTGGTTTGTATGAATATATATTAGAACCGTATGTGGATGTCGTAGGATCCGCCGCTCATACGACCCGTTACTACCCAATTTCACATCCCTCCACTCTACTTCTTCATATGCATACCGAAAAGTCATCCAATTTGTTTCCCCGCCTCCCCCTTCATCCGCCATAAAAAGCCTTAACCGCCGCCGCCGCCGCCGCCGCCACCACCACCTACACCGGGGATAGAAATGAAAGAAATCGTGACGATCCAAGTTGGAGACTTTGCGAACTACATTGGTTCTCACTTCTGGAACTTTCAGGTGAAGTTCGTTCCACCTTTTTCTAGCAATAGTTCCGTTGGTTTTCATCCCTTTGTTTTTGATTCTATACTGTATTCCCAAGCTCGCAATGAGTAGGTTTTCTATCTTCCACTTCATGACTCGATGAAGCTGCAATCTTCTGTAAATTTACTAGTTTTTGAATTCCCCCGCCCCCGCCCCCTCCCCGACCTAATAATTTTTATTTCAGAGTTTTTTTTTTCAATTAGGGAACCTGGTATTTGCCGTGTAAATGTAATGTGTTCTTAGAAACGAGCATAATTTCCTTAGCTTTTATTTTATGCTCTTCGATTAGCTGCATTAACTCAAACCTTACGCTGATCATATGTATTACTATTACCATTACTATAGCAGTAATAGTTATTGTAGTGTCTACCAATGTAGAACCTTCAACACTATAACTATATATTTAATATTTGGACATGCTATTAAAAATGTGTGCACATGCAAAAATTTCTATACACATCAATATGCTTAATGTTTAAGAACTACTTATAAAAAATAAATATTTTTATGCACTACAACAATCTAATCGGTAAAGATATGCTGAAATACTTGAATCTTGGTTTTTAAACAAACATGACTACTTAGACTTGATGTAAGGCAGCAAATAGGTCAACTTCAGCTTGTAGTTCATGAAATATGCTAAGCAAAACCAAATCAGGAAATTAGTTTTAAACTAGTGTTGAAGTCAAATCTCTATTTTCTTTTTGGTTTAAATGGCTCTTGATATTAATTGGATCCATGCAACAATATTTATTGTTCATTGCAGTGGTTTAATTTTTTATGTGAAAGAACCAGCTTCATTATTAAATCCCAATATAGGACCCCCTCTTTTTTGTTGTAGCTATCCATTGTAATCTAGATGATCACCACTTTGTTAGGATACTGACCTGTGATAGCATTAGCTTACCAGTAATAGTCTTAATTACATGGGTTACTAATAGTATAATTTATACAATACCGTGGTGCATCAAGGTTATAACGTATGTCAGTTCTTTCATGTATTGAGTATACTGTATATGGTGGTATTTAAATTATTGTTTAGAATCACATCCGGTTTCAGTTTTGCAAATGGTTATATCCAAGTATTATTTAGTTTGATTTTTTGGTTTAATTTTAAAACCCGAATCTTAAAAATGCCCATATAGCTGCATATATTTATCAGGTTATTAGATATCATTTACAATCCTAAATCAAATCAAGCTATCTGTAAATTTTTTTTGCTCCCACTGTGTAGGATTTGTTTATAAACTGCTTTGTACTATCCTAATATTTCTACGTAATTACATTATCTCATGATTTTACTATGGTGATAGTAGTTGCACATTACAAATGTTTTCTAGTAGGAGAGTCTAAGTTGCGTAGAAAATAACAAAACGTATCATTAGTTTAGGCCCCGTGTTTTATATAAACTCTTAACTGCATGTGAAAAGGAAGGTTGAAAGTCGGAATTGTGCAACAGTAAATGTTAAAACAATCACTTTCAGCAATATCTAGGAGATGAACATGAATCATTTTCAGCAATATTTGGTTATAAAATGTATATGTTTGTAAAATTGAGCACGTGTCATTGTCTTTAATCTGTTAGATCTGTTGTCATAATGCTTTAGGAATTTTTGTGAATTAAGACTTGAAACAGTTCGTTAAGATGATGGGTTTGTTTTGAAGGATGAGTTACTTGGATTGGCTGAAGAGCAACATGGAGATTCTATTTATAGGAGTTCATTAAACATGGACGTCCTTTATCGTACTGGTGAAACACAACAGGTAGATTTGATTTTTCTATCATCGCATCATATCTTCGCTATGAGATAACTTATGCATATGAAATTTTCTAAATATGCATAATGTTTTTAAACTTAGCCTGCAACAATTTTATTGAAGCAATCCTTTGCGTTCATGAATTGCGCATTCTGTTGCCAAAATTGCACAATGATAGTCTCTGAAGTTCTGATATATAGGGCATGCTATGCCTCATTTGTGTAGAAAAATTATGGAAATGTTATCTGGTGCTCCTCATGAAGAATTCTCACGTTATATGAGCATTTAGCATAATTTTCTAGGTTCATTACATATATTTTTCTTAACCTAGTAGATTGCATGGTAGATCCTTTTGAAGGACTTAGGCTGCCCAGGTATTTGCACGAGTTCATGGTGGCTGTTGGGTGGAGAGCTAATTATAGAACGGTCCTGAAGCTTTGATTGTCATAATTTGATGCATATACCAGATGTTCTCTTTATTGATTAATAATTTTTACTATAGTTCATACTTTCACTTGTTCACCATCCCGGTTGATATGAATCAGTTTTATTCTTGGAGTTGGCACCATGGATCTTGGTCCAAATGTTGTTGTTGTTCGTTAACTATTGACACTTCCTCATGAAACATACTCTCCACTAGGACGAGAATATTTCATTAAACTATCAAAAGCATTTAACCTTAATAGATCACCTACTAATTTTTCAACTTTTTATTCGTTTCTTCCTTTGCCAGCAATCATCTCTGGTGTTATGATAGAAACTCTTTGATATGCACTGGATCCCGGTTTGTAAGAATCCCTTCTGTTTTGTGCTTTTGCCATAGTCTCCTTCTATTTTGTATATTATATATAGATGACCTAAAGGCCTATCTATAAGAAAGGTTTTTGTAGAACTTATTATTAGGGTTGGTATGAGTATATTCTGTTCACAAAATAATCTTTCTCTGCCATGTCTATGCCTAAAATGTAACATATGCTTATCAGTATTGTATAGGCACAATTATCCATGTGTATCAACTCCATTCCAATAACACCAGTTAAGGCTTATGTGTGATTCTGTGTCGTTTTTTATTTGAATGGCACTAACATATTATCGGACAGTCAGTTTCATTGTGCCATTTTTGCTTTCTTTGTGCTTCAGTTTTATGAGCTGCGGAAAAATGTCTCTCGTCTGGGTAGCTGATGTATTAGATGCTTAGAATTGCTTAACCTTGCATGCAAGTCAATTGTAGCTCCAAATGCCTCACTTTTCTTTATCCTGAATTTTGTTCCACAAAGTTTTCTTGTGGTGGCATTTCTTCTCTCAAGCGACCTTGTGGTACGCATATGCATATGATTGTGTTCTACTCTTCAAACTCATTATTAAGTCATACCAACACTTTTAGCACCATTAAAGTTTGAATTTCAACCAGCGTCAACCTTAAAGACTAATCCAGATGTTGGGTTACCATCAAATTCAGAGCTTGAGCTAGAGTAAGAGCCATATGCAAACCTAGGTCACAGACAAAAAATATTAATAAATTTTTTGAAGACATGATGATTGCACTCAAGTTTTACATGAAAAAGCCAGTAGAGGTAAAATAATAGCAAGCTTCAGTATTCTATCCTCACTCGAAATTATGGTAAGATCCCAAGTCTAAAGCAAGAGCTTGAGTTTGAGATCCAAGCATAGCCAGAAGTAGAGTTGCAATCTGAGTCATAATCATATCCCGAGCCAAAAGTTGAGTTCAAATCGATCCATGAGACGCATGTTTTTATGGCACAAATGATCGACTTTGTTATTTTAGATGTCATGCCGTCTTATTGTTGTCAAGTTTTATGCTTAATATTGTCTACTTCGTGATTTTTAGAGAGTTTTCTCAACAGTTGAGGTTTTTCATCCTGTTTCATGTCAAAACCCAAATATAAGTTTTCTCTAACTAGGAGAGATTTAATGCAGGAGGATCCATGATTGAATGCTATGAATTATGTATATTTCAGAGGCCCTTTGATGAGATCACTTCATGCAGAAGCTAACAATATTTTTGCTATTTTATTCGACTAGTTTTAGTTTTAGTGGATTTTTAGTGTTTTCTTTTGTTGGGATTTTAGATTTTCTTTTGTTTTAGCCTTATCTATAAAAAAAAGTCTTTTAAAGAATTCTAGTTAGTATGCAATTAGTTTTCTGAGGTTTTAAGTTAGGTTTTCTTATGAAAAGGGCTTTATGCCTTCTTTTATTGTCGGTATAGGGATTATTGAATTAATGATGATTTGATCTATTAGTTGGTTTGTGAGAAACCCTAATTCCCAATTGAAATCGCGTGAGATGGCTAGTTTTTAGTTATTCATCAGGGTGTGGCGGCTTGAATTTTTATCATACACACACATTACTCAAAAATTCCCAACCACAAACGCTATCCGTTTCTGTGTTCTCCATCAATGTACCGTAGGAACTTTTGTTCATAGAATGAGAGCCCTCTCAGTAGATCTATAACTGGGATTTGGCTATTGATTTTATTGTTAGAACTAGACCGCATTGATTAATAGGCAGATATGTTGGCCAGGAATCCTTCTGGAGTAAAGATATTAAGCTTTTGGTGCTACCACTATTTGTTGAAGACCTTTAAGGTGAAAACAATGCATGATAAAAAGGGCATGCGCCCTTTCAGCAAGTTAAACATCGGACATTGAGATATGCTTCCTGTTCTTAAATTAACGGAATGCATATTTCAGCATGTCAAGTAGTTGTCAATCACCTAGCATATAATCTGTCCGAGATGACCATTTTGGACAACCAACAGTTGCAATCTGTTAGTCATCTCTCATATTATTTTCAGTAAGCACCTGTGTTTTTTTTCTCTGGACTACTCTCTTAACTCAAGTCCGCTACTGTTTGGTCCTCAACACATCCTTTCTCTGTTTTTATTAGTCATGAAGTTTTTGAAAGCATCTGTATTTAAGCTAATTTTATGATAACTAATCCTCTATTCTGGTTCTCATGGTATATGATTCTCTTCTCATTTGACTATTTAAAATTAATTAAAGCTTTCATATGCTTAAGCTAAGGTTACCATCCCTCAATTTTGAAAATTGTTCCGTTAACTATCTACCCATAATTAATGCATGGATGTCTTAATGTACTTAGACCTTTACCTTCTACAGGGTGTTTTTACATACAACCCTCGGTTGATATCAATTGGTCTTCAAGGTACGTATTTTATCACCAATGTTAATATCCGTTAACAAACTCTTCGATGTAATTTGAATATTTTTAATTTTATAAGCATGATATGTACACTTAGACCGTGGAGGTTATGATCCTTGATGGAATTGAATAATGAAACATGTTACTCTTTTTTCTGATACATCGGAAAAGAGTAAAACAAGCGTTGGTTGGGTCTCTCGATCCACCGCCTCCCAAGAGGGAGGAGGAGAAATGCAATCTGAGTAATTGCTTATTGGCAAACATGATGCTCTTTACTTTTCAAACTTATGGATTTGATTAGGTGGGTAAGTTTATGATACGATCACATGCCAGTGACGACATCAAAAGGGGAGTCAAGAAGCGGCGACGACAACCAGTGGCAGATCTGTAATATCTAGACACGACAAAACTGTAATTTTGAGGGTCCAAAGGGCATATTTGTAATTTAGGTTGAAAAGCCTAGCTCAGGAGTATTTTGGTAATTTAGGGATGTCAGATCATTAGGGGTTTTATTATAAATGAAGGGGAGGAGACTAGAAGATGTTTATGTTGAATTTGGTAAAGAATTGATTAAAAACAGGGCTAGATCCATTAGATTAGTGGGAGAGTTCGGCTTCCTGTCAAATTGAATCTTGGGAGAGCGGTTCTCCTATTCAAAGAGGCCACATTATCTTGTATTTCTCATTTTCAATCAATAAAAATATCATCTTTTCTCTCAATTCCACTCTGAGCCATAAAAATCCCAAATTTATCCTAAGAATCCCATCTTTTCGTCAAAAATCCTATTTTTATCCCACAAAACCCAAGAAAAATCTATCAAACTTCATTTGGTTTCCAGATGCATATATTATTCTAGCAATGTCCATATTTAACCTTTTTTTAAATGCAAACAGTCAAATTTGTAAGATCTTAACTAAATTTGAGGGATGCAAAACCATTTCATATATTTTTCAGCTTTTTAAGGTGCATATGCAAGGTTGTACAAAGAGACTTCAACATGATTTAAAATTCTAAATTTCAACTTGTTTAGTGGCTTATTTTTAAAATTATAAATTTTAACTTCAGGTGCACTTTGTATCAGAATTTGTAAATGACAACTTTTCATAATGCTGTTATTCTCTTACTATTATTTTTATTGTAATGGGATATATTTATAGGAATTAGATTCAAATTTAAGCATTTTAGGCAAGGTTCCAACTCTTGACCGATGCTGATATGTATGGGCATATCATATCAGTTTTCATGATAGTTATCAGGTTCCATGATTGTTATATAATGTTGTAGCCAAATTATCAGAACCAGTCGATATTGCTTATTGGAAACACATTAGATATCAGACAGTTCCCAGTATGCATTGGCCGAAATTGTCCAGAAACATTCCTAAACTATTGGTCCATGTGTTCCAAAGAAAAAAAATCAAAGTTGCAAGAAGTTAGTGTCTAGTATTTAATGTGCTCTACAACGAGGAAAGAGCGATCATGTTTTAATTTGGTCCGACTCTCTAACGCATGGTCAACCAATAAGGCAATCTGCAGAAGCTTGTGAAATATCGAATTTAAACTAGAAGCATATCAAATGAGTGATTTGTGCCATGAATTTTATATCCATTTAGATCATTGTTATCTAAGCAATGTGATGTGAACCACAAGAGAAATAAAAATAAAAATATGATTTTATGGTGGATTTGAAAAAAAAGGTGGGATTTTAATTGATTTTTGAATAAAGATGACAAGATAGGTGGCCTCGATTCGAGAGGAGGCAGTTCTCATAGCTTTAGATTCGAGATCAAAGCCTAAATCTAAGGACTAGGGTTCCAATCAACTCTTAGAAAGTTCTCCTAGCTTTAGATTCGAGATCAAAGCCTAAATCTCTAAGTACTAGGGTTCCAATCAACGCTTAGAAAGTTTTCTTTCATAATAATCAACCTTCAATTCCTATCCATAGCCGCCATATATTTATAATGGTTGATTTCTCTCAAAATTACAGAAATTACGAAAAACCCTTCTAGCCTAAAATTACAAAATTGCGCATCTGGCTTGCGACCGCATCATTCTCCGCCACCAAAGAACCATCTTGTCCTCAAGGTGGTGTCATGAAATTCATAAGACTGCTACTCCAAACGAAGGTGCTCGTTCCTTCTTGGTTCCTCTTCTTCAGCTGCTATTCCTTCATCATCTTCGACCATTAAGACCTGAAGAGCGCGGTCCCAGTAATGGTGTCCTGGCATGACCTTCTCGTTACACCGAAAGCATATTCCATGATTGTGTTTATTCTGGATCTCCTCCTCGGTAAGACGCTTGAATATGCTGTCAGCTTGAGGCTTGCCGTTCCTTTTCTGATCCGTATGGACCCTCATGATCTGGGAATTCTGTATCTCCGCTGTGGCATTAGTGCGGAAAGGTACACCGCTCATTACTCTCTCAGTGCGTTGCTCCTCTGTGAGTCTATCCTCTATCATCTGAGCCAATGCCATCCTGTCCAGCAGTCTTCCAAGTCTCTATATGCGTGGCTCAACTCGTATGCTTGACTTGCGACCCTTCATGAAATGCCCCTCCAGAGACTCCCTTGATAATCCTCGAACGTGTCCTGACAGCATCTCAAATCTCCTGATATACTCCTTGATCGTCCTCTCTTGTCTAAGGGCAAAGAGCTACTCATGAAGGCCTCCCCTTGGATGTCACGAAATCGGTGTAGTAGGAAATTCTTAAATTCCTCTCACGAATGAACATGTCACTATTGTTCTCTCCATCGATGCCAAGATAAGGCCTCATCCTCCAAACATATCACGACCAATCTCAGTTTCTCCACTTCGATAATGCACGTCATCGCGAAATATCTCTCCACACTGTAGATCTACCCATAAGGGCCTTCTCCTTCAGATATCGATATTTTTAGTTTTCTGACCTAATTGTCTCTGTTAAAATCACTTGTGCTCCTCTTGCTTAGTACTGGTCATAATAGTGCCGCTTGTGCGAGTTTCGTGGTCCATCAAAATCTCCAAATCGGCATCCATCCTCTCAGTTGTCGTCATCGCAACCTTCGTCTCCCCAATCGGACCCTTGTCCATTATCCACATAATTGGAAACATCATTATAGTAGCTATCAAAACCGCGCTGGTCGTTGACGTCTCTCTGCAGCAAACTAGGGACCATCGGGTCCCTAGAGGTCTTTTAGGTCAACGACAGACCTCGAGGGCCTCTCCAGTAGTTGACGGGGTCTCGTCAGGCCGCTTGAGGGCCTCAGGTGATCCAACCAAGGCTTGACGGGCCTTTGGCAGGCTGCCAGGAGGACGCGAAGGCCTCGACAGACTTGCTGGTACTCGACAGGGCCTGGTAGGTAGCCAGGGGGCCGCGATGTCCGCTTAGGTGCCTTAGGCACCTGGCGCCCCGCTCGGGGCCTTCGGCCCTCGTGCGTTTTGCCCTCGGGCATTCGGTCCTTGGGCGGCCTGTCCTGGGGTCTTGTGCCCTCGGTCCTTGGGCGGCCTGTCCTGGGGTCTTGTGCCCTCGGCGAGGGTTCCGGATGTCACTGCCCCCCATGGGTTCCTCTGCAACATCGTCGAACACCTCTTCTCCATCGTTTAGAAGCACTTCCCTGAATTATTCAACATTCTCATTCTCTTTCGCCAAAGATTGCACTTTTTACGCTGGTTCTGAGTAGTTGCTCTCGTTTCTGCTTAGATCTGGATCCTTCACCCTTGACCATGCCACGATTTGTTGCAAGATCTGTTGGTTTGATAGCATAAGCTGTTGGTTTGATTGCATGAGGGCTTCTAATATCACTTTCATCCTCGCTTCCGAGGCAACCCTAGCCGGCATCTATATATAATGGCCGATTTCTCCAAAATTACAGAAATTACGAAAATACCCTTGTAGCCTAAAATTTCAAAATTGCCACTCTGGCTTGCAACCGCATCACAATACAAATGCAAATGTGTAGTAAATGTTAAATTATATGCTGTATTATGAATCTTCAAATATGTAGTAATGGTTATGTAATGTATGTGTTAAATTTCATTAAACTTTGTAATAACAATTGTTTTGTTTGTCCATTTTAAATAACAATTTGGATTATTATTTGTCAAGAACCTTTCCTCTGTGTGACTATTTCACCAATTACTATGTTTTACAATGTTTCGTCCAAGCATGGTAAAATATCCATTAAATACCAAATTTTTTGTGAAAAAGGGTTCTAACTGTCTTATATATATACACTAGAAATAACCCGTGCACGCAGTGCACAGACAAAAAAACCGATGCGGTGCACGTACACAGCCGAAAAGGATTGAGAACTGTGGTTGTACATGCTGGTATCGTCGGAGGGCAAAAAGTGCAAAGTCCGTTGGTTAAAATGCAAAAAAAACGTAAATAAGTGGGTGTTTTTATGGTATTTTGGGGTGAAGGGCAAACAAGTAAATAAGTGAGTTTTGGATGGGTTTTTTAGGGGATGGCAAACATGTAATAAGTGGCTTTAGGGGGGGTGAATTTTTGTGTGAGGTGGAGGGGCGGTGATGTGAGGGGCCCACCTTTGTCCTAGTCATACTTTATCCCCCTTCATCAATTGTATAAATGACTAGTCATAACCCGTGCCCGCGGGCACGGTTCATTTAAGATTTTTCCATGCGAAATCTTTGTTCCCCGAATTTTTTTTTTCAAAGCCAAAATTTAAAAGAAAAACAAATTAGTTTACAATATTTAGCGGTACAGGCGCCTTCGGCGCGGAACAACAAATTCAGAGCATGCGCCTTCGACACAGAACACCAAATTCGATGTGGGTGCTTTTGGCGCAGAGCAACAAATTCGACGTAAAACAATAATTTCGACGCGGGTATCTTAGGCGCGGAACAACAAATCAGCGTTAAAAATGGCGCGGGCGCCTTTAGCGCGGAACAACAAATTCAGCGCATGCGCCTTCGACACAGAACACCAAATTCGACGTGGATGCCTTCGGCGCAGAACAACTCATTCGATGTAAAATAACAATTTCGGCGCGGGTGCCTTAGGCGCGGAACAACAAATTAGCGTTAAAAAATTTAGCTGGCATATACATATAACCAGTGCCCTTGGGACACTGTTCATTTAAAAATCTTGGGCCCACTAATTTTAAACAAACATCAATAATTATTAGTTTCCCCTGAAATATCAGCAGATGATATCGAAATTTTACAGGGTTTTGCAATGCTGATCAATGAGTTGGCAGCATCTCCCGCGTTCATTCTTTCACAGCTCGCGTTCATTCCCAAGATGAGATTGTGTGTATGCACAACATTTTTTTCATAACTAATATTAAAAGGCTATTCCTAATTTCAATGCTTTTGTGTATTCCCAACAAATTTTTCTTTAACCCAAAAATTTCCCTCCAAAACTTGATGTGACATTGCCACACAGTGTTATAAAAGGCGGTTTCATTATGCGCGCGGTCTATGAGCGCATAGCGCATAAGCGGATTATGCGGCGGATTATGCGGCTTACGCGGATTACGCGAAAATGAAAAATTTAGTATATAAATAAGCAATAAGTTTGTGTGTTTGTGTATATTAAATTAAAAAAGATAAGAATTATAAGAATTAGGAAAAAATCATATTAGCTTTTAAAAATATGGAGTAATTCATACTAAACATCAGCGCCATTATGACGATCAGTACATAAAATAACTAAAATCTAACGTCTAAAGCAATCTACACAGAACATAACTATTTAGTTTTACGTCCAAATCAAAAGCATGTCAAACATAAGTATTTTAAAATTAAAAAACTGATTTTTATGTTTAACAGGTCGTGTTTCTTAATGGGTTGGGATTTTTTAGTTGCCGATTATGCGCCCGCATATTCGCATATGCGCCCGCATATTCGCATATGCGCCCGCATATTCGCATATGCGCCCGCATATTCGCATATGCGGTCGCATAACATTTATGCGGTCAATTATGCGACCGATCGCATAATTCGACCGCATATCTTAATTTTCATGCGGTCAAAGGCCGCATCCTTATATGCGGCCGCATATGCGGCCGCATATAACTTGTTTTAGAACACTGTTGCCACATAGGACAAATTCAAAATCTGCCCTCAATTGTAATATAGATATATGATATTTTATAATTTTATAATTTTTGGAAACCATACAACACCTGAACTCTGATGCCTCTGATACCTGAACTCTGATGCCTCTGATCACTAGATGAAACCGATGCTGAGCTTCTGAACGTTGCATTTAGGGTTCTAAACTTTAATAAAGTAACAATAGGAGAGTAAATTTAATGGCCAATGCCTTCTATCTAATTTTGTGTGCGGACATCATGAGACATGATCTTCAACTTTTCAACATTTGCAGGGTATGTCTTCTAAACCGCAATCCGTAATAATAGTGATAAAAATATGACTGATGACAACTTTTAACCTACTTTATATGTTGACATGGTGCTAGGCTGCTGGTGTTGGATCCAAGACTGAAGGCAAACTTTCCTAAATGAGTTTGTGTTATATAAGCATCACAATTGAAATTTGGTCGATAGCTTATTATCAACCTATTTAGTTGTGTTCCTTCTGTTAGGAACCCTCATCAAAAGATTAATCTGTGTAATGCGTTGCTAGTTTCAGTGTTATAGAAGAAAGCGGCGTCCTGTTGATGCTTGACTCTTTTACCTGCAACCTGCTCATGCTATACTAACCATTTCTAGTTTGATTGTTGTATAGCACAAGGAAGGCAACTATCAACATAGATATTTCAAGTCCGCGCTATAAATGAAAAAAAATTCAAGGATCTTGTTCCAGTCACTTTCCAATTCTTTGCACGTTCACCGTGCAGTTTTCTCTTTTGGACAAAAGTGATACTCATTTACTCGGTGATGGAGTGCACTCTTTTCATCTTTCATCTGTTATCTTTTTTCCTGGTGTGTATGTGCGTGTGCAGGGTTGGGGGGCCGGTGTATGGAGGAGGGAGGGTGTGAAGGTGTGCATGGCTTTCTCTCTCCCTATATTTTGTTTTTTTGTTTTGTTTTGTTTTGTTTTGTTTTGTTTTGTTTTTTTTTGGGGGGGGGGCATCAAAAAACTGGTATGGGTTTTGTATCCAACATCTTGGGGCCCAACATTCTGGTAATTGGCGTACTTTTCACAAAGGGACTCAAATAATTTTTAAATATTAGAATATGAAAATTTCGGAGACCTTTAAGTTCTCAAAAAGTAAAAATATGCCTTAGCACAACATTTTAAAAGACAAAAACCACCGAAATTGCAAGCTTGTCAACTTTATTTGCCCATGAATGGGATTGGAGACAAATGATATTGGGACATACCTTTATTATGTCTCTATTTCACATGCACTCATCTCTGAACGCTAATATGTATGCCTCATGACATTGCATGTGTATGAAAGATGTGTATTTTAGATTTGTATCATGAACTCATGTACCAATCGGTTGCAGAATGTTTCATATTCCACATATTTGCGTAGACGTTTATACATACAGGCCCAATGTATCAAGTTTTGGAATGAAAAGGTTTCTTTTGCCAAACACTTTTTTACACTTGCATAATTGGCACTTGTATCTGAGGGACCCTTCCGAAACAATTAATGATTTGAAAACAGAAGTAAGGACGGCTATTATGCAGCAGGAAGAAAAATGGTAAAATGGTTTGGCATGGAAGAACATCAGGGCATAAACAAAGATGAAATGTCAATTTTAGATGCCCTTCTCACTAGTTTAAACACTTCAGCGTAATATTTCTAATGTGGACTTTGGTCACTTTGTTTCTTATATATATTCTCTAAGAACATTTTGTGATTATATATTGCTGGGACAATTTCTGTCAGCAACCCTATGTGCTCAAATCTTCTTGCAGAAATGAATAAGCATAATCATATTCTTATCCCAGAAATTTTTTCCTGATTTGTTAGCATATCAACTTTATTGTTTGCAGGATCTCTAGGTTCTCTAAGTTCCACAGGTTTACTATATGATGGCCATCCATCATTTGATTCCTCCGATATCATCACATGGTAACATTCTTTTTTCCTCCATGTTCTTGGGAAGTGCAACATATTTTAGGAAATAGGCTTTCCAGGGCCATGTAGTAGGGTCCAAATCGCATCAGAGTGGGTTATCATTTTTACTTGCTTTGTAATATATGAAAGTGTCTATTAACACATACAATGAACCAACACCTAAAGTGTTGCATAGCAGAAGGAATTGAATGATGTGGCAGAGGAAATCGGTAAAAAACTAATTAAAGATTTGTAAAGATAAAGTATAAATAGGTTTTAGGCCTTTCACTACTGAAATTGGTTAAATAGGTTTTAGGCCTTTCATAAAAAAAGAATGATCATCGACTTCAGCACCTCACACATGGAGATTTCTTCAGAACTCTCACCCATGTCACCCACTCTCTCCCCTCTTGGGCAATAGATTTTAAAATTATAAACATAGTTTACAAATCTTCAATCTTTATTCAATCACTTCATACCTAAAAGTTGATTACAGATTCATATTTATAGAAGAAGAAACCAACTTATATCTACACTAAAACTACCAATATAACTCAAACATTTAAATAAATAAAACCAAGCAAAATAAACGAGTTTTCATTCAAATAGAAAACTCTAAAAGATATTAAAAAGAGAAACCCAAAAGGACTCAAAGAACAAAATATAAAAGAAGGTTATAAAGACTAAACGGACTCAACATTAACATACTAATATGAACCTACGTTGGATTCTCATTTTAATTCTATCCAGATTTGAAGAGTTACCTTCTAATGAATGTCGACAAAAATACATAATCAGTACATACTAATATGAACCTAAGTTGGATTCTCATTTTAATTCTATCCAGATTTGAAGAGTTACCTCCTAATGATTGTCGACAAAAATACATAATCAGATGGAAGTAAGCAGCTTCATGACGACGCAAGTGAAGGATGTGAAATCAATACAGCTGATGAGTAATTGTCCTAGAGTTCCTGCAAAATAATCGACTGAGTCATCTTAGGATCAATCATTGATAGATCTTATTGAGAACCTGTATGATGTGTGCAAATCCTCTCCATAAGTTCACGGACAAACCTTTGCAGACAAATTCGAGTCATCGTTAACGGCAAATTATTGCATATTTTATTGGAATCTGTAACAAATTTATGATTCATGAATATTATCGGTTATTATAAGAATTTTGTAAGTCTTAGAATACAAAGCATTCATATGATATGTATAGTGTTTGGAGAATGTAATAGTCAATAATCAATGCCTAGGAACATGAAACCATGAGATGAAGTGATTTTGTTTGGAGCCTAATTGAAACCAACCCATTCTTTTGATTTTTAATTATACTTTTAAGTCGGTTAGGAGTCAACATAATTTTCTTAGTCTTAAAGATAAATGTGTATGTGTTAGATTTCTCAGAGTGTAAAACGTTTAAGTTGTACAACTATGACCTACCCAATAGGATATGCACGATATCCACAGCAAAACGTGTCAAATGCGGTCTTGATATCTCAAGAATGGGATATACACTAGATAATACTGTGTAACATGTGAATTATCTCAAACTATGCAACCTTGTAAAGTTGTGGGTAAGATTTAACTTTTAGTTTCATCTTCTATAAAGCTGATTTAACGATTGAATTCATGTAATTACCTCCGTCGGACAAGTCTTTAAGACATATTTACAATCTTTACATATCTAAAGAAAATATTGGTAATTTGTCAATCATCCTTACTCATAGGTGTAATAGCTAGACATCCAAAGATATGCAAACACGTACTGAACTCATTTATGTTATCATCTGTAGCACTAGAACCCTCAGGTGGAATGTACTCTCTCAATTATGCTATCTTCACCTAGACACTCTCCAATATGTAAGTTCATACTGGGATACTAACTCATAAAATGATTATATCTATGACACTTAAAGCATTCGATCATATATGGGTTTTGCTGTGAGGGCTCATTGATTTTAACCTTTCCAACTATATCCTTAGCAGTAGCAATTTTGGATTTGTCGTGTTCTCAAATAACAGTTGGGTTGCTTCACATCTTTATGATGTGCTCATTGTGTACCACCGACGCACCAAAGAGGGGATGGCACACCAAAGGGGAGGTCGGCCCATGCCAAAGACTAAAAGGGGCGTTTTCGCAATTATTTTATACTCTTTTCTAATTATTATTCATTATAATGGCAAACTTGTAATTAGATTAGTGGGGTGATTAATATTAGGCTAGGGTTAGCCGCCGGCCTTTATTTATGCCTGATTTGATTAATTTGTGAAGGAGAGATAGTTTTTCGTGTTCTTCGAGGAATGTGCTGACGTCCATTATCAATTGACGTCTTGGAAGAGAATGTTACCTCTTATTTGTAGCCTAGTTATCTAATAAAAATTCAGTTTGTATTCCAATAATTTTCAGTTTCGTCAAAGTCCTATCAATTGGTATCATAGCATAAAGATCCATGGCGGCGGCGACAAAAGGCAAGAAACGGATTGATGCGGTGGAGGAGAACTTGACGGGAGAGATCGAGTGCATCAAGGACGAGGTCGCAAGCGTGAAGGATACCCTAACGGATCATGTGGGACAATTGAAGCAACACAGCGAAGCCCTAGCAAAAATCATATTCCAACTTGGAGAGATTTCATCGCAATTGAAAGGAGGAACCCTAAAACAACGACAAAGGTGCCACCTTTGGACATGGGAAAGCATGTAGCGATGGATACAGAGGACGGAAGGCTCACAGATCTTGATAGCAGCGACCTAGAAGCGGAAGAAATGAGACGGGAGGTCACGGGCCTAGCCGCCCCACCCAGAAGTTGCGGCAGAGGCCTGGGGGCCAGTGGTTCCTCCCTATGCCCCACGGGCCACCTGGACCCTCGGCGGGGTCCGACACCACCACTCAGGGTCGCCCGGGGGCGGCGAACCCCCAGGGCTCCGGCGGGCCTCGTCGACCAGCGACAGTGCCGCTGGGGCCCGATACCCTTCGGTAGGGTCCGGCGGCCCTTTCTCAGGGCCGATGGGGGCTCGTCGACAAGAGAAGATCCCCCATGGGGGTTTGGGTGCACGACAGGATGGATTTCAGCCACTCGGTGACTATCAGCCTTATTCGGAGGACCCGGCGCGTGGGTTCGACGATGGATTTGACCCGGGAGTTTTTCAGGAGTATGGTGATGATGGAGGATGGTTTTGAGACCCTCCTGACCCTTGGTATGGCGATGACAGATGACGACATCCACCCCAAACCAATGAGGGACACCCTGGAGACTTTGGGGGAGGTTACAGAGATTTCCGAATGGAGTACGAGGGCATATTTAGAGGTGACGAGGGGGAGAGCATGGGGGTCGAGGAGGAGGCCCACGAGGGGGCACAGTTTCCATGATGGAGGCCAACATGGGGGCTATGAGTGTCACCATGAGAGGTGTCAGCACTACCACCATCCCATACACGACGGGGGGACAAGGAGACCAGGTGACATTCACTATGGACATGCTGCGGGAGCTGAAGATGCCTGTATTCGAGGGAGATGATCCAGTGTCGTGGATTTACATGGCAGAGAGATTTTTCAGGGTCTCTCGCATGACAGAGGAGCAGAAGCTGGAGGCGGTGGCTATATGTCTGGATGTGAAGGCCATCGCTTGGTTCTAGTGGAAGGATGCGAGACATCCATTTCGTTCGTGGGAGGAGATCATGGACCAGTTGGTAGAGAGGTGCAAAGACCCCCATCTGGGGAATGTGTGGGAGCAGCTACTGTCACTCAGGCAGGATGGCACCGTGAGGGACTATCTGGAGAGGTTTGAGGCCATGTCAGGATATGTGCATGGGGTGTCTGACGAGATGATGGAAAGTACCTTCATGAAGGGCCTGAAGGCGAATATTCGAGCAACCGTCTGTATGCAGAAGCCTCAGAGCCTGATGAATGCCATGTAGTAGGCTCAGATGGTGGAGGACTGTCAGTTTGAGGAGAGGAAGGCGAGGGTGGTTGGAGTGGGCCAGTTTTTCATAACCAGACATCGACAGGAGGGCAGCAGAGGGCCACTACGGGAGCAGATCCAGTTGATTGACCGCGAGACGTGCACAATCCAAGTAGAATACACACGCTCACCTCCCAAGGATAGGAGTGTCAAAGCAGTATAATCCCGGTAAGTATGGGGTTGAATCCACAGAGACAATTCGTTTCACATTCACAATCTCGATTGGTTAAGGAAATGCTAAAGATGTTGGTACGACCAACTAAACTAACAAGTGTAGTGTGGAGTGTGGTGGTAAGACGGTCGAGCCAAACCCAAGGTAGATAGGGTGGAGACCAAAGTGTGAAGCTAGTCAAGCAAGGAGAAGTGTGTGGAATGAGATGTCATTAGGTTTATGGGTTGATTAGCAGTATGTTCACCCCAAATGAATCAACCCTCGCATCCATTTCAAGGTATGCGGGGTTGTGCACATAGGTATTGCCCTTAAGGCACACTGCCGTTTTGCGGCCCCACTAAGGGTAATGCATGATTCATTGACATGTTGGTTAGTTTGTTGAAATCCTTAACTTAAGCTCGTGAGTCAATCCTTACATCCGTGTCAATAGAATGCAAGGATGGTGTATGTAGGTGTGACCCTTAAGGTACACCACCGTTTTACGGCCCCGCCAAGAGTGGTGCACGACTTAATGAAATCTAGGGCACAATCCATCAATCAACATTATTAGCATCCATTTCAAGGTATGCTAATCCAATTAAATGCAAGGAATGAGCAATTACTATTCAACCCACAAGCCCTAATTAATCTCAATCCACACACAAATGGCTCTAGGCCTTCATAATGAAAGAAACTTGATAATTAATTAAGAAAAGCAAATAAACATTCATTACAAGCCAGAAATCAAACAACTATCAAATGGGTTTCACTCTCATTCAACAATCATTCAATAATATTCATTACAAAACAATAGAGGCCAAATGTTACAAGAGAGGGAAGAGATCACCAATAGAAGCCCTAGAAATGCAGGCTCTCCCCTTTCTTGAAGCTCCTCCAAGCTCTCCTAGCCTCCAATGGCTCCAACCCTAGCCCTAGCTCTTGAGGAAGAAGATGTGGATCTAAAACCACCAATGGAACAGTAAAACGTCCCTTGGCCGAATTCTCCTCTTGCATCAGAGTTTAGGGGTTTTAAACCCCTAGGGCATTGCATCTTAACCCTCTAATGAAGCATCCAACGGCTCACAGCGACTGGGGAGAAATCGGGTTAAGAAAAACCCGTTTCTTGTAACTCAGATCCGTCAGGAAAAACCTGCAATAGTCGACTGCTGAACAAACGTCAGTCGCCCGTCGTTGGTTAGGCAGCGTAGCTTCCAAAGGAGGGGAAGGCGACTGTCTTAAAAATCAAAGTCGACTGTGAATGACACATGCGACTGTCTTTTGTGCTTCAGTCGCATGCTGCAGAAACTTCAAATCGACAGAGAGTTGGATTTCCTTCGTCCTTCGGGAGGAGATGAAACAGTCGACTGCTGAAGGACTAGCAGTCGACTGTACAGTGGTACAGTCGACTGTCAATCCTTCTGCAGGTGACTGTGTTGTACTTTGGCTTGCTTCAGGCGACTGTCGAGATAACAGGCGACTGTATGGACAGTTGACTGTCCTGGCCCCAGGTTCACTTCTTCAATTACTTGATTTTGTCTCCTTCGGGACTCCTGAAAAATCCAGAAAAAATATGTGAAAATACAATTCATGTTTTTAAAGCTTTGGAGAGTGAAATTGTGCTGAAATAAAATCATATGCTCAAAAGATGATGAATTGGTGCAAATATAGTTAAGTGAGCATGATTCAATGAGTTATATGCACAAGATGGGTGTAGTTAGGAGGTATAAATTTACACTTTTCACTACGAATCACCCTCCACTAGCATTTTGCTAGTCCCTAGCAAAACAAGCGATAAATTCGGATTAAAGTGAAAACATGCACCAAATTTAAGATATCATCATGACATACCAAAAATATTATTTCCAATTGGTTTCAAAACCAATATACACATTGTATGAAAGTAAACAATAAATAAATGATATTTTCCTCGATCCAATTCTAAGAAAAGTAAGGAAATAAGCACCGTATTGCACTCTTTGGGAAGATGCGCACATGGCAAAGTTTCTAATTTTCATGGAAATGGCCAAAACCAAAAGAAATTCCTTCTAAGTTGCGGGAGATGAGATTGCATCACTTATGAAGCTTATTCTTTCATTTATTCATTCATTTTTTATTTTTCTTTTCTTTTTCTCTCTTTTTTGTATTCTTTTTGTTTTAGTATGTTTATGTTTTACATTCACGCAATAATGCTATGAAATGCAAACACCGCCACATTTGCATACACACGATAACGCTATATATGCAAATGGATGGAATGATCCCCTAAATCTCATATTTGGCGTCCTCTCCAATGTTTCGTGGGGGCATCGGCTACTCAATTTGATTAGAAAAACCATTCACTTATGTTAATTCTATTCCTCATTCTAAACATGAATTATCAACTCATCCACCCACTCCTTAAGAGAAAAATAAAACATACACCAATGGCCACATCCAATCCAACTAAAAACTAAGCCATCCATCCCAATTCATACAATTACTTACACCAAAGTATTCCCGAATTATTTCGAAGAGAGTATCAAAACATATAAAATCGTTTCATACATGGCATATTAGCAATCGACTCCAAAATGGAAAAGAAATTAAAACACGCCAATCAAACATCTATAAATGTGATACGAAAGTAATAATCTGAAAAAATTGCATAGCATTACGCATGTAGGGACTAAGCAAAAGAAATGCGATGGAGGTAGGGATGGAGGCATCAAAAAGATATATTCAAAATGAATGAATGATGATGATGATGAATGAGAAAATTTTTATTAACATCAATTTTTTTCAAAACTACCCAAAACTAGCATCCAACTTCATAGTTCACTCACCCCAACTAGAAATGAGTATTGTCCTTAATGATTGAAGTGAAACTAGATATTATTTAAAGATGCTAGAGGGAAAACACACATACCAAAGCAAATATGCAAAAACAAACTAAACTTAAAAGTTTATTTTTTTATTTACACTAAGAAAAGGAAGGAATACACCTTAGCAAGAGGCGGATCCCGGATGTGTAATGGTGGAGGTAGCTGATCTATCATATCCTTGCGTTCCTCAGCCGGCTGCTTTGGAAACACTGCTCCTTCACGTTCCGTGGATCCTAGCAACACAGCTTCAAGCATCTCCCTATCATGTGCAACTATGTCCTGTAGGAGACATGCTGTGTCAATCCAAGGAAAATAAGTAAGACTTCCAATGAAGGAAGTCCAAATAGGGTCGTCATAATGAAAATGAGAATATGAATATGTATGACGACTATCTGAATCTAAGATGTTAGGAAATGGAGCATGAGATTCAGAAATGAAGGGAAAAGTGTGATGAGAACGTCCCTGAATGGCGACGCTATCGCTTGGCTGATGCGACTCCTCAGGAGGAGGGTAAAATGGCTGCAGGGGCAAGTGTGGAGGAGAAGGCAGTGCATGCTCAGTGTAGATCATCTCGCAATCACTGTCGCTTACCGAATCCTCGCCATCGAAAGTAATGGCCTCTGCAGTCATCTCTGGACTCGGTGGTCCACCCTGAATATCCTCGTCCTGGATGATGAACTGATGTGTGTCCCGAGGTGTCTGAAGTGATGGCTGCTGAACTGAATCTGAATGGAGGGAGGGCTCGGGCTCCAAAATAGTCTGTAGGCTTCCCGTGCACTCATCCTCCTCAATACCACCATAGTAAACCATCTTAGCAGTCCACCCAAGATGCTCGCACACCTCCAGCTGTGGTAGTGGATCAGATAGGCAATGTGACTCAGGCTCTCCGATGCCATCTATCTCACTCTCGCCTGGACACATCTCCATCTCATCATCACTACCAACCCAACGAAACTGCATCGTGTCTCCATCGTGGATGACACACACTCCATCATCCATCTCCTGATCCTCAATATGCAATCTCTCAATATCCTCTACTTGGCTCTCCTGCAACCCAACATCCGGCTCTGCTTTGTATCTTCTGGGGTCGCAAGAGAAAGAGCCCAAATGTGGCTCCTCAGACTGAAACTGGACCTGCTACTCTGCATCCTGAAGTGGAAACTGGGACTGGCCATCATCCTCATATCCAAGTGACGGCTCTTCAGATGGCGCAGTCTGCTTCAACTCTGCAAGGTCTCTCAGGCACAACCATGCATCCGCTGTAGTATATGCAAAGAAATCTCCGCTACTGCTCATCTGCACAAAGTCCCGTGTCGACGGCTGCAACCATGTGTAGAAAATTCGAAGAAGATCCTCTGCGTTGAAAGCATGGTAGGGACACACAAGCACTAAATCATCAAACCTCTCCAAAACCTGACAGTAAGTCTCACCGTCAAACTGGATAAAGCTCGATATAAGCTGCTCAAATGTCTGGCGCATATGTACCTGATTCCTGTAATAAATAGGAAAGAAAGATCGAAGAAAATCAGTCTGAAAAGAAATCCATGTAGAAAAAGAATCTCGAGGATAAGTATCAAACCAAGTTTTAGCATCATCTCTCAAAGTATATGTGAATACTTTAAAATAAATAAAATCTGCACAAGTGTTCTCATCAAACAAGTCCCAAAACTCTTTCCTACACCATTTTTCAAACTTTGGCATAAATGAACTAGGATTTTCCAACCCATACCGTGAAAGAACGGTGGGAGTTGGGAATCCTCCACATAAGCATTGCTAAAGTTTGAAAATGAATCCATAAAAAAATTTATCCACAAAAGATTTTTGAAATAAAAGAAAGAAAGAAAGAAAAACGACTCAAAAAAGTATAAAACAAACAACCAAAAAGACTCAACATTAAGCTAGAAGTATTACACCTAAAGTGTCCAAAACCAACTAAAAATATGAGTGTGAAAACCGTTGTCCCCGGTAACGACGCCAAAATGATTGACCGCGAGACGTGCACAATCCAAGTAGGACGCACACGCTCATCTCCCAAGGGTAGGAGTGTCAAAGCAATATAATCCCGGTAAGTATGTGGTCGAATCCACAGAGACAATTCGTTTCACATTCACAATCTCGATTGGTTAAGGAAATGCTAAAGATGTTGGTACGACCAACTAAACTAACAAGTGTAGTGTGGAGTGTGGTGGTAAGACGGTCGAGCCAAACCCAAGGTAGGTAGGATGGAGACCAAAGTGTGGAGCTAGTCAAGCAAGAAGAAGTGTGTGGAATGGGATGTCACTAGGTTTATGGGTTGATTATCAATATGTTCATTCCAAATGAATCAACCCTCGCATCCATTTCAAGGTATGCGGGGTTGTGCACATAGGTAATGCCCTTAAGGCACACGCCGTTCTGCGACCCCACCAAGGGTAATGCACGCTTCATTGACATGTTGGTTAGTGGGTTGAAATCCCTAACTTAAGCTCGTGAGTCAATCCTTGCATCCGTGTCAATAGAATGCAAGGATGGTGTACATAGGTGTGACCCTTAAGGTACACCACCGTTCTACGGCCCCGCCAAGAGTGGTGCATGACTTAATGAAATCTAGGGCACAACCCATCAATCGACACGATTAGCATCCATTTAAAGGTATGCTAATCCAATTAAATGCAAGGAATGAGCTATTATTATTCAACCATACAAGCCCTAATTAATCTCAATCCACGCACAAATGGCTCTAGGCCTTCATAATGAAAGAAACTTGATAATCAATTAAGAAAAGCAAATAAATATTCATTACAAGCCAGAAATGAAACAACTATCAAATGGATCTCACTCTCATTCAACAATCATTCAATAATATTCATTACAAAACAATAGAGGCCAAATGTTACAAGAAAGGGAAGAGATCACCAATAGAAGCCCTAGAAATGCAGGCTCTCCCCTTCTTTGAAGCTTCTCTAAGCTCTCCTAGACTCCAATGGCTCCAACACTAGCCCTAGCTCTTGGGGAAGAAGGTGGTGGGTCTAAAACCCCCAATGGAACAGTAAAATGTCCCTTGGCCAAATTCTCCTCTTGCATCAGAGTTTAGGGGTTTTAAACCCCTAGGGCATTGCATCCTAACCCTCCAATTAAGCATCCAACGGCTCACAACTACTGGGAAGAGATCGGGTTAAGAAAAACCCGTTTCTCGTAACCCAGATCCGCCAGGAAAAATCCGCAACAGTCGACTGCTGAACAAACGTCAGTCACATGTCGTTGGTTAGACAGCGTAGCTTCCAAAGGAGGGGAAGACGACTGTCTTAAAATCACAGTCGACTGTGAATGACACATGCGACTATCTTTTGTGCTTCAGTCGCATGCTGCAGATACTTCAAATCGACAGAGAGTTGGATTTACTTCGCCCTTCGGGAGGAGATGAAACAGTCGACTGCTGAAGAACTAGCAGTCGACTACACAGTGGTACAGTCAACCGTCAGTCATTGCAGGCGACTGTGTTGCACTTTGGCTTGCTCCAGGCGACTGTCGAGATAACATGCGACTGTCATTGTATGGACAGTCGACTGTCCTGACCACAGGTTCACTTCTTCAATTACTTGATTTTGTCCCCTTCGGGACTCCTGAAAATCCAGAAAAAATATGTGAAAATACAATTCATGTTTATAAAGCTTTGGAGAGTGAAATTGTGCTGAAATAAAATCATATGCTCAAAAGATGATGAATTTGTGCAAATATAGTTAAGTGAGCATGATTCAATGAGGTATATGCACAAGATCGGTGTAGTTAGGGGGTATAAATATACACTTTTCACTACGAATCACTAGTCACCAAGGAGAAGAGTAGGGCGAAGAGTAGTGCACCACATGCTGGGGACAGTTCAGGAGGATGACTGACGCTGAGATGAGTGAGAAGCGCCAAAAGGGTCTATGCTTTAGTTGCGATAAGCGGTTCACGCCAGGCCACATGTACGTGGGGCGCAAGCTCTAGGTGCTGTTACTTGAGGACGAGGATGATGTGACTGATGTGGAGGATGAAACCACTGAGGAGAAGGAGGCTGAGCACCAACAGCTAGACGTGTCGGATGTTTCCTTTAACTCCGTGGTAGGGTTTACACCAAACCACACCATGAAGTTGATGGGGCATATCAGCGACTAGGAGGTGACGGTGCTTATTGACAGTAGGGCAACCCACAATTTCATTTACAGGAGAGTGATGGCCCAGCAGAAGCTTCAGCTGACAGACAATGGCAGCTTCAGTGTTATGATGGGGACATGGAAGAAGGAGGGCAGCCGTGGAGTTTGTAAAGGACTGTTGCTGACATTACATAGGGTGCAGGTGATAGCTGACTTCCTGCCACTAGACTTGAGAAGTACAGATGTCATCCTAGGGATGACTTGGTTACAGACACTGGGGGAGATGTCAGTGAACTGAAAGTTGCTCAGGATGGAGTTTTAGGAGGACGGAAGAGCAGTGGTCCTACATGAAGACCCCATTTTATACAGAGCATTGGTCTCACTAAAGACCATAGTTAGGACCATCCAGGCGCGGGGGGTGGATACTTGGTAGAGTTGTACGCATTAGCAGGTGAGAGGGTGCTGATGCTAGTAGTAAGCTGATGCGGACTAGGGTTTGTAGAAGAGGTTTGGGGATTTTTATTGGAATTTGGGGAATATGGTTACAAGATAAATAGCCAATTTTTGGAGAGTTGGCCCCTCTCCTAGCTTTTGCTAAGGGAAAAGCCTAAACTCTCTTCTAGATCTCCTCGGAGAACTCTAGGAAATATCAAATGACGGCTCACAAATTCGATACCCTAACCCTAGCCCACACCCTCTCTTATATAATGATGAGGCGTGGTGCGTACAGCAACTAAGACACACTAATGGTGCCTAAAGCAGTTTTATCCCCAAACCTTCGGTACGCCCAGCAATTACTCCTTAGTCTTCTTGCGCCTCCTCTCGTAGGTGATAAACGTATCACTACTCCCCCCAGGAGTTTCACCTTGTCCTCAAGGTGGAAATCTGGGTACTGCTGCAGGATGTGATCATATAACTCCCATGTGGCCTCGAACTCCGGTAATCCCGACCAACGAATAAGAACTTCCCGAGCTCCCGATGCTCCTGTACGAATGCCTGTGACCTCCTCGGGTGCCAGAAGTACCTCCATGTCAATCGTGAGAGTCGGGGGTAAAGTAGACGATGCCTCATGATCTCCAATAGCGCGGCGCAACTGTGAGACGTGGAAAACCGGGTGAATGCGGGTAGTAGGAGGTAGCTTCAGTCGATACGCCACCTTGCCGATCCTGGCCTCAATCTCATACGGCCCATAGTACCTTGCCGCTAGCTTCTCGTTGCGTCGGTGAGCCATAGAACGCTGTTGGTATGGTCGAAGCTTCAGATAGACGCGTTCCCCTACATCAAACTCCACCTCTCTGCGATGTGCATCTGCCTTCTTCTTCATGATCTGCTGCGCGCGCAATAGGTGGCGCTTCAGTTCTTCCAGGACTCGATCCCGATCCTCTAGCTGCTGCTCCAATCCTGACACCGGGGTGGATCCCCTACTGTAATGCACTAAATGGGGCGGATCTCTGCCATACACGATCTGAAACGGTGTCATCCTCGCCGCTGAGTGGTACGAGGTGTTGTACCAATACTCAGCCCACATCAACCACCCGGCCCACTTCCTAGGAGTCTCTGATGCAAAACACCGCAGGTATGTCTCCACACTGCGGTTGAGGACCTCCGTCTGGCCGTCCGTCTGGGGGTGGTATGCCGTGCTCCGTCGAAGTGCTGTACCCTGCAGACGGAACATCTCCTTCCAAAAAGTGCTCAGAAAGACTTTATCTCTGTCGGACACAATAGAGCGGGGGTACCCATGCAGCCTGACCACCTCCTTCAGAAAAGCAACTGCCACCGATGCTGCAGTAAATGGGTGGCGGAGTGGGATGAAATGACCGTATTTGCTGAGGCGGTCAACCACAACAAATATAGTAGTATAGCCCTCTGATCGTGGCAGTCCCTCCACGAAATCCATCGAGATGTCCTCCCATATCCTCTCTGGTAACTCCAAGGGCTGTAGAAGACCGGCTGGAGACGTCGCCTGATACTTGTGGCGCTGACATATATCGCACTCCGAGACCAGCCTCGCAATGTCCTTCCTCATGCCCGGTCAGTAAAGCTCCCGGGCCATCCTCTGATACGTCTGGTAACCTCCTGAGTGCCCACCCACTGCGCTGCTGTGGAACTCATGGAAGAGCGCAGGAAGGTGACCCGAAGTCCGAGGAATCACTAGCCGTCTCCGGTACAGGAGCAGTCCACTCCAATGTGTACCCCGGAAAGTCTGTAGACCCCCAGCAATCGCCTCCCTGATTCGTCGCAGCTCTTCATCTGCCTCAATCTCTGCTAGCAGGGTGTCGCTCCTCAACATCAATGGAACAGACAGAGCCACCACTTGTACCCCCTCATCCCGTCGGGAGAGCGCATCTGCCGCCTTGTTGTCCGAGCCGGGTTTGTAATGGATCTCAAACTTGTACCCGCTCAACTTGGACAACCATCTCTGGTGCTCTTCTGCCACCATGCGCTGCTCCAAGAGGTACTTTAGACTCCGCTGGTCTGTCCGTACCACAAACTCCCTCCCCAGTAAGTAGGGTCTCCACTTCTGAACTGACAGCACAATTGCCATCAACTCTCGCTCGTAGACTGACTTCAGCCTGGCCCTGGTGGATAAGACCTGACTGAAGTAAGCGACCGGCCTCTGCTCCTGCATCAGTACGGCCCCCAAACCGAACCCCGATGCGTCTGACTCCACGATGAATTTCTTCTCAAAATCTGGGAGCGCCAGCACCGGCACCGTCGTCATCGCCTCCTTGAGGGCCTGGAATGCCCTCGTCGCTTCCTCTCCCCAGCAAAAATTATCCTTCTTCAGCTGCTCCGTTAGGGGCCACGCCAATGTGCCGTACCCCTTCACGAATCGCCGGTAATACCCTGTAAGTCCCAGAAACCCCCTCAGGGCCCGTAGTGTCCTAGGCTGTGGCCAATCTAGCATGGCTGAAATCTTCGAACGATCGGCGGCCACCCCCTCCGCCGACACAATGTGCCCCAGGCACTCCACCTGCGCCTGTCCGAACAGACACTTCTTCCGGTTGGCCTGCAGTTGATGGTCCTCCAACTCTCGCAGCACTATCTCCAGATGGCCCAAATGATCCTGTAGTGATGCGCTGTAGACTAGGATATCATCAAAAAAGACCAGAACGAACCTCCGTAAATAAGGTCGGAAGACCTTGTTCATCAGGGACTGGAAGGTCGCGGGGGCGTTCGTCAGCCCAAAGGGCATGCCGAGGAACTCGTAGTGGCCTTCGTGAGTTCTGAAGACGGTCTTCTGCACATCTTCCTGCCTCATGCGAATCTGGTGGTACCCCGACTTCAGGTCGATCTTCGAGAACACCACCGCTCCGTGCAGCTCGTCCAATAGTTCGTCGATCACCGGAATGGGAAACTTGTCGGGGACAGTCTCCTTGTTGAGAGCCCGGTAATCAACACAAAATCTCCAACTGCCGTCCTTTTTCTTAACCAGAAGCACTGGGCTAGAGAAAGGACTAGCACTAGGGCGAATGACTCCTGCCTGTAACATCTCCTGCACCAGCTTCTCAATTTCATCCTTCTGTACCTGGGGGTATCGGTACGGACGCACACTGATCGGAGACACCCCCTCCTTTAGCACAATCGCGTGCTCATGGTCTCTCGGTGGCGGAAGACCGCTAGGTGGCTGAAACACCCCCTCAAACCCCTGCAGTAGCTGCTCTACCTCCGGCGGTACCGCTGTCGCCCCTGTGGCCTCGTCCGACGCCAACCCCTGGAGCCCAATCAAGAACCCCCCCTCCCTCAGCCTGGAGTGTCTTCGCCATGGTCTTGTAGGACACTGACGAACAACACAAACTCGGGTCGCCCAACAGCACCACCTTCCGGCCGTCCACCTGGAACTCCATCCGTAGTAGCCTCCAGTTGAACTTCGTCTCTCCCAGTGACTGCAACCATTGCATCCCCAAAATCAAGTCGACGTTGCCCAAGGTCAAGGGCAGGAAGTCACCCATGACCACCACCCCCTGTATGGACACCATCAAGTCTCTGCAGATACCTCTACTCTGCTCGACCACCCCGGTCCCGAGCATGACTCCAAAGCTCTCTGTCTCCGTGATCGGTAACCCCTGACTTTCAATCATCCTGGGGGATACGAAATTGTGGGTTGCCCCACTATCTATCAAGATCACCACGTCCAGGTCTCGGACTCTACCAGCCAGCTTCATAGTGTGCACCTGTGTAAGCCCCGCGATGGAGCTAAGCGAGACTTCGGCCGCCTCCAGTAGTAGAGGCGTGCCCTCCTCCTCGGCCCCTGCCGCCTCATCCTCTGCCTGCTCCCCCTCCAAGTCCTCCGCATATACCTCGTACACCTGCAGGGCCTGGTTGCGACACCTATGCCCAGGGGTAAACTTCTCGTCGCACTTGAAGCATAACCCCTTCGCCCTCCGGTCTCGCATCTCCGCGTCCGTCATCCTCTTGTAAGGCCCACCTGGCCTCACATCCCCGGGTCTCCCTCCGCCCGTTGGGGCCCCTCCTGCAGCGCCTGTCTGTCCTCCTGGGCCCGCCTGTGGGTGTGGAAACTGCCCCCCAAACGCCCCCTAGCGCGGCGCTCGTCGGCCAACCGGTCCTCTACCGTCAGGGCCAGCTCCATCTGCTCCTCCAGTCCACGTGGTCTGAGAGTACGAAGCTCAGACCTGATGGTGGGCTTCAAACCGTCCATAAAGAATCCTTCCAGGGATTCTGCAGGCATACCGCGCACGCGGCTAGTGAGCTCCTCGTACTGCTTAATGTAGTCGCGCACGGTCCCCATCTGCCTCAAGGCATGCAGCTGCTCATAAGCTCCCCCCGCCTGAGAGCCTCGGAATCGGTGTAGTAATGCCTCCTTGAACCCGTCCCAGGTCCTCAGAGGTCTTTGCTGCTCCTTCCACCTCCACCAATTCAGAGCCTCCCCCTCCAAACAGAGGGCAACCGCCCTCAACCTCTCCTCCTCAGTCAGCCTGGCCAGCTCAAAATACCTCTCCGCCTTGTAGATCCACCCAATGGCGTCACTACCCTCGAACACCGGCATCTGGAGCTTCCGTATGCGATCATCCGCCCGTGGATCTCTCCCGTCGACACGATCCACGCGTTGCTGGCGACGGTGGTCCCCAAATCAGCCTCCTTCCGGCTCCCACCTCCTATCCTCCCTCCAGTGCCGCTCATCCTCCTCATACTCCTCGTAGTGACGGATGGGATCCTCGTACTCTGGATCTTGCTCCTCAGCCCCCCATCTTCCTTCCGGAGCCCAGTCATCGTCCTCGAAGTACTCCGGATCTTGCGCACCTCGTGCGCGCCTCTCACGGGTCCCGTGGGCCCCCCGACGATGCGCGGGGGGTCCTTGTACTCCGCGCGGCCCGTCAGGAGCCCGCGCGTGCCCTGGCGGGCCCGCAGCTCCTCGGCGCCCCCCTGGGGGGGTCGCCCGTCTCCGGCGAACCCCCTGGGGGGTCGCCCGCCTCCCGCGGCCCCCCGGGGGGGGGTCGCCTGCTTCCGGCGGCCCCTCCAGGGGGTCGCAACACATCGGCGGCCCCTTGGGGGGGTCGCCCGCCTCCGGCGGCCCCGCCAGGGGGTCGCCCCCCTCGGCGGCCCCGCCTGGGGCTTGCCTGCCCTCGGCGGCCCCCAGGCGGGGTCGCCCTGCTCCCACGACCCCCCTGTGGGGTCGCCGCTCCTCGGCGGCCCCTTGGGGGGCTCGCCCGCCTCCGACGAGCCCCCTGGGGGGTCGCCGGCTGTCGGCAACCCCCAGGGGGTTCGCCGCTCGCTTCCTTCGCTGCCGATGGTTCGCCGGTTCTTCCTCGGAGCTCTCTCCTAGGGTTTCGGAGAGATCCTCTTGCCAGTCGTCGTCGTTGAGATCTAGATCTAGATCTTCTCCTTCTAAGATGACGCCTTCATGATCCGGAATCATCGCCGCCTTCCCTTTTGCCCTCAGATCTGATTGATGATTCAGATCTGAGGTGCCTCCTTCCTTCGAGCGCGAGATCTGTGGCGCGGTGATGTTTCGAGCCATGAAGTTGGCGAGCATCTCCTTCATTTGCTCCAGACTTCCCTTGAGATCAGATCTGATCTCAGTTTTGACGGCGTCGATCCTTTCGATGAGATCCGCCGTGTCTTTCTTCCTTTCGATGATTTCCGCATCTAGCCTCTCCTCCAGAGATTTTGACGTGGATGTTCGGGTTGCTGCCATTGGATCAGAGCTCTGATACCATTTGTAAGAGGCCCGTACCATATAAGGCCTCTAACTAGCCCATTTGCTAGAGATCCAGCCCATACTAGACCTCTAACAATAGCCTTGCTAAGGTCCCAGCCCATACTAGGCACATAACACTGGGCTCACACCCCATTTGTTAAGTATTATTGAGCATCTAACCCAAAACCAATTGGTATTAGGTGGAGAGGCCCCTTCATACTTAAGCTAATTATTTTTCTTTCTTTTTTCCGATGTGGGACTATAGGCTCTTCACATACCAACACGCTTCCGACAACCGCCGTCCACGGCGGCCCACTCTGGGGTGCCCACTCTAAGTGGCCTACTCTAGCCCTTGCTAGGTCACCCCCTCTTGGTCGCACCTTCCCCAGGTCGCCCCTTTCGTCAGGTGGGTCGTAGGCATGTGGCTAGCTCTGATACCAAATTGATGCGGACTAGGGTTTGTAGAAGAGGTTTGGGGATTTTTATTGGAATTTGGGGAATATGGTTACAAGATAAATAGCCATTTTTTGGAGAGTTGGCCCCTCTCCTAGCTTTTGCTAAGGGAAAAGCCTAAACTCTCTTCTAGATCTCCTCGGAGAACTCTAGGAAATATCAAATGACGGCTCACAAATTCGATACCCTAACCCTAGCCCACGCCCTCTCTTATATAATGATGAGGCGTGGTGCGTACAACAACTAAGACCCACTAATGGTGCCTAAAGCAGTTTTATCCTCAAACCTTCGGTACGCCCAGCAATTACTCCTTAGTCTTCTTGCGCCTCCTCTCGTAGGTGATAAACGTATCACGCAGTCTATTCCAGGAGAGGTGCAACAGCTGTTGGAGCAGTTTGAGGATGTATTCCAGGAGCCTCAGGGCCTTCCACCACCTAGAGACCACGAGCACGCCATTGTGCTGCGAGAGAACGTGTCTCCCATCAGCGTGAGGCCCTACTGCTACCCACATGAATAGAAGGCAAGATTGAGAGGATGGTGGCTGAGATGGTGCATGCTGCTGTTATCCAGCCCAGTATGAGCCATTTTTCCAGTCCTGTGCTGCTGGTAAAGAAGAAGGATCGGAGCTGGCGCTTCTGCATGGATTACATGCCATTAAACAAGGAGACCATGCCAGATAAGTTTCCCATACCGGTGATTGACGAGCTCTTGGACGAGTTGCATGGAGCAGCCATATTATGCAGATCGATCTCAAATCAGGCTACCACCCGATCAGAATACGTGGAGAAGATGTGTCCAAGACTGCGTTCAGGACGCATGATGGCCACTACGAGTTTTTGGTCATGCCTTTTGGCTTGTCCAACGCATCTTCTACCTTCCAGACTATTATGAACAAGGTATTCCGTCACTATTTCGACGATTTGTACTAGTATTTTTCGATGATATCCTGGTGTACAGTCGTTCCTTGGAGGAGTACTTGGACCACATGTAGGTCGTTTTTCAGGAGTTGCAGTCCATCAGCTGTTTGCAAACAGAAAAAGTGCTTAATTGGGCAGCCACATGTGGAGTACTTGGGGCATGTGGTGTCCTCATAGGGGTTAGCAGCTGATAGAGCAAAGATTGCGGTGATGTTAGACTGGCATCACCCCATTACTCTCAGGGGGCTGAGTGGATTTTTGGGTCTGACAGGCTATTATCAGAGATTCGTTCAGGTTATGGTACGCTCGCTTGGCCACTCATGAAGCTACTCAAGAAGGACCAGTTCTTTTGGGGAGAAGATGCCGACGATTACTTTTGAGGCCTTGAAGAAGGCCATGACTACCGTGCCAGTCCTGCAGTTACCAGATTTTTCCAGGCCATTCATGTGGAGGTAGACGCTTCATGACACGGATTGAGGGCAGTTTTGATGCAGGATTAGCGGCCAATAGCATATTACAGTCAGTTGTTGAGAGCGAGAGCCAGACCGCGGTCCGTCTACGAGAGAGAGCTGATGGCCATTGTCCTATCCATCTAGAAGTGAAGGACATACTTGTTTGGGAGGAATTTCTTGGTACGCACGGATTAGAGGAGTCTCAAATACCTTTTAGAGCAGCGCATGGTGGCAGATGAGCATTAGAAGTGGCTACGAAAGCTTATGGAATGCATGTTTGAGATTGAGTATCGCCCAGGGTTGGAGAACAAGGCAGCTGACGCACTGTCACGACGGGATGAGGATATACAGTTGGCTGCCTTGTCATTATCGGTGCTACACGATTGGGAGCCGCTGTAGTAGGAGGTTGAGCAAGGCCAGGAGTTGGCGGACATACAAGCATCGCTTTTACAGGGGTCTTCAGAGCATCCATGCTATGTTATACAGGACATCCGACTATTATATTGGGGCAGCTTGGTACTACACCTCTACACACATCCCAGCCATACTCCAGGAGTTTCACGGCATTGCAATGAGAGAACATTTAGGGGTCCTTAAGACCTACAAGAGACTGGTGAAGGATGTCAACTGGAAGGGGATGAAGAAGGATGTCTCGAGGATGGTTGCAGAGTGTGACGTTTGCCAGCGTCACAAGTACCAGGCGATGGCTCCTAGGAGTTGCTTCAGCCTTATCCTTGCCAGAGCGGGTCTGGGAGGATCTCTCTATGGATTTTATCGATGGGTTGCCTAAGTCAGGAGGGTACACAGTCATATTTGTTGTGGTAGACCGCCTCAGCAAATATGCACACTTTATACCATTTAGGCATTCCTACAATGCAATGTCGATGGCGGAGGTATTTCTGAGAGAGGTTGTTCACTTGCATGTGCCGTCAAAATCCATTATCTCTGGTTTCTTGAGCAAATTCTGGCAGGAGCTTTTTAGGCTGCAAGGTATAGTGTTGAGACGGAGCACAGCCTGCCACCCCCAGACGGACGGCCAAACTGGGGTCCTCAACATGAGTATTGAGACGTACCTGAGGTGCTTTATTTTAGAGAGCCTCAAGGAGTGGGCCTGTTGACTAGCGTGAGCGGAGTATTGGTACAATACGTCATATCACTCCGCAGCCCAAACGATACCCTTCAAGATTTTATATGGCCGTGATCCTCCGCATTTATTACATTATGAGCAGGAGATGACACCAGTATCAGATGTGGATCAGTACCTGACAAAGAGGGATTGTATTTTGGAGGAGCTGAAGCTCCATCTGGTTAGAGCTCAGCAGATCATAAAGACGAGGGCTGACCTTAATCGTAGAGACGTGCAGTTAGCGGTTGGTGACATAGTGTACTTAAAGTTGAGACCATACAAGCAAAAATCCTTGACCCACATGAGGAATGAAAAGTGGCCCCTAGATATTTTGGGCCTTACGATGTCAAGGCCAGGATGGGACCCGTTGCTTACAGGTTGAGGTTACCCTTAGGATCGGATATTCATCCGGTATTCCATGTGTCTCAGCTTCGCCAGGCTATTGGGGACCACACACCGTCGACATCACTCCCAGAGACGTTGACAGATGATATGGAGGTGATCTTGGAGTCCGAGGAGCTGAAGGGGGTACGCAGAGGGAGCACTGGAGAGCGGGATGTTTTGTTGCAGTGGAAGGGCTTGCAAGAGCATGAGAGCACGTGGGAGTCACTGGACGTCATGGCGCAACAATTTCTTGACTTCCACTTTGAGGACAAGGTGACTCTTTTGTGGGGGAGTAGTGATGGGCTCATTGTTTACCGCCGGTGCACCAAAGGGGGGATGGCACACCAAAGGGGAGGCCGGCCCATGCCAAAGACTAAAAGGGGCATTTTCGCAATTACTTGATACTCTTTTCTAATTATTATTCATTATAATGGCAAACTTGTAATTAGATTAGAGGGGGATTAATATTAGGCTAGGGCTAGCCGCCGGCCTATATTCATGCTTGATTTGATTAATTTGTGAAGGTGAGATAGTTCTTCGTGTTCTTCTGGGAAGGTGCCGACGTCCCTTATCAATTGACGTCTTGGGAGAGAATGTTACCTCTTATTTGTAGCCTAGTTATCAAATAAAAATTCGGGTTTTATTCCAATAATTTTCAGTTTCGTCGAAGTTGTATCACTTTAAAAGTGAGCTTTTATTTATGGAAGTTTTTTTGAAAGTTTCTAATTCTTTAGCCTATGGAAGAGTCTCATCCATAGTGCTCACTACTCACCATACGTGGGATCATCTTATTTTGATGTTTTAATCTTAATTAATTATAAAATTTAGGTAAAATAAATTGAGGGTCTTTGGAAAAATAACATCTAATGACTAAATCATCAAATTTATCCATGTATTTTCTCACAATCAACTTTACCATAAATTAATCAACTGATCTAAGAGACGTTCTATAAGGATGATGACTGTAGTTTTCTTTAAGTTTTGCTTTCATCCTGGTCCATGATTTCGAAAATCTTTGTTCTAGTTCAGTAAGATGCTTTTTAATAGAAATTCAATAAATTTTGTTTGACTCTTTTAACTGCATCTTAGCAAAGCAGATCTTATGTGTTTTAGACGTGTACTAATAAAAATGCTTCATCTTTACTAACCAATCAGAAAAATTTAATGGTTGTGCGAGCGATCAAAAATAAAAGCATCAAGTTTGACCCTACGTAAAGGATCTTCTCAGTCATCCATATACTGATATGATTCACACAAATCTGAAATTAAATGGATAAAAATAGGAATAAAAAGAATATCTTGGCTGCAATTATAGGGGCAATCACCCGCTCAAGACACCAAAAGAGAGGACGTCCGCACTCTTCCTAACAATTCTCACACACAATATCAAAATCAAGCATAATCTAGGGCGGCTAGCACTCCTCTCTATAATACAATTTCAGAAATTAGCCAATTACCCAAATATCCTTACTTAATAAAATAAACTAAAACACTCAAAATGACACCTATTGGGTGGGCCGGCCGGATCTAACATTACGCCGCCCCCGAAAATCCACCTTGTACTCAAGGTGGTGCATGAAGTTTCTGGCGTTCCTACTCCAAGTGGGAGTCGTCTTCCACTCCGACCTCTTCATCCTCCACGTCATCCTCCTCGTCTTTCCTGGCTATCAGCACTTGCATCTTACGCACCCCACAGTGGTGCCTTGGGGTGAACCGCTCATCGCATCTGAAACAGAGGCCTTTCTGCCTATTCTCCCTCATCTCGGCGTCAGTCATCCTCCTGAATTGACCCCTTGCTGGTGGTGCACTGCACTGCTCCTCCAGTCTTCTTAATACTCGATTGATCCGTCCCTATAGCTGCCTTCCATTCTCCTATCGCAGTCGGGGCACTGCGAGAAACCGGTCCACTCCAACCAACTCTCGCCTTTCTCTCCTTCAACTGCCAGTCCTCCGCCATCTGAGCATACTTCATGACCTCCATCAGTCTCTGAGGATTTTGCATGCGAACCGCTGCTCGAATCGTGGCCTTCAGCCCCTTCATGAAGGTGCTCTCCATCGTCTCGTCAAACACCCTGTGCACATGTCCTCATAGAGCTTCAAATATCTCTTGATAATCCCTCACGGTGCCTTCCTACCGGAGTGAAAGCAGCTGCTACCTCACATTTTCCAGATGGGGATCTCTGAATCTCTCCACCATCTGGTCTCTGATCTCCTCCCATGAGCAAAAAGTACGCCTCACATCCTTCCACTGAAACCACGTGAGGGCCTTCCCATCCAGACAAATACCTATCGCCTCCAGCTTCTGCTCCTCAATCATGCGAGAGACTCTAAAAAATCTCTTTGCCCGGTTGATCCACGCCAATGTATCCACCCTATCGAATACAAGCATTTTCAGCTTTCGCAGCATGTCCATATTGAACATCCACTGGTCTTCTCGTCCCCCGCCATATCTGGGATGGTGATAGTGCTGCCACCTCTCTTGGTGTGTCTCATGTGCTCCCGATGTCCCTCTTCCACGATCTCCATAGCCCCCTCGAGATCCCTCTCCTCGTCCTCCGTAGCCACCCCATCACCATCACCATCACCACCACCACCATAGACGCCTTCCCCTCCATCATCATAGTAATCGCTGCCCCAATCCTCCCCGTAGGGAGTCCCCCCACAGTGTACTTACCCTGGATAGTCGTTGGACGGTGGATAGTGCTCCTCATAGCCGGGACACGTCACAGAAGCCCGAAAAACAGCGGTACGGGGCTCGTCGTGCTCTTGGAACTCCCTGGCGGTTGCCGGGGGCTGTCGTGGGCTGCCGGACCCCCGAAGGCCCTGCTGGGGTTGCCCGAGGGCCAGCGACCCCTCCTGGGGGTCGGCGGGGTTGGCAAACCCTGCCGAAGGGTGGCAGGGGCCGGCCGACCCTGTCGGATCTCATCCAGGGCGGGCCCGGGTGAGATTAGGGTTTCGTCGGCCTTTCTCTGCTCTTCGACGGTTCGTCTCGCGATAGTCATCCACCCATGGCCCTCCTTCCTCCTCGTAGTACTCATCGTCTTCGAGAAACGATTCTTCGTCAATTTTCTCCATCTTTCCCTTTCCCTTATCCAAAGGTGGTACCTTTGTTGCCGATGTAGGGTTTCCATCGCCTTTCCTATCCTTTTCCGTGATGATTAACAACTGAAAAATTAATTGCACGAGCGCTTCCTCTTGTTTCTCTTGCTTCGTCGTCAATCTATCAACAGAAGCCGTCAACTTTGCCATAGATTAATCGTTCCCCGCCAAAGATTTCTTTATCCCTTCGATCTCACCGTTGAACTTCTCCTCCAATGTCTCGTACTTGTCCTTCGATCTAGTCGACGCCGCCATGGATCGTTACGTGCTCTGATACCAAAATGATATGATTCACACAAATCTGAAATTAAATTGATATAAATAGGAATAAAAATGATAACTTGGCTACAATTATAGGTGCAACCACCACCCAAGACGCCAAAAGAGAAGACGTCCGCTCTCTTCCTAAGAATTCTCCCACACAATATCAAAATCAAGCACAATCTAGGGCTGGCTAGCACCCCTCCCTCTAATACAATTTTAGAAATTAGTCAATTACCCAAATACCCTTACCGAATAAAAAAACTAAAACACTCAAAATGACCCTCCTATTGGGCGGTCTTGCCGGATCTAACATATACTTGGTATCATCGGTATCATCATTATAGTTACCACATTTTCTATGACCGTATCCTCTACTTCTTTCACTATAAACTCTATATCAGTTTGTTCTGGATCAATATTCGTGTTTGTGTTATCATCAATAGTGATTTCCTCAGGTTTTCATGTTTATAGTACACACGATGCGTGACGAGTGCCTAAAGGGCTTGAGATTATTGTTGAATGAAATTAATGATCATTTGTTGGTTATCTTATTTTTTGAACTTCGATTGTTATCAATCATATTGATTTTTAAAATTTTACCACACAGTAAAGCATGCAACCGAAGCAAACACATGTTTGAATATGCAATTCTAGGTTCATAACTATTTGTGTAACTAATTATGCAAAAATGAAATGAGTCTTAAAAGTTTAAAATTATATGCTAACAGAAAGTGCAATTCTAAATATGGTGATGCAAGCACACATATTGAGACAATATAATAATCTGTAGTTAACAATAATAACAACTATTCTGAAACAAAAGCAATATAAATTTTGGAATTAGTAATTAAAGAGTTCTGTTCAGATTAAAAGTTATGTAAGAGTGAAGATCAATTTTGTGCATAGGATCCTAAAGAGTTGTTGGAAGACTAATCCTTTGGTTGTTCTAACTTGAAAAATCAGCTCAAAGAGCCCAAAATCAGCCCAAAATAGCTTCACTTCTGATGTGGTTCAGATCTGGAATTCATGACTAGATCGGTACAAGCCTGGGTGTAATTGAACCAAGGCGAACTCTTGTTGGACTCATATTTAACTTAGATCCAAATATGAATTCAATGCTTCAAAATCCAACCATGATCCCAAATTTGAAGGGTTGTGGCTGAAAATTTTGAATCTGATGTTGTTGAATTTGCCTAAATTTTATCGAGAGGCATGATTCGATTCGAGGATGAAATTGAAGATGCCAAAGTGTAGGCAGCCCAGCTGTAGCACGAGGATGACGATAACACTATTGAAGCTTTCTTGAGCAAAGGTGATGGCATTGATCGTTGGTGTTGATGATATCATGTTGAGTTTGGGCTATGATGATCGTGAGATGGTGGTGGTCTATGGAGTTTCTGATGTTGAGGATGGGATGTGTCAGGAGTTATGGGCTTGATTTGAGTTCTTTTCCTGATGTCGTAGAAGATGGTGATAAAGATTTATGGGGTTGGTGATTTTTGGGGAGGATTTTTGATGGGTTTTGATGAAGAGGAAGATGCTCTTGATGGAAGAGATGAAGAGGAAGAATGAAATTGGGTCAGTGTTTTCAATTTTGAGACTGGAGGTTGTTGGGTTATATTGCAATTGAAGGGAATAGGATGATGAACAGTAACCTGTGTGAATATCATGTATTTTTAAAACTATTTTGAACAGAAACAGTAATAAAAAAGGACTCTTTCTTGCTAAACATAACCGATCTAAGCTAAGAAAAGAGAAGATGATGATAACAATAATGAAGAAAATCAGAAAATTTAGCCATGGTACTGATTTTGATGCAGAATAGAAGGACTTGAAAGGTGTGGTGAAAGAAAATAAAGAAAAGCTAATTAGAGATTTGTAAATATTAACGGATAAATAGTTTTAGCCTTTTAGGCTTCTTATCACGAAAACAGAATGATCACCAACTTCAACGTCTTGTACACAGATTTCTTCAAACATCTGACCCAGATGTCCCGGTGATTTCTTATCCACTCTTGCACCACTTATGCAAATTATTTTAAAATTGCATACATAATTTACAAAGCTTTAATTTTTATCATTTCTTTTCTAAAAGTTTGATTATATACTCATATTTCATTTTTATACAAGAATAAACACTCCTATCTAAACTCATTCAGACTCCTAATATGACTCAAAAACCTAAATAAATAAAATAAAATAAAATAATGATGTCTTTCTTCAAACAAGAAACTCTAAAAGACTTTAACAATAGAAACTCAAAAGGACTCAAGTAGTAAAATATAAAAGGATTCAAAGATCATACAGACTAAATCAATTCAAACACTAAAATACTAATATGAACCCAAAGTGGATTCCCATCATAATATTCCAATGTTTAATGACTAGATGAATTTTGTATTCATTGTGCATATGAGTGTTTTCGTATGTGTTTTCTTTTTTGATACCTTTTGTTATGAGGGGGTGGGCGTGTGATGGGGGAGTGGATGTCAGTTTATCCTTAAAATCAAGGTTTGAGGTCTCGGTTTCGCTCTCTCGAAAATTTAGGGTTCGGTATCATTATCGTCCGTTTCAACGGTTTCGGAAGTCAGTTTCGGTTCGTCCGTATCGGTAGTTTCAAAAATTGTAAGTTATATGTAACTAATTATATTAGTTAAAATTTGTTACTAATAAGATAATGACAAACTAATAAAGATAATTTGTAACTTATAACATAATTATGAACAATATTAGTTAAAAATATGCTATTCACGTTAACCATTTAGCTAAAAACACACTCGCGTTAGTTACAATATGGCAAACTTGTAAATAATGTGTAATATGTTTAGACAAATGTAGGATGTGAATAGCGTGGCAATATCTCATTTTTGGTTTTTTAAAGAATTTTTATTTAATTACACATTCTTCTTTCTCCGTCTTCGACCGATACTGAACGGTATCAGTCGGTATCGGTTGGTATCGGCCGGTATCGGTTGGTATCTGCCGATATCGGCCAAAACTGATCGATACCGTTTAGTATTGGCCGATACCAAAACTGGCCCATAGTTTCGGTCTCGTTACCACCGATACCAAAACGATACGACCGATACCCAAAGGTATCGGCCAAAACCTCAAACCTTACTTAAAATAAAACCACTCCTTAAACAGTGTAAATGAAATTTAATGGGAGAAACTGAAGAAATTCAAAGATAATTTCCAAATTCCGTTATGTATATGCTCAAGGAGGATTTTGTGAAGAACAAAATAAAGGTTGGCTGAGCTATAGTGAGATGTCTGAGATCCAATGTGGTTGAATGATTCCTCTCTCTTTTGGATACTGTTACTTCCACTAAGTTGAAGCCTTGGATGTAACATGTTTAAAAAGACAATAATCCGTTTAACCTTCCCTTGCCTCTCTCTTATTTCCCAAAAATAGTGGAAATTTATTTCATCTCCAATTTTCTTTTTCATACCTTGCTTTTTAGAGCCAGACATAGTTTTGCAATCTTGTGAGATTGAGTAATGATTTCCACTTCTCTTGCTGTCATATTACGGTATTAGCGGTTGTTTGGCTTGATCAAGTCTGAACTTTTCATACATCTCCCTAATTCAGTCCTTCCTCACTTGTCTTGGGCTTATGAAGCATGGAAGACGTATCTTAGATTAGTGCCTACACAAATGGTTCACAAACATATAAATGTTTGAGTGTCTTTCTCCGAGGAAGAAGCGAATGTGTTTTTATTTTTGGAGGAAGACAAAAGAAATTCACATTTACATTTTGAAGAACTGTAACAGAGGATGTCTTCCTTTCTGAGCATTGAGGGGCAAGTGTTCTTGAAGGTGAATAAGCAGGCTGTTCCGTATCCTTATAACTATCATGCCTGTGTTTATGGGAACTCTGTTTAGAGTATTGGGAACTTGGGGCCTGCTAACAAGATTTGATATTTGAAGGTGATTGGCTTGACTAAGTCTAATCCGGTAAAGAAGAGGGGTTTAGATGACCGGAGGTTACGGTGAAAAGTTGGTTGATAAATGGTTAAGATATTTAAGTTCTAACACGATATTTTAACATAGGGAAACGTTGGAGTTGATTGCTATGACAAAACATAAGATTGCAATGCATTAATAGTGCACATGACTACGTTTGTCTTGCCTTTTTTATCTTGATTATATTTTTTTAATCATGTGATAATTGGATCTATACTATGATCACTTACCTGGTTATAAGTATGCTAGTATACATGAGATACCAGAAAGTTGCATATATGATTGTTGGGATTAGCATTAATATTCTTTTGTTTTTTCTCTCATGAATATTGTGGATCACAATGTAATTCCATCTTAATTTGCAGGTCTGGCAATGTAACCAGATATGCCTCAGAACCTCAAGAAATGAATTTATTTTTACAGAGTTTGTGTGAAGAGCAAGGTGGCTTTTCTGCTTTATCAAGTGATGCTTATAGTGCCACTCCTCAAAGACAAGTTCAGGATAAGGATCGAGTTGAATGTCTTGAAAATGGCGTTCAATATTGGACAGACTTCTGTAAGGTTCGGTATCATCCTCGAAGCCTGTATGAATTGCATAGTTCATGGACAAATGCCAAATCGTTTGACAATTATGGAATTGGAAAAGATGTTCTGTCAGAAGGTTTGCAGGGAGAAGAGTTGAATGAAAGGCTGCGGCTCTTTGTTGAAGAATGTGATCATATTCAGGTTCTTTCTTGCATAGGCTTATCCATGTAACGTTATGAAACTGAATGCACGCATATAGCTATTTACTCATTTATTTGTTGTCTGAAAGATTCGATCCCGTATTTTTCTTCTAGGATATTCTCGTTGTTTAGAGATTTTAGAACCTATTGTGTGAACCTACATGGATTACTGCAGAGTTGTTATTCTTTATTTATGAATTTACTTTTCCATTGATTCGTTTTGCCTGATTACCTCATTGACATCACATTCTAAGCTGTCTCAAAAATGTAGTGCATCTGGTTTCACTTGTTTAATATGTAGATGTGACCATTTAAAAATATTTGTATTGAGATTTGTTAGAATTATTTTCTTCATATCGTGTTATTAATGGTCTTAAGTATGGTTTAGAGTTTGAGCTTCTGCAATTTAATTATATGCTCATTCTACAGGGTATCCAATTTGTTGTTGATGATTCGGGAGGGTTCTCCACTGTAGCTGCAGAATTTTTGGAGAATATAGCAGATGAGTATACAAATACACCTGTGTTGCTTTATGCTGTACGAGATCCGTGTTCTTTTATACATGCCATGAACAGGAAGGAGTCCATCTCAAGATGTCTTCATGATGCCATCTCATTTGCAAGGCTTTCGTCATATTGTAAATTGATGGTACCTGTCGGATTGCCCTCTCTTAGTAGAAGTATGCTTTCTTATGCCCTATCTTGTCCATATGTTATTTTGTACATGAGGTGGTTATGTCTAGGCAGCATCTATATGCATCTTCCAGTAAGGTTCTGGCATGGTATCTCGTTGTTGTTGTCATAGAATTGAGGGAGACAAGCCTGCCTTTTTCCGTGATCATGTTCTTTTAGAAGGATGAAGCTTGCTTTTGCACCAATTTATTCTGACATGAAATTGGTGAGATCACTAAAATCAAAGAGTTTAGACTTTAAGGTACAGTTTTCTGATGGAATAAAGCTGGTGTGAGTGGCTTTACTCATTCTATTTCAAACGCTAAAAAGAAGGGGTTGATTAACTGCTTTGTGTTCAATCAGTTGCTCTGGTGAAACTTACCTGATACCATCAGTATTTTCTAGATTAGCCAATCCAGGTAGCCTAATGGTAGTAGTTAAGCAACCAAAATGGTGTTTTGGTCCCATTATATACCATTTTTGTTACCAAATGGATGACATGACCGGTCTTTAATAAAGAACATCTCTAGAGCAGACAATCATATACACTGAACACAGTTATCTCTATTTCCGTTGCCAAATGGAGCCTAAGGCCATTTGTCACCATCTTTCTTTACCATGATTAACCTTCATTTCTCTATCGTTTGTAATTGCATGGTGGTCTATGTCAAATAATTTGTTGGCTATGCACTTAACAGTGATATAGATCTAAATTCCTCTATATTTCGGCTACCAGCCACAGTGGCCTTAGTCCATCTATGAAGCACAAACACGGGACATGGACACAACATGGCACTGACAGGTGGACACAACAAATTTTAAAAAATTAGAATATGGAGAGAAGCAATAAGATAACCCCGCATGCATGCGTGTGCATGGGTATTTCTATATAATATAGATCAGGATTCATAGTGATTAGGATGTTTTATATAAAAATAAAAAGAAAAGAAATATGAAATTTCAATGACAATTCATATAAATCAGACAAAATTTCCAATAAAAAATCTAATGGATACCTAATCTTGTCCAATGGATGTTTAAGTTTTGTTTATATAGTGCCCTCTTACTTAAGAAGATTACAACAAGAACACAACTACTGCTACTTTGAGAGATGCGGTTCTAAAGTGTTAGACATGCGACTGTTATGTTCTATTAAAAGGTGACATGGCTCTGACACATCTTTTTGAGTTTACAAGATTGGACACGGTTTCAGATTGTCCAAAACATGCTGGACAAGTGTTGTGCAAGTGTTGGTAACCGACAAGGCATGTCACATAGTATGAAGTGTCCATGCTACATGGTAGTCCATGGGTCTCATCTACTCATTCATATGTGCATGGATATGGACGAGTATGCATACAATTGATTTTATTTTATTTTTCTGATTTGCCTTTTCTTTCTTCTTGGCTGCCTTGCTTTTCTTTTTCTTTACCTCTTATGCGTAAACTTGCAGCTTGCCTAAAACTAAGATGACGTCTATTCTCTCTTTGAATAGCTATTGTGTGTAGGCACTTTCCTGACGTATATACAGTTTGATCGCAGTTAACGAGAATGATGAAAATCAATCTACAATTATGGTGACCACTAATCTAATTCTTGCACATTATGCATGTTACCTACGACTTTATAAGATCTAGTTGTACAAGTCTTCGTCTGCACATGTTTTCCAGAGTTCTCTTGTTCATGTCTATATTTTCTTTCTCAGCTAATAATTCTGTGTTTGCATCTCCAGGTAAGTTATCATCCTATCTTGATGTTGAAGATATGAAACTTTTTCACTGCAGTGCTGTTTATGCTGCTGCACTGCACTCGATTAGTATTCCATTTCGGATGGACCATCTTGGTCCAACAACAAATGCAGCACATGTTTCTGGAGCTGCGGATGTTTGTGAAATCATACAAATGTTATCTGGTCAAGGTTGGCAAAATATGGTGGCTACTCTGGAACTGGCAATGCCAGCCCCATCTTTGGCAGGTATTTTTGCCTGATTATTTATTCAGTCGCTAAGCTTATCTATCTTATTTGAGATTATATTATTTTCTGAATTCAGATGAACAAATTTCAGGATCTGTCTTGCAAAGTTTGAATTCTTTGACCCCGGATATAGACGAGGATGTTGTTGATCCACAAGCAGTGGAGTCGTTGATTGTCCATGGGATGCGTCATGCAGGTGGCTTTTCTGACTTAGGTCACTTGAATTGCTGCTGTATTCAAGTTTACTGCTTGCACACGCATACACACATATACAGATATATCCACATACATTTATATAGAAAACGGGAAATACTGTGTCACATAAGAGTTTACGTCCTATGAGGCAAAAAACACGCTTTACGTAATTTTTGGATGATTAAAACCATTGAAGTTGATCAACATGTCACGGATATAGATAAAGAAAAAAATCTTGTGAATCCCATGTTATTTGCATATGCATCGGATCATTGATAATTTTAACGGTTTTATGGTAATAGAATTGTTTCCACTTTTTAGATTAAAGATAAAAAGTCTATAATTCACTAGATTGTGATGTTTTCGGGTTTTAGAATATGAGGATCAACTTGAACGGCGTCGATTGTCCAAGAAACATGCATAGAGTGGACACATGAGAGCATATTCTTTCATGACACCATGTTTCCCACATTCTCATGCACACAGTATAATATATTACACATTCACCTCTACGTAGTACATGTAGAACAAAGATACTTCTCGTCTGATCCATTATATTATGTGGAGGAGAATGCGTCATGTGGGTGTATATGCAAGTGATCTCTCGAATATCATATGATGCCCATTATTTGTGTGTGTGTATACATATATATATATATTATTGTGTTACTCTTTGATCTGGGTTAGGTTCTTTTTGATGATAACACAAGTTTTGTGCTGAATTTTTTTTTTGACGGAGTATGACATTCAGTTACATGATGTGAACCTTGTCTTCTCCACTAGAGTTTATCAAGGATTAAGGATTTGCCATTTTTGTTTTGGTTTGGAATTTACATTTAGTTTTGGTTTCGCTAAGTTTCAGTGGCAACTAGTTTTTGTATGTTTCGAACTAAACATGCCAAGACCCATGAAAAATTTAAAAATAGAGGGAGAAAAAGGTAAATATGATGTTCTTAGGTTTTAACAGTACCATATCACTCCCATTTCTTTTCCTATATGAAATCCATAAATCTTAATCGTAATTTGATGTATTTTGAATAACTTTCATTATGGTCCCAATTTTACCTTTGATTAATGACTTTCATATAGGTTGTATTAACAGTTGCACTAAGATTTTCTAGGATTTTTATGTAGAAAAAGATGAATTTTGGTGGAAAGGAGGGGGTTTAGGTTGAAAGATAGGATTTTTAGGGCTAGAAAGTGGAGAATTGGAATAAAAGGGTTGTTTTTATTAATAATAAATTGAAAGCAAAGATTTCAAGGATAAAGTTGAGACCTTTTGGGAGAATCTCGCTCTTCCAAGCCGTCGATTCGAGAAGGGGCTGCGCTCTCCAATGAAAAGAGGGAAAATCTCACCTCAAGCAAGTTTTCTTCTTCAAATCCAGCATATAAAAATCGCTCAGACCCTCCCACGTATAAATAGAGTTTAGAAATATGCAAAATTACAGAAAAACACAAAAATACTAAAACATTACGAAAAGACCCCCCTAAAAACTGAAAATTACAAAACTACCCCTAATGGGCCAAAAACTGCAAATATGAACTTGGCAATCCCACCATTACTCCGTATCCGAAAAACCATTTTGTCCTCAAGGTGGTGCATGAAGTCTATGGCGGCCCTACTCCAAGTGGATATGCTCATCTCCCCTCAGCTCTTCTTCCCCCACTACATCCTCCTCGTCCTCATCGACTCTCAGCAATTGAAGCTTGCGCACTCCACAATGGTGTCCTGGGGTAAACTTCTCATCACGCCAGAAACATAACATCTTCAGCCTCTTCTCCCTCATCTCTGCATCAGTCATCTTCCAAAACCGCCCTCCTGGCTTTGGCACTCCACTCTCCCCTTTGCTGGCCTGGTCTGTCCCTATCGATGCCTACTGTTCTCTTATCGTTACCCGGTTGTAAAAAGAGGAATCGCTCCTATTCCTCTAGACCTCCGCTCTATGAGTCGATTCTCTACCAGCTGGGCCAACTCCATTGTCTCCAACAATCCACGAGGTCACTGTATGCGAAGCTCAGTGCGTATGATGGGCTTTAGCCCTTTCATAAAGCTCCCCTCCATTGTCTCCTCTGGGACCCCTCGCACTCGTCCTGATAGCACCTTGAGCTTCTCCCTAAACTCCTTCACCATATACTCTTGCCTGAGTGTTAGTAACTGTTCCTACAGATTCACACCTGAGTGTCCCGAAATATATGCACTAAGCAGTCCTTGAGTTCATCCCACGAGAGGAAGGGTTGCCTCTGCTCCATCTGAAACCATGAAAATGCCTTCCCTTCGAAGCATATAACCCATGCCTCCAACTTATCCTCCTCTGACAGGCACATCATCATGAAGATTCTCTCAGCTTTGTAAATCCAGCCATATGGGTCATCTCCCTCAAAGATGGGTATCATCAGTTTTCTCACTCTACCGTCCATCCCGAAGTTTCCTCGATCAGCTCGTCCACCAACGTACCTGGGATGATGGGGTTGTGTATATTGCCACCGGTCCTTATGTCGCGCCAATCCTCTTTGGTGGTCTTCATCTCGGTTTACACAGTCATCCCAGTCCTCGTCGTAAAAAACGTATCATTGGTCATTCTTCTCCTGATCACAGTCTCTGCCACCGTCCTCTGGGTACTCCTCGTATATCGAAATAGCACGTCATCACATCTTTGCAGTTTATCGGGGCCCGTGGATGCCCTGAAAGTCGTTTCCATCGTCTCCGTGCTCCCACATATACTCTAGAGGGTCGTTGGCGTCGTAGCACATCACCAAGGGGCCACAAGCCCTAGTCAGCCCCCTGAAATAGTGCCAGTCTTGTAGAGGCACGCCGTGGGCTGTCCGTCCCTGTCTGTGCCCTGCATGGGCGGGGCATCCCTGCCATGGGCTGGCAGGGGCAGGATGCCCCTGCAGGAGTCCAGCGGGGGCGGTACCCTTGTCTTGTGGCCCGTGGGGTTGGCGCCCATGTACAACCCCTACAGAGGGTCCAGCAGGGGGGCAGCCCGTTTTCTGGCCAGGGGGCTTATCGCCCCTATCCAGCCCTCTGCAGGGGGTCCAGCACGGGTATCGGCCCCTGTTTTGCTGCCTGGGGGCTTGGCGTCCCCGTCGAGTCTTCCTGGGGCTTTGAGGGCCGCCGCCTTTCATCATGGGCTCCTCATCATCTGCGTAATACTCAACGGCGTCGAAAGCATCACTTCTTCATATTCCACTGCCTTGCCCTTGTCCTTCACCAAAGTTTACGTCTTTTCCCCTAAGTTAGGGTTTTTCGATCACGTCTGATTGACTTGCCACCATAGGATTCAAAAGGTATTGATTTAGTGCTTGGAAGATGTCTCCATGTAATTGTAGTGTTTGCGCAAGGGAATCCACCTTCGAATCAATCTGCTTGGATCTTACCAATGTTCTAAAACAAGTTATATGCGGCCGCATATAAGGCCGCATATAAGAAGGCGGCCTTTGACCGCATGAAAAATTAGATATGCGACCGAATTATGCGGTTGGCCGCATAATCGGCCTCATAGATGTTATGTGTCCGCATATTCGCATATGCAGGCGCATAATCGACGACTAGAAAATCTCAAACCATTAAGAAACCCGACCCGTTAAGCATAAAAATCATTTTTTAAATTTCAAAGTACTTATATTTGACATGCTTTTGATTTGGACGTAAAACTTAATATTTATGTTTTGTGCGTAGATTGTTTTATACATTAGACTTTAGTTATTTTGTGTATAGATCGTCTTGATAATTGATGTTTTAATATGAATTAATCCATATTTTTAAATTTTAATATGGTTGTTTCCTTATTTCTGTCTTTTAAGATTTTTTAATTTAATATACACAAAGACACATACATATTAACTTATTGCTTGTTTATTTTATTAAAATATTCATTTTCGCATAAACCGCATAATCGGCCGCATAATCCGCTTATGCGCTATGCGCTCCTAGACCGCGCGCATAATGAAACCGCCTTTTATAACACTGGATCTTGCTTCACCCGATGCTTTAAGTTCTTCCAAGGATTTCTTCGAACCTTCAATCTTGCCGTTGTATTTCTCCTTGAAGGCATCAAAGTTATCTTTCGATCTTGTCTCGCTATGGATCTCACGGCTCTGATACCAATTGATAGGATTTTCTAGGATTTTATGTAGAAAAAGATGAATTTTGGTGGAAAGGAGAGGATTTTGGTGGAAAGATAGGATTTGTAGGGCTAGAAAGTGGAGAATTGGAATAAAAGGGCTGTTTTATTAATAATAAACTGAAAACAAAGGATTAGAAGGATAAAGTTGGGACATTTCGAGAGGATCTCGCTCTCCTAAGCCGCCGATTCGAGAGGGGGGCCGCGCTCTTCAATGAAAAGATGGATAATCTTACCTCAAACAAGTTTTCCTCAAATCCAGCATAAAAAATTCTTCAGTCCTTCCCACCTATAAATAGAGTTTATAAATATACAAAATTGTAGAAAGCCCCAAAAAACAAAAAAATTACGAAAAGACCCCCAAAAACCGAAAATTATGAAACTGACCCTAACGGGCCAACACTTGTCAAATCTGAACTCGACGATCCCATTAGTTTTGGTCTAAACATGCCAATACCCATAAAAAATTTAAATATAAAGGGAGAAAGAGGTCAATATGATGTTCTTAGTTGTTAACAGTATCATATCCCTCCAATTTCTTTTTCTATATGAAATCCATAAATCGTAATTTGATGTATTTTGAATAACTTTCATTATGATCCCAATTTAACCTTTGATTGATGACTTTCATATTTGTTGTATTAACAGTTGCACTAATTAATTAAGTTCTATAAGTAGAATTCTCCAAATTAATGTCCATTTAGCGCGCGTGCACACACACACTAGTCATAACCCATACCAGCAGGTACGGTTCATTTAAGATTTTTCCCCGCGAAACTTTTGTTCCCCAAAAAATTATTTCCACAGCTAAAATTTAAATGAACAACAAATTAGCGTAAAAATATTTAGCGGCACGGGCGCATTCGGTGCGAAATAACAAATACGACGCGAAACAACAAATACGGACAAATACGGCATAACACAACAAATTCGGCGTAGAACAACAAATTCGGCACCCGGAGAACAACACATTAGGCGTGGGCGCCTTCGATGCATAACAAATTCGACGTAGAGCAACAAATTCGACGCAGGCGCCTTCGACAAATTCGGCGTAGAATAACAAATTCGACGTCAGCGCATTCGACGCGGAACAACAAATTCGGCTAGAATAACAAATTCGGTGCGGGCGCCTTTAGCGCGTAACAACAAATTAGCGTAAAAAAACTTAGCCGGCGCCTTCGGCATGGAACAACAAATTCGGCGTAGAAAAATTAATTCCGCGCGGGCGCTTTTAGCGCGGAACAACAAATTAGCGTAAAAAAACTTAGCTGGCGCCTTCGACGCGGAACAACAAATTCGGCGTAGAACAACAAATTCGACGCGGAGGAACAAATTCGGCGAAGAACAATAAATTCGGCGCGGAACAACAAACCTCAGGGTATTTTTCGGTGAGGGTATTAACTCAAATTTTTTAAGCTAATTTGTTGTCCCGCTAAATTTTTTTACGCTAAATTTTTTCGATATTTTATCCGCTTTGTTTTTACTTACATGTATTATTTTTATATACTAAAAGTTCTCCGGTTAATACGATATTTCTTCCCATCCAGCGTAGTATACACCCCAAAAATACCATGCATTCATCAATGTCTATTTTTAGCATCATCCAACAAAAGACTTCCTAAATTTGGCAGGTTGCCAAATAAACGTCACCCGTGACGATAACTGATTCCCCTACGGATACAAATCCAACCTCCTTTTACTTTTATATAATTCCTAAGATATAACTTTTTTATTATTATGATGTAAAAGTTGTCAAATTTGTCAGAACCCAACTCCTTTTAAAAAGCCCACATTTTCAAAAAATATTGAAAGACGATTCCTTTACAGGCACAACAGTCGCGGTGGGATTTTAGATTTAATTATACTTTGTTTAATTTAATGGATCATGCTTCTTCACAATATTTCCCAAGACACTTTTAATTTCAAAGTTTTGGTTCACATGACACTTTTTCTCCCAAAATTTAAGTTTTCCCCCAAAATTTTCCCCAAAATCCAATATCAACCATTGATTTACCAAGATCAAATCCAAGCCACTCTTTATCTTGTCCTAGTCAGCCCTAAGATTCAAAACAGTTGTCAAATGTAATATAGATGATACATCGGAAAGAATAGCGGATATATATTTAATATATACTTCTCAACACTACATATGCAAACAACTTGAGATGGAGACAAGACTAATGGATATAGAAATGTGGACTATATGTTTTTACACATCACAATCAAAACTAGATCTCCAAACAAATCCTTTGAAACTAACGAAACCTAACAGAACCATTAATCCAAAAAGCATTTGAAAGCGAAACTAAAAGTTTTCGTACCTAGGTGTTTAGTACTGAGTGGATAGCTGGTTATGTTGGAAGTAGATCTGGGCCAACGAAGTAGATCTGGGCCAACCATGGCCTAATGAGCCTATACAAAAACAGTGGTACATTCATCCATTCTTTCGGGCCATAGATCATGCCTGGGACTTGCCAGATAAATTTTGAATTGGTGGAACGATTTGGAACCCTAAATGGAGGATTGAATGGAGGCACAAATCAAAACTAATGCACATATTAACAATTCATTTGTCTATATAACTAATAAATATAATAATAATTACTTATTTAAACTAATATTAGTCTAATTAGATGCTTTAGGATTATAAAATTATCCAGTACTATGTTAATTGATATAGTTTCTTAGCTAATTGTAAAGTAGGTTTTAAAAAGATGTGTCTTTCTTATTTATTTTGTGGTTATTTTTTGATTTTTTGTAGCTTGTTATTAATTGAATAAACTTTAAAATTTTTTGTATTTAAGTTGGTTTAGTTTAGTAGGCACGAAGTAGATATCATGTTACAAAATAAGAGGTTCAAATTTAGCATGAATGAACCGACACAAGTAGGCCAGCTAAGTGCGGCGTATACCGGCCTGGTATCTAATAGATGAATAATGGAATCACTGTTGGTCATATGGGCTTTGTGACGTGCTCAAGTCTATGTAAGTGTAAGTTTATGTGGACCACGCTTGGGTTTGGACAAGCAGGGTACCCGACCCATTTCCAAATGCTATGTTGGTACTTGGTAGTGTGGTAAAGCCTAATGAAATTTAAGAGGCTGAACCTTAAATGGGTAACCCGGTGCGACACACGAACATTGGGTTTGGCTTTTGGGCGGGATGGAGGGTTGGTGGTGGGGATTTGATAGTGTGAATCCCCATTTTGTTCTGTGCAAGTAAAATTTAAGAACTTGTTTTTGGTTTTAGTTTTGGTTTTGGACCTCTTTTGGACTGAAAAGAGTAGTGAAAAGGGAAAATTTGGAAGAATGCTTAGATATGTTAGTTAACTAGAAATAACCCTTGCACAGTGCACATCGCAAGGAAAAATCCCGACGAACAGGATGCGGTGAACGCGCGCAACCGAAAAGGAGCGAGAAGTGTGTGTGTGTGTGTGTCGGTATTGTCAGGGGATAAAAGGGTAAACACAAAAACATCGGGGTTATAGGGGAAAAAGCCCATATGCCAACGATGCAAATATGTGAGTTTGGGGGGGTTTTATGGGGTTTTCTCAAGATGAGGGGGATGGCAAACATGCAAATATGTGAGAGTGGGGTTTTTTTTGCAAAGTTGGACGATGTGGCATTTGTCACAGTTGGCTTGTGACTGTGACAAAGGCTGCTGACTGGGACAAACTCAGTTAGCAGCCCTCAAATGTATAATAGATTCCTTTCTAGCTGTTTATTATTTATGCAAAATGAAAATACACTTTTACACAAAAACCCTTACATTATTTTTTTATTCTAACATTTTACCTCAAGCTGGAGCGCTTATATCATCGACGCCCATCTTGTTACAAATGAACTCAACTTGTGAGTTCCCAAAAGGTTTAGAAAGGTGGCCAACTGATTTACAGAACTCACATGTCTAGTCTGAATTAGCTTCTCAATCTTCTCTTGAATATTATGATAATTAGCTTCAGTATGTTTGGTTCTCTTGTTGAAGACTAGATTATCCACAATACCAATAGTTGGCTGATTGTCATAATATAGTCTTATGCGAGTGGACGATAAAAACCTTAGTTCAACAGGTAATTGCTGAAGTCATATTAACTCACAAGTAGTATCGGTGAGAGCCCGGTAGGTATATTGTACACTCGATCGGGAAACACTCGGTTGCATCGTACTCTTCAACGACATAAGATTATCTTGCACAAATTAATGTCCCCCTATGAACATTCAATCAACTGGTGAACTTGCCTAATTAGCATATACTACTGTAGCACACAACTGGATCCACAGTTCCAATAAAGATGATCTCTACTTGGATCACTATTAAGATAACATAATATCTGCATAATAACTTCCTAATGTTCAATCCAAGGATGAGACATAAATTGACAAATTGCACTTACTGGATAGTTAATATTTGCGTGAGTCACAATAAGATAATTTTGTTTCTTAACAATTTTCTTGTACTTGTATCACATAATGGCTACATATGATCAGGTATAAGTAAAATTTGACTTGCATCCTAACATCCAAGTACGTGCTTCATTTGAGTTAAGAAGATACTTTTTGAGAACGTGCTACCTGTTAGGAACTTCTAGGATTTTGAGTGATAACGATAGATTTTTAGATGAAAAGAGAAACACAAGGATAGGTGGCTTCAATTTGAAAGGAGGACCGCTATCATTCGAGATAAAAGCCTAACTCTCCCAAGATCTAGGCTAATCTACTCATATTCTCTTCTTCTCTCAGATTCTTTTCTTGAATTCCGCATAAAAGCAATAGCCTTACCCCCTCCTATATATAATGGGTTGATCTGTCCAAAATTACAAAAATACCACTGACGTCTAAAATTATAAGTTTGTCACCTGCACACCCATTCTCATCATTACTCCGTCCCCAAATAACCATATTGTCCTCAATGTGGTACATTAAGTTTATGGGCCACACTACTTCAAGTGAGGGTGCTCGTCTCTTTCGGGGTCAAAGCTCGAAGTGCCTTCGTCGTCATCGTCGTTGCTCTATAACGGGATGTCGTCTTCTTGTGGGTCTCCTTTGACTCCGCTGAAGCCTTGCATGTCTCCTCCGCAGTTGTAGGGCCAACCAAAGTCTCCACCGTCCTCCGCGAAGCCCAGTTGGAAGCCACTGTCATCATCGAGCCCGCCTGAACGTCAGGCACATCCAAAGTATTGTCACCAAGGTCCAGGAAGGCCTCAATCTGTAACCTGAGGCTTGCGGGCTCCAAGGGTTGTGGGCCCCTGTGTGGTCCATCTAGGGCCCACGCTCCCATTGGCGGTCTGCCCTAAGGCCGAACATTTCAGGGCAGCCGTTCGGATGCCTTTGGCCCCCCCGACATGCCACCAAGGGGTTGTGGTGCCATTGACAATAAATTAAAGAGCCGTAGTCCCCTGCCACTTCTTCTCGAGGGTCATTGTGTCCTAGATCGACGTCGTAGTAATCCTCGTTTATCAGATCTGATGTCGGTGGTGGTTCTTCCTCAGAGACATCAACTTTTCCCTTGTCCAAATGCAAAGGCGCCGACTTTTGCCTTCGGATCTGCACCGTTGATTTCATCTTTCTTGAGATTTGGCTTCGTAGCCGCCTCCTTGTACTGAGAGCAGCGATAGATCTCAAAGAGTTCATTCAGCATGACTTCACATCTATTCGTCGTAGCCTCCAAAGCATACACCTTTTTATCGTCGCCGTCATTGATTCCAAAATCGAATGCTCTTATACCAATTTGTTAGGAACTTCTAAGGTTTTGAGTGATAAAGATCAGATTTTTATGGATAAAAAGAGAAATACAAAGATATGTGGTCTCAATTCAAGAGGATGTCCACTCTCCTAGTTTTTGATTTGAGATAAAAGTCCAACTCTCCCAAGATCTAACATAATATACTCTAATCTCTTCTTGTCTCAAATTCTTTTCTCAAATTACACATAAAATAAATAGCCATAGTCTCCTCATATATATAATGTACTAATTTATCCAAAATTACAAAATACACTTAATGCTTGAAATTACAATTTTTCCACCCGCACCCTCATTCTCATCATTACTCTGCCCCAAAGAATCACATTGTACTCAAGGTGATCCAGTCAGTGGGCCACGCTACTCCAAGTGAGGGTGCTTGTCCCCTCTTGGGTCAAAGCTTGAAGTGCCTCCGCCACCATTGTCGTTGCTCTCGAAAGGGCCGTCGCCTTCCTGTGATTCTCCTTTGGCTCTGTCAAACCGTTGCATGTCTTCCCCGTTATTGTATGGTCACCTAAATTCTCCACCATTTTCCACGAAGCCCAGTTGGAAGCCACCGTGATCATTGAGCTTGCCTAAAGGTCTGTCGTTTCCAAAGTGCTGTTGTCGAGGCCTAGGAAGGTATCCGACTGCGCCCTGAGGCATGTGGGCACCTGGAACGCTGTGCAAGGGTCGTGAGTCCCAGTGTGACCTGCTTGTGGCTTGCGGCCCCAGTGTGGCCCACCCAAGTCCTTTTAGGGCTTGGGAGGCTCGCTAGGGCCTCACGGGCATATGGCGACTCACCCAACGACCGCCATACCCTCAAGGCAGCCCCCCAGAGGGCCTTCGGCCCGCTGGCAGGCCTCGAATTAGGGGGCTATCGCCCTACCACTTCTTCCCGAGGGCCGTTGTGTTCTATATCAACGTCGTAGTAGTCCTGGTTGATCAGATCTGACGTTGGTGGTTATTCTTCCTCAAAGACGTCAATTTTTTCCATGACCGTATCCAAAGGCGGTGCCTTTTGTACCGCATCTGTGCCATTGACTTCATCTTTCTTCAGATCTGACTTCATAGCATCTTCCTAGCATCGAGGGTGGCGATAGATCTTCAAGAGTTCCAAACATGGCTTCTCATCTATCCGCCATAGCCTTCCAAGCATACACATTTTTTACTGCTGCTGCCATTGATTTCAGAATCGAACGCTGTGAATACTAATTTGTTAGGAACTTCTAGGATTTTGAGTGATAAAGATCAGTTTTTTATAGATGAAAAGAGACATACAAGGATATATTGTCTTAATTCGAAAGGAGGACAGCTCTCCTCACTTTCGGTTCGAGATTAAAGGCCAATTCTATTAAGATCTAGCTTAGCCTACTCATAATCTCTTCTTCTCTCAAATTCTTCTCTCAAATTTCATATAAAAGAAATAGTCGTAGCCCCCCTATATATAATAGACTGATTTGACTAAAACTGCAAAAATACCACTGCCGCCTAAAATTACAAGTTTGCCACCCGCACCCTCATTCTCATCATTACTCCGTCCCCAAAGAACCACCTTATCCTCAAGGTGACGCATAAAGTCCGTGGGCCACACTACTCCAAGTAAGGGGTGCTCCTCTCCCTCATGTGTCAAAGCTCGAAGTATCTCCACAGCCATCTCGTTGCTTTCTAAAGGACCGTCGCCTTCCTGTGGGTCTTCTATAGCTCGGTCGAAGCCTTTTGTGTCTCCCCCGTTGTCGTACGGCCACCCAAAGTCTTTACCATCCTCCATGAAGCCCAGTTGGAAGCCACCGTGATCATTGATCCCGCCTGAAGGTCCGCCGTGCCAACGTGCTGTTGCCGAGGTCTAGGAAGGCCTCCATCTTTAACCCGGGGCCTGTGGTTCCATTGGAAGGCCGTCTAGGGGCCACGACCCCCTCTACGGCCCGCTCGGGGCTTGCCAGGGCCTGGGTGGACCGCCCAGGGCCTCGCGGTCCTCAAGGCGGTCTACCCAAAGGCCACCGGACCTGGGAGGCCTTCCCAGTGCTCATGCACCCTAGAGCGGGGACCCAAGCAGGCCAGGGTGCCACTCACTCACCCAGGACGGCCCGCCTGGGTGCCTTCAGCCCCCGGTGGGCCGTCAATAGGCCGTGGTGCCCTTGGATACATATTAGGGGCCGTCGCCCCCTGCCACTTCTTTCCGAGGGCCGTGGTATCCTAGATCAACGTCATAGTAGTCCTTGTTGATTAAATCTGATGTTGGCAGCTCTTTCTCAAAGACGTCAACTTTTCCATTGCTCTTATCCAAAGGCGCCGCCTTTTACACCGGATCTGCATCGTTGATTCCATCTTTTTTCCAGATCTGGCTTCGTAGCCTCCTCGCGCCGAGGACCACGATAAATTTCCAAGAGTTGATCCAATATGGCTTTCCATCTATCTGTCGTAGCGTCCTAAGCATACATATTTTTTTGCCTCCGACGTCATTGCTTCCAGAATCGAACGCTCTGATACCAATTTAATAGGAACTTCTAGGGTTTTGGAGGATAAAAAATCAAATTTTAATAGATGAAAAGAGAAATATAAGGATAGGTGGCCACAATTCTAGAGGAGACCGCTCTCCTAGTTTTTTGATTCGATATGAAGCCTAACTCCCCCAATATCTACTTTAGTCTACTCTTAATCTCTTTTCTTCTTCCAAATTCAATATGAGACCAAAAGCCCTAACCACTTTCCATATATATAATGGACTGATTTGACCAAAATTACATAAATACCACTTACACCTAAAATTACAAGTTTGCCACCCGCACCCTCATTCTCATCACTACCTTAATACCTAGAAAGTTTTGAACAAACACATGGTCATTTGTTTAAAATTTCTGCTAAATAAAATTCTGATAAAAAATCAAATTTTAATAGATGAAAAGAGAAATATAAGGATACATGGCCTCAGTTCGAGAGGAGACTGCTTTCCTAGTTTGTTAATTCAATATAAAGCCTAACTCACCCAAGATCTACTCTAGTCTACTCTTAATCTCTTTTCTTCTTCCAAATTCAACATGAGACCAAAAGCCCTAACCCCTTTCCATATATATAATGGACTGATTTGACCAAAATTACATAAATACCACTTACGCCTAAAATTACAAGTTTGCCACTCGCACCCTCATTCTCATCACTACCCTAATACCTAGAAAGTTTTGAACAAACACATGGTCATTTGTTTAAAATTTCAGCTAAATAAAAATCATTTAGGCATTGGACACCAGTAATGTTATCGTCAGTAATGATTATGTCATCTATATATACTACTTAAAAAAGCCTACTATGATGATGATAAAAGATAAAGTGGTCACTATAAAAACATTGGACTCCAACATCCTTCACCACATCAGTAAACCTTTCCAATTGCACTCTAGGAGACTGTTTCAACCAAGCATTAAGATTTCAGCTGAAACCATCGAGTTTCGGCTGGTTCGTATCGGTTTCGACTAATTCGTACCGGTTTCGGCCGGGTCCGGTATGAAGTCTAAACAAAAACTCAGTTTCGGATGAAACCCTAAATTCGAGTTATCCCGCCACCAAGATTTGACCCCGATCCCACTTGATGAAAGAAGAAAGGAAAGATAGAAAAAAGATAGAGAAAAAGATAGGAAAAAAGAGAAAAAAGAAATAGAAAAAGAATATGAAGAAGAAGAATCTTGCCTCGATCGATTCTGCCGCATCTAAAAATTATACTGACAAATCGTCGACTCCAAAAATCCTGTCGACGAACCGCCGCCTCCATTGATCTCTTCAAGTTAACCGTCGCCTCCTTCGTTCTATTCCCGCAAGCACTATCGTAAAAGCAAACCGCCGTCTTGAACTAAATCTTAAACGAACTGAAAGAGGGCCGCTAGTTAACTGACAATTGCAAAACAGATTACATTTATTTACAAGTTTGCCATTCTCTTTCACACATTTTAATTAAGAGGAATGGCAAACTTGTAAATAAATGTAAATTGTTTAACATAAAGTGTAATTTGGCTAGCAGCTTCAACATTGCACATTTTGCTATTCACTATACACATTTTGCTAACTGTATTGCATTTATTTACAAGTTTGCCATTATCTTTTAGACGGGAAAGGAAAACTTGTAAAAAATTGTAACATGTTTGACAAAATGTGTAACATGAATATAAGTAAATCGTACTAAATTATAGACTATACTATTTTTTAATTTTTAATAGTATTACACATTAATTCTTTAGTTAGTATTTGATATTAATAATACAACTAATGTTTAGGAAAACTACCGAAACTGTCGATACGGACGAAACGAAATCAAACTCCGAAACCACTGAAATGAGTGAAACCAGACCGAAATCTAAAATTCCCATAAGACCAAAACCGAAACCGAAACCGAGACCTCTAACCTTGGTTTCAACCCATACGACGATTTATGTTATTAGCAGATTTAAGGTTGCGTGCGATGCTTCAGGCATATGGATATGTGAAGTATTGAGCCAAGAAGGGCATCTTGTCATATATTTTAGTGAGAAATTACGTGATGCTAAACTTGAATGCTTTATGTATAATAAGGAATTCTATGCTGTAGTACAAGCATTACAATATTAGAGACATTATCTCCCATGTAAGAATTTGTCTTATTCTCAGATCATGAAGCCTTAAGATACTTTAATTTTCAGAAGAAACTAAACTCTAAACATGATCGGTCGGTTGAATTTCTTTGAGAATATACATTTGTCCTTAATTATAAAGTGACGATTAAAAATAATACTGTCGATGCACTCAGAGTCGTTCTACTATTTGCTATAAGTGCCGAGGTTATTGTGTTTGAAAGGATCAAGGACTACGCATCACGTCCTAATTTTACAAGACCTATAACACCTTTCAAACTAGTCAGTCTGAGAGCGGGATCGTTATTTCATATAAGATGTTTATCTATTTAAGGTCACCAAATTGTGTATTTTACGTATGTCTGTGAGAGATTTCATTAATTAGAATATCCATGATAGTGGGTAATCAGGACATTTTGGACATGACACATCGATATAAGCCGCAGAGTCAGTTTTATTGGCCGAGCCTTAAGAGAGATGTTGCTAAACTTGTCGTGTATTATCGTGTCTGTTAACTAGCCAAGCTTCGAAAGCAAACACTAGATTCTATACACTATTACCAGTGCCTGATTGTCCCTGGTAGGATGTTCGTATAGATTTTATGTAAGGACTTTCACTCATAACCAATGAACACGATTCTGTCTATGTTGTAGTGAATTGATTCTAAAAACGGCATATTTTATCTACTGTTCCAAAACCTCTAACGTTTCTCATATTGCTAGACTCTTTTTTGTAAGATTTTTCGATTACATGGTCTATCCAAAACGATTGTTTCAGATAAGGATGTGAAATTCATGAGTTACTTTTAAAAATCCCCATGGCATATGATGTGTACTAAGCTAAAATACTCCACTTCTTACTGATAGGTCTGCACTTTTGGGACAACATGTGCGTTTTGGAAATTTTCGGATTTTAGGGATGTTTTGGGAATTTTCAGTTTTTTGGGGTTTTTTTTTGTAATTTGCTTATTTCTGAACTCTGTTTATAGGTGGGATGTGTTCATGGTTTTCTAAGGCTATTTGTGAGAGAATTATTAAAAGAGAGGCGAGATTATCACTCGGTCTTCGAGAGAGTGCGGACGTCCTCTACAATTAGCGTCTTGGGAGAGCGACCATCTCTTCAATTGTGGTCAAGTTATATTTTTATTTTTAGTTTTTCTCTAATAAAAATCTGTAACGACTTGTTTTTATCGTACACATATTTCAGTAACAAAAGGATTTCAATCGCGTGCAAAATGAGTAAATGATTTTTTTCTATTTTTTTCGTCACTCAAATCTGAAAATGGACCCCATTTTCATGATCCTTGCGCGTTAAGAACCCGTGGTATTGTTTTCGTAATTTTTGAGACACGTTTAGTTTCGGGGGCAAAATCGTAATTTCATTATTATTTTTAACTATTACGTTTTTACTAGTTACGTTTTTACAACTACTAATTAACCGAATTTACTAAGTACCAGATTAAATTACCTTAACCATCCCCGTTAGCAGCCCACCAATGAAACGTTTTTCACGTTTCGTTCGTTCGTTCCTCAAACTAATACACCCCTCAATTTAATTCATGCATCCCCCTTCACCCTATTCTTCATCAGCAAACAATACCTAACACTTGTCTCCTCTCAATAAATGGGCATCATCACATTTCTCTTCATTATTTAAATCCCCTCACTCTCCATTCTTCACTGGAAGAGCATAACCCAATACATCATCACCCAGCTCTTCTCACACTCACTCACTATCTCATATATTTCCTCATTTCCCTCTATCTCTACCCCATTCCTCCCACGTCCAACCACCAATGAACCCATGCACAGCCACCGACCTCCCTCGCTCTCCTCAAATTCGGAGCACCGTCGCCGTGAACGGCGAGCTCTCCAAGCTGCAACACCCATTCACCTCCTATCTTCCATATCCTTTGCCAAGCTCCACCACCACAAGCCCCCGACGTCCCACACTGGTCTCTTCTTCGGTGAGAACACAACCCACCACCGCCGTTCCCTCCGCCACGTCGAGAGCGACGCCCTCCTTCACCGCACGTCGAGAGCGACGCCCTCCCTCACCGCACCACCGCCTTCCTCCGGCCTCCCTCGACGATGAGAGGAGGTTTCCCCGTTGCCGTGAGCACCGGAGACTTCCCCCATCTCCGAAGCTCCACGCCGTCGTCCCTTGCGACCTCCCTTCCTCCGACACCACAGTCCCTACTGCCTGCACGGCCTCGTCGGGGCCTCGTCGAGCCTTTCTCGTCGTCGACAACTCCACGAGCTCCGACTACCGCTCTCCTCCCGAGCTCACCTTAAAGCTGTCGTGCCCTCTTCGACGTCGATGCCTTCGCCTTGAGCTTGCCTCTGCCGTCGCCCCCTCATCGAGCTTCACCTTCTCCTCCGATGTCACCCCCAACGAAGGGGCCCCGGCTCCCTACCTCCGACAAGCACAGCCTTCCCCCGTGCTCCTCGTTGCCGCGTGCCAACCCACCGCCGACGGTGGCCTGCCCCGCCGCTGATCGGCCACCGCCGCGTAGCCCCCTGCCGTGGCCCCTTCCCCTCTCGCAGCCACGCGTGCGAGCGAGAAAGAACACAACGTAAGCTGTGATAAACAAAAGAGAGAGAATCCTAGAGAGAGAAAGGGTTTTATAAAAAAATTAGAAAACAATAATATAGGACCCATACAGAAAATCTAAAAATCCCAAAACGTTCTACGCGTTGTCGCGAACGTGTAGACTCCAGTTTCGTCCCAATCCAATATTTATTTTTTCAAGTTATGATTTTTAAAAGTTTACGGTAGTTAATTCAGATTTGATAAAAACACTTATATCTTCTATACTACACAAGAACCCATACGTATAAAAAATATCTTCGTATTCTACTAGTCGAGAGTAAAATTTCAACATAACATATGAAATATTTCGACATGTACTTTTCTCTAAACTAATCATCGAACAATTACGATAGTTATTTTATAATTTAGAAAATTAGTTTTTAATTCATTTTAAATCTATAAAATTGATTTTAAGCTTTTAAAAATTATAAAAAAAATACTTAGGAGCTTTACAAAATTATTTTCTTCCTAGGTAAAATTATTTCACTTACATCTAGCTTTTCTAAAAATGATTAGTACGCGTTTTGACCCGTTTTAAGGGATAATAAAAATACGAACACGTTAAGATAAATAGTTAGAAAATAGTATAAAGTTAACCAATGATTTCTTGTGTTTGCAAGTACCTTTTCTCGTGCACGAGCACCCTTGGAAGCTCTAGATCCAGCTTCGGTTTACTACGTCAATCCTTAAACCCGTAAGTCACTCTAATTCTAACTTTAGAAATCTAAAGAAGTGTACTAGTATGAACCATAGTATATCGCATGAACATAGGATAGAGATAACTATCTTGAACATATGACATTGCGAACTAGAGACATAATTAAATAGGAAACTAATCAACTGCAGAACGAGTGTTCAATTAAACCAATAATTTTGTATTCCATGTTTATTGGACTTGTCTTTATCCTCCAATGTTTTAGCATCCGCTTTGCTTTGGCCCAGTCGATCTAAAATGAGTTTCTAACTTTCTGGTTTTCAATAAGAAAGTCAATCAGTGGGCATTGTTTAACTATCATAGTGGTAGAGATCTAAATAAACATCGAACTACTCACTGTTTGTTAATATAATCGATGGAGCGAAAGTTGATAGTCGACGTTCTTAATATTGGTTCGCCGAGCCGGCTGGAATCGATTATGCCCAAGTTTTGGATCACCCTACCCAGGGATAATGACCTATTTGGCCAACATTGACTAAGCACGTTTGTGTGGTTCAAATACTAGAGTTCCAATTATCATCAGTTTGCAAACATTGATTATAAATACCTTTAAATGTGTTACTTCAACCTTTCACCGCATGTAAACTCGTATTCACCATGTTAACTCCCTTGTCTCGTTCACCCTTGCCTACCATGCCCTGATGCTTTTCAATTGAAAACTATGCATGAACTTTGGATACACTTGTTGCACGATTGCTCACGTTTAAATAGTCACACCACCTGCTGCATGCCATCTATGACTCGGTGAATGTTTGTAGAATATCTTGTGGAATATCGTGTGAAATATCATGTGAAACATCCTGTAAGAAACTTGATACACTTGGCACATCACCGGGGTTTGGGGTAACTCATTGTAGAGAGAGTGTGGGAGCTATGACCGGAGTCACCTCTCATGTCAAGTCCAGTCCAGTTTTCAAAAGTATTCTTCCGTTCAGTTTTCAAAAGGATGTTGTATGTAGACGTGCGGGATTAGCTCCCCGTTGCGAAAGAGGTTGACTTATGGTTGCATATCATACTCTCCTATGCAAGTCACATAGTTTAGCTTCATCACTGCTAGCACCACAATAACCAATGGATTAATTATACGTCTCGTTTAATTACTTTTTATAACATGCCCATGCTTTTTCACTACTTTATTTCTATTGCTAGAATTGTTGTGACTTACCTACGGTTCCATACTTCGTGGCACCGCAGACGACACACATGTTGACGTAGATGCTCCTGAGTATGAGGAGCGAGAGTTCGATTCAGAGGCTGTAGATTTTAGAGTTCGAGACGTGATGTTTTCTATATGTACTTCTTTTCTTTCTTGTATCATTGTTGGAGCTTATTATACAGTATGGATTGTAATACATAGATTCTTGTTTGATTACTTTTTACATCTCTGTATCGTGGCTATGTTATTTTCACTGGTTAACTGCAGACCTGCAAGTATATCAAATAAATAATGGCCCCTGAGAGCGGGTCGTTACAAAATCAGATCTTTGTTTGGTTCCTATCAATTTGGTATCAGAGCATCAAGATCCATGCCGGCAGCGACGAGATCCAAGGAAAAGATCAACTCTTTGGAGGAAAGGTTCGATGACGAAATCAATGAATTGAAGAAGGTCGTGGAGGAACTTAGGGTTTCGACAGACAAGGATAGGACGACGACGGAGCAAAGATTTGATAGCGTGGAGTGAATCCTAGCGCATATCTTACAACAAATCTTGGGGTTCGTGATGGCTAATCAAACTAAGGAAGGGGGAAACCCTAATTTTGGGTGAACGACGACTGCTTTGGAAAAGGAAAATGGAAAGATGCATGATTACGAAGAAGTGATGCCGACACCGACAACTACTTCGAGGAGGGATATGAAAAGCACATGATGGAGGAAATCAATCCCACACACCAAAGGAAAGCAAAACAGTTACTGAAGATGGATCTGGCAGTAAAACGTCCCCTTTTGGGGGGCCCACATGGGCTGCTGCCTCCTCCAGCAGGGGTGCTAGCCCCTCCAGCGAGGGCACCAGCCCATCCAGATTCCTTCACAGGGCTGTCGCTCCTCCAGCAGTGGCGCTAGCCCCTGGCCCCAAAACAACAAGCGACAGAGCCTTTGCAGCAGTGTGGGAAGTACGTCGGGAATTCAGGAAGACGACGAGGGCCCCGAGGCCCACCGACGATGCGCTACGATGACGACGACCCTTTAGAATACTTGTGGGAGCCTATCGACGACAATGACGAGTTTCGAGAGCCCTACGACCCTCGATATGCTGTACAGAGATGACGACGCCCACCCCCCGACTTATATGGAGTACTTAAGAGACGACGGTTGAGAGGGACATGGAATAGGAATGATCAGGGTTTCTATGATGGCATAGATGACTGAGTTGATTATGTGGACAAAGATGTGGGGCAACAGAGGGGCTTGGAAGGGCACAGAGCCCGCTGTAGATATACATACCTGCCCCACCGTCCTAGACACTACGAGGGGTGAGTGGAGCAGAGTGGATGTCAGTGTCCGAAAGTTGAAGATGCCCATCTTCGAGGGCGATGACCCATATGGCTGGATATACAGGGCGGATAGATTTTTTACAGTGCCCCGTATGATTGATGAACAGAAATTGGAGGAGGCGACGACATGTTTGGAAGGGAAGGTACACTCTTGGTTCCAGTGGAGAGAGCAACGACGTCCTTTCCGCTTTTGGGTGGAGATTAAGGACGGACTGGTAGAGAGCTTCCGCAAGGTGCATGAAGGAAATTTGCAGGAGCAGTTGCTATCTCTCAGGCAGAACGGCTCGGTGAAGGAGTACAAAGAGCGGTTCGAGGCATTGTCAGGGTGAGTTCGAGGGATCTCTGATGAGACACTGGAGAGCGGCTTCATGAAGGGGCTGAAGGTCAACATTTGCACAGAGCTTCGTCTACAGATGCCCTAGGATCTGATGGACGCCATGGAGTTAGCCTAGATGGTGAAGGATTGGCTGATGGAGGAAAAGAAATCTAGAGGGACTAGAGACGTCTCCTCTTTCCATAGCCAGCCCGTGATATGAGGACAACAGAAGACAATGATAGGGGCAGAACCGTCTAGTCAGGCGAAGAGTAGGGGTCACCACAAGGAGGACAATTTAGGAAAATGACGGATGCAGAGATGCAGAAGAGGATGCAGAAGAGGTTGTGCTTTCGATGCGATGAGAGTTTCACCCCAGGGCATCATTGTGGAGTGCACAAGCTTCAGCCGCCGATAGCGAGGGAAGACGAGGAAGATATGTGGGAGGAAGAAAAGTAAGGAGAGATGGACATCTCCACTTGGAGTAGGACCGCCGTGGACTTCATGCACCACCTTGAGTATACTGTGGTTTTCGGGGACGAAGTAATGATAAATATGCACTTTTGCGACAGTAGGGACGTTTTGGGACAATATGTGCGTTTTGAAAAATTTCGGATTTTAAGGGGCGTTTTGGAAATTTTCAGTCTTTTTTGCGTTTTTCTGTAGTTATTCTTATTTCTGACTCTATTTATAGGTGGGAGGGGTTGAGGGTTTCTGAAGCTATTTGTGAGAGAATTATTAAAAGAAAGGTGAGATTATCTCTCGTTCTTTGGGAGAGTGCAGACGTTCTCTACAATTGGCATCTTGAAAGAGTGACCATGTATTCAATTGTGGTCAAGTTATTTTTTTCCAGTATTTATCTAATAAAAATCAGATCTTTGTTTGGTTCCTATCACTTTCAATCCTCAAATCAATATTTAAATTGAGTTAGTGAACCAGAGTTTAAAGAACCTCCTTTTATGTTTAGTTGGTGAAATCTTAACAATTTGGATCTGACGGTATCAACCGTCTAGTATGCATATAATAGTTCAGAGTTCATTTAAAGTCATTCATGTGTATAAATCTAGGAAGCATATAGACCTCATTCGCATATCGAATCAGCATATGATGTCAAAGTCTATTGATTCATTTGAACAACACGTTATGATTAGTATAAATAGATTAGCTAGAGGGTTCATTCTAGTATGAATGATAAAGCTATTGCATACACACGTCTTTAAAAAAAATAATATAGGTTACTATATAATGATACAAACAAAACCTGGATTGTTTTTCTGGAACCTTAAAGAAACTGCAAGCTTGTTGTGCTGGCTAATTCAAAATTTTAAGAAAAATTGGTTCTAATACATATGTTGTAGACATCTCTTCAGAATATTGTATAAGCTTAACTTTGAAGATTTAGTGGCTTATAAGGGTCTAGCAGCACCATCCATGGATCCTTTCTTTGAGCCTCCATATGATGAGATGAGTGCTATTGTATTACTACCTCCAGTAAAATTTCCACATCTATCCGCATAAAAGGAGTAGAATCACATCTTAGATGAACATGTAATATCAATCAAACAAGGTGGCTATCATCGCTGCCTGATTAGTTGAAAAGACATCAGATTCAGACAGTATTTGAATTTTTAGAGCTGGGCTACAAAGGATAGATCTAGACTTGCTTGATCATTATGACAACAACAAGGTCCTACACTTGTTGGGGCCGAGTTCTTCCCATCCGAAAAGAACGTAGGCGGAGACATGAGATTTTAACTTAGTTCACTATGGCTGGGTTCGAGACTAAGTGGAGCCACTTATTAGGCATTATTTTTATTTAGTTAATTTTCTTTTTATTAGTATGTAATAACAGTTTAGTCTCACATTGGCTGGGAGGAGTTGCACCCAATTATAAGCATATAAATAGGCTCCAAACTGATTTTATTAAAAATAAAAAGCTTTGAGTGATTAAACCCAAAACCTAAGAAAGGTCTATTTTGACGATGAGTCATGTTCTTGGTGAGAAGCCTTGAAATTCTAGTTTTCATTTTGTTCTTCCATAAAATCTTCCCAAAATTTCTTCGGTTCTACATCAGATCAGCTGAGGTCAGTTTGGGCAAGATAAGGTGACATCGGTTGTGGTCGTGACAACGATGTAGTGACAACGATGGAGACTGGTGTTGTTCGTGGGGGCAGTGCTAGTGATGGTTGTCCGGGTGAGGATTTGGAGGACGGGCAGTGCTAGTGATGGTTGTCCGGGTCAGGATTTGGAGAAGGACGAGAGAGAGAGAGAGAGAGAGAGAGAGAGAGAGAGAGAGAGAGAGAGAGAGAGAGAGAGAGAGAGAGAGAGAGAGAGAGAGAGAGAGAGAGGATGAACATGAAAATTTCTTATTATTTTATTGTGTGTAGAAACTAGAAACATGATTAGGTTGCTCTTAAACCATGTTAGACTTCAACACGAATCGAAAAAAAATAGGTAGAGAGATCCCCTCTTACATCTGTTTTATACACACATACTTACAGGTCAAGTATGTTTATACCTAAAACTCATTATTCATTTACAACCCAAATACTCCACAAAAGAACTAATGTTAAGTTTTAGATTGGATTGTGGTTCTGATACCTTGAAACCATGAAAGTTTAGTGAGAATGGAAAATTTGGGAGAATAAAGAGGTTTGTTAATTCCTCATCACATAACCAAACTACACTTTGTACAAAACCCCATTATAATATGCATTCTAATTCTAATAGTAATAAAATGTTATTCATGTAACGTTAGCTTCGAATGTTTTGTTTGGAGTTTCGGTTTCGGTTTCGATGCGTAAAAATATATGGTCTAAGTCTCCATAACCACTAGACATGTTGACATCTCAAGTTGTGTGCATACGTAATGCTTAAAGATATGGTATAAACGTGTACACTAAATGGGTGTAAATCAAGAGAACTCATCTTGCAGTACACATCTAGTTAATCCAAATATTAATCCAAACTAATAAGAAAGTAGCCAACTTCCATTAAATTGATACCACAATCAAAGCTACTAAGAAAATTAAAATTCATGGATCTCGGTTAGCATTAGGAATTGGAGGGAGACGATATTATTAATGACTGAGGACATTAAGTTTCCCTTCTTTCTCCCTTTATTTTTGAATATTTTGTAGGTTTGGGCATGTTTCATTTGAAACTAATTAAAATTGTCTGAAACTTACCGATGCCAACTACATTTCGTTCAAAATTTAGCAAAAGTGGAACTACATGTTAACTTGACAGTTCGGCACCAGTAGGATGAAACTGGGACGAAACAGATGAAAACTTATTCCTTGGTTGCAAGTGATGGAATTGGTTTTGTACTTTTTACTATATTTAATCTTGTTCTTTATTTCCTGTTTCAGATTACTTTCAAAATATGAGCGCATAAAGGTTATAATTGTTTGGATTGCCATAGTTCTCCCTGAATTTTGTCATTATGTGAGTTAGTTTGGGGATCTGGTCCTGTCTATGGCTGAAGGCAGCCATAACGCAAAAGTGTTGAGTTTACAGCGCATCAGTAATTCTTTTGTGCACATGTATGGGGCGGGGCGGGGGAGGACTATGTTGTTTGAGCTTCTGTGTAGGTTGTCACTATTTGGTTACCCCCATGATGAGGTGAAATCTATCTATTTAAAGCACTGTTGTGCAAATTGGATTTGGTCGGGAAGTTGAACCAGATTAGAGCAAAGCCAATGTTACCATGACACCATTTTTGCAACATTGTGCCGTATTAGACACCCGGACACTTCATGACACTAGTATACCTATGTCCTGTGACTTGGAGACAACTCAATGAACCACACATGGAAAATATTTTAATTGAATTAATAAATTAAAGAAAAGGATTCAAAAGATTATCTGACAAGAATTGACAAGAAAAACAAGCGATGAATATTAACTAGAAAATATTGATTAGTTTTATGTTTATTTTATTCCAACATTCATTCAAACCCATGATGTGCTCTAAATATGTCAATGTTATGCCTATTACTTCTCTAAATATGGAAGATGATATATAATTATGTTATTATTACGTCCGTTTTCATGTATTATAATATACGAGACTTTGTGTGTTGGACTGTTTAGGACGCTCGGATACTAGACACCTTTGTCTCGTTTCCAGGTAACACCGAACTGGTTACATTTTTGGTTTATTTCTCTGTAGTATCGGAAGAAGCTTAAAAACTAGATGAAATGGCTGGTTCACTCTTGAATAGGATGAACTCTTAGAGTCGGGGTCATGTGAACAGATGGTTTAGTAAATATATGACCTGTTATTTAGAAAAATTGCTAGAAAGAGGAATCAAAGCTATGATACTTAATAAAGAAATTAAACATCCCAACCAATATTATCTCTTAGCACTTACATTAAAACTAATTAATACATATTTATTATCTACATCAAGTCGATATAATTATATGTTTATCATCCATTTGTTTATAATACCCAGTTCAACCAAAATAGGTCACGGTTGAACCCTATATGATCGGATTGCCCACCTTTTTGTTTGGTGTCTAGTTTTGTTATGACAACATTGATTTGAAGGACAAGTTATATGTACATTAACAGGTTCACTTGTCTCTTGTTCATTCTGGTTGCGTGTGCGCTTAGATTCTTCCTGTTGCTATATACTCTCTGTTTACCTAAAATATGACACCAGTGATACTTATCTGCTCTGTGTTCTCCTGCCAACAATATAATATAGACTGTTTGCTTATCCATGGGATGAACACATATGGCAACCTTATGATTCCCGTTTGAGAGAGAATGAATGTATGACATCAAGAGATTGCAATTTGATTGCTCTACAGTTTATCAAGATTGAGAGTATCATGTAGGAACTTGCCCATGATATGCTTTAGTGTTTGCTGTGCGGTCTCATGTTGCAGCATAGAATACTGTGTGTAGAGTGCTTGCTTAGCCATCAGATGAACACTTATTGTCAAGCTCGATATTCCTGTTCAGTGAGAATTGTTGTGCGCGGACGCGGAAGACTAGGACTGTCGGACGATCAAGATCAGGGCGAGCAACAAACAATCAGATGCAGCGCTGTGAAATATATCCACTTTAGGCCGTCGGCCGGCTAAGACAACACCAATGAGCATTATTACGAACGGAAAGAACGAATACAAATATCCTCTCTTCACAACGAAGAAGAAGCACATAATGATCTCTCCAAAAGCTTTCAACTATCTCTCAAAGTTGGCTCTCGTAATTTGCGGCTCTAGGTTCTTTCAATGTGTTCCACATATAAAACTCTCGTTGAAGACACCCTATATATAGCCCTAGGGTACAATATGTGTCATCATCGAAGAGAGATTCTCAAGAGATACGAATCTAGTCTTTAATGGAATTCCTATCCCATAGCAACTCTACTACGAATAGGATGACACTCCTATGGTGGGCCCCCTCCGTACTGCTGAGCTTTCCTCCGAAGTGCCGGGCAGACGAAGTGCCGAGCCGAGCTATCCGAGCTATCCAAAGCTCGGACTGTAGAGTTGCTGATCTATGAGCTATCGATCCTTCGAACCGAGAATTCAATGTATTGTCGAAGTCCACTTGCTCGGCATCCTCGTATCTGACTTGTGCAGAGTCAGATAGGTTGGATCCGAGCACATCCGAGTTAGCTCTGCACAAGATACCTCAGCTGCTGAACCAGTACTTTTTCAGTGCTTCAATCAAACCAACTTTCACAAATCTCCACCTTGGCGAGATTTAGGCCTCCGTCACACTGTCGACCATCCATGTATCACCATGGTAGAGTCACATCTGGTGTTCTCACAATTTTTGCTCAGAAGAGCCCAATGGCCCTCCGGGCTCAACTGGTTCAACTGAGCCTCAAATGCCTCTAACTAGGGCTGCCTTGACATCATCTCGGAACAACATTGAGTAAGTCCAAGCAGTGCTTAAACTTGGCTCCTGATACAACCTTAGTCAACATGTCCGTAGGGTTATCGTCCGTTTCGATCTTTAACAAATTGATGTCATCGTCTTCTTCTCACACATAGTCTTTGACAAAGTGGTACCTCACATCGATATGTTTGGTGTGAGCATGGAAGACCTGATTCTTAGCCAATTGCACCGCACTCTGATTATCACAATGAAGATCATATTTCTTCTGGCCACTGTAGACTGAAGTATACTCTGCCAACAGATTGGAGCTCCTGATAGGGGGAAGCCGTAGCCTGTCATGGATCTCCTTCCATCCAAGTCGCCTGCAAAGTCAGAATCAACATAGCCAATAGCTTGCGAACCATCATCTCCTCGGCTATATGTCAATTTGACGTCAACCGTGCCATTGATGTATCTAAGTATCCATTGAACAACTCGCCAGTGTACTTTTTCCGGATTGTGCATGTATCTACTCATCATGCTGACTGCATGTGATAGGCCGGGTTGGGTACATACCATAGCATACATCAAGGCTCCTACCGTCTTGGCACATGGTACGCTCTCAATGAGCTTCTTCTCTTCGTTCTTCGGACAATGCTCAGTACAGAGTTTGAAGTGAGGTGTTAGCGGAGTAACTATGGGCTTACTTTCACAACCAAATTTCTATATCACAGACTTCAAATAGCGACTTTATGAAAGATGAACTTTACCTCCACTTCGATCTATTGTAATCTCCATCTCAAGAACCCTCCGTGCTTTGCCTAGATCCTTCATTTCAAATGCACAACTTAGCTCAGACTTCAACCTCTGTATCTCCGCTTTATTTGATGTAGCGTTGAGCATGTCATCAACATAAAGTAAGAGATAGATGAAGGACCCATCATTCAATCACCAAAAGAACACACAATGATCATAAGGGCTCCGAACATACCCCTGATCATTCGTCATAAAGCCTTCGAAATGCTTGTACCATTATCTAGGTGACTGTTTCAGCTCATAGAGCGACTTCTTCAGCCTACATGCAAGCCCATTACCGCTCTCATAGCCATCAGGTGAGCCATATAGATCACCTCATCAAGCTCTCCATGCAAGAACGCCGTCGTGACATCTAGTTGCACCAGCTCAAGGTCGAGCTGAGCCACTAATGCCAACAGGATCCTAATCGAGTAATATTTCTCCACCAGAGAAAAGACCTCATTGTAGTTGATGCCATCCATCTGTGCATAGCCATTCCCTACGAGGCGAGCTTTGTAGCGAACTTCTCCAGCTTTGGCTATGTCTTTCTTAGTGTAGACCCACTTACACCATATTGCTTTCTTGCCTTCTGGAAGCTCTACATTATCCCATGTCTCATTCTTCATCAGCGATTCCTTTCTTTGTCCATCGCTTTTCTCCACTTCTCCGGGTCTTCAAAATTCTCCACCTCTTTGAAAGAAGTGGGTATATCAATACTTACAGTGGAAAAGCGAACGAGACCATCTCGATGTATCGTGCAGGTCTTCTTATCTTACGCCTCGGTCTAGACACTGTAATGGAATCCTTCGGCTGTGTAGTCTGTGGAGCCTAGCTATCTCCACCAACTGAGCTTAAACCAACCACATCACCAGCATTTGTCTGAAGTACGTCTTCTGCAGACTCTGGTTTAGGTCGGCCTAAGTCATATCCGAGCTATCTGAAACCTTATACACTACCAAGTAGACCTGCTTCGTCTGTGTCTGTTCGGTCTCCACCATCGGTTCATGCTCCTTCAGTAACGTTGACTCATCAAACATTATGTCTCTACTCACGATCACTTTCCTCTGTGTCGGACACCACAGACTGTATCCATTGACACCATTGCTAAAGCCCAAGATGGCGTTGATGGCGTTCTTGGCTCTAGCATCGAACTTGTCCTCTTCACCGCATAGTAGCTTAGACAGCCCCATATCGGCAGACTCATAGTCAGAAACGGGCTTTTCCAACCAGATCTCTAAAGGAGATCTTCCTTCTAATGCGACAGATGGTAGCCGATTGACCAAGTAGGTCGTATACGCTTGGGCTTCCACCCAGAACTCCTTTGGTAGGTCGGTAGTAGACAACATGCTTCAGACTTTCTCCATCAACGTCCGATTCATCCTTTTAGCTACTCCATTCTGCTGTGGCATACCACCAACGGTGAAGTGTCTCTGAATCCCTTCCGATCTACAGAACTTTTGTAAGAGGTCCGACCTATACTATTCACTATTGTCATTTCGAAGCTGCCTTACTTTCCGATCTATCTGAGTCAACCAGCTTATTCCACTCTATGAAAATGTTTAGAACTTGGTCCATTGACTTCAGAGGAAACATCCAAACCATGCGTGAGAAATCATCAATGAACGATACAAAGTAGTGTTTACCTCCCAATGAGACCGACCTACTTGGTTCTTATACGTCGTATGTACGTAGTCAAGCGTTCACTTCGTATTATGGATGGCCGTCCCAAAAGAAGCACATTTCTATTTGTCGAAGACATAATGCTCTCATAACTCGATCTTCCTGGTCTTGCCTCCTTTTAGACGATCTCCTTCGATCAGCTTTTGCAAAGCTGTCTTGGCCACATGACCTAGACGCATGTGCCAAAGAAGCAAGTCGTCTTGGTCGACCTCATGGGTCAGAGCTGCTGTGCCAGTCACGAAACCATCCAAGTAGTAGAAGTTGCTTTTCTGCTTCCCATTCGTCACCATTATAGCTCCTCGGGTCACCTTTAGAGCACCATTCTCCATCGTCACTCGACAACCCTTGGCTTCGAGTGCGCCAAGCAATATGAGATTACGCTTTAGGTTGAGAACATGTCGTACCTCATCGATGTCTCGTGTAATACCGTCACCCATTTTCAGCGACCTGTTCCCATGCCTGTAGTGCTACAAGCTCGGTCATCACCCAATCGGACCGTACTCTTACCACCTTCTTGAAAAGTTGTAAAATACTCTCTATGCGGCATCATATGGAATGTGCAGCCCGAGTCGAGCACCCAACCATCTGACGTCACGCCCTTCGAAGCACCGACCAATACACATTCCTCGACCTTAACATCCTTTGTGACGTTGGCTGATGCGTCATGTTTCTTCGCCATCGGACAATTTCTGACACCATGTACTCTTTCTCTGCAGAAAGCACATTGGTTCTTCGTCAAGTCCTCGCGAAGAGGGCCTCTACTCTTGTCCCTGGACTTGGATCAGAAATACCACTTCCGAGCTCCATCCTTCTCATTACTACGAACTCTTGCCACAGTAAGAGCGTCGTTAGCTCGGCCTCTCGTGTCCTCATCATTCTTCCTGACATCCTTGCTCGTGAGAGCATTGTACACTTCTTCAAATGTGATCGAGTCATTACCATAAGTAAGAACCGACATCAAGTACTTGTACTTAATGTGTATAAAGTTGAGAAGAATCATAGCTTTATCTTCATCGTCAACCTTAACACCGACGTTCTTCAGATCCGTCAGAAGCTTGTTGTAGTAGTCGAGACGCTTCTCGATAGAAACACCCTCCTCAAGCTTCAGAACGAAAAGCTTCTTCAAATACAGTCGGTTTTAGATGTTCTTCTTCATGTACTTGTCGCCGAGCTCCTTCCAAAACATCTTCACATTTGTCTCCTCCATGAATGTGTATTTCTTCTCCTTCATCAAATACAATCGGATCGTTCCACATGCAATCCGATTCAGAATTTTCCACTCTAAATCAGACATGCTCGTCGGCTTCTCATCCAATGCGTTATCTTGATTAAGTTGGTTCAAGATATCCAAGACTTCGCATCTACACATACCGAAGTTGATCTTTTCATCAAACTTTTCAATTTCGAACTTTATGTTGGACATGATAGTCCGAGCCGTTGGAGCATGTCTGCCGGAAGTCGACGCCTTTGAGGAACATTCATCGCCACCGTTACGCATATTCACCTCCCACGTTGATCTCCGAAACTGCTGAGCTCTGATACCAGTTTGTTGTGCGTAGATGCAGAAGACTAGGACAGTCAGACGAACGAGACGAGGAAGAGCAACAAATAATCAGATGGAGCGCTATGAAAGATGTCAACTTTAGGCCGTCGACCAGTCAATGGAACACCAATGAGCTTTATTACGAAAGGAAAGAACGAATACAAATCTTCTCTCTTCACAATGAAGAAGAAACACACAATGATCTCTACAAAAGCTCTCAACTATCTCTCAAAGTTGGTTCTCACAAATGGCGGCTCTAGGTTCTCTTATGTGTTCCACATATAAAACCCTATTCTAAAGCACCATACGTATAACAATATTGTACACTGTCATTATCGAAGAGGGATTCCCAAGAGAAAAGAATCACATCTTTAACGGAATTCCTATCCAATGGCAACTCTACTACGAATAGGATGGCACATCCTATGGTGGGCCCCTCTATACTGCCGAGCTTCCCTACGAAGACCGAGCAGAAGAATTGCTGAACCCATGTTTCAAGCTATCCGAAGTTCGGACTATAGAGCTGTCGATCCATGAGCCACCGATCTTCCGAACCGAGAATCCAATGCACCGTCGAAGTCCACTTGCTCATCATCCTCGTATCTGGTTTGTGCAAAGTCAGATAGGTCGGATCTGAGCACAACCGAGCTAGCTCTGCACAAGATAGCTCGGCTGTCGAACCAATACTCCTTCACCCGAGCCAACTTTCACAAGAATAACTGTAGATGACAAGAGAAATATGATTTGTGTGCAATTTGATCACTTCATTTTATCTTTATTGAGAGTATCATGTTCTACTTTGATTACCTGTAATGCATTGGCCTTATCATGCATCAGCGTAGGGGAGTCGTCAGCTATTATGTGAGCGTCATGCGTTAGCTGTCAGCTATTATGCGAGTGTCATGCGATTGCATAATGGGTCGCTCCGGATCACCTATAAATACATTGGCCTTAGCATGCACCAAATTAGGCAAAGCTATTATATGAGTCTTCAATTTTATGACGGTTGATTCCCTTTTTAATATCAAAATGCTAGGTAGCTGACCGTTGCACTTAATTGAAGCATGTGAACGTAAGTTTGAGTAGTAGCATTGTGGATATGGAGGCAATATTGGTACAAATTATCTAAATAGGATTTGAGGATGTTGGGGAAAATTCTGGTACCGGTTTAGATGGATTTAATGTGGTGGTTTATGTACCTTCACTAATGGTTATGTGTAACTTGGGAAATTCTGTTGAAATGTTCTGGTATGTCAAAATTGTATACTGGAAGCCAAACATAATCTGATTTGATAACTGCTCGGGAATAAAGGATAAAAGAAAAGAAAGGAAACGAAACAGAGCCATTTTGTTTTCCTCAAATATCACTTTATAAAAACACTAACAGTGCACAGAGCAAAACATCCCCCTCCCCCCTCCCCCGAAGAGGATGCGGTGAAAGCACACAATCGAAAAGGAGCGAGCCCCCCTCCCACCCCCATCCCGAAGAGGATGCGGTGAAAGCACACAATCGAAAAGGAGCGAGCCCCCCTAAAGCACACAATCGAAAAGGAGCGAGCCCCCCTCCCACCCCCACCCCGAAGAGGATGCGGTGAAAGCACACAATCGAAAAGGAGCGAGCCCCCCTCCCACCCCACCCCCACCCCGAAGAGGATGCGGTGAAAGCACACAATCGAAAAGGAGTGAGCCCCCCTCCTACCCCCACGTGTTGAGTATTGGACTCCCCGGATTTGGTTTTGGATGATGAACAAACATAAATATCGTGAACTAACTCTTTGTGAGCGCAGTTATGGAGATCGTCGCCAAAATTCCACGTATATCAAAAGCGACGTCTCAAGACTTCTCAAAGTGCGTGAACGTGTGCTTGAAGCTTCGTTGAAGCTCAAGGACCTTTATTGAAGTCATGAAGATTCGATTGAAGCTTTCGAAGACGGTTCGTCAAGTTTTATTTATAGTCTTCTAGCTTCTTTCGTAGAATGTTAAGTCTTGAGTAGGTCTTACGTTTTAAATCTTCATAATGCTCATATCTTAGAGCTAGGATCTTAGTAGAAGTCCATACGATCTTTCCCGAAGCTTCGCGCTTCGATTCGCGACTTCTTGTGCATGTTAGTTGGTTCAAGAAGAACCAACCGACTAGATGGCAATCTAGTCGGTCGGTAAAGCTTCTTGAACCGACTAGAATGCCTTCTCATTTTTAGCTCACTTACTGTTTACAGTTAGTCGGTCAAAGTTGACTCACCGACCGACTAGTTGTGAAACTAGTCGGTCAGTAATCCTTCTTAGACCGACTAGTTGAGCTTCTACTGTATAGCCCAACTTACTGTTTACAGTTAGTCGGTCAAAGCACAACAACCGACCGACTAGTTGAGAAACTAGTCGGTCAGAAGTTGTTCTTAAACCGACTAGCTGTATTTGAACTCAGACTATTTGTTTTATCTCTTAGTCGGTCTCAGTTGACTCACCGACTGACTAGTTGTGAAACTAGTCGGTTGGCAAGTTTTCTTGGACCGACTAGTTCTCTTCAGTCTGAACTTCTTCATTTGGCTGTTCACCTCTTAGTCGGTTCCTGTTGATTGACCGACCGACTAGTTGATGAACTAGTCGGTCAGTCATCCTTCTTTGACCGACTAGTCTGCTTCAGAATAGAGCCGTTGGAGCATTAATTGTCACGATTTTTGCTCTCTCTTTCCTCTATCCTATATATACTTGGAGTGCTGCATTCATTGCACTCAAGGCTGATATTAATTGAAGTTTAGAGATCAAAAGAGAAGCATTAAATCTTCATTCAAAGCTCTTTCATTCCATTCAAGAATCTCTCCTTCACTCTTATTTCAAAAGAGAGATCCATTGATTGTGAGCCTTCCAAGACAAGTGCTTGATTCTAGGTCACCAACATCCACCTAGGACTCCATTGCTGGTCATCTACTTGGAGCTAGGGTTTGGTGCCTCTTCATCTTCCCCAAAATCCTCTTTGCCCTAAATCGTAAGTTTTACTCAAGGCATAGGTTTTTGTGGTAAGCATTTCTTATTTCAATTCACTTTGAATATTGCAAGTTTTACTCTCGGTTGTGAGAGTTTGTTTGTGATCCCGGTTTGTGGGAGTCACATTTACATTTGTGTATGATTTGATCTTGTAGAGGTTTCTACAAGTATTTCATAGTGCAAATTTGAGTTAGAGGTTTCTAACTCAAGTATCCGGAGGGGATCCGGGTGTTTGGGACGTAGGATCACCGGGAACAAGTCAGGGAGACTTGGGTGGATCCGAACCCGTTAAATCGGTTGTTTGCGATTGCTTTTATTTGTTGTCTATATTTACATTTCCGCATTTCCGCATTTGTTGGTTGAGTTTATAAGATAATTAGGAATTATCTTCTTAATTATTTTAAAGTACTATTCACACCCCTCTTGTACATGTGCTGTAGCTTCGTAGGGCATTACATTGGGTATCAGAGCCAAGTACCTAGCTATGTCTTCCAACGACAACAAAGCCGTACGTCCACTTTCAGACTACAAGACCTTCAGGAACCGTGAAGGAGCGTCTTCGGTGATGGAAGGACACTCCTCGACGAGGCCTCCCTTCTTCAACGGTACCAACTACGGGTACTGGAAATGCCGGATGGAAACTTTCCTCCGGAGCGCTTCACTATGGAGGGCCACGATGAAGGAGTATGTCGAGCCCGCCGAAGAAGATTTCGAGAAGTGGACTACCGCGGAGGTCGCCGCGGAGGTAAGCAATGCCAAGGCAATGAACGCCTTGCAATGCGCTTTGGAGCCCGAGGACTTCATAAGATATGCACATGTAAGAGTGCATATCAAATATGGAACTCCCTCCTCATTTTGCATGAAGGAACGAGTAGGGTAAGAGACTCCAAACTCGTAGTAGTAAATAAAGATTACGAGTTATTTCATATGCTACAGGGTGAGAAGATGAAGGAGTACTATGCTCGCTTCGTCGACATCACCAACGAGTTGGAGGCTCTCGGTAAGACCTACACCCAAAAGGAGAAAGTCTCGAAGATCATCGATGGACTTCCTTCTTGTTGGGAGAAACGTACCTTCGCCATCGAGGAAGGTAATGATATGAAAACATATACCGTCGTACAACTAATGTGTACTTTAATGTCTTATGAGGTACGCAAGGATAGCAAGCTAAAATTGCAGGATAAGATGAAGTCCTACTTGAAGCAAGACGAGTCAAAGAAGAAGGCGATTGCTTTCAAGGCCGCTCCATCAACTTCCACATCTACCGATGATGAAGAATCGGAAGAAGAATTGGACTTAGAGTCCATTGCCCTAATGGCAAAGAAGTTCAACCGATTCTTCCGGAAAGGTAATTTTAAGAACAAGTCTAAATTTAGTTCTTCTAACGCCTCCTCTCCTTTGTGCTTTAAATGCAACAAGCCGGGACACATGAAAGCGGATTGTCCTCAAAACAAGCAAAAGGAGAAGTGAAGGCGCCAAAGTTCGACAAGTCCAAGAAGTACAAGAAAGGGTACAAGAAGGGACTTGTCGGGACATTCTCCGACTCCGAGGACTCATCAAGTAGAGAGTCGGACGATGAGCAAGTGGAGCAAGCACATATGTGCTTCATGGCTAGAGAGGAGCAAGATAAAGATTCCTCCTCCGATGATAGTGACAATGAAGGCGATGAGGTAACAATGGATGACCTTAGAAGTGCTAATGAGCAAATATGGTCTAAATACACTAAATTAGTAAATAGATATACTAAGGTAAAAGATGATTTAGCTAGCATCCAAACCTCGCCTAAATCTATCATCACCAACAACGACACCGTTGTTGAAGAATTGAGAAATGAGATTGTAAATCTCAAATCTCAACTTGAACATGTTCATATTGAGGAATCGGATGAACATGAGATAGCGGATTTGACTTCTCGAAACTCAACTTTGAGTATCGAGAATGAGAATCTCAAATCTCGTGTTTATGCACTCACATCGCAAGTATCCACTTTGGATGCTTCGATGCATTCTCTCACCGAGAAGTATGAGTGCACATTAGGCCGAATTAATAAATTCAATAAAGGTAAGGACCATTTGGATAATATCCTAAATGACTTACTTCCGGCCAATCACCACATTGGCTTGGGGTATAAGTTGGGAAATTCATCCAAGTCGGCCACTACCTTTATTAGGCCAACTCCCGATGCTTCTACGAGTGGGAGCAAACACTCTATTGGTAGTTCATCTACTAATGGTGCTTTCTCCTCGTACACACCCTCTTTTGGAAAGAAACCCACTTTGGGTGGACCTCCAAAGAAGGGTCATGCCTATATATACACAAATACCATGCCACGTAGGAACACACATCCTACTCCACATGCTCACACATATGATGATTTTTATGCACAACATCCACGGGCACGTGCACACCATGTGAGACACCCTCACACACGTGTTCCTCCACATGCATATGTTCACTCACATCATCATATGAACAAGTATCATCATGCACCATTGCATCATGTGCCTTATGTCTATCCACGACATGCATCACGTAGAAATTAACAACGCGTGCATGCTCACAATAGGATTAGAGCTCCCAAAATCTTCACTATTTGGAGCCCAAAGGACACAAGCATGAATGAAAAACAAGTTTATATGAATTCTTATTTCATGAATGTTGTGCATAGTGATAATTATGTGGGAAAGTCTAAGTCCAATTGGACTTGGCTTCCAAAGGTCTAATCTTTTGGACCCAATGACCTTGGGTACCATGATACGATATTTTCTATCTATAGGTACTCAAGAGAAAGAAACGGAGCAACAAATCCAAATTTGGCTCCAAGAATAATTGGATACTCGATAGCGGGTGTTCAAAACACATGACGGGTGACGCTCAATTGCTCTCCGGAGTGGTGCCCATTGCAAATAGAAACCGGGTAGTCTTTGGAGGCAACGAGAGCGGAACCATCATAGGTGTTGGCAAAGTGGGTAATCCTTCTAAACCACTAATAAGTGATGTTTACCTTGTTAAAGGGTTAAACCACAATCTTATTTCAATAAGCCAACTTTGTGACAAAGGTTACAAAGTTAGCTTTGCGAAATGAATGTGCCATATTTTGAATAAGAATACTAATGCTGTATTGTTTTCCGGCACACGCCATAAGGATATCTATATTTTAGATCTTCCAAAATCGCATGAACAATGTCTTATTGCCAACACAAATGAACAACACTTATGGCATCGACGTTTTGGTCATGTGAACTTTGGAACACTATTTAAACTTTCCAAGTTAAATTCTATTAGAGGCTTCCCTAAGCTTGTCTTTCAAAAGAAAAGCTTGTGTGACTCGTGTCAACGAGGCAAGCTTCCAAAATCTTCATTTAAACCTAAGAAAAGCATTTCATCTAAGCATCCTCTAGAGCTATTACATCTAGATCTTTTTGGGCCAACTAGAGTTGCTTCATTAGGTAATGCTAGATATGGACTTGTCATCGTTGATGACTTTTCTAGATTTACTTGGGTATTTTCCTTAAGTAATAAAAATGATGCTGTTGAAAACTTCACAATTTTTGTTAAGAAAGTACAAAATCTCATTGAAACCACCATTGTCACTATTCGTAGTGATCATGGAGGGGAATTTGAGAATGAGTCTTTCTCAACGTTTTGTGATGAAGTTGGTATTACACACACCTTTTCATTCCCTCGCGCACCTCCTCAAAATGGTTTTGTTGAGAGAAAGAATAGGACGCTAGTGGAATGTACTCGCACTATGCTCGATGATAGCCAACTTGGCCATCAATTTCGGGCGGAAGCGGTACATACCGCTTGCTATGTGTTTAATAGAATACTTTTGAGGCCCGGCACTAAACAAACTTGTTATGAATTGTTGTTTGGTAGGTTGCCTCAAGTTAAACATTTTCGTGTTTTCGGCGCAAAATGTTTTATTAAAAACACGTATGGTAGCTTGGACAAATTTGATCCAAGATCCGATGAGGGGATATTTGTTGGATATTCCTCCCGTAGCAAAGCCTACCGGATATACAACAAACGAACCTCAACGATCGAGGAATCACTTCATGTCTCATTTAATGAAGGTTTTGTCCCTACTAGAATTACTAATGATGATGACTCCATGGATGTCTTATGTGATTCTATTGGTAATTCTAATTCTATTGATTCTATTGAGACTAACCCAACTAATGAATCTTTTGAGAATGTTCCTAGTGATCAGGGAATTCCCAAACGGCTTCATACCGTTCGTGACCATCCTCATGAGCAAGTCATTGGCAATATCCTTGACAGTGTCAAGACGAGATCTCAAGTCAACTACTTCGCTCATTGTGCCTTTGCCTCCTCGATAGAGCCAAAGAATATTAATAAAGCGTGCGAAGATAGTGCTTGGATCCTTGCCATGGAGGAGGAACTCATTCAATTCGAGAGGAATGAGGTTTGGGAGCTTGTTCCATTGCATTCGAAGAACCACACCGTTATAGGAACGAAGTGGATCTTCAAGAACAAGACCGACGAAAACCAAATCGTCGTCCGGAACAAAGCTCGGTTGGTTGCTCAAGGCTACCGTCAAGAGGAAGGTATTGATTTCGAAGAATCCTTTGCTCCGGTAGCTAGATTAGAATCCATTAGATTATTGTTATCTTTTGCATGCCATAAAGATTTTAAACTCTTTCAAATGGATGTAAAAAGTGCATTTTTAAATGGAGATGTTGAGGAAGTTTATGTTTCTCAACCTCCGGGTTTTATTAATGAAAAATTTTCAAATCATGTTTTCAAACTTAAGAAAGTACTTTCCGGTTTGAGACAAGCTCCTCGAGCTTGGTATGACCGTCTAAAGAATTTTCTTTTGGATTTGGGTTTTAAAATGGGAGAAGTTGATTCGACATTATTTGTTAAGTATTCGAATAATGATATAATTTTAGTTCAAATTTATGTTGATGATATCATTTTCGGTGCTACTAACTTCACTCTTTGCGAAGAGTTTTCTAATGTTATGAAGGATCAATTTGAGATGAGCCACATGGGTGAGCTCAAGTATTTCTTAGGTCTCCAAATTGGCCAAATGAACGATGCAATCTTCATCCACCAAACAAAGTACACGGTGGAGTTGCTAAAGCGATTTGGAATGGAGAATGCCTCCGGGAAGAAGACTCCAATGAGCAAAAACTACGCATCTTGATAAGGATACGGGCGGTAAAGATGTAGACATTCGTCTATATCGAGGTATGATAGGTAGTTTACTATATCTTACCGCAAGTAGGCCCGATATTATGTTTGCCGTATGTGTATGTGCTCGTTATCAGTCTCAACCTAAGGAATCTCACTTAGTAGCGGTAAAACGTATTTTCCGTTATTTAAGTTACACACTTGACTTCGGATTACTTTATCCGAAGTCTAGCACATATGAGTTAATCTCATATAGTGACGCAGATTATGCGGGATGCAAATCCGACAGGAAAAGTACTAGTGGCACTTGCCATTTTATAGGAAATTCTTTTGTCTTTTGGTTTTTCCAAGAAGCAGAATTCCGTATCACTTTCAACCACAGAGGCGGAATATATTGCCGCCGGTGCCGCGTGTGCTCAGGTTCTTTGGATGAGACACACTCTTAAAGACTTTGGTATAAACTATGATACTTGCCCTATCATGGTGGACAGCCAAAGTGCAATATGTCTCTCTAAGAATCCGGTACACCATTCCCGTTCTAAACACATAGATGTCCGTCACCATTTCTTAGATGATCATGTTGCTAAAAAGGACATCATTTTAGTGTACGTTGAAACCCAGAAGCAAATCACCGATATTTTCACGAAACCCCTAAAGGAAGACTCCTTTGTGCGGTTGCGTCGAGAATTGAGGATTATGGGTGAATCCGAGATTTAGGATTCATATTTTGTTCAATAATCTTGCATGCTTTTAAATTTCGTTATATTTGCACATGCTAGATTTATTGGAATTTTTTGGAATTTTTGTTGAATTTTCGGAATTTATACTCGAAATATTCTTAAACGTCAAATTTAAGATTTTCGATGTTTAATGGGGTAGTATAATGATTAATGAGAGTATTACGATGTTTCGTCGAAGTGCGATTAGGAGAGAACTCAAAATTTTCAATTTTCAAATTTTTGGACTCTCTTAGTCGGTCCAAGTTCATTGGCCGACCGACTAGATTAAGTTCTAGTCGGTCAGTGAATGAGCTTAGATCGACTAATTCTTGCTCAGATTTTTGGCTTCAGTTACTGTTTGCACTTAGTCGGTTCAAGCTCATTGGCCGACCGACTAGATGGTCATCTAGTCGGTCAGCGCTTGAACTCTGACCGACTAAGTGCTCAGGGGCTGCTTTGGTCTTTTCAGATTCCGATCGACTTATACTCCATCTGAACCGACTAAAATCATTTCTAGTCGATTCATTTCCTCTCTCAGCCTAAATCACCCCGAACCCTTCGACTTCCCCTCTCCCTCCGTCGCTGTCCGTCGATCTCCGGCCATCTTTCCGTCCATCTCCGACCGTGGATCACTCCCTCTCCTCCTAGGTAACCTCCCTCTCAGCCTTTAGACCTAGGGTTCCTCGTTTTTCAGCTTGATTTCAGCACTTAGGGTTAGGGTTTCTTATAGTTCATTCGGCCAAGGGTTTTGATCTTTCGATTACTAGTTGATTGCTCGTGTCTCGTCGCGCTTATGGCGAGAACACGTATTCCGATCGATCCCTCTCGTCCGTCACCCATGACCGTCGAATCGCCTCCTTCAGACCCCCCGCAACCCAAACGAACTCCACCCAAGCGTCGTTCCAAGACCACCCAACCTTCGTCGTCTTTGCCTCCTCTTAAGAAGAAGAGGACGACGACCGCTAAACCCCGATCTCAGCCTAGGAAGCAAACCGTATCGCCAGCTTCATTCCGTGCTCCCACTTCTCCCGGTGCTTCGGATTCCGACACCGAGTATATTCCGGAGACCGAGCATACCGCTCGGGATCCTACTCCTCCACCCCGCTCTAGCACGCGTCCAACGTCTAGCTCACGTCCTACTTCTAGCACCTGACCTTCTAAGGCGAAGGCTCCTATGACAGTTGGCGGTGTGGATATATCGTTGTGTCGCGACGACCCTATGTGTCTCGCGGCTTACAACCGTATAGAGCACTGCCCGATGTTATTGGAGCACTTTGTTCAGTTCTCCGACTTCCCCCATCTAGCCGATCTTCTTTCACATTCCGGCGTTATCGATTATCTTCGCTTTGACCCTAAGGCGAATCCACATCATTACCCTCGCCTTGTCAAGCTATTCTATGCGAACCGTGTGCGGGGTCAGTACGACGATACCCACTCCATTGAGACGACTGTCTTGGGGACACCGATTGTCATTACGGTAGAAATCTTCGGGGAGCTGATTGGTGTCTCCTCGTCTGGCCTCCTCCCTTCTGATATCTCTGTCGACGATATTTCTGAGCTTGATCAGGTCATGCTTGCCGAGATCTTTCACGTGATCCCTCCCGCCATGATTGGCGTCCCATCCAAGTCATTTAAACCGAATGCCTGGGTTCTTAATCAGATCTTGAAGTCGTGCCTCCTTCCGAAGTACGGCTCATCTTCCTTGCCTTCCCAGCCATTCCTCAAACTCATTTACGCTATTTTCATGGGGAGTGAGATCAATTGGGCACGGATAATTCTTGACAAGATGGACTCCTTCGAATGTATTCGAAAGTCCAACAAGTCAGCCCACATTTCATATCCATGCCTATTGACTCTCGTCTTCCGTCACTTCCATGTCCATCTTCCTCCCGATGATGAGCGTCCACTCGGTCCCCCTCTGAATGCGACGGCCGTCAAGAAGTCTCTTGCGGCGCTTCGTCACGTTCAGAGGACGACCCCTTCAGCTTCAGCTGCTCCTGCTCCCTCTCCTACTCTTGCTGAGTTTGCACGTTCGTTGAGACGTGTGTAGTCTCGTTGTGCCCGTTCTGAGGAGATGCTCGCTCGCATCTGCCGTCACATTGGCATCGAGATCCCTCTGTCTGTTTCTGACGAGGAGGAGTTGGATGAGGATGAGCTCCAGGAGCTTGTTCGTTCTGCTGCTGCTCGTACCCCTGAGGGTACTTTCGGTGCTGCTGCTACCTCTGCCGGTGACCCCGAGAGCACACCTGCTGCCACCATTCCTCCGGTGGATACTACTTCGTCTGGTGCTCCCGAGGCCACTCCTGTAGCGACACTTCCTTCTGTGGACACTCCAGCTGACCCAGTGACCACCACTCCTTCTGCAGAGCCTACTGCTGCTGCAGATCCTCCCGCTGCCTCCTGAGCTTCTTTGGAGGACTCTCCTAGTGCACTTTGGATGATATATGTTGTGTGAGAGAGTTGGGTAGGATAGATGGTGGTTCTGGGGTTTTGATGTATTTCTGGATATTTTGGATGGTGTTTTGATATTTTTGTATGTATGTGATACTCCGATATCTTTTGTGATATGATGTTGTATTTTGTGCTTCGATCTGAGGATTGTTTATGTATGTTGGCTGATGCATCATTTTGTTGTATCCATGTTTGATATATATATATATATATATATATATACATACATCGATGTTGACATTTATTTCTTGTGCACATTATATTATTGCCTCTGATGATTGATTTCGTCGCTCGACGATAATAACTTGGTTAAATAGAAATTTTTTCTATGAAAACATAGAATTGTTTTCCATGCACTTACTTAACCAAGAATGTTGATATTAGAGAGTATATTCCATAACTCAATTCGTGATATTAATTTGAGTTTTGATGATTTTATTTTTCGATTTTCGACTATAGTCTCATTGACACTCTTTGATTTAATTCGTATTTTACTTTGGTGTCATTTGGACCGTGGTCGTATTCTACGACCCCCGTGCTTTTATTTGAAGCCGTTGTTGTTGTCGTTGATCTCCTCCCGCTCTTTTTGCTAATGCCAAAGGGGAGAGATATAATAATGACGATGAGCTAAATGATAATTTAAAGCATTATTCCAAGAATCTAATTTGATGTGTTAGATTCAGGGGGAGTTAAGATATAAAAATGGATTTAGATCCTAAATTTCGATAATTGGATTCACATTTTATACTTTACTCGTCTGCTTGATGCTTATGATTATTATTGAATATGGAATTAACATGTCATCAATGCAGGTGGAGTAAGTAAATTACATTTGAATCATTATTTTTGATTATTATTTATGTTGGTTTGTCATCACCAAAAAGGGGGAGAATGTTGAGTATTGGACTCCCCGGATTTGGTTTTGGATGATGAACAAACATAAATATCGTGAACTAACTCTTTGTGAGCGCAGTTATGGAGTTCGTCGCCAAAATTTCACGTATATCAAAAGCGACGTCTCAAGACTTCTCAAAGTGCGTGAACGTGTGCTTGAAGCTTCGTTAAAGCTCAATGACCTTTATTGAAGTCATGAAGATTAGATTGAAGCTTTCGAAGACGGTTCGTCAAGTTTTAGTTATAGTCTTCTAGCTTCTTTCGTAGAATGTTAAGCCTTGAGTAGGTCTTACGTTTTAAATCTTCATAACGCTCATATCTTAGAGCTAGGATCTTAGTAGAAGTCCATACGATCTTTCCCGAAGCTTCGCGCTTCGATTCGCGACTTCTTGTGCATATTAGTTGGTTCAAGAAGAAGAACCAACCGACTAGATGGCAATCTAGTCGGTCGGCAAAGCTTCTTGAACCGACTAGAATGCCTTCTCATTTTTAGCTCACTTACTGTTTACAGTTAGTCGGTCAAAGTTGACTCACCGACCGACTAGTTGTGAAACTAGTCGGTCAGTGATCCTTCTTAGACCGACTAGTTGAGCTTCTACTGTACAGTCCAACTTACTGTTTACAGTTAGTCGGTCAAAGCACAACGACCGACCGACTAATTGAGAAACTAGTCGGTCAGAAGTTGTTCTTAAACCGACTAGCTGTATTTGAACTCAGACTATTTGTTTTATCTCTTAGTCGGTCTCAGTTGACTCACCGACCGACTAGTTGTGAAACTAGTCGGTTAGCAAGTCTTCTTGGACCGACTAGTTCTCTTCAGTCTGAACTTCTTCATTTGGCTGTTCACCTCTTAGTCGGTTCCTGTTGATTGACCGACCGACTAGTTGATGAACTAGTCGGTCAGTCATCCTTCTTTGACCGACTAGTCTGCTTCAGAATAGAGCCGTTGGAGCATTAATTGTCACGATTTTTGCTCTCTCTTTCCTCTATGCTATATATACTTGGAGTGCTTCATTCATTGCACTCAAGGCTGATATTAATTGAAGTTTAGAGATCAAAAGAGAAGCATTAAATCTTCATTCAAAGCTCTTTCATTCCATTCAAGAATCTCTCCTTCACTCTTATTTCAAAAGAGAGATTCATTGATTGTGAGCCTTCCAAGACAAGTGCTTGATTCTAGGTCACCAACGTCCACCTAGGACTCCATTGCTGGTCATCTACTTGGAGCTAGGGTTTGGTGCCTCTTCATCTTCCCCAAAATCCTCTTTGCCCTAAATCGTAAGTTTTACTCAAGGCATAGGTTTTTGTGGTAAGCATTTCTTATTTCAATTCACTTTGACTATTGCAAGTTTTACTCTCGGTTGTGAGAGTTTGTTTGTGATCCCGGTTTGTGGGAGTCACATTTACATTTGTGTATGATTTGATCTTGTAGAGGTTTCTACAAGTATTTCATAGTGCAAATTTGAGTTAGAGGTTTCTAACTCAAGTATCCGGAGGGGATCCGGGTGTTTGGGACGTAGGATCACCGGGAACAAGTCGGGGAGACTTGGGTGGATCCGAATCCGTTAAATCGGTTGTTTGCGATTGCTTTTATTTGTTGTCTATATTTACATTTCCGCATTTCCGCATTTGTTGGTTGAGTTTGCAAGATAATTAGGAATTATCTTTTTAATTATTTTAAAGTACTATTCACCCCCCTATAGTACTTGTGCTGTAGCTTCGTAGGGCATTACACCACGCACGCAACCGAAAAGGAGTGAAAAATGTGGCCGTGCGTGCCGGTATCGTCGGGGGGCAAAAGTGCAAAGTCCGTGGGTTAAAATGCAAAAACTCTTAGGGTGTCAAACATGTAAATAAGTGTGTTATTTTTGGTTTTTTTTGGGGTGAATGGCAAACTTGTAAATAAGTGAGTTTGTGTGGGGTTTTTTTGAGGGGATGGCAAACATGTAAATAAGTGGCTTGAGGGGTGAGTTTTTGGGTGAGGTGGAGAGTGAGGTGGGGGTGGTGCTCACCTTTGTCCTAGTCATATTTTAGCCTCCACCTAGGACAACTTCACCAATTGTATAGTATAATAGATGTGCTTATAGGTTTCATTCTAATTCCACGAGAATATATCTGAAAAAAATATCCTCGATATCATTGTTAGATTCCTTGTTGAGTACAATCCTTTTTTTTATATACTGGAAGCCAGACATAATCTGATGATTCTGATCTGATAACTGCTTGTGAAAAAAGGAAAAAAAAAGAAAGGAAACCAAAGGAAGCCATTTAGTTTTCCTCAACTATCACTTCATAAAAATATGTGGTTATAGGTTTCATTCTAATTTCACAAGAAAATATCTGAAAAAAATATCCTTGATATCATTGTTAGATTCCTTGGTGAGAAACTGGTTCATACAATCGTTTTTTTCTTGCTTTATACACTTTGTTGTATTTAATGTCGCTGACTTTTTACTAGACTTTGGATTGGACCGTTGCAATTGACGTTTTATTCAAGTACTCTTGCATCCTTTACTTAAACAGATGTAGTTGCTGATTCATCATTTTCTTGGGTTTGACAGGTCGACGTGCGTCAATTTCTGAAGTGAATGACTCAATTTGTGTTGCATATGACACCGGATCGCCAAAACCAAAGTTCTCACATCTCTCTGTGGCCCTATGCCCTCTTCCAATACCTCTGCCCTTTCCTTCGATTTTTAGAAGCTGTGTTGGTCAGCATGGTGAGCTTTTAGGAACCACTACACCCGAATCGACTCAGAAGAAAGGATCACTACAAATCAGTTCGATTCCGATGGCTGCAAGGCTGCGATCAAGCAGGGCCGTGATGCCACTGATAGAGAGAAGGTTGGAGTGGCTTCGCAAGTATGGAATGCAGAGAGGAGCTCCTGGCGCCGGAGTGCTGCAGAGCTGGGGTTTTGGGACGGAGGACATTGAAGAGATGGGAGAGGCCTTGTCCAAGATGACCATGCAACTAAATCCTCGTTCCGAACTGTCATCAGACTCTGATGGGGACTAGTGAATGTTTTCTTACTCTGCTGTGAGTGTTCATGTGCCAAACATAATTTTGTCGGGGATCGATAAAATGAAGCATGTAAGATTATCTCAAAATGTACAGTTGTTTGCGGGCATTTTTGCGTTTAGATATGCCATTCTTGGATTGATCTTCGATCCCTCTGCCCGTGTTATTCCATTACTCACAACTGCCTTTGTTTTTGTGTGTGATACATTTGAAGAAAATTACGACAAATTAGAGGGTGAATCCTCTATAATAACCAGTACTTTTTACATCAGAAGTAACTGAGATAATGGCGTAGGAGGTCTGTCCTAAATCCGCAATTCCTCATCCAATTGGCAGCCCAAGTTCGCTATTGCGTCAGCACAAAAGTTTGCACCCTGAAAAACACGTCGATAGGAATAGAGACAAAATCGTGATGTCAATTCTTGAATATACACAATCAAACCCAAAACCCGAATATCCAGAATCAAACTCAAAAGAGGATGAGAGGAGGCATCAGGCGCATCAAGAAGCAGTAGAACAACTCATCAAGAAGCAGTAGAACAACATTTGAATCTGATTCACACATAATACTGGAAACCCCTATGCCAAGCAATATATAATCCCCAGTCTAGAATAGCCTGAAGTTCTGCATTTAAATTAATATAACACCCAATGTAGGCAGAAAACCAAGTAGCCAAATACCCATATCATCTCGAAATATGCCACCAGCCCCTGAGAGACCCGGATTCCCTTTGCTAGCCCCCTCAATATTAAGCTTTACGACTCCATTATTAAGGGGAACCACTGAATGACAGAAGTAGCAGAAGAGGTGACTGTAGGTTTACCATATAAACGGGACATCGCTGTTGCAATATGGGCGATATGTCTTAGAGTAAACATGTCATCAACACCGTCATCCCTAGACGAGAAAACCTGTTGGCAGCATGCTCTCCAAATCTTCCATAAACAGGCAGCAAAAAGAATAGCTTGATTCAAGGGATATGTCTTACTATTTATGAATTCCTTCGCACACTCGAATAGGGATACTTGATAGAATTCAGGGAAGACCAAAGTAGGGAAGAAGACATTTCAAACTTTCTTTGCTTATATGCAATCTCGAAGAACATGGATGGTAGTTCAGACTCAGTTGCACAGAATGAGCACAAGTCTGATTCTGAGATGCCCCGCTGGAACCGCAAGTAATACAACCATCTAACAGGTAGGAGCAACTTCCATAACCATGCATAATGAAACTCCATACGCAAATTGTGTTTCTCTAGCAACTGCAGATAAGAAGATTGAGAGGTAAATTTTCCATTGGACATGAGATGCCATACATCTCTATCCTTCTGTGCTGTGACTTTGGGAAGTGGGTAAGACATGATTAGTTGAGCAACATTCTCTAGAATTGATAATCACAACTTTTCTACATCCCATGTGCCATTCTGAAAAATTCATGGACAAGTATCTGAGGATAATCTACCCCAGATGGAGGAGAAGTGATAGACAAAAGAGGTAGCCCAAGCCAATTGTCACTCCTAAAGTAAGTAGTAGTTCCATCACCGCCCTTTTCACTAGTCCTTCATTTAAATTCTGCAAAACTTGGACTACACTTTCCCAGGAATAGGACCAAGAAGATGGGAGAGAATCCATACCCGAAATATAGGAGACCATGTCCTCAGGAAGCTTATATTTTTCGATTGCAAAAGCCGAACCCAAAGAGAATTCGGCTCCATCAAGAACCTCCAGGCTAATCTATGCAAAATCACATTATCGTGCGACTCCATAGATAGAATTCCAAGTCCTCCTAACTTCTTTGGTTTGCCCACTTCTATCCAATTATTAAGATGAAGTTTCTTCTTCCCTTCAATCCCACCCCACAAAAATGATCTATTCAATCTGACAATCTCCTTCGTAGTATGCTTGGGGAATCAGGTAGTGAGCATAGCATATGTAGGAACGGCTGAGGTGACTGAATTGATTAAATTAGCACGCCCACATAGACCTAATAACTTAGATTTCAATCAAGAGAGTTTAGAACTAATGTTCTCCACCACCTCTCTATACGTGTCTTTTTGAGACTCTGCCATGAATCATAGGCACTCGCAAGTACTTACCCAAATCCATCGATGATTGGACGCGTAACGAAGAATAGATACGTAAGGCATGACGACGTCCTGCAGCTGCAGATACAAAGCATCAAGATTTCTTCAAACCAACTTTAGCTTCAGATGAGGCACAAAACATATACAATATCTCCTTGACCCGTAGAGTTTGATGTAAAGTGGCTCTCCCAAACAAGAAAAGATCATTTGCAAATAATCAGTGTGTAATAACAGGACCCCCTGACCTATCACAATAAGTTTCCATGACTTGTTCGAAACAACTTCATTAATAAGTAAACCTAGCCTCTCCATGCATAACACGAAGAAGTATGTGGAAAGAGGATCACCCTGGCGTTAACCTCTCTCAGGTAAAAACCATTCAGAAAGCTCTCCATTCCACAACACTGAAAGCTGAGAGGAAGAGACACAAAACAAAATTGTGAGTTGCTACACGCACATACCGTTTACTCCCGCACATAACATGAATTCCACTTATCTACAAGTTTTCCATTCAAAATTTCTCACCGCGCATGATAAATTTTAATCCCCAAACTACCCCGTTGTGCGCGGTGAGTAAAACGATGACTGACGTCGACCACCACCTCTGACAACTCCAGTTGCAGTAAATTAAGTGATGGCGGTGGCTGGAGGTTCTTCGAGTGACTGATCTGGTGCCAGATTCCAATGAGGGGATTCCAATGGTAGAGGGTCTTGTAGAGTAAAGGGAAATTGGAAGTCCAGAGGGGTATACGGGTTTTGGATCCCTAACGGCAGTTTCACATCGATAGGTAAATGAATGAGGTTGGGGATTTGGGGCTGCAGAGGGAGGATAAGTGGTGGGAGGTGCATGTGAATGTGGAGATCTTGGCGGGAGAGAGGAAGAAGAAGACCGCGAGCTGGACGTCATCGAGGAAGTCAGAGAATGAGGCCGTAGGCTTCATTAATGATTTTGTTCTGGTCTAGGGTTAGTGTTAGATGGGGACTACGTGGAAATGGGGGAAATTTAATAGGGAGGCAGTGGCGGGGGGCAGGGGGTGATGAGGGTAGAAGAGGAGTAGATTTTGAATGGCAAGCTAGTAAATAAGTGGTTGTGCGAGAGAGTAAAACGGTATGTGCACGTAGAAACTCCCAACAAAATTAGCTTAATCCACACACTGGGGAAGCCAAAAAGGACAATGGTCTCTTCTAAGAAATCCCAACGAACTCTATCATTTGCATTCTACAGATTGATCTTCAAGGCAAAAACACCATCTCTACTTCTTCGATTTCTTTATGGTATGAATTAGTTCTAGTGCAATCAAAATATTATCATACACCTGCCTTCTAGAAATGAAGCTAGCTTATAGGGGACCAATCAGATCTTTAGGGAGAGATCGAATTCTGTTGACCAACACTTCTGTAACTACTTTGTGTGTCACACAACACAAGCTAATATGGCAAAATTGCTTTATCATTTCAGGTCGTTGGACTTTAGGAACAAGGACTAGTAAAATCTTACAAAGTTCCTTGTCAAATTCTCCTCTTACCAACGCATCTGACACCAAGTTAGTCAAGGATTGCTTAACTATTGCCCACATTTCTTGAAATACCCCAGCTTGAAAACCATCCACTCTTGGTGACTTCCACCATTTCATTTGAAAAACAGCTTCTCTAACTTCATCTTCCAACACGACTTTGAAGAATATCTCCTTGAAGGGAGGATAACGTTTGTACACCCTTGTGGGGGATGTACGAGGGAATACGGACCTCGAACGTCGCGCACCCACGAAGTCATGTGCAAAGGGAATCTGTTCCCTTGCGGAGAGGATCTCTGTATGAGCGGGAAAGTCGCATTATATATGCATAAGTGCATGCGACATATGGCTAATAAAGGGGGAATATCTTAAGCTTATGTTGTACCATGCATATGGTACAACTTAAGCTTATAATGTGCCATGTATCATGGTACACCTTAATTAAGTTGTTCCAAAGGAACAACTTACCCTAAAATAACTACCTTGGGGGCTATAAATAAGACCCAAGGGTAGCCATTTTCCTAACACATTTTGCATGAAATTCATGCATGCATCTTCTTCATAGCGAAGCTCTGCAGAAATATTTCCTCTCCCTCCATCCAAGTTCTTAATCTAAAAATAGAGATTTAGATTGTGGGATTAGTAGCCTTACTCCGTTCGTGAGTAGACTCGATCCGTCGTGGCGAATCCGAAGGCGAAGTTCGTAGACTACCGTGCCGAGTACGCAAGCGTAAGTCTAAACTTCATGTTATCGATCCTAACTCTGTTTTGTACAGGATCCTACATGGTATCGGAGCTATATGGGTTCGCCCCGGTCAAACCATCGCCCCGTCGAAACTACGAACGAGTCGTTGTCTTTTCACGAATGGGTCTCCTACTATTACGGATATAGTAGGAACGCTTCGTGACGAAGAGAACCGCAGCGGTTGTTCTTTTCACGTTAGGGTCTCCTATCATTATAGATATGGTAGGAACTCTCCGTGACGGGAAGAACCGACCGTTCACGTAGTAAGTTATTCATTTTTTGGCACACAGCCATTAGAAAATAACTAAATTCTCGACGAACGGGTGCTTCATCGACGAACGGGTGCTTCATCGAGGAAGATGATGGAAGTTATTTCCATCGGGTAAGAGGAAAATTTGGTGCATGTGCACCATGGCCAAATGGGCCATGAAGGCCATGCACCCCCTCTCCTCATGCGGAGGGGGTTGGCTATGGCCAATAACCACCGGCGACCACCCCATCAAGGGGGAGGAGAAAGTGCGGCAACCCCATTCAAAGGGGTGGCCGGCCATGGCCAAAGGGGCCATGGCCGGCCAACGCCAAAAGGCCTTGACCATGGCCGGCCATGGCCAAGCCATGACCGGCCATGGCCAGGCCGGCAGTGGCCGGACCAAGGCCGGGCCGGCAGTGGCCGGCCTTGGCCAAGGGCCTGCCGGCCCTGGCAGAGGCCAGGGCCGGCGCCCTGGCCACTGCCAGGGCCAGGCCGGCCCTGGCAGTGGCCAAGGCCGGCCTGCCGGCCCTGGCAGAGGCCAGGGCCGGAGCCCTGGCCACTGCCAGGGCCAGGCCGGCCCTGGCAGAGGCCAGGGCCGGCGCCCTGGCCTCAGGCCAGGGCCTGGCCGAGGCCAGGGCAGGAGCCCTGGCCCCGGCCAGCGGCCTGCCGGCCCTGGCAGAGGCCAGGGCCGGCGCCCTGGCCTCAGGCCAGGGCCTGGCCGAGGCCAGGGCAGGAGCCCTGGCCCCGGCCAGTGGCCTGGCCGGCAGGCCCTGGCAGTGGCCAGGGCCTGGCCGGCCGGCCCCTGGCAGAGGCCAGGGCCTGGCCGGCCCTGGCCGAGGGGGCCAGGCCCCCTGGCCGGCCAGGGCAGGGGCCCTGGCCGGCCTTTGGCCAAGCCCGGGTCAGGGCATGAGGCCCTGACCGGGAAGAAGTTGAATTCGAAAATTGGTCGACCAATTTTGTGTTTTTTGGTCGACCAATCCGACAAATGGTCTGGGTCGATTGTAACTTGCCAATGACCCATACGGGGTGACAAAAGGCATTTGGTCAAACTCGAATGTGTCGATTAGCCCATACGGGGCTAACCACAGTGCCGACTAGTTCATACGGGACTAACGTTTTAATGAAGTTTTTCATTGGGCTCTACTCCTTGAAGATTAGCCATAATGCTCTACTTCATGCGAGATTAGCCAAGTCATTGTGCTCTACTCTTCGGAGAATAAGCCATGTACTTATGAAATTGTAGCTCTATCTACCTTGAAGATTAGCCGTAATGCTCTACTTCATGCGAGATTAGCCATGTCATTGTGCTCTACTCTACGGAGATTAGCCAATGAACTTATGACGTTGTGCCTCTACTCTACGGAGATTAGCCAATGTATTTTATATTCGTTTTGAAAAATACGTTTTCAAAAACGCTTTTCCGCTGCTAAGTACTATAAGAGTACTAACATTTGATAAAGTGAGGGAGAAATATGAAAGTTACTCTAGATGGTGATTGGAAACATAGTGACCTTTCCGATTCTAGAGTAACATCTTCAATATTTTTCGAAAGTAACTTATCAAATACTTATTTTCCGCTGCTAGTACTATAAGAGTACTATTGTTTGATAAGTGATGGGGGAATATTGAAAGTTGTTCTAGATGGTGATTGGAATCATAGAGACCATTTCGATTCTAGAACAACACCTTCAATATTTTCGAAAGTAACTTATCAAATATAATATAATTCCAAGTGGGATTTGAATTTTAGAACTATCCAAATGGGATATTCTATTATCATTTCAAGTGGGAGTTATATTTTAAGAATTTTTTATGCAATGTTTTTGATCGAACCTTCGGTTTTGTGTCTTTTGCAGCATTTTAAAAGGTAAAATGTCTTCCGCTTCAAAGATATCGTCGCTGAGTTAAACAAAGGTGAAAAACTCAACGGCGATAATTACAAACTTTGGTCCATTAAGATACAATACGTTTTAGAGGAGCAAGAAGTGCTCGAAACTCTAAAGAACGTAATGATTGAACCCGAGTTGGGCACTACGGCCCAACACCGAAGAGACAAGGAAGCTTTTGATGCTTGGTCTCGGAAGAATAAGATAGCGCGCATTACGTTATTAAGCAGTATGGCTGATGACATAATGTGCATCTTCCGAGAACATGACCTAGCTATGGACATATGGTCCAAGCTAGAGGAGAAGTTCGGTGGCACATCGGTGTCCAAACTTCGCGCCTTAACTATAAAGTTCGATACATATAAGAAACGTCCAGATCATTCCATAGGGAAACATCTGCGACATATGGCGAACCTTATCTCGGAGTTAAAGGACGCAGGTCATGTGCTCACAGATGAGCAACAAATCCAAGAAGTCATACGTTCCCCTACCAAATGGGTGGGATCAGATGAAGATGCATCTCACTCATAATGAGAGCATCAAGACCTTCAACGATGTTTCCAAGCACCTCGAATTAGAGGAAGAGCGGCTTGCGGCTGCCAAGCCAGGTGCAGAAGTGCACATGGTTGCTAGTTCCTCACACGGGGGAAAGAAACGTAAAGATCGTTCGAAGTCTTCTAATGAACGTAATAAGCAACCTGAGTCTACCAAGGAACCCAAACATAAGGGTGGACACAAGAAATGGCACAAGAAGAAAGGACTTGAAAAGAATCAAGTGCTTCAAGTGCAACAAGCTCGGTCACTATGCTCGTTCGTGTACGAGTGGAAGTGACGAGGTAACTTGTAATACTAGTTTACATATGTGTTTCTAGTTCACTATTTCTGTGGAATCTAATCCATTTTGGGATAATTGATTCAGGTGCCACAGACCACATAGCAAAGGACAGACGGTCCTTCGTGGAGTATCACCGGATACTCAAGGAATGAAGTGGATCAATTGTAGGAAACAACACACGTGTTGAAGTGAAAGGCGTTGGGACTCGCAAGCTTGTCTTGGACAACGGCCGCACTATCCTACTTCATGATGTTCTCTTCATTCCATATATTCAAAGGAATATTAAAATTGTGGTCAATTTATTGGGTCTTGGTTAATGGTTGGTTCCTTCATGTTTGTAATATGGACCTATTTTGTAATAATTCCTTTATTGGTTCTGGGTTATGTATTTAAAGGATTCATTGTAATAAGTACAATGTATGATTTCTCATTTCCTTATGACAAATCTTTGACTAATGAGTCTAATATAATTTGTTGGCACTCAAGGCTTGGTCATATTGGACCAAAGCGTATGGATAGACTAGCCAAAAGTGGCCTTCTATCCAATGTTTCAAAGGTTGAAATGTCGACCTGCGAACATTGCCTTGAAAGGAAATCTTGTCGCAAGCCGTTTGGAACCGGCACAAGGGCCAAGGTTCCATTACCGCTTATCCATTCGGACATATATGGTCCGATGAATGTCAAGACAAGACGCGGGAAGTCCTATTTCATCACTTTTATTGATGATTTCACCCGATTCGGTAATATCTATTTGATATCCCACAAAAGTGAAAGCACTCAACCTGCTTTAAAAAACTATATGAGTTTAGTGGAGAATCAATTAGATCGCAAGATTAAGGTCATGCGAACCGATAGGGGCGGTGAATATCAATCAACAAGTTTAAAGGAACTTTGTGATGAAAAAGGCATAGTACATCAAGTAACTATGCCTATATACTCCTCAACAATTGGTGTTGCAGAAAGGAGGTATAGGACTTTAATGAAAAATGGTCTGTTCAATGATGGCGCAAGCTAACTTGCCAATCACCTTCTGGGGTGATGCATTATTGACAACCGTTTTCATTTTAAACCGCGTACCCTCGAAATCAGTTAGCTCCACTCCTTATGAGTTGTGGAACCAAAGGTCTCCTAACTTAAACATTTTACCTTGAGTTTGTGCATTCAACGCACATATTTCCTCCCATAAGTATGGCAAACTTGGGCCATGGGGAAGGAAATGTATCTTTAAACGATACGCATTAAACTCCAAAGGTTATGTTTTTGTTAGTCAGGAAGACAATGGTGTGCTAATTGAGTTTGAGTCGAGGGATGTCACTTTCTTGGAAACGAGTTTCCAAGACAGGGCGAGATAAGTCAGGACTTTTTCTCTATTTGAGATTTGTGATCAAGAAGGATTACCTCATTCGAGTGGGAGAATTCTTGGTGAAAACGAAAATACTTTTCAACCTTCACCAATGGATTATACGAATGACGATTATCCTATTCCATACGGGAATAATGATCCAAGTGGGAGCAATTCTAACAACATTTCAAGTGGGAGTGATATTAGAATTGATCTAAATTCGAGTCAACAAGGACTTGAAGAATCTCAAATATGCCACATCATGCCCTGCAAAAGACAAATGGATGGAAGCGATGAAGAAGGAATTGAAATCCATAAAAGTTAACCAAGTCTGGGACTTAGTTAACTCACCCAGAGGACATAGAGCAATTGGGAACAAATGGGTTCTCGAGATCAAGCATAAGGCTGATGGCTCTATAGATAGATATAAAGCGCGCCTTGTCCGCGAAGGTTTTACGCAACAGGAAGGGATAGACTACAAAGAAAACTTCTCACCTGTTGTGCGTTTTACCTTGATTCGCAATGGTAGCTTGCTTATACCTCGAATTACATCAGATGGATGTAAAGACTTGCCTTTCTCAATGGAGAATTGGACGAGGAGATCTATATGGAACAACCAACAGGGTTTGTAAAAGAAGGAAACAAACATAAGGTTTGTAAACTTCGTAAGTCCATATATGGTCTTAAATAATCCTCGAGGCAATGGTATATACGATTTCAAGATGTTGTCTTATCAAATGGATTTTTTCCATGCTTGATGAAGATAACTGAGTATATATCAAGAGGATTAAAAGCAAGTATATTATCATGTATCTATATGTAGATAACATTTTAATAGCCAGAAATGACAAGGGCTTTGTAATGAGTATCAAGGCTTGGCTTTCATCAGTATTTGAGATGAAAGGCATAGGAAAAGCCGCATATATCCTTGGAATTAAGATTTCAAGGAATCGTTCGAAGAAACTTCTTTCTCTTTCACAGGAGACTTATATAAAGAAGGTCTAGAACGATTTAATATGCATGACTGCAAGTCCATTGATATTCATATAAGCATATGCGATAACTTATATCTGGAATCGTGTCCAAAGAACCAAAAGGAAAAGGAAATTATGGAAAAAGTTCCATATTCCAGTGCAGTTGATAGTCTTATGTACACTATGGTGTGTACGAGACCGGACATCTGTTTTGCCGTTGGAAATGGTAAGCTGTTACCAATCCAACCCAGGGCAAGAACACTGGAAAGCGGTTAAGAGGATAATGCAGTATCTTAAAGGAACTGCAGATTTGCAAAAGACTATGATAAAACCAAGAAGGTAGACATAAGGTACATATCTACGCATGAGACGATAGAGGATCAGCTTACGAAAGCGATCCCCAGAAATGTGTTTTATAAACACTTATCATCTCAAGGATTGCGTATGGGCTGAGTTGTACCAAATATATATTCCCATGTCTAAGAAATGATCAAATTAATAAAAGAATAAGTTCTTTTTCAACATTGCATATGAATTTCTTAAGAAATGTTTGTGTACATTTTTGAAATCTCAGTTGAATTGTGTGTATGTCGGACAGATTAAGGTTGGCTCTCTCACATGAGCAACCGCCTTATCTTATCAGATGGATATGATAGAGATGAGACTAGTTTAAAGTCAAAATCATTAGACGAATGATTTAGAGTCATGACTTTAACAAGATAGTCGAATGAAAGATCTGCATCATATGGATGCTTACAAAAGATCTGAGATCTGTATCACAAGGATAAAAAGATCTCATTGGATTTTATAATCCTATCTGTCTTATGCAGGATGAGAGTCCGGGAATATTTCCTGAGTAGTAAGGGGACTCAAAAGATAGGCACTGTGGTGTCTGATCTTTCATCCGTACAACATCATTAAGACATACTCTCCCTGGGAAAGGAGTGATGTTGTAATACGTGTTCATACCACGTATGCATTTCGACCACTGAGTTAGTAGCAATAGTGTTTGCTATTATGTGAGACTCAAAGGCCATACGGGTCTTAACTCTTACCCTCAAGGACTCCAATTGGTTCCTTTAGATTTGACGAGATGATCGCTATCTTAGCGTGTTACTAATGGGCTATGGTAATTCGGCTCGGCGGGGCACGTTAGAAAAGCGAATCAAGTCAAGATCAAAAGGTTCGCAAGAAGAGGAAGATTGATTTCATATTCGCATTTGGACTTTAATGATTCAAAGCTGGCCAGCCAATTGTAATCCAGATGGGATTCAATTGTTGAATATAAAGTACAAGAAAATGTGAAGAAATAATCTAGGGTAAAGCATGCGTTGAACTACTCAACTTTGCACCTTCGAGGTCGTTGTGTATCTCTAACAAGTGCACAACAACAGACTCTACGCGCATGGACGGTCGCAACGGTCTATTTCTCGGTATGATAGATGAAAGAACTAAGGAAAGACGTTCTCTTACAATCCCCTCAAGTGTGAGTGGGAGATGTTGGATATGGAAGACGTTTGTACACCCTTGTGGGGGATGTACGAGGGAATACGGACCTCGAACGTCGCGCACACGAAGTCATGTGCAAAGGGAATCTGTTCCCTTGCGGAGAGGATCTCTGTATGAGCGGGAAAGTCGCATTATATATGCATAAGTGCATGCGACATATGGCTAATAAGGGGGAATATCTTAAGCTTATGTTGTACCATGCATATGGTACAACTTAAGCTTATAATGTGCCATGTATCATGGTACACCTTAATTAAGTTGTTCCAAAGAATAACTTACCCTAAAATAACTACCTTGGGGGCTATAAATAAGACCCAAGGGTAGCCATTTTCCTAACACATTTTGCATGAAATTCATGCATGCATCTTCTTCATAGCGAAGCTCTGCAGAAATATTTCCTCTCCCTCCATCCAAGTTCTTAATCTAAAAATAGAGATTTAGATTGTGGATTAGTAGCCTTACTCCGTTCGTGAGTAGACTCGATCCGTCGTGGCGAATCCGAAGGCGAAGTTCGTAGACTACCGTGCCGAGTACGCAAGCGTAAGTCTAAACTTCATGTTATCGATCCTAACTCTGTTTTGTACAGGATCCTACAAGGATAACGACGGACACCAAGGGTGAGAAATGACCATTCTGTCACCCACTTCATTCATGTACAGAACTTTATAAAAATTAGTGATATGATTTTGCAGAGCCTCTCTATCCATAATCTAATTTCCGGAGCAATCTTTCAATATATATATACAATTTTGACGTCTTTTATATAATGTAGACATGTGAAAAAAATCTGGTATTTGTATCCCCATTCAAAAGCCACTTTACCTTCGACTTTTGAGCCCAAAGCATCTGTTCATGAGAAAGGATGTCATCATACTTACCAATCAAACTTTCTTCTAATTTGCATAATTGGTGGGACTAGTGAAGTAATAGTTCCTTCTGCACCCCATCAATTCTACCTTTCAACCACCTTTTTCTTCAAACTATGTTCCCAAAAGAGTTATGATTCCACAATTGAAGTTCAGTAGCAACATGTTTCAGCTTCCAAACCCAATCTCCTTGGGCCATATCCCACATCTCTGACAATGACTTCTTGAAACTATCTTCCATAAACCACATAGCTTAGAAACGGAAGGGCTTATTAAGAGGATTCACCTGAATATGAGGTTCCGATTGCAATAGAAGTGGATAACGATCAGATAATAATCTTCTCAAATGCCTGACAAAGCATGATGAAATAAAGTGCACCAAGAAGAATTTGCCATCACACTATTCATTCTTTCATAGACTTTGGCATACTTACGTCGCTTACTACACCAAGTGAATGGAGACACAACGAAATGAAGGTCCAGGAGACCACATGACGACAACATATTTTGAAATCTTGACCATCTAGAGAATGAAGGTAGTGCACCTCCATACTTCTCCTTAGAGGTTAACATGTATCCTATAACCATCCAAGGTAAGTCCACCCCTAGGGTGAATTGTTCCAATTAGTCCTATAATTCCATCTAGCAGTTCTACCCGGAGGTTCATAAACACCAAATATCAAAAAAGTCGGATACCCACTTATTCTAATCAAAGCATGAATCAAATAAGAGGAGGAATAACATAATTACAGGTCCAAATCTTGACTATCCCAACACACCCATAATCCACCTAAGTAACCCAATGGATCAGCAATGATATATTGAGTAAAGTTAAGCTTACACACCACTTTGCGCTCTATCTCCTTAGAAATACGCGGTTCAACAATAGCAAGAAGTGAGTGCTTAAAAGACTCCAGCTCTTTTCGAGTTCCTCTGTTGAAGGATCCTTTGCCAGCTCCTCTACAGTTCCAGAAGATAAGATCCATTAAGATTAAGGAGGAAGCCCGAGTTAATTACCCTCCCTAGGAGGAGGGGGCTTGTAGGCAATAAGGCAGCCATCAGAGAAAGTTGATCCATGGTGTCAGAGTCCATTATCAAAAAGAAGCATGCAAGGATAGAAGTGAGTTCAACAATGCCATGTATCAAAGGAAGCAAGATAAGGAGCTTGGAGGGTCAAAGATACAGTACATATTTCATTGTAAAAGTTTATTTTTCCTAGCCATTTGAGGGAAATTTTTAAACAATCTGTTTGGCCTGATTTGTTGCATATATATATATATATATATATATATATATATATATATATATATATATATATATATATATATATATATATATATATATATATATATATATATATGATAGATGTGTTTTGTATGAATTGAAAGATCATTTTTTCTGAAGTGTTTTCAAGTGCAAAGGCTTTTTAAGCAAAACCCTCTTTCTTAGGCTTATATTTTAAAGTTTTCTTAAATGCTTTTAGCTAAAGTTTCTTGGTCTCAACGAGCTTTATTTTCAATATCATTTGGAGCTCAACCACTATAGCCACTACACATCTACAAGAGCTTCAAGTAAGGCTATAGGTAAATTGTATATTCTACTTCATTGTAAGTGAACTCCTCAAGTGTTGAGATGGTGAGCTGTAAATCCTCTTTGGAAGAAGTGTTGTGCTATTTGTTGAAATAATAGAACTAGCCAAGTGAGACTTGGGTGCTGGAGTTGGGTGGGGTAACTGAACTAGGGTATATCTTGTGTTTGTGCTTGTTACAATTTTCTGTGTTGTGATTTATATCTTGCAAGTTTTATTTCCTTTGCATACTCTTTAGCAAGTTATAATAGTTGCTGATTAAGTTTAAATTAGGTAACACTAATTGTAAACTTATGTAGAATTTCTAGAAAAGATTTTATTATTTCATATATACTATTTACCCCCTCTAGTGTCTACTTGTCATCTTGCAAGAGGATCCAATATGTTGTATCATAGCCAATGTATTAAATGATGGAATTACCAAGCATCACAACCACTCAAAGGCAAACTTTCCCAATATTTGACAGATCCAACTATCAACATTGGAAAGAAAAGATAATGGTTTACATTCGATCATTGACATTAACTATTGGAAACTTATGGAGATGCCCTATTGCACCCATACCACACATGAATATCAATGGACCAAAGAAGAAGAAGATGTGGAGATCAAAAATTTGGAGGTAATGGAAATAATATTTTGGTTTTTAAATAACAAAATTATTAATCGTGTGTTAGGAGTTACTACGAAACATCAACCATGGCATATGATAAATGAGCAAGAGAAATCTACTTTCGAGGGTTCGTTTTTCAAAGAAGGAAGAGAGGTTTCATACATGTGCTACACAACACAAACACATGATGAGATAAAATATACCTCTAATGATGAGGAAGATAATGATAGCGATTTAATTGTTAAATATAATGATTTAGTTGAGTGCTATAAATCATTGAAGCATGATCATGATAGTTGAAAAATTAATCATAATACTTTGTTATATGATCATGATTGTTTGAAGATTGAGCATGATACTTGTCTCGTTAGATTAAATAATGCTAATTTGTTGATATAAAAATTAATACTTGATAATGATAGATTAGTTGTAGAAAATTCTTTGCTAATTAATGAATGCAAGTGTATTAATGCTAGAATTGATATGTTTTCTAGTGATTTATCTTTGATCAAACAAAAGCGTGAAGAATTTGTTTGTATGTTTGATAATTGTAAGAGTAATGCTAGCTTAAGTACAATTTCTTTATGTAGACATGATTCTAAGCCTAAGAATGTTGTTAGAAGTGAAAAGAATCATGTTAAGAACGGTTTGCATGCTAAAAAGGAAAATTATGCTTTTTATGCATAGTAAATTTGCATGCAAAAAGATTGTGAAAATCAATGCTTCTATTAGTGCTCATTATAAATTGGATTTCAATATTCATGTGTTTATGCATCCTTTTATTAAGAAAAATTCCATGTCTATGCATAGATTACATGATAATATGATTTGGGTTCCAAAGAATTTGAATTTAGTTGATAGAATTGCATATATAGACAAGATTGTGAAAAATATACATGTATCTTATACTCGCTTGTATGTGTATGATAGGAAAACAAATCTAAAGCGGGTTTAGGTTCCTATTTGATGATTACCTTTGAACCCAACAATGTCTGAGTATCCATGCTTATTGTCTATTTTTAGAGATACTCTAGTTTAACGTTTTGCCCCTAGTCTAATCCCATGGACCCAAAAGTTAAAGGGTACCAAGATCATTGTTTTTTTAGATACTCATGTTTGATCGATTTGAAGCTAGCCCCTAAGATTGCAAAGAGTATGCTTGATTTCGCAGGGAGGATCAAAGAATAGTGAGCAACTATGTAGTGAGAGTATAATAATTATTAGAGAGAATGTTTGTAAGCATATGCTTCTTTTAACATGTGGTATTTCCCCCTTACATTAAAAATATTCCTCATTTGATGCTTAGACACTTGGTATCGTGTAATCCCCATTGTTAGAACACCTGATTTGATATTGAGTCATAAACACTCTCTTTAAAATCATGTCATTTTGCATATATTTAGGGGGAGAGTGATTTGCATATGGGAAGAGATTATTTAAAAAGGGAGAGAATGTTTTTAAAAGATTACTTGATTTTCAAAAGGGGAAGAGCACTTACTTAATATCATTTTCAATGATAATAAAAGGGAAAGAGATATTAGGGGCCCATGCATAATAATATGTATTGCAACACTTGGTATCCAGAGCATATAGTTGATTGCTAACATGCTGTGTTGTAGGATGGGTAAGTATTTTTCATTATTGTGCATGCATGTTTGTCATCATCAAAAGGGGAGAATGTTGAGATATTGAGTAACACACCGTGCAGTTTTGATGAGGAGCAAAAATATCATCTAAAATCTATGAGTGTATGTATAAGAGCTTATGACAAACTAAAAAGGAGTACTCAAGGCTAGAATCGAGTTCAACAAGGACATGGATCAAAGGAAGCTAGACAAGGATATTGGAGAGTCAAAGATACATCAGGGACTTCATTGTAAAAGTTTATCTTTTGATGTAAATTTCTTTTTCCTTCTCTTACCATGTTAAAGTCTTGATTGAAGCTCACACACACATACACACATAGGAACACACTAAAATATTTTTAAAATGATTACAATAGAAAATTCGTGAGTTTTCTGATACATTTCTTCATATCAAAAAACTGGTTGACTTGTGGATACACATAAGTCTATTAGTAAGATTTGAATGCTTTTGAAAATTTTTGGACATTACAGAGAGTCGACTTATGTAGTCCCAAGAGTCGACCAGTGGACCACTAGTCGATTAATGTGATATTAGGAGTCGAATAGTGTCCTATTGGTAGTCTCAACGATCTTAATTTTCTAGCCATTGAACTAACTGTTGGAGGGACATTTTAGGCCATCTGTTTGGCCTGATTTGTTGCTTATATATTGAGGAATATTAGAGATATTTTGTATGAATTTAAAAATCATTTTTCTTGAGTAAAAAATGTTTTTAAGTGCAAACGCTTTTTTAGAAAAATCCTTTTTCTTTGGCTTATGTTTTAAAGTTTTCTTAAATCCTTTTAGCCAAAGTTTCTTGATCTCAAAGCGCTTTATTTTCAATATCATTTAGAGATCTATCATTATAGCCCCTACACATCCACAAGAGCTTCAAGCAATGCTATAAGTAAATTGTATATTTTACTTCATTGTAAGTGAAATTCTCAAGTGTTGAGGTGGTGAGCTGTAAATCCTCTTGAAAAGAGGTGTTGTACTATTTGTTGAAAGCTTGGAACTAGCTAAGTGGGACTTGGGTGCTGAAATAGGATACGTGGTATGCGAACTAGGGTATATCTTTTGTTGTGATTGTTCCAATTTTCTGTGTTGTGATTTATATCTTGCAAGTTTTATTTTTGCTGCATACTTTTTATCAAGTTATAATAGTTGTTGATTAAGTTTAAATTAGGTAATACTAATTGTAAACTTAGGTAGATTTCTAGAGGAGATTTTATTATTTCATATACACCAGTCATCCACCATCTAGTGTTTATTCGCCATCATGCAGGAGGATCCAACACATCGCTCGTTGAAAACACTCATGAAACTGTTAGTTTTTCATTATGGAAGAACATGACATCACTTGCATTTGGATTTGAAAGCAGTTATTCTTTTGGTTAGAATAGAGCATCACTTGCCAAAGAAGTTCGCAAAACAGTTATTCCTTCGACACAAACGGACATGGAATTACGTGCTTTTGAGTTTCAATAGGGTTATCCCTTTAACTTGGATGGATATGATGTTGCTCGCTAAAGAGTTCCTAGAGTTTTTTCCTTTAGCTAATGTCTTGAATCTCTACTTGGCATGACTATTATGAAAATAATTCATTATATTTTTTTGAGTGAGCAAACATTTGTATACTTATGGTTGGTTTACAACTTATTGTTAAAAATGAAAAAAGAATCAACATACAATTTTTTTTTAAAAATGAGTGTATGGTCATGGTTATTACCATCATGTTCCAAATCCTCAAGATCTCATTCATGCTAGTAATCTTCAGGTTGTGCATGCTTGGGTTAATGATAATATTCAACTGATGAGATTCATTTACTAATTCAGTGGATCACCTTTGTTTGATTTTGGGCAGGACTATCATTTTGTTACTCAACCTCCTCTCCTTTTCTATCCTTTGCATATAGTTAGATATCATTTAAGATGTCCACTATAGAGGTCTTCGATATCTTCCTAAAGCTGGCAACATTTATTGGTGTTATGTTAATACTCATTGGGATAATCGTGGAATCCACACATTTCTTACTTTTAAGTTTCTGACCTTATTTGAGGAAACACGTGTCTTATGTATCCATCTCTTTGTATCTGAATAAGGATGTGAAAAGATGATGCTTTTAGGCTGCGGCATTTGTTGATTATTACATCACCTCTAAATTAGTTTTGATAATAATCAAACAATTAGTGTTGCTAAGGAGGTTTTGTGTGATGATTTGTGAGTGTAGGAATCCAAGTCAACAATGGTCAACTCAAGCTTAAAGTCAATGATAATATGGAATCAAAGCTTGATGATGAAGAGTCAAGAAACTTGAAGCTAAAATTGAAGATCAAAAGTTCAAGTTAAGACTTATTTGTTGGACCTGGATCTAAGCCTAGGGAGGTGAATAGGCTTATAAAAATTCTCACGCAACCCACAAGAAATCACACACAGTTATAATCACATGCAGGGTAAACAATAAGCAATCACAGATGCACATCAGATTTACCCTGGTTCGGTCACATCCACGACCTACGTTCAGCCCCAAAAGCAAATATTATATTAGAAATATTACCTGGTATAACCTGTAGCTAGAGCACACACTCTACACTTACATGGCTCTCAGTACCTGCACTCACCAAAGTGCTCAACAAAACTAATCCTAATATATGCTCTTACTTGACTAGTCCTAACTAGTCAAGTCCCTCTTGTCTAGCACCCACCAGACAAGACCCCAAAACAATACAAAAGCGGTAAAGTTTTCCATACAGAGATCGTTACTACTACACACAAATAATAGTAAAAGAGTTTAGAGAATCTCAGTGTGTAGGCGTAGTCGTCTCTGTCAATCGGCACGGGCCAGCTCTCGTCTGGTAAGATGTAGTCGTCTCTCGTCTCGTCTCCTCAACAACTAAAGTTGCGGATTCTTCCCATTAAGCTTGCTATGAGGTTGCTGCCTTGGTGGTTGATGGCACAAAAAGTCGGCAATGAGTATGGCAACTTGCGGCTTCTAGTCAGCAAGGAGATTGGCACTTGAGTTGGTCGGCAACCTAACTTTCTGAAGCAAGGCTCGGTCAATACTTGCGACTTGCAATAATGAAGGACGTTGGCTTCAACAAGTAATATCTCCTCTGAAATTAAACCAAATAGGTGAACACAAAAAAAACTTAATTCATATGTGAGGTTGGAGATTTCGACATGTGCATGGTAGCTTGTGAATCCTTGAGGAATCAAAGATTTCGGCTGCTCTTTGATTGGTGAGCTCTTGGGGATAAAAACAATGGAGATTTTTGTGTCCCCTTTTTTTATTTAGATCTTGATGGCATGATTCGTTTGGTGCCTGCAAAAACCAACAAACAAGTGAGAACTCAAAACTAGTTATTTAATATCATAAATACAAGAGTTCAAGATCCCAATTTGTGCAGCTCTTGGAGATGTTTTAATGGAAACGTGCGACTGTCTCCATGAGAGTTGCAAGGAAAAAAATCTGCTGCTCCTTGGGATTGACGAATAGAAATTGCAGCTCTCTCTCTTTTTATTGTGTGCAGCAGCTAGCTCTCCCTTTGATTCTTGGGGATTTGTTCAATTGATTGGTTCGCCCCCTAGTCAAAAGATGCGGCATGCAAAGGGAATTCCTCTTGGCTTTGAATGATCCGTTGATTGGTGCACAAAGTTACGGCTTGCCGATGGATTTCTTCCTCTTGATGACAAGGCTGAATGACAAAGCTCCCCTTTGGTCAAGAATTACGGCTAGGATGAAGATGGATCTTTTCTTGTATCTTTGTGGCTAAGGTGATCAATGCTTAATAATGAACTAGCTAGGGAATAGGCCTTGAGAATTTCTACTATGGTGATTTGGCTTTGTGGATTTTGGCCGACTCTATTTGGTGAATGCTGCAACTCTCTTTTGCGTAAGTTACTTGATTTGGCCGACCTTTCTTTCAACCCTAGAAGATGGGTTTTTATATGGCTAGGGTTTCAAGTAGAGGATGCGACAAGGATGGTATCCTAGCTAGGGTAGAATTCGGTTAGGATAGGGAGCAAATGAGATCAATTTGAATCCCCTAGGAATAGGAGATAGAATCCCTTTGAATTGATCTTCATCTATATTGAATAAGATTTGAACTCTTCCACTCAATCCTCTTTTGACCAAGTCCATCTTGTATGACTACAAACTCCATTTCTTTGACATCTTGACCAAGTCATCTTGGAATGTGTATAGCAATTTATCCATAGCTTAGACTTACTCATCGTTTCATCATTTACGTTCTCGCCATTCTTGCAAACACTTAACACACGCATCAAATCGTTCATACACGTTTGTTATCATCAAACAAGCGGTCCTAGATCGTTGCATCTAACAATCTCCCCCTTTTGACGATGACAAACCAAATACAAGATTTTTGCAATTAAGTTTCAAATAGGTGTGTATGATGTGTGACAGAGGATGTATGCAAACAATTAATACAATGATGTTCACGTATACAAGCATGCAAAAGTATAACAATGATGTGATACATGCTCCCCTTATTTTCATGCTCCCCCTTGAACATATATTCACATACTCACATGGTCAATTATTCATTAATGCTCCACTTAAACCCATGTTCAGATATGCACATATAAAGTATTAATGCAACACAAATCTTCAATATTTTCTTCCCCTTTTGTTATCATCAAAAGCATATACACGAAGTCTAGTTCATGTCACATGCAAAAATAAAGTATTATAAATTACGACTTACATTTGCATGTCATTTTTCTTAGAGTAAGCACTTCAATATCAATGAAAAGTGTAACAATGACTTCTACACCATCGTGTAAGTGTGATGATTAAATAATTGAAGCACAAAGGGAGAGACTCTTTAGAAATCAACCAAAACCAATCCACATTTTCCAATAAACATGATATCACAAGGATTGATTTTCTCTACCTCATTAAAAATGAGTTCAAGATACCACACCCCAAAAACATTGCCTAAAAGGACTCTTAGATGTGGGGGTGGCATTGCTTGACGAGTGAAATACACCAACGCTAAAGATTACCCATAAAGCATATGTTGGATACTCGTGGGTAGTATACTTGCCATGAATTGTATCCATTTTACATACAGAGCAATATTCATTCTTTTTCATTTTTCTTGTTTCTTATTCAATTCTTTTGTGCTCAATTTTTATCCATGGCAAATATACATCATATCCCTTAGATTTATCAGTTATTTTCAACCTACATTCACTTTCCAACATTTCATAAAAGGATCTCCAATTGTGCAACAATATTCAATAAACATGGAAGTGAAGGTGTAGGTGTAGAAATCATGTTATTCAATTCATTAAACATGTCATGGCTACTTAGGAATTTTAACATATGCATGTAGCTATAACAATAATACAATGATTTCTACAAAGATATGAATGACATTCAATAATACTACTTGAATGATACAAAGGAAAAGATATACATTAGGCTCCATTTTTTTGCTTTTTGATTTTTTTGATATACATTATGCTCCATTTTTTTGCTTTTTGATTTTTTTATATAATGAACCAAAACAAACTAAAAATCAAGCAAACTAGCACACAAATAAAAAATAAGTCAAGCATACAAAGAGCTATGAAGGTATGCATTAAGTTCAAAGAGGAAAAAGATATACATTCGCATCGTCGTTTGGCTAAGGAACTCAATAATGAAACGTTCAATTCATCGCTCCTCACCAAATCTCCATCTTACCTACACGATAGATGTTGTGATTTGATTCCCCGGATTTGGTTTTGGATGATGAGCAAACATAAATAATGTATACTAACTTATTTGTGAGCGCAGTTATGGAGATCGTCGCCAAAATACCACGTACAACAAAAGCGACGTCTCAAGACTTCTCAATACGCTGATCGTGTGCCTGGAGCTTCGTTGAAGCTCAAGGAGCAATATTGAAGTCAAGAGGAATGAAGATTGAAGCTTTGAAGACGGCTCGTAAGGTTGATTTTTATAGTCTTCTAGCTTCATAGATTAGAATGTTAAGCCTTGAGTAGGACTTACTTTATAATCTTCATTTCGCTCATATCTTAGAGCTAGGATTATCATAGAAGCCATTAGAAACTTTCCCGAAGCCTATCGCTTCTTCCCTCGGCTTCTTGTGCATGTTAGTTGGTTCAAGAAGAGTCACCAACCGACTAGATGACGATCTAGTCGGTCGGCAACTCTACATGAACCGACTAGTTTGCCTTCTCTATATTCAGCTCTTTCCATGACTACAGTTAGTAGGTCAAAGAAGAGTCACCGACCGACTAGATGACGATCTAGTCGGTCAGGAGTCCTTCTCAGACCGACTAGTTGTGTACAGTCATTTTCAGCCTAAGCTACTGTTTCGAGTTAGTCGGTCAAAGAACGTTTACCGACCGACTAGTTGAGAAACTAGTCGGTCAGCATTTGTTCTTAAACCGACTAAGTCAACTTGAAGTCTACCTACTCTATTTCGACTGTTAGTCGGTCAAAGATCATTCACCGACCGACTAGTTGTGAAACTAGTCGGTCGGCAAGTCTTCTTAGACCGACTAGTTGTCTTTGCCTGTACTTCGACTTCTTGGCTGGTCTACCGTTAGTCGGTCTACGTTGTATCACCGACCGACTAGTTGATGAACTAGTCGGTCAGTGATCCTTCTTTAACCGACTAGTCTGCTTCAGAATAGAGCCGTTGGGATTCTTTCAAACTCGATTTCTCTTGCCCCTTTAAATAGAATCCTGATTCGTTTGAAGAGGGGTGAGAGGTCCTATTTCCAAGCAATTTCAGACCTAAGAGAAGAGCTCTCCCAAGCTAATTCAAAGCTCTCTCTCCCTCACAAGAATCTCTCCCTCAACACCTTGAGCCCTAATTCCTCAAGAGAGATTCTCTCCATTGTGAGCTTCTCAAGCCAAGAGCTTGATTCTAGTCACCATACTCCACCCTAGGCTTCCATTGCTGGTCATCTTCTTGAAGCTAGGGTTTGGTGACATCCTCTTCCTCAAAATCCCTCATTGCCCTAATTTGGTAAGTATACTCAAGGCATAGGATTTTGTAAGGTAAGAGTTTATTTCATTTCAATCGTATTTTGAATTGTGTCTCTCGGTTGTGAGAGAGGTTGTGATCCTGGTTTGTGGGAGTCACATGTCTTTTGTATGATTTGACTTGTGAAGGTTTTTCACAAGTACTTCATAGTGGAAATCTTGAGTTAGGGTTGCTAACTCAAGTATCCGGAGGGGATCCGGGTGGTTGGGACGTAGGATCACCGGGAACAAGTCGGGGAGACTTGGGTGGATCCGAACCCAGTAATATTGTTTGTCTGTGTTTGTTTTAATTCTTGTTGATAGTTGTTTAATTTCGCATTGTCGTTTGTTTCTTGCACAATAATTAGGAATAACTATCTTGATTATTTTAAGTACTATTCACCCCCCCTCTAGTACGTGTGCAGTAGCTACCACAGGGCACTACAATTGGTATCAGAGCCAAGTTCAAAGCTACACATAGCCAAAGTTCAAAGCTATAACGAACAACGACTACAACGTCTTCAAGAACCGCGATGGAGCTTCTTCAGTTATGGAAGGACTATCCTCCGTCAGGCCTCCACACTTCAACGGTACCAACTACGGGTACTGGAAATGCCGGATGCAAATTTTCCTCCGGAGCGCTTCACTTTGGAGAGCCACCATGACAGAGTATGTCGAGCCTTCCGAAGAAAATTTCGCGAAGTGGACACCCGCGGAGGTCGCTGCGGAAGTTGCCAATGCCAAGGCAATGAATGCCTTGAATTGTGCGTTGGAGCCCGAGGACTTCAACAAGATATGCACATGTAAGAGTGCATATCAAATATGGAACCAACTCCTCATATTGCACGAAGGATCGAGTACGGTAAAAGATTCTAAACTCGTCGTTGCTAATAAAGAATTTGAGTTGTTTCATATGGAGCAGGGCGGAACCATGAAGGATTATTATGCTCGCTTCGTGGATATATCAAACGACTTGGAAGCTCTTGGGAAGACCTACACCCAAAAGGAGAAAGTCTCGAAGATAATCGATGGACTTCCTTCTTGTTGGGAGAAGCGTACCTTCGCCATCGAGGAAGGTAATGCCATGAATAAATATACCGTCGTACAACTAATGGGTACCTTGTTGTCTTATGAGGTACGCAAGGATAGTAAGATCCGGATGAGGGAAAAGATGAAGGCGTACTTGAAGCAAGACGAGCCAAAGAAAAAGGGGATTGCATTCAAGGCCGCTCCATCTACCGATGATGAAGATTCGGAAGAAGAAGAGGACGAAGAATTGGACATGGAAACATTGGCCAATATGGCAAAGAAATTCATCCGATTCTTCCGACAAGGTAAGTTGAATCGTAAATCTAAATTTATTTCGACTAATGTTTCTACTCCCGTGTGTTACAAATGCAACAAGCCAGGACATATCAAGCCGGATTGTCCTCTCTACAAACACAAGGGAAAATGGAAGGGATCCAAGCATGACAAGTCAAGAAAGCACAAGAAAGGGCTTGCCGGCACTTTCACCGACTCCGACTCCTCAAGTGGAGAATCAGATGATGAAGGAGTGGAGATTGCACACACGTGCTTTATGGGAAAAGAGGATTGTGATGAAGAGACTTCCTCCGATGAAAGCGAAGATGGAAGCGAGGATGAAGGCAAAGAGGTAACCAATGATGAACTTAGAATAGCCAATGAACAACTATGGAATAAGTTTTCTAATATGGCTACTAAATTTATGAAGACTAAAAATGAATTAGATAGTCTTAAAAACTCGCCTAAGCCTTTCATCGTTAACAACGACACCGTTGTTGATGGGTTGAGAAATGAGATTGAAAATCTCAAGTCTCAACCTGAGCATGTTCATATCGAGGATTCGGATGAACATGTGATAACGGATTTGACGTCTCAAATCTCAACTTTGAGTATTGAGAATAAAAATCTCAAGTCACGTGTTTGTGCACTCGCATCGCAAGTGTCCACTTTGGATGCTTCTTTGCATTCTCTCACCGAGAAGCATGAGAGCACATTAGGCCGAATTCATGAATTCAACAAAGGTAAGGGCAAGTTGGATGATATCCTAAATGACTTACCTCCGGCCAATCATCACATTGGTTTGGGGTATAAGATGGGAGAGTCATCCAAATCGTCTGCCACCTTTGTTAGGCCATCTTCCGATGCTTCTACTAGTGGAAGTAAACACGTCATGGGTAGTTCTTCTACCAATGGTGCTTCCGCTAGGAACACGCCCCCATTTGGAAAGAAACCCACTTTGGGTGGACCTCCAAAGAAGGGTCATGCTTTCATGTATGCCATGCCACGTAGGAACACAAATCCTACCCCACATGTTAGCACATATGCCGATTTCTATGCTCCGCACCCACGAGCACGTGCACACCTTGTGAGACACACTCATGCACGTGTTCCTCCACATTCATATGTTCATCCTCATTCTCATATGAATAATTATCATCATGCACCATTGCATCGCATGCCATATGCTTACACACGACATGCATCACATAGAAATCAACAACATATGCATGTTCCCAATAGGATTAGGACTCCCAAGACATACACTATTTGGGGTCCGAAGAACACAAGCATGCATAATAAGAATTTGTATGTGAAATCGTTTATTAATGATGTTATCTTGAATGATGATTATGTTGGGAAATCAAGTTCCTCTTGGACTTGGTTTCCGAAGGGTTAGTTTCCTTTGACCCTTCATTGCTTGGTACCATAAGTTTAGTTTCATTTTATGGGTACCAAAGCAATTGTGGTATGTATGGGTTACATTTAATTTGAATTTAGTTAGCTAAATTTATTGCCTAACCCATAGGATCCAAAAAGATTTTTGGATACCAAAATGATATTCTCTAGGTTAAATCCACCATGAGATACCAACCCTACCAACTCCATGATTTGCAAGGATTTTCATTCGATTGGAGTTGATGGTGCTTGAGTGATGCACCAAAGTAGGGGGAGCTTAATGTTGTAAGTATATTCATACTTTTGATTCTCATTGGTATCCATTGGTAGAATATATTACGATTGGTATCACTTTGCTTCATTTGGTATGATAGATTAGTGTATGTCATTGTTATATGATGTTCTAACTATTTTTGGCATAACATTCTTGCATACTACATTTGGCATGCACATCGGATTATTTTTGTCTCTGATGTTGATTTCGTCGTTCGATGATTTTATGGATTTAATAGAATTCTTTCTATGGAAACATAGAATTGTTTTTCATGCATTCTATTGATTTTGGAGAGTATGTTCCAAAACTCAATAAGTGAAATCGATTTGAGTTTTGATGATTTCGGATTTCGTTCTTCGGCTTGATGATTTCGTATTTCGATTTTTGCCTTTGACTTGGTGATTTCGTTTTCCGATTTTCGCCGATGATTTTATGATTTCGGTTTTCGAGTTTTCGCCTATGGCTAGATGATTTCGTATTTCGTATTTCGCCTATGGTTTGATGATTTCGGTTTCCGATTTTCGACTTTGGTCTCCTTGACACGCTTTGCTTTTATTCGGTATTTTGTATTTGATGCTTTGCATTGGTGTTATTTTGGTCCTTGGTCGTATTCTTCGACTCCCATGCGTTATTTTTTAGCCATTGATTTTGTCTCCTTCCGCCCTTTTTGCTAATGCCAAAGGGGGAGAGATATAATAATGACAATGTGCTACTTAATAATTCAAAGGAATTTTCCATGAATCTAATTTGATGTGTTAGAATTCAGGGGGAGTGAAGATATAAAATGGATTTTGATCCTATATGTGCAATAGTAGGATTCATATTTTATATTTCCCTCGCTGCTTGATGCATATGATTATTATTGAATATGGAACTAACGTGTCATCAATGCAGGGGGAGTAAGTAAATTTCAATTGAATCATTATTATTGATTATTATTTATGTTGGTTTGTCATCACCAAAAAGGGGGAGAATGTTGTGATTTGATTCCCCGGATTTGGTTTTGGATGATGAGCAAACATAAATAATGTATACTAACTTATTTGTGAGCGCAGTTATGGAGATCGTCGCCAAAATACCACGTACAACAAAAGCGACGTCTCAAGACTTCTCAATACGCTGATCGTGTGCCTGGAGCTTCGTTGAAGCTCAAGGAGCAATATTGAAGTCAAGAGGAATGAAGATTGAAGCTTTGAAGACGGCTCGTAAGGTTGATTTTTATAGTCTTCTAGCTTCATAGATTAGAATGTTAAGCCTTGAGTAGGACTTACTTTATAATCTTCATTTCGCTCATATCTTAGAGCTAGGATTATCATAGAAGCCATTAGAAACTTTCCCGAAGCCTATCGCTTCTTCCCTCGGCTTCTTGTGCATGTTAGTTGGTTCAAGAAGAGTCACCAACCGACTAGATGACGATCTAGTCGGTCGGTAACTCTACATGAACCGACTAGTTTGCCTTCTCTATATTCAGCTCTTTCCATGACTACAGTTAGTAGGTCAAAGAAGAGTCACCGACCGACTAGATGACGATCTAGTCGGTCAGGAGTCCTTCTCAGACCGACTAGTTGTGTACAGTCATTTTCAGCCTAAGCTACTGTTTCGAGTTAGTCGGTCAAAGAACGTTTACCGACCGACTAGTTGAGAAACTAGTCGGTCAGCATTTGTTCTTAAACCGACTAAGTCAACTTGAAGTCTACCTACTCTATTTCGACTGTTAGTCGGTCAAAGATCATTCACCGACCGACTAGTTGTGAAACTAGTCGGTCGGCAAGTCTTCTTAGACCGACTAGTTGTCTTTGCTTGTACTTCGACTTCTTGGCTGGTCTACCGTTAGTCGGTCTACGTTGTATCACCGACCGACTAGTTGATGAACTAGTCGGTCAGTGATCCTTCTTTGACCGACTAGTCTGCTTCAGAATAGAGCCGTTGGGATTCTTTCAAACTCGATTTCTCTTGCCCCTTTAAATAGAATCCTGTTTCGTTTGAAGAGGGGTGAGAGGTCCTATTTCCAAGCAATTTCAGACCTAAGAGAAGAGCTCTCCCAAGCTAATTCAAAGCTCTCTCTCCCTCACAAGAATCTCTCCCTCAACACCTTGAGCCCTAATTCCTCAAGAGAGATTCTCTCCATTGTGAGCTTCTCAAGCCAAGAGCTTGATTCTAGTCACCATACTCCACCCTAGGCTTCCATTGCTGGTCATCTTCTTGAAGCTAGGGTTTGGTGACATCCTCTTCCTCAAAATCCCTCGTTGCCCTAATTTGGTAAGTATACTCAAGGCATAGGATTTTGTAAGGTAAGAGTTTATTTCATTTCAATCGTATTTTGAATTGTGTCTCTCGGTTGTGAGAGAGGTTGTGATCCCGGTTTGTGGGAGTCACATGTCTTTTGTTTGATTTGACTTGTGAAGGTTTTTCACAAGTACTTCATAGTGGAAATCTTGAGTTAGGGTTGCTAACTCAAGTATCCGGAGGGGATCCGGGTGGTTGGGATGTAGGATCACCGGGAACAAGTCGGGGAGACTTGGGTGGATCCGAACCCAGTAATATTGTTTGTCTGCGTTTGTTTTAATTCTTGTTGATAGTTGTTTAATTCCGCATTGTCGTTTGTTTCTTGCACAATAATTAGGAATAACTATCTTGATTATTTTAAGTACTATTCACCCCCCCTCTAGTACGTGTGCAGTAGCTACCACAGGGCACTACAATAGATGTCATATGTGACCTTGGAATCCAACAAGGTCCACTCATGTTAGCCATAAAATTTTTAGGAACCAACACTTGTTTAAACTTTATGTTCGTGTTCCTATACTTACAATAATACGATGTGTGACCAACACTATCACAAGTAAATCACTTGCATAAACATTTTTAACAATTGTAGGCACATTGTGGATTTTTTTAAACATAGGCTTTTCAACATTTTTCAAACCAAATCTAAGTCCACGTCTATTATTGCCATATAATTTGTTGGAATTTCGCAATTCCATATCTCTATCTCTATATAAGTTTTGATGTGACAAACATATTTTGTTTATACTAACTCTATCTATACAGGTATACTAACATTTATGCAGTATACAACATTAGACAAACAACAACTCAAAGCTTGAATATATGCGACAAGGATCTTCTGCTAATTGCTCAAGATACAATATCTACGGCTTTATGTATCAAGAAGAAATTGTTGTATATTTCATAGATTGTTAAAGCCTTATAATGGGTTATCTTAGCTTCATAGGTCATTTCATTCTTCAATCCTTATTTTTCATATCACAAATAAATTCCTCTCCAAAATTTAGCCATCCAATTTATTGACTATTAATTTTGACAATCATTGATTGAAAGATATTTTTTCAATCATTACGGGTTGTACTCCAACAAATCACAACATATCCAATCATTTCAAAATTAGCAGCCTATTAGATTTTTTAGCCTGCTAATTTATTTTTAGTCTTCTAAATTCTTTTTTAACCCATTAAGTTAGTTTCTTGCCGTTACTCACAAAAACCAAACATTTCCGCATTAGCAGCCTAAATAGTCATTTAGCTTGCTAATTTCATTTTATCCTATTAAGTTGGTTTCTAGCCATTGCCTTGGTAGTTTCTAGCCGTTGTCTTTACAACCGTTTTCAAAGCCTATAAATACAAGGCCACACCCTCACGTTTCATTCACAACTTTTATCTTTCTCTCTCACTCACGTTTTTAATTAAGTTGAAATTAAGTTCTTAATCACTTTGCCATTAGTTGTTCTTTTCTTATTTGCAAGAAGAAATCGATAGATTTCTCTCTTCGTTTAAGAACGGAAGAACTTGGATTTCAACACTCTTGGGAAAGTTGTTCAATTCTTATTTGTAAGAAGTAATCGATAGATTTCTCTATTCATTTAAGAACAGAAGAACTTCAATTGTGTTTTACCATTTCATATCTGGAAACATTGAAGTCTCTCCTCCAAACACCGTCCTTTGAATTCATATTTCATATTCATGCTATGGTGTTTGTTGTTTCATTATTTCTTTTACAGGTTTGAATCTCTAGTTATTGAGATTGTACAAAGTTTGGGACACAGGGAGTGTCGCCATTTTTTTGTAAAGTTGTTGCTTGCGGTTATTGCAAGTGTTGATAGTGGAAAATCTCTACTGGGAGTAGAGGACTGGAGTAGGATCACAAGGATCCGAACCAGGATAAATCTCTGTGTTTGTGATTGATTTATTTTTCAGTACTTATCATTATATTTATCTGTCATCTTTGCAAATATTAGTAACGTTTTATTTGTAACAATTTTTATTAAATACACTATTCACACCCCCTCTAGTGTATTGATCCATATAGGCTAAAATTTCATTTGGTATCAGAGCAAGGTTAAGATGACAGAATCAAGCCTGAACGCTATTCCACACAACTACAACACAAATCAGCATCCTGAAGGGCACTCTCAAGTTCGTCCTCCTCTATTTTATGGTTCTAACTACTCATATTGGAAAATACGAATGGAGATTCATCTCCAAAGTATGCATTATGAGATTTGGGACATCGTAGAGACAGGATACACAAAGCCAACAACACCTGTTGCTGATTGGACCGCTAACGAAAAATCTGCAAAGACTAACAACTCAAAGGCCATGAATGTTTTATTCTGTGCCATGGATAAACATGAGTTTAATCGAGTATCTCAGGCTAAAAGTGCAAAGGAGATTTGGCACATACTCGAGGTAACTCATGAAGGAACCAATAAAGTGAAGGAAACCAAGATTGCCTCTTTGGTTCATAAGTATGAGTTGTTCAAGATGCAAGACAAAGAGACAATTGGAGAAATGAACACCAGGTTCACTAACATTATTAATTCTCTTAATGCTCTTGGAAAATTTTACTCTTCTCTTGATCAGGTACGCAAGATTCTTAAAGTACTCTCCCCAGAATGGCGTCCAAAGATCACTGCTATTGAGGAAGCCAATGATCTTTCCACATTATCCATGGAAAATCTTATTGGTAACCTAATGGCCCATGAAGTCACATTACAAGATGCAAAAAGATGGAAAATCTTATTGGTAACCTAATGGCCCATGAAGTCACATTACAAAATGCAAAAGAGGAATCAGATCAAAAGAAGAAAGTACTTGCCTTCAACACAACATCAGATAATGAAGATTCAGATGATGACATGGCATTCATTGCCAAGAACTTCAGAAAGTTCTTTCAAAAAGATAAGTATAATAATAAATCTAAAAATACAGATTCTTCTCTTTGCTTCAATTGTAATAGGCCAGGACATATGAAGAAAGATTGTCCACTTCTCAAAGCAAAGTTCAAAACTTCCAACAACAACGATCAATCCAGAAGAGAAAGGAAGTTTGACAAGATGAAGAAATCATTTGCAGCAACTTGGAATGAATCTTCAGATGATAAAGATAACCATGATGAAAGTGCTAATATGTGCTTTATGGCACAAGATAATGAAGATGAGGTAAGTACTTTTAGTAGTGAAGAATTATTAGATGCATTGAAAGATCTCTATTCTCGTTTCAAAAATTTAAATAGTAAACATAGATCTTTGAAACAGAATAATGACGATCTTCTTATTAAATATCAAGAATTATCTTCTTCTAAGAACACTACACCAAATTCCATACATATTGAGAATACATCTTCTCAAAATTTAGATCTTAGTAAAGAGAATGAACTTCTCAAAACTAAGAATCAAGCACTACATTCACAAATATCCGAAATGGATAAAAATATCTCATCACTAAAGATGAAATATGATGAGATGTCTTCCAGTGTTAATAAATTTAACAAAGGAAAGACTAATCTCGATGATTTTCTAAAAATTCAATATCCAACAAATCATAGACAAGGACTAGGATATTCTCATAAGAATACACCTAAATCTTGTAACACATCTTCATCCAGTGGAAAAACAACCTTTGTTAAACCATAGAAGAAGAATCATGCATTTATTTACACGAAGAAAGTAAACATTCCTACTTCTTCTTCACAAAGAAATGTTATTAACATTTCAAAATCATCTCCTAGGAAACCCACTACAATTAGTATATGGGTTCCTAAGAATGCATGTTTAAAAGATAGAAATGTTTATATCTCTCATTTTATACATTCTAGTGATTATATTAGCAAGCCAAATTCCACTTGGGTTTGGCTTCCAAAAATCTAATCCCAAGGACCCTCAAACAAAGGGTACCAATGCTTAATGTTTCATTTTTCAGGTACCAAGGAAAGAAAAATGGATTTTGGATAGTGGATGTTCAAAACATATGACAGGAAATGTCAACTTGCTTTCAACCGTTAAATATAAAGATGGAGGCATAGTTATCTTTGGTGACAACAACAAAGGCAAAATTATCGGCACTGGAACAGTTGGAAATACAAATCAGCCTATCATTGAGAATGTTCTCCTGGTTGACGTCTGAAACACAATCTACTTTCCATTAGTCAATTATGTGATAAAAATTACAAAATAGTATTTGAACAAAATGACTGCATCATTTATGATTCTGATATGTCATCTATCTTATTCCGTGGTAAACGTAAGAATAACATTTATATCTTATGTATGTCTGTTACCACACACAATCATTGTTTGATGATTACATCAGATAATACACTTTTATGGCACAAACGTTTTGGACACACTAATTTCAAAAACCTAGCACATATTTCAAAACACAAGTTAGTAAATGGAATGCCAAATATTTCTTTCAAACACAAACATTATTGTGATGCTTGTCAGCAAGGAAAAATGCACAAATCTTCTTTTAAATCAAAGGATATTATCTCAACAAAGAGACCTTTAGAACTTCTACATTTGGATTTATTTGGTCCTTCAAGAGTAGCTTCTTTGAATAAAAGTAGATATGCATTTGTCATTGTTGATGATTATTCAAGATACACTTGGGTTATATTCTTACATAATAAGAATGATGCCTTTGAAGAATTTTCAATATTTTGTAGAAAGATACAAATGATCAAATCCTCTAACATTATCACTATTCGTAGTGATCATGGGGGAGAATTTGAGAATGAATCCTTCTCCAAGTTTTGTAATGAAAATAGTATTACTCACAATTTCTCCTTTCCCCATGCTCCTCCTCAGAATGGAGTAGTAGAAAGGAAAAATAGAACTTTACAAGAATGTGCAAGAACAATGCTTTGTGATAGTAATTTACCGAAATATTTTTGGGCAGAAGCTATCGTAACTGCTTGTTACATTATGAATAAAATTCTTGTAAGGCCAATGCTTAATAAAACTTGTTTTGAATTATTCTTTAATCGCATTCCTCGTGTATCATACTTTAAAGTGTTTGGATGTAAATGTTTCATTCCTAACACTAAAGATTCACTTGACAAATTTGATTCCAAATCTGATGAAGGTATTTTTGTTGGATACTCAACACGTAGCAAAGCCTACAGTGTATATAACAAAAGAACTTCAACAATTGAAGAATCACTGCATGTCACTTTTGATGAGAATCCCTCATCTAATTCTCCCATCATTGATGATGAAGAGAATATATTACCCTTATCTAATTCTTTAGATAATATTAATCTTAACGATATTGATTCTACTAAACCCTCTGTTGAGTGTATTTCAGATAATGCAGATCTTCCTAAGGCATTTGCACAAGTTCCAAATCATCCATCAGAATTAATCATTGGAGATATTACGGATGGAGTAAGAACTCGTCGTCAAATAGAACAAATGGCACACTGTGCATTCATTTCAAACATTGAACCAAAGAACGTCATTGAAGCCAGCAAAGACAGTTCTTGGATCATGGCTATGCATGAAGAACTCAATCAATTTCAGAGAAATGATGTTTGGGAATTAGTTCCCAGACCACCAGATCATTCAATTATTGGTACCAAGTGGGTATTCAAAAATAAATTGGATGAATTTGGTCAGGTAACAAGAAACAAGGCACGATTGGTTGCGCAAGGTTATAATCAAGAAGAAGGAATTGATTATGATGAAACCTATGCACCAGTTGCATGTCTTGAATCCATTAGAATGCTATTATCTTTTGCTTGCTATAAAGATTTTAAATTATTTCAAATGGATGTCAAAAGTGCTTTTTAAAATGGTTTTCTTAAAGAAGAGGTTTATGTTGAACAACCACCAGGTTTTTGTCATGAAACTCTTAATAATCATGTTTTTAAACTGAAGAAAACTTTATATGGTCTTAAACAAGCACCTCGTGCTTGGTATGAAAGATTGAAAAGTTATCTTTTAAGTTCTGGTTATATTATTGGAAAAATTGATTCAACATTATTTATTAAAAATATAAAACCTGATATTATTATTATTCAAATATATGTTGACGATATTATATTTGGTTCTACTAATGAATCTCTTTGTTTAGACTTTTCTAAGATTATGCAGAAGGAATTTGAAATGAGTCACATGGGTGAATTAAACTACTTCCTTGGTCTTCAAATTAAACAAATGAAGGAGGCATTTTCATCCATCAATCAAAGTATTCCAAAGAACTCATCAAGCATTTCGGCTTAGAGAATTCTACAGATAAACATTCTCCAATGAGTACATCTACATCACTAGACAAAGATTTAAATGGTAAGAGTGTTGATCAACGTCTTTATAGAGGTATGATTGGCTCTCTACTTTATCTTACTGCAAGTATGCCAGATATTATGTTTTCAGTTTGTTTGTGTGCACGTTTTCAAGCAGATCCTAAAATGTCACATCTTACTGCTGTAAAACGGATAATTAGATATGTTAAACATACTTTTGATTTTGGATTGTTTTATCCTAAAACTAGCACATATGATTTATTATCATATAGTGACGCAGATTTTGCTGGTTGCAAATCAGATCGAAAAAGTACTAGTGGTACATGTCACTTTTTGGATATGCTTTGATCTCATGGTTTAGCAAAAAACAAAATTCTGTTTCATTATCTGCCACAGAGGCAGAATATATTGCCGCTGGGTTAGCATGTGCTCAAATACTATGGATGAAACAAACTATATCAGATTATGGCATTAATTGTTCCACATGTCCTATAATGTGTGATAACACTAGTGCAATTAATCTATCTAAAAATCCAGTCCATCATTCACGCACTAAACATATTGATGTTTGTCATCATTTTTTAGATGATCATGTGTCACGCCCTGCTTCCCAAAACGACGGAAGCGAAACGTGACAAGGCCCGCTTAGGCCGGAGCTGTGAAGCTCGGACCCAATAAGCGTCTGTGTGGTACTCCAAGACGAAGGAACAGGTCCCTGCAGGTTAGTACGGAACAACAAAAGTACTAAAAGCGATGCATTCATTTTATTCCACAGATATCCAGAAAAGTATGGAGAGTCTAAACAAAAGCCATGACGGCTACAAAACAGCTGAAGTAAACTAATGGTGCAAGCACCCAACCTAGACAGAAAGCAAACGGTGCTACACACCCAACTAAACTGCAGTGAAACCTCTGAATCAGCAACGTGAAGATCCCTAGCTCCGGTCCTCCTCGGGCACGTACTCTAGGTCTGTGTCCTCCGGCTCTACGTACTCTGGCTCCACACCTGACGTACAGCACCAAAAGAAAGGAACTGTACGTCAGGTAAAGTCTACAAAAGAGGTCAGACTCTACTGCAAGTATACCGAACTATTAAACAACAGCTTACTGGTTGATTAGCATGCTGGGGTTATAACAGAGTTACGAAAGAAAGTAAACGTAGCAGAAAAGTAAAGCGTAGCAAGCAGTACTCGTAGCGTGTGCTACCGACTATGGGACTAACCTAAAGGGGTCGTGACAAGACGTGACAAGACCAGTAAGACAGGACAAGACAAGACAAGACACGTGTGACTCGAAGGGTTCACGCCTTACGGTTCGAGGGGGATCAAACCCTCTCCCCGTGCGCACGTTCAACCCTACCCCAAACCCAAGTGCTCAAGACAAGACAATATAGGGCCACCCACTCTGCTAGGTGAGTGCCTCTATCCCCACGATCGGTAGCGTATCTCTCACTCTGCTAGGTGAGCGACGGACGCCTCGTAGATGAAACTGTACTCCTGTATAGGACCACTCACTCTGCTAGGTGAGAGTCTCTATCCTCTTGGTCTGCTGTGACACTCACTCTGCTAGGTGGGTGCCGAGCTTCCCGTAGGTATTCCGTATCAAAGATCACCCACTCTACTAGGTGAGCGTCTCAATGCCCACAGGCTACTCAAGACACGACGTGCAAGATGTTCATGACATGGCAAGAGCAAAGTTGTTCTAGGGTGTCCACACACACGCACACGCAGATGAAACCTATAGTAGCAGTTGTTGTTGATTCTAGGGGGTCCACACACACGCACACACAAGATAACCATACGATGTCAAAAGTAGTTGTTGTTACACCTAGACTTCATCGTCAAGTCTAGGTCGTCAGGGCATCCCAGACGCTATCATTTCACGTCCGGTTCTATTTGTTCACAGTCTAACAGTTCTAACAGTTTAAGACCAAGGCACGATCAAAAGCGCAAGTGAGTACACTTGCCTGCAGTGGCGAGTGTGTCGTCTGTCCGGGTCGTCTCGTCCAGTCGTCGCGTCCGCGGTAGTCCGTCTGAAACAGGTCATGGCGACGGTGTCAGGTCGCGTTTTCAATAAGTCCTATTTAGGTTTGTTTCTAGGTTGTCGGGACTACCCTATTTGTCAAGTCACAATTTGGTGTTTCATCAACCTAGATCGACAACTACCCTATATGCACTGAAAATTGTCCGATGGTCGATTTCTACAGTGAGCATCGTTTTACTGGTACGAAAATGTAAATTTAATTGTAGGTGTCCAGTTTTAGTTTAGGGTTCAGTTTTGCTACAGTGTGGGTTTCGCTACGAGTTCGGTGGACCAACCTCTCCGGCGTTCGATGGGGGATGTACGTAGCGTCTGCACGGTAGAAGATCCGCATCGCCTACGACGTCTCGGCTACAGGTAGCGTAGCCAGACACGTCTTGGTAGAGGGCTGGAGGTGAGGGTAGCGAGCAGGGATGGCGGACAGCAATCGGGGATGCAAAACAGCGAGCACGGAGACGGGACAACGATACGACGTCGCCGGAACACGGCTGAGAGTTGACGTCGACTTGGAGGGGCTGCCGAAGGGGCTTCCGGCCTAGGGGTGCTTGGTCAGATCTATGAGGGCCATCGGTGGCAGTCGAGGAGTCACGGCGAGGCGGCTGCGCGCTCGGGGTCTCTGCAGCGGCGGCGGGATGTGCAGTAGCGGCGGCTGCGCGCTCTGCGGATGGCGGTGCGACCTTGCACGACGGTGGAAGCTGTGAGGGGAGGCCGTGGAACGCGGAGCAGGGTCAGCGGCGGCCGGCGTGTGCTCAGAAAGGGGATGCGACAGCATGCGCTGTTGGCTGGAGCAAGGGTGCGGTGGTGGGGTTAGATGCGGCGGCGGGAAGGGCTCTGCGCGGGAGGAGGCCGCGAGCTCTGAGAGGAGGAGGAGCACGGGTACTTAGGGGCTCCGGTGGCCGTTGAGTGCGAGAGGGCGGCGTCGGGGGTCGCAGGCGGGTGCAGGCGGTCGGGGAACAGCGAGGGCGGCGGTGCTCGCTGGGAATCGCGGCGGGGTACGGCCGTGGAGAGGGGAGCGGAGCAAGCGGCGGCCAAAAGCGAGGGGAGGAAGAGATCAGGGGGGGATTATTGGTGACGGCGGCTGAGTAAAAATTAGCCCTAGGGCTATGCGTGATGGGGTTTTTGATTATTAGGGTTAGGGTTAATAATTTAGGGTTAATATACTAAGAAGTATTGCTAAATAGACATGTGCAATGAGTTAAATGGGTGGAGAGGTAAGGGATAGAGGGTGTACGAGTTGGGGTAAGTCTAGGGGAGATTAGAGAGACAGTTTAGGAAGGAAATAAAACAGATTAATTAAAGATATTGCCAGATTTGGTAATAAATTCGAATTTGAACTGATTGGGGAGATCGACGGTCGAGGTTAATCCGGGTGATATCTCTCAATCCGGGCGTCAGAAAAATAATCCGAAAATACCGGGGCGATCATGGAGACGAGACGCACAGAGCTACGGAGCCCGATCGTGGGCTACACCTACCCAAAATTTACGTAAAATTAGAAACGACGTTTTGAGTCAAATGAGTAAAACGCCCCGATCATTCAAAGTCGTTTTGTGAGAAAACAAGCCGTGAAACGACGTTCCCAAAAATTACTATAAAATTCTACACCCCAAAACGATCGTAACGGCATATCACACTGCATATGCCGGAGCTCAGAAATAGCCAAAAAAAATACGTGCACGATAAAGCACGTGCACACAGAAAAAATTATAAGGTCGGAAAGTGACCGTTACATTCTACCCACCTTAGAAATGATTCCGCCCACGGAATCACTTATACTAATAATAATAACATCTATATAACCTTATACCCGAAACTCTCATATCTACACATATAGCTTGCTAATCTTATTACTTCAAACAATGTTATTCAAATAATCCTTCATAACCCTTCTTTTCACTGGATAACGCCACGACTAACCTCACATCCTAACACTTAACTATAGACCCATTACTGCTGTTCAAATTTCCAACTCCAAGTCTTCATAAAGATAATAATCATCTTCTCATACCATACCACTCCACTAAACATCATCGCTCAAAAACATCCTTAAATTTCTCAATCTCTTCCCAATATTAATTAATCGCTAAAATGATGTTCAAGTCGTTCACCAATCCAAGACAAAAACTTTGTCTATCTTTTAACACCTTTCATAAATCAACAATCGTCGTGTCCTTAATACATTCCTTGTCATATCTTCCCATAAATTTATCCGCCAAATAATCGAACTATCATAATCACATCTCACCCTACTCACTATAACTAATCCCAACCATTATTAAGTCCGACTACCTCACCATCCATTTATCTCAACACGTCTTGTTATTTCTAATGTCTCCTCACGTCAACTTAACTATCAAGTCTTGATGCTTTAAATTGCTTTACTCATTCTCATGATCACCCTAACTCATACTATCCTGTCCTAACTACTCTTATCTATCACTCGTCCAAGTTTCAGATCGATTAAGCATTCATCTCCCTATACATAATTTCATCCAATCAGAGTTCTCCATTGGGTCCGTCACACATCGGTATTGTAAATAAGTCTTGGACAGCTCATTCTTTTCATCCAAAGAAATCTAATCCAATATCCCTGTTTTCAAAACCAACTAACCACTGATACAACATATCTCATCTCACTCTGAGCCTACCCATAAAAATAACCCTATAACAAAACATCTAGTACTAACAACATCAAAACAATAAAAATAACACTCCTGGAAAGGGAAAGAAAAGAAAATTTAAGGCCTAAGACATATTTTAAAACATTGGGAAAAAACGTGTGGAGTTGTGATATTGGATGAGGGAAGATAGGTGGGTTGTGATCTTTGTGGACTAATCCCAAAACATTAAAGGTTTGATTTGAAAGGAACAAAAAGTTTTGAAACATACCTGAGCAGCCAAAAATAAGATAAACTATAATATGAAAGATAAAAACTATGGGGTTACCTGCAACGACGCCATCCGATGCTGTCATGACATATGCTCCACGGACAACAGCTCCTCTCTGGGTAGGGGCAGGTGCTCCCCCCTCAGTATGGCGATACCTCGGGCAATCTATAAAGGCGTGTGTGGCAGCTCCACATGCCAGACACAAACCCAGCTTCTTCCTGCAAGTGTTCTGCTGATGCCCTGGCTTGCCGCAGAAAAAGCATGGGCCCTTCGTCTGATGCTGAGCAGGTGCTCCTGGCCTCTTGAAAGGCACTGACTGAACTGGTCCCACTATAGACCCAGCAGAAGGCCTATGCTGCTCCTTCTGTCGCTTTCCTCCATCATCAGAAGGATCAGGTAGACGCGATATGGTCTCATGGTTCCTCGCGGCATTCAGCACCGCTCCCATGGTCGTGAAATCTGCTGAAGACATAGAAGCCTGAATATTCGGACGCAATCCCTGACGAAAACGATTAGCTCGTTTCTCCTCCTTCCTCACATATGCGGGGCAAAACGGCTCAGCATCTTGAACTCTACCTCGTACTCGTCGACGGTCATATCCCCCTGCTTCAGATCTACAAATCTGCTCAACAGCTCCCTCCTAGCAGTTTTGGTGAAGTACTTCTCCTTGAACATCGATCGGAAAGTCTTCCACTCCACTGGCTTCTGCAGCCGTCTCTCCTCAATGCGCCACCAGTTCCTAGCATTTTCGGTCAGCTACATCTTTGCTATCTCAACTCGGGTATCATCAGGAATCTTCGTAGCTACCATCTTCTCCTCAGTACTCAGAATCCACTCATCAGCAGCCAACAGTCCTTTCTTCCCAGAAAATGTCTTCGGCTGAAGCTCATTGAACTGCTTTACTCCCGGAGCAGCTCGAGGGGCAGGCGGAGGCGGTGGTGGTGCAACTGGAGGAGCATGGGCAGCACGGTGGGACTGCTGAACCAACTATTGCTGAACGTCCAGCATTTCCCTCATAACGCCCAGTAATTGGCGTAAATCGTCACCTCGTCCATCCATGGTCCTGTCAGCTGAAGGTCCAACTCGAGCTTCACGTCCTCCCACCATCCTAACGACAGGAAAAACACAACTTAGACTCGCACACACCACTGGATAATAATAAAAAGAATGTTAGTACTTCTATTGTTCCGAACTTTTTGCAGAAAAGGACCTGCATGGGCCACCACTAAAACATGTCACGCCCCGCTTCCCAAAACGACGGAAGCGAAACGTGACAAGGCCCGCTTAGGCCGGAGCTGTGAAGCTCGGACCCAATAAGCGCATGTGTGGTACTCCAAGACGAAGGAACAGGTCCCTGCAGGTTAGTACGGAACAACAAAAGTACTAAAAGAGATGCATTCATTTTATTCCACAGATATCCAGAAAAGTACGAAGAGTCTAAACAAAAGCCATCACGGCTACAAAACAGCTGAAGTAAACTAATGGTGCAAGCACCTAACCTAGACAGAAAGTAAACGGTGCTACGCACCCAATTAAACTGCAGTGAAACCTCTGAATCAGCAACATGAAGATCCCTAGCTCCGGTCCTCCTCGGGCACGTACTCTGGGTCTGCGTCCTCCGGCTCTACGTACTCTGGCTCCACACCTGACGTTCAGCACCAAAAGAAAGGAACTGTACGTCAGGTAAAGTCTACAAAAGAGGTCAGACTCTACTGCAAGTATACCGAACTATTAAACAACAGCTTACTGGTTGATTAGCATGCTGGGGTTATAACAGAGTGACGAAAGAAAGTAAACACAGCAGGAAAGTAAAGCGTAGCAAGCAGTAGTCGTAGCGTGTGCTATCGACTACGGGACTAACCTAAAGGGGTCGTGACAAGACGTGACAAGACCAGCAAGACAGGACGGGACAAGACAAGACACGTGTGACTCGAAGGGTTCACGCCTTACGGTTCGAGGGGAATCAGACCCTCTCCCCGTGCGCACGCTCAACCCTACCCCAAACCCAAGTGCTCAAGACAAAACAATATAGGGCCACCCACTCTGCTAGGTGAGTGCCTCTATCCCCACGATCGGTAGCGTATCTGTCACTCTGCTAGGTGAGCAACGGACGCCTCGTAGGTGAAACTGTACTACTGTATAGGACCACTCACTCTGCTAGGTGAGAGTCTCTATCCTCTTGGTCTGCTGTGACACTCACTCTGCTAGGTGGGTGCCGAGCTTCCCGTAGGTATTCCGTATCAAAGATCACCCACTCTACTAGGTGAGCGTCTCAATGCCCACAGGCTACTCAAGACACGACGTGCAAGATGTTCATGACATGGCAAGAGCAAAGTTGTTCTAGGGTGTCCACACACACGCACACGCAGATGAAACCTATAGTAGCAGTTGTTGTTGATTCTAGGGGGTCCACACACGCACACACACAAGATAACCATACGATGTCAAAAGTTGTTGTTGTTACACCTAGACTTCATCGTCAAGTCTAGGTCGTCAGGGCATCCCAGACGCTATCATTTCACGTCCGGTTCTATTTGTTCACAGTCTAACAGTTCTAACAGTTTAAGACCAAGGCACGATCAAAAGCGCAAGTGAGTACACTTGCCTGCAGTGGCGAGTGTGTCGTCTGTCCGGGTCGTCTCGTCCAGTCGTCGCGTCCGCGGTAGTCCGTCTGAAACAGGTCATGGCGACGGTGTCAGGTCGCGTTTTCAATAAGTCCTATTTAGGTTTGTTTCTAGGTTGTCGGGACTACCCTATTTGTCAAGTCACAATTTGGTGTTTCATTAACCTAGATCGACCACTACCCTATATGCACAGAAAATTGTCCGATGGTCGATTTCTACAGTGAGCAGCTTTTTACTGGTGCGAAAACATAAATTTAATTGTAGTTGTCCAGTTTTAGTTTAGGGTTCAGTTTTGCTACAGTGTGGGTTTCGCTACGAGTAAGGTGGACCAACCTCTCCGGCGTTCGATGGGGGATGTACGTAGCGTCTGCACGGTAGAAGATCCGCGTCACCTACGGCGTCTCGGCTACGGGTAGCATAGCCAGACACATCTTGGTAGCGGGCTGGAGGTGAGGGCAGCGAGCATGGATGGCGGACATCAATAGGGGAGGCAAAACAGCGAGCACGAAGACGGGACAGCGATACGACGTCGCCGAAACACGGCTGAGAGTTGATGTCGGCTTGGAGGGGCTGTCAAAGGGGCTTCCGGCCTAGGGGTGCTTGGCCGGATCTGTGAGGGCCATCGGTGGTAGTCGGGGAGTCACGGCGAGGCGGCTGCGTGCTCGGGGTCTCTGCAGCAGCGGCGGGATGCACAGTAGCGGCGACTGCGCGCTCTACGGATGGCGGCGCGACCTTGTACGACGGTGGAAGCTGTGAGGGGCGGCCGTGGAACGCGAAGCAGGGTCAGAGGTGGCCGGCGTGTGCTCGGAAAGGGGATACGACGGCGTGCGCTGTTGGCTGAAGCGGGGGGCGCGTTGGCGGGGTTAGATGCGACGGTGGGAAGGGCTCTGCGCGGGAGGAGGCCACGAGCTCTGAGAGGAGGAGGAGCACGGGGGCTTGGGGGCTCTGGCGGCCGTTGAGTGTGAGAGGGCGGCGTCGGGGGTCGCAGGCGGGCGCAGGCGGTCGGGGAACCGCGAGGGCGGTGGTGCTCGCTGGGAATCGCGGCGGGGTACGGCCGTGGAGAGGGGAGCGGAGCAAGCGGCGGCCGAAAGCGAGGGGATGAAGAGATCGGGGGGGGGGGGATTTATTGGTGACGGCGGCTGAGTAAAAATTAGCCCTAGGGCTATGCGTGATGGGGTTTTTGATTTTTAGGGTTAGGGTTAATAATTTAGGGTTAATATACTAAGAAGTATTGCTAAATAGACATGTGCTATGAGTTAAATGGGTGGAGAGGTAAGGGATAGAGGGTGTACGAGTTGGGGTAAGTCTAGGGGAGATTAGAGAGATAGTTTAGGAAGGAAATAAAACAGATTAATTAAAGATATTGCCAGATTTGGCAACAAATTCGAATTTGAACTGATTGGGGAGATCGACGGTCGAGGTTAATCCGGGTGATATCTCTCAATCCGGGCGTCAGAAAAATAATCCGAAAATACCGGGGCGATCATGGAGACGAGACGCACAGATCTACGGAGGGCGATCGTGTGCTACACCTACCCAAAATTTACGTAAAATTGGAAACGGCGTTTTGAGTCAAATGACTAAAACGCCCCGATCATTCAAAGTCGTTTTGCGAGAAAACGAGCCGTGAAACGACGTTCCCAAAAATTACTATAAAATTCTACACCCCAAAACGATCGCAACGACATATCACACCATATATGCCGGAGCTCAGAAATAGCCAAAAAAATACGTGCACGATAAAGCACGTGCACGCAGAAAAAATTCTAAGGTCGGAAAGCGACCGTTACATCATGTTCAGAAGGGTGATATTGTTCTGAAGTTTATTTCTACTGAAAATCAGCTTGCTGATATCTTAACCAAGCCCTTAAAAGAAGACTCTTTTATTAAATTTAGAAGAGACTTAGGTATTATCAGCGAATCAGAATTTTAGATATATTTTTTAATATTCTTTAATATTATTTTTTCTTGGCCGAAATTTTCATGTACAAATTTGTCACTTATACGTAAGGGATGTTATTTTGTTCTTTTAATACACCTCTAATTAGTCTTCACCTAATCCTCTTTTCTTAATCCCATCTCTTAAATTTTTGTCATGACATGAAAAATATCTCTTACACATATGTCAATCACTCTCTTACACCACATCAATTAAGGTCATTCAAGTACAATCAATTAGTGTCACTTCACTTACACCATGTCACTTCACTCTTACACATGACAACATCTCATTATTACCTCTCCAAAATATCTATTTTTTAGCATGGGTTGTCACGATTTTTATGGCTATCAATTAGATTTTATTATTACTATTTTCGGATTTCTTCTACACAAATCTATTTTTTTAGCCGACTAATTTTAATTTTTAGCAACCTATTTTCAAAACCAATTCGGGACTTCTCCTATATAACTGTTTGTCTTCCCCGCGAGTTTCTTTTATCAGTTTCTTCCACCCGTTTGTTTCAAACGATGCTTTCAGTTTTGTTTTTCAAATTGTTCGGTTTCTACAACTTCTCATGGAAACACTTCGGCAACCGTTCCCTCCATGGCTTGTATTTCTCTTTTCTTATTTAAATCCTACCATTCTTCTTCTAGGATATTCCATCTCTTTTTCATCCCTATCTTCAAACGAGCCCCTCATCTTCCTCATGGATCCCTCCTACCTAGACTTCATTCCTCTCTCTTTCGGCGAGCGATTTCGCACTCCAGAGGCCGAACGGAAGTTTGATCGACTCTCGGATTTTCAGATCTACCCCAAGCGTTCGATCGAATTCGACGATCCTGTTTTCTTGAAGCTCTTCGACTTCCTTGAAGGAGCGGGTCTCGTCCACTTATGGAACTACACCAACCGCGTTCCTTTTTATCCCATTCTTGTTCGCGAGTTTTATGCCAACTTGGATTCGGCAACAATCAATGGGGTCCTCACCTTATTAACCATTGTCAATGGCTACGCCATTCGAGTTTTCGGTGAGATGCTTGCTACCATAATCAACCTACCCGTCGGTCATCTACTTCCTCTTCCTGATTCCTTTTTAGACCCTAAGATCCGCACACTTCTAGCCCCTAACTTTGATCCGAAACATCAACCGGCCTCTGATCTCTCTTCCTCTGCTCGTTTGGTTGTTAAGTTCATCATTTACAACCTTGTCCCCAAAACTGGCTCTCTGAACTATATTAGCACCAATGTAGCACGCTGTTTGTATGCAATCATGGGCAAGTTACCCATTCAGTGGGGTAATGTCTTGATGAAAACCTTAGTCAAACGCCCTAAGAAATACCTCTTCCTCCCATGTCTCATCACTAAAATCATCCGAGCTTTTCAAATCACCACTGCAAATGCTATTGAACGTTATAATCCAGTCTCTTTCAACTACACTACTCTCCACAACATGCACTTAGAGCTATCCGACGATGATATCGACGTTGAGGCCGCCACCACCCGAAGTCCTCACCCGACGGCCAAACCTGCGGCCGCTCATGAAACTTGTCAATCATCCACTCCCGGTTCCACAAGTGGTGTGAAACGTGGTCGTTACAAGTCGGTTAAGCAAACTGTTCATAAGCCTGACTTCTCTTATAGAACCACTGCCCGTCCTACCTTTGCATCTGAGTTTGCTGATTTCAAAACCTCTGTCACTCAATCTCTTACGGATCTCCAGAAGGAGATGCATGCTGGCTTTACTGGGATTCAGACCCATTTAAGTGCATATGATGCAACCATGCAGCAGCATAACCGTATGATGGAAGCCATGCAGATATCACAAGGCCAGATTCTCACTGCTTTCAAGTCCTTCCCTTGGCTGTCCCATCGTGACCGTGCACCCGGATCCACCTCTCGTCCGTGATCACTTTCGCTTGTCGTGATTTCTGTTGTTGATATTCTCATGTTTAGATGAAGACGTTTAGTTTGATGTTTTGATGTTTTGATGTTTTGATGTTTTTGGTTCGTTTTGGATGACTCTGAAGTCTGTTGTTATGTCATTTGATAGACTCTGTTAGTATGCTGACTCTGTTAGTGTGATGCCTCTGATCGTTTGCTCCATATGTACTTTGGTTCGGGATGTAAATCTGATCATATTGTCTTTCAGTAAACTAGTAGTTTGGCAATCTCTCATGTTTCCTATAACTTGTTATTGGGTTGTCACTACTATTTTCATTTCGATTACTTTTTCTCCTGCTAAATATTTCGACTCACTTTTTGCTCCTTAATCTGCGAAATAGGTGGAGCAATTCTGCATGCAATTAGTCTGCTAATATTTTCCAATTACTCTGCTATTTTTTATCTCTAGTCTGCTAATTTTACAACTCCACTTTTTGTGGATGACAAAGGGGGAGAAAAATGCATATTAACCTATGGCAACTATTCAGGGGGAGTAACCTATCTTAAATGTTTATCATCATCAAAAAGGGGGAGAATGTTGGAATTTCGCAATTCCATATCTCTATCTCTATATAAGTTTTGATGTGACAAACATATTTTGTTTATACTAACTCTATCTATACAGGTATACTAACATTTATGCAGTATACAACATTGGACAAACAACAACTTAAAGCTTGAATATATGCGACAAGGATCTTCTGCTAATTGCTCAAGATACAATATCTACGGCTTTATGTATCAAGAAGAAATTGTTGTATATTTCATAGATTGTTAAAGCCTTATAATGAGTTATCTTAGCTTCATAGGTCATTTCATTCTTCAATCCCTATTTTTCATATCACAAATAAATTCCTCTCCAAAATTTAGCCATCCAATTTATTGACTATTAATTTTGACAATCATTGATTGAAAGATATTTTTTCAATCATTACGTGTTGTACTCCAACAAATCACAACATATCCAATCATTTCAAAATTAGCAGCCTGTTAGATTTTTTAGCCTGCTAATTTATTTTTAGTCTTCTAAATTCTTTTTTAACCCATTAAGTTAGTTTCTTGCCGTTACTCACAAAAACCAAACATTTCCGCATTAGCAGCCTAAATAGTCATTTAGCATGCTAATTTCATTTTATCCTATTAAGTTGGTTTCTAGCCGTTGCCTTGGTAGTTTCTAGCCGTTGTCTTTACAACCGTTTTCAAAGCCTATAAATACAAGGCCACACCCTCACGTTTCATTCACAACTTTTCTTTTTCTCTCTTTCACGTTTTTAATTAAGTTGAAATTGTTGGATGATGATGAACTCAAGAGAGAAAGAGACAAGATTTCTTAGCAAAAGTATAAGTCACCATAGCTAAGAGCCATGGTGCTCTATTTATATATCTCATAGTGGGAGGCCAAAAGCCTCTAGGAGACCAAGGGTCCCCATTACTCTAAGTAATGGGGCCTAATGAATGGGTAATGAAGGAGGGGAGGCCAAAGGCCTCCCTCATTCATAACACTCCCCCTTACACATTCATCACTTCGGTCTCAGCTACTGAGGCAAGGGGTGGATACTTCTGGATCCAGAGTAAGTGTGTTTGCCTCGTTAAAACCTTAGCTGTGGAAAACCCAGTGGGAAAACCCAACAGCTTAAGGAAAAAGAGTGCAACCCACATGTTACTCCCCCTGATCCGTACAAGCTTCAGGCTTGCAGGTCTTTCAACTGTCGCATACCAATGTTCTTTACAAGCTTTACAAAAGTACATTTAGGCAATGCCTTAGTAAAAAGATCAGCTAGGTTGTTGCATGACTGGATCTGTCGAACTTCAATCTGCTTGTCGTTCTTCTGCTCGTGCGTCCAGAAAAATTTGGGAGAAATGTGCTTTGTCCTGTCGCCTTTGATGTAGCCCTTCTGAAGCTGAGCAATGCACGTGGCATTGTCTTCGAATAGGGCAGTAGGCTCCAGTTCACCGGTCTTCAGGCCAGTGGATTGGAGAATGTGTTGGACGACGGAGCGTAGCCAAAAACATTCTCTGCTCGCTTCATGGATCGCGATGAGCTTTGCATGGTTAGAAGATATAGCAGTAGTGGTTTGTTTTACCGATCTCCAGGAGATAGCAGTACCTCCGTAGGTAAAGACAAAACCAGTCTGTGATTTTGCCGTATGCGGATCTGAAAGATAGCCTGCATCGGCATAACCAAGTAACTGGGAGGAGGCACCTCTCTGGTAGTAAAGTCCAAGGTCTACGGAACCCTGGAGGTATCGCAGAAGATGCTTTACTCCATTCCAGTGGCGCTTTGTAGGCGCTGCACTGTGTCTGGCTAGGAGATTGACTGCAAACGCTATATCGGGACGCATGCAGTTAGCCAGATAGAGAAGTGCACTAATGGCACTTAGGTAGGGTACTTCTGGACCCAGTATCTCCTCCCCCTCTTCCAGAGGCCGGAAGGGGTCCTTTTGTACGTCTAATGATCTCACGACCATAGGGGTACATAAAGGATGACATTTATCCATTTGGAACTTATTTAAAAGCTTCCTGGTATAATTGGATTGATGTAGGAGGATTCCACCTCGTAGGTGTTCAATCTGTAAGCTAAGGCAATACTTCGTTCTGCCTAGGTCTTTCATTTCAAAAGTTTGCTTTAGCCTTGCAGATATCACATTAATCTCTGCTGGAGAGCCTATGAGATTTAAGTCATCAACGTAAACTGCTATGATGACGAATCCTTTTCCCGTTCTTTTGATAAAGATGCACGGGCAGACTTCGTTATTAGTGAATCCTTGCTGTGCAAGGAAATCACTTAGTCTGTTATACCACATTTTGCCTGACTGTTTTAGTCCATACAAGGATCTATGTAGTCTAACAGAGAATACCTCCCGAGGTATCTCTTTCATCTCTGTGGGTAAGTTAAACCCATCTGGTAGTTTCATATAGATCTTTTTATCTAAATCGCCATAAAGATATGCAGTCACAACGTCCATGAGCTGCATTTCTAGGCTTGCCAGAGATGATAGGCTTATTAAGAATCTGAATGTAATAGCGTCCATTACCGGGGAGTATGTATCTTCATAATCGATACCCGGTCTTTGGGAAAAACCCTTTGCTACAAGACGCGCCTTGTAGCGGACGATCAGATTTTGTTCATTTCTTTTTCTAATGAAAACCCACTTATATCCCACAGGTCTTACACCTACTGGTGTTTGGACTACAGGTCCAAAGACTTTGCGTTTCGAGAGTGAGTCCAGCTCTACTCTTATCGCCTCGTCCCACTTTGGCCAATCATCTCTGCGTTTACAATCCGCTAGAGAAAGTGGTTCGACGTCATCGTCGTATTCAGCGACGTGAACGGCAATAGTGAACGCAAAATCGTCGTCGACGACTGTGCTATGTCGGTCCAGTACCTCCCCAGTACGTACAAAGTTTAATGATGTTTCTCCTAATGTTTCCTCTGCGGGGGAAATTAGGAGGGGAGAGGTAGCTGTCCTGAGCTCAGTATCCTGTGGAGGGATAATCTTATTTTCACCAGGAATCTTCCTCTTTCGAGGAACTTTATCTTTTGAACCTGGTGGCCGTCCTCTTTTCAATTGAGGTACAGCCATTTCTGCTGCGGGTGGATTGCATCCATTTATAGGGATGTCAATCCTAGCTGGAGTGTTAGCAGCAGGGACGTGTGAACGGACGATCTTCTGGTTGTCCGTGAATTTATCCGGTAATTGGTGTACTGTATTCTGGATGTGAAGGATCTTCAGGATCTCATCTTCACACAGATTTGTACGCGGATCATAAAAGGACAAATACTTATTTTCCCAATTAATGGTCTCCGAAGCTTCAGGCTTCTTGGAATGTTTGCCCAACTTTGGAAAAGTTTTCTCATCGAATTCACAATCAGCAAGACGTGCCTTAAATGCGTCCCCCGTTAGGGGTTCTAGGTATCTAATAATCGAGGGTGAATCAAATCCAATATAGATTCCTAAACGACGTTGAGGACCCATTTTGGTCCTCTGAGGTGGTGCTATTGGGACATAGACCGCACAACCAAATATTCTCAAATGAGATATATCTGGAGTTGAGCCGTATGCTAGTTGCATCGGAGATAATGTATTGCCTCCAGAGGGGCGTATCCTGATAAGAGATGCGGCATGCAGAATAGCATGCCCCCAAGCATCCACCGGCAATTGGGATTGCATAAGCAATGGACGTGCAATCCATTGGAGTCTCTTTATAAGGGACTCTGCTAATCCATTCTGGGTGTGAACATGAGCTACTGGATGTTCAACTTCTATACCCGTTGCCTGGCAATAGTCTTCGAAGGCTTGAGATGTGAATTCGCCCGCATTATCAAGACGTAGTTTCTTGATATGGTTATCGGGGAAATGAGCACGTAACCTAATTATCTGTGCCAACAGCTTTGGAAAAGCTAGGTTACGGGTGGACAAGAGGCACACATAAGACCATTTTGTGGATGCATCTATTAGTACCATGAAGTACCGAAATGGGCCACTTGCGGGGTGAATAGGCCCGCAAATGTCACCATGTATCCTCTCAAGGAAGCCAGGAGACTCTAAACCCACTTTTAGGGGCGATGGTCTCGTTATTAGTTTCCCCTTGAAACAAGGGGGACAAGAAAATTCACCTTTCTGAAGAATCTTCTGGTTCTTCAAATCATGTCCGCGGGATTCAGATAAGATGCGTCGCATCAGAATAGATCCAGGGTGACCAAGTCTGTTATGCCATAGTTGAAATGGTGGCATTGGCTGGCACGTCTGGTGCTCAGTCATATTGGCTTCAACTGGTTGAATGTATGTTTGGTAGAGACCCGACGGGAGTCCCTTAAATATTTCGCAGATGGTCTTCTGGCCATCTTTACGAAGAGTGACATACAGGTATTCAACCTTATTTTCATCTCTAGTTTCTAAGTGATATCCGTTTAAACGGATGTCCTTGAAACTTATGAGATTTCTATTTGATCTTGGAGAAAATAGTGCATTATTGATTTTTAGTCTTGTGTTATTTGGGAGCAATAATATTGCATCACCAGATCCTTCGATTATTTTGGACAGTCCTGAAATTGTAATGACAGGACCGTCATATTTACTTATGCTATTGAAATAGCATTCATCGCGAAGGATAGTGTGCGTCGAGGCACTGTCCACTAGGCACTCATACATCATCTATATAAGCCAAAAACGAAAATTTATTGATGGAAATGTAAAATGCATACATTCAAAATAAAAGATCGTCTTTATTAAGCATACTAGAGATGAAGCTACAATTTATTCTTTGAAAAGCATAGATAAAGATGAGGCTCAATCGAGCAGGTCGTCATTTTCGAAATCCTTGGAAGTGAACTTCGTCGGATTTTCCACATTTGCCATGTTTGTTTCAGGCGGAGGCTTCTGGCTCGCCTGATACAGTTCCTGGAAGTGGCGAGGTGTGCGACAGTTTCTGGACCAATGTCCAGTCATGCCACAACGATGACATTTGTCCTCCCATGTCTTCTTTGGATTTGACACTGTATCAGTGTTCTTACGTTTCCAAGTGAAGTTTTTCTTCCCTTTGTTATTCTTGCTTTGGGGAGGAGCAATGGCTGGTTTCATAGGGGCATTTCCTTTGTTCTTTCTGCCCCTCTTCTTGTTCTTCCACTTCGGGGGGTGAACACTGTGGGCTTCGGGAATAGGAGCTGAGCCTGCCAGGCGCTGGTTATGAGTGGCCAGTAAAAGGTCTCTATTCTGCTCTGCCCTAAGGAGGCAAGAGAGCAGTTCAGAGAACTTCGTGAAATTGCGTTCACGATACTGCTGCATGAGGATAGCATCTTTCTCGTGAAACGAGGTAAATGTCTTTTCCAACATGCGGTGCTCCGAGACTTCTTCACCACACAACTTCAGGCGTGAGGTGATGTTGTGAAGTGCTGAGTTGTACTCAGCAACGGACTTGTAGTCCTGAAGTCGGAGGTTCTCCCACTCATAGCTGGCACGCGGGAGTATGACATCAATTTGATGTCTGTAGCGTGCCTCTAACGCTGTCCATAACTCCAGAGGGTCCTCTACCGTCAAGTATTCGGCCTTCAGGGTCCGATCTATGTGTCGTCTGATATAGATAATGGCTTTCGCCTTATCCATGTCAGAGACAGTGGTAGAGGTACTGCCAGCTGAAAGGGCCGCTTCTGGGGCTTTGCTAGCAGATGCATCGGATGCTGCGGGAGCCGATGATTGGGCCACTGCGGGGGCCAGAATGGAGTACAGGAGCGCCATGGAGCGCAAGTGGAACTTTAGGTCCACTCGCCAGCTCAAGTAATTCTTGCCAGCTGCATCGAGCACCTCGAAATCGACGCTTGCCAATTTAGCCATTTTATCTATGCAATTTAAAGATAATCATGAATTAAAATAAATTCAACAAACCATGCATAAATTAATAAGTAAAAATGCGGGGATCAGCCAGATACCCAAAATAATAAACAGTCCAAAGTTCGATTACAGTCCAAAGAAAAGAGATTGAAAAATACAACTTTGGAAACCCCGGGTGGGTCCCTATTTCTGCATCCGTCTTCTTATGCTGTTGCATTGAGCTTTGGCTTACACAGTCATGAATCGACTCCTTGCGGTCCAGCGGACGCGGCCAGGGAATTGACTAAGCCAGGACCACTTGTTACCCAGTCAAGCTAGGTTGGTCCAGCAAACTTAGCCAAGCACATTGACCGACATCATGATCCATTGAAGGAGTTTTCATCAATTCTATGTGCTGTTGCATCGAGCTTGGGCTTTTAAATACAAATTTCCTCACTTACAAATTCTCTCAAAAGATAATAAAAGTGCAAGGAAAGTAAATAGGTATACAATGGCCGATCCCGAAAAACACATTTTTACTTATTTTAAACATCCACGCAGTTTATATGCTACAGGCATAAATTAAACAACCACGCATATATCTCAAGCATAAAAAAAATATGGAAAAAGTAAACTAGAAAATATAACTATCTCGTAGACCACGGGGAAACGTCATACACCGTTAGGTTAATTACCTAACGGCAGAGCGGTCTCAGGATCTTTGAGATGATTATATTTTTTAAAAATTCTAGTAAACCATACATAATAATTTGCAAGAGAGATGTTTAAATAAATAGAGGAACATATAAATGTAATTATTCATTTTACAAAGTTTTTCTCATAAATTTCAATTTGCAAATTTAATTCTTCTTTAAAATTATGAAGAAGCCGAATTTTTGTAGAATTTTGTGGCTTCGGGCCAAAAATTATTTTTAGTATAAGCGCTTGTGGCCCGTTCCGCAGTTCTGCAAAGTTGTTTGTTGCAATTATTATGGCTTCGAGCCAAAAATAAACAATTAGCCTCGGCTTCAGGCCTCAGCCTCGGCCTCGGGCCTCGGCCTCGGGCTCGGCCTCGGGTCACGGTCACAGGGCTCGGCCTCGGGCTCGGGCTCGGCTTCGGCCTCGGCCTCAGGGCTCAGCCTGCCATTGGCCTCGGCCTCAGGGCTTGGCCTCGGCCTCAGGGCTTAGCCTGCCATCGGCCTCGGCCTCAGGGCTCGGCCTCGGCCTCAGGGCTCAGCCTGCCATCGGCCTTGGCCTCAGGGCTCGGACTCGGCCTCAGGGCTCGGCCTCGGCCTCAGGGCTCTTCCTCGGCCTCAGGCTGCCCCCTTTCAGCAGGGGGCGGCGGCGCGGAAGGCCCCCCTCTCCACTGCGGGGGGGGGGGGGGGGGCATGGTCGGCATTGTGGGAAGGCCCCCTCCTCTGTCAGGGGGGAGGGGAGGATTTCATTCCGGTTCTTCTTCCCACCGAAGAATTTTAATGGCAAAAAGAAAAAATTTTTTTTTTCATAGAAAAAAAAAACTTTGTAATAGGGATAATTTTTTTTTCTTTTATTAGACTAAATTTTTTTTTACTTGTATATTAAAACAATGTAAAAATTATTTAGTCTAATTTTATCTACAGGATTATAGGGTTTTACCTCTAGATCAATGATCTAGGGAAGAACGTGACGATGATCCGTAGAAATAATAATCCAAGCTCCCGAATGCTTTTAGGATGCCGTAACGCTCCAACGAACCGCCGCAGCAACGTTAGATTCCTTGCGCGTAGGGATGAATGTAGATGAAACGCTCCAACGAATCGCCGCAGCAACCAAAGATTCCTTGCGCGTAGGGGATCAATTTGGTGTGGATTTAGGCTTGGATTCTTGCTCAAGGAAGAACACGTGCTGATAACGTGTTGGATGATGATGAACTCAAGAGAGAAAGAGACAAGATTTCTTAGCAAAAGTATAAGTCACCATAGCTAAGAGCCATGGTGCTCTATTTATATATCTCATAGTGGGAGGCCAAAAGCCTCTAGGAGACCAAGGGTCCCCATTACTCTAAGTAATGGGGCCTAATGAATGGGTAATGAAGGAGGGGAGGCCAAAGGCCTCCCTCATTCATAACAGAAATTAAGTTCTTAATCACTTTTCCATTAGTTGTTCTTTTCTTATTTGCAAGAAGAAATCGATAGATTTCTCTCTTCGTTTAAGAACGGAAGAACTTGGATTTCAACACTCTTGGGAAAGTTGTTCAATTCTTATTTGTAAGAAGTAATCGATAGATTTCTCTCTTCATTTAAGAACGGAAAAACTTCAATTGTGTTTCACCATTTCATATCTGGAAACATTGAAGTCTCTCCTCCAAACACCGTCCTTTGAATTCATATTTCATATTCATTACAAGACTATATGTGTTTGTTGTTTCATTATTTCTTTTACAGGTTTGAATCTCTAGTTATTGAGATTGTATGTGATGACCCATATTCAGCAATACCTATTTTCTACTTATTTTCTTAATTAATAATATTTTATAATGGTTTGTTAGGAGTTGTACATCAAAATAGTTTCTAAATCATTTATAAAAAATGTTTTGTAGAACCAATATAGTTATAGCCTATTTTAGGGTATACGAGCACCATCCTATGTCCCTAAATGATTTTTATAATTATTTAAACCTAATTTTAACATTACAGCCGTAACAATTATTTTTCTATGTAAACGTTATCAAAATGGTTTCAAACTTCTACAGTATCACTCTAAGACCATTTAGTGCTTCCCACATTAATTTTGTAATTTTCCGAAGTCGGATCGATAGAGAACCCACAAACCCGCTTCCTAAATGTTTTGGCCCAAAACACGTATTTCCGTAGTCCAAACTACGAAATAGATCTCGTAGTCACGATCCTCATGACGATACGAACCCGTGGCTATATTTTCGTAATTTTTCGGAGTCGTTTAACCACAGGGGCAAAATTATAATTTCACCAATTATTTTCACTAATTACCATTTTACATTTCCCTAATTACTTTTTACTTAGCTAATTACCTAGTTTAATTTTTTAACCGTCGGCAACCTCACACGTTCTGATTTAGAGTTTTGGTATAAGCTTCTAACCATTTTGTCAAAAAAGCTTAACTTTGCATTAATTTCATTTAACTAAATATTTAATACTCTCTTATTTAACTAATTGTTATTGTCTATATAAACCCCTGCTAATCAGTCTCTTCCCCATTCAAAACACACACACGGAACCCAACCCCGCTTGTTAACTCACTTTCTCATTACTAATCCCCTGGCAAACTCAACACAGCCGAAACCCATTTCCCTCCACCTCACTAATCTCTCTCTCCCTCAATTAAACATCCCTCAAACTCACCCAGGCCCTAGCAACCCACTCGCTCGCTCTTCTCCGAGCATCTCCACCCTTGCCTCCTCTACGGCGAACACCCGAAGCCTGCCTCGCCACCGTCTTCCATCTCTCCGCCCCTCTTCGACGGCATCCTGACACCGCACACCGCCCGCTTCCTCGCCCTCCGTAGACGGAAAACAGAGCACCCCCGCCACCGTCGCTCAGGTGACACCCCAAGCGCCGAACAATTCCCTCTACCGTGGGCTTCCCTCCCCTCCGGCTTCCCCACGAACACGCCGCCGCCGAAGCCACCGGAGCCCGCTCGACTCCCTCGACGTCCGCACCTCCCTCCGACACGCTTCCCCGCTCTTGTCCGATAGCCTCTCCGTCATGTATCACCGGCACCCCACACCCCGACAGCAGCTCCCCTGTTCCCACCTCCTCTCCCCTGTTTTTGCCCGCCCAACAACACCGCCTCACGCTGTCTCCTCCCCTCGAGCTCGCCGTGCATCGCCTGAGCTCCGACGTCGCCTGACGACCGCCGCAAGGCCTCCCAAACACTATCCACTGCTCCTCTCCCCTCCACAGCAAGCTGGACTTTGTCCTTCACTCGCCTCGCCGTCGACGCAGCTCGTCGCCATCGCAGGTCGTCGCCGAGTCACCCCGCACCGCTGAATGCCGCCCCCACACGCTGTCGCTCTGCCCCAAGCGTCGCACACCGCCGCCCTCTCTTTTCTCGTTGTCGTGGGTAAGAAAAGAAGATGATTTGTTTTAAATACAAAAATACGTATTTGAATACGTATTTGCGTATTTTCGTATATTTATAAATGATATTATTGGATTTAAATTGATAGTAATTCCTACAGGCCTCAGAAAAATACGAGACTAATCCCAGAAAATCAGAAACGTCGAAATGAATCCATTGGTGCTAGTTTCGTCACCAAAAGGCAAGTATATTTCTCACAGTGAATTTTTAAAGGCAAAACTTAAATAGGTTAAAATCCTTTTTAAAATTCGTAGCTTGCAATTTTTACGTACAATGCTATACGATAAAAATATATGTTATAGTACTTGTAAATACGATCGTTTTGACATCTTGTTTGAAGAATTCTGACGTACGGTTTGCTCTAAACAATTCCGTAAACATATGTTTTAAAAATCGTTTCTTGATTTAAAATTGCTTTTTGGCTCTCTAAAATTGTTTAAAATTGTTTAAAAATTATTTAACAGTCTTGAAAAATAATTACTAGTCTTAGAAAATATTTTGAGCTAATTTAAACTCTTTTGCTTAGTTAAAATCATATCTTACTCGTTCTTTCATTCTATTTAAGTGATCCTTATGTTTGCATTTACTATATCAAGTCGCAAAGTTGTGAGCTTTTGTGAAACTATTGTACGGACTGTTGAAACACTGAGACAGAATTGACTGAATGGAAGATTGAATTTCAACAATACTGAATGGAAGATGGAATTTTAACAATATAGAATGGAAGATGGAATTCATTAATAAATAGATAGTACACGTCTTTTGACCGACACTTGACTTGACCTGTGATTGGGGTAGTCTATGATCACAAGTGTCACAGAATGACTGGATGCGCCATACTAAATTACCTCCAACACATTACGGGGGTTAGATCCTTGACCGTTGCCATATCGGAACGGTGGGTAAGCCTCGGAGTTGCTCCCGTCGCAGGCTGCATGTTGGTTATCTCTAGTACTCTTGGACATGGACTTATCACTAGGATAGACTGGTTATTGATTATTGTTCTAACCTCTTTTTCTACAGGTCGCTACAGTGTTATTATTAAATGCTAAATTGTCACAGGTTACAGATGGCTTTGCAAATTGTTATTGCATAATGAAATTGTTACAGGTTGCAAATGGTATTGCAAAGGGCTATCAAATGATTAAATTACTGCAGGTTGCAAATGTTTAACTGCTTTAACTCTTTTAATTGATTTAACTCTTTTAAGTTCAACTTATTACTGGTCTTTAACTCTTTTAAAGTTAAAATTATTGCTTGTTCTTAACTCTTTTAAAGTTTAAACTTATTGCTTGTCTTTAAAGTTCAGCGTTGTTTAATTTTAAAATGTCCAACATTTTGGTTTTGAGATTATCTTGCCGAGTAAACCTCGCTGACGGACATTTCATTTTGTTGTTTTACGAAATGTCCGTCAGGTATCGATAGTGAGTTCTTTGAAGACACTACTGCAGGAGACGAGCCAGTGCTTGACGAACACGTGAAGTACCTACCCACTGAAGATTAGACGATCCCCTTCGTGACTGTTTCTTTATATTTAAAATAATGAAATTTGTATACTTTGTTCGTATTGGCCATACTAGGCCCAAGATGTATCTTAATTATTGTACGCTGGATATGTAATAATGTTGTTTGAGCTGCTTCTTAAATTTGCATGCAATGATCTGCAATTTCTATACAGACGCTTAGTGTGTTTAAGCCAAGGAGGAAGAAAAGAAGAAGATTTCAAAAAGAGAAGAAAAAAAAGAAAAAAAAGTACTCCTCCTTGTTTTAAGCACATCGCGGACCCGCTCGTGTCCTCGCTCCCGGTAGAATGGGAAGCGGGGCGTGACAGGTTTTAGTGGCGGCCCATGCAGGTCATGCTTATGCAAATACTTCAGATCGGTTTAAATGACATTAATATCTAAGTGTACAACTAGAATAGATTTATTCTTACTTACCTTACATTGCGGTTTGTTTTGAAGTATGGCAGGTCGACCAGATAGACACGACGTCACCAACAACGACATCTTGGGTATCGTAAAGGAAATACTGGAAATTCAACCCTATATTCTCCACGAGGCTGCTGAACCGGTAATCACTAGTATATCTAAACCTTTTCCCTTTACGTCGATTTGACACCCATCGCCTTTATTATCATTGCTAGCATACTTTATCGTGCTATATGTATTTGTCTTCATAGCGTGTCCACTTCTTAATTTGGAAGTTTCGTATTGCTTCTTATCACACAATTCGCAACGAACTATTTCCTTTGAACCTCATTACCTTTTTCGAACTCTTAACCCTTGCTTAGGAACTCGTGTTTCATTCTTGGTTATACCCTCCCTAGTAACCTCTTTTGCTAGTAGTTACAGTTATTTTCATATGTTGAACCATCTACCCACTTCATCACATTTCCTTCAGTTGATGATGGCACACATATAAATGATAAGCTTTCTTTAATGGATCATGATCCGGTCAATGTGCTTGGCTAAGTTTGTTGGATCAACCTAGCTAGACTGGGTGTAAGTGATCCTGGCTTAGTCACTTCCCTGGCCGTGTCCGCTGGACCGCAAGGACGTGAATCATGATTATGTAACGCCATCGAACTTCATCACTATCACCCTTCCTTTAGCTTGATGACCTTTCGATTGACCTTCTTAGAATCTCAATTTTTAGTACGCTTGAATTTTAGCTATGTCTATTTTAAGGAGGGTAGTATTCGGTTTTGGATCACCAGAAATTCGAGTTCGACAACGGAAGCAGATCGAAGAACGCTCATGAGTATTTGAGGATGGTACTAAAAAATTTGAGACGAGCCAAACAACCGAATTGTAAGTGTAGACTGTTACGTCTTCTTCTTCTTTCTTGAGCTCGTATTTCTTTTCTACCTCATACTTTCGTCTTATACCCAATTTTCCTATAGTTTGAATTCTTTTCCCACCTACCATCTTCCTCCTCTTTATTGTCTTTTGTCCGTTTCCTCTCCTCGAGCCCCGTTCCAGCCTAATCTAGCCTACCCTACACTACCCTATCAATGACTTTCGGCGCCTACCCTATCAATGACTTTCGGTGCCCTTTAAAACCCCCTCATCTCTCCCTCTCCAACACATCATGTGGTTTCCTCTCTGCCGAGACGACGCCCACCCCTCACCGTGCCTCTTCCTTCGTGAGCCCAATCTCTCTCGCCTCAAGCTCCCCCGCCTCACTCGAGCTTCGACACGCCACTTGACGTCGCTGAGCATTCGCAGTCGCCGCACGACGTGGATCGACAACCGCCGATGGCCCTCCGACGTTTTGATTTAGGATTTTGGGGGTTTGCAACGATCCTCTTCTCCGCCACCTTCACTACTGTCGTGTGGTTGAGATCATGGCAACTCACAACTCTTGGGCTTCTTTTAGGCTCATTGCCATGGGTCTTACCCCTATTGGTGTCCAGCTTAGGCACCTACGTAGGTCCACTCCTTCGGATTTGCGGTACTGTGTGTTTTTGGATGTTGGCATGTTCGGGATTGATGATAAGAGTCATGGATATCGACAATTGGTGTTGGCACGGAGCATTATTGTCAATGAGTATTGGCTTGCTTTTGGCCTTAGGCGTTGAAGTTGGATGTCAGTATTGTGCTCGGATTTGGGAGACGGCTAGGATGTTGGTTTCTTGTTTGATGTTATTGAGATTACTGGAAGAAGTGGTAGCGATAATCTTGACCCTCGAGAACTGGCCTTATATTTGCCTATTAGTGTCGATCTGGATATTGACTTGTAATTTGGTAGCATGGCAGATGAAGTCCTTTGTGTTCGACTGGTTAAGTTGTAGCAGCATGAATGCATTAAGTTTAGCCCTTACGTTTATGCATGCTATGGCGATGATTTACATGATTAAGACCATGTAGTCATCATTGGCATGAATGGAAATTTTAAATTTTATGATCTTCTTTTTATGTCATTGATTATCTTGCTACTAGCTTATCACCCCAGGTTCCAAGTTCGAACAGATATTATTATAATAACTATCATTTTCTTGTAATGCCATATTAACCTTGGCGACTTGAAAAGTCAAGATAATTATTATGATGATACTGGTATCAGGACTAGTTACGGAAGCTATGGTGATGTTAATACTTATTAGAAATATCTCTTGTTTTCTTGATGCTGTGATATCACATTATATTTCCTGCTATTTACAACTTATTTTCTAAATTGTAATCATTCGAGTAGTTTTCCATTTTATCATTTATTTGCTTGAGCTTCTTAATAACGGTAATTATTTGTTTTTAGAGTTTCGAGAAATTCCGAGGACGGAATTATTTTAAGGAGGGTAGAATGTGATGACCCGTATTCAGCAATACCTATTTTCTACTTATTTTCTTAATTAATAATATTTTATAATGGTTTGTTAGGAGTTGTACATCAAAATAGTTTCTAAATCATTTATAAAAAATGTTTTGTAGAACCAATATAGTTATAGCCTATTTTAGGGTATACGAGCACCATCCTAGGTCCCTAAATGATTTTTATAATTATTTAAACCTAATTTTAACATTACAGCCGTAACAATTATTTTTCTATGTAAACGTTATCAAAATGGTTTCAAACTTCTACAGTATCACTCTAAGACCATTTAGTGCTTCCCACATTAATTTCGTAATTTTCCGAAGTCGGATCGATAGAGAACCCGCAAACCCGCTTCCTAAACGTTTTGGCCCAAAACACGTAGTTCCGTAGTCCAAACTACGAAATAGATCTCGTAGTCACGATCCTCGTGACGATACGAACCCGTGGCTATATTTTCGTAATTTTTCAGAGTCGTTTAACCCCAGGGGCAAAATTGTAATTTCACCAATTATTTTCACTAATTACCATTTTACATTTCCTTAATTACTTTTTACTTTGCTAATTACCTAGTTTAATTTCTTAACCGTCGGCAACCTCACACGTTTTGATTTAGAGTTTCGGTCTAAGCTTCTAACCATTTTGTCAAAAAAGCTTAACTTTGCATTAATTTCATTTGACTAAATATTTAATACTCTCTTATTTAACTAATTGTTATTGTCTATATAAACCCCTGCTAATCAGTCTCTTTCCCATTCAAAACACACACACAGAACCCAACCCCGCTTGTTAACTCACTTTCTCATTACTAATCCCCTGGCAAACTCAACACAGCCGAAACCCATTTCCCTCCACCTCACTAATCTCTCTCTCCCTCAATTAAACATCCCTCAAACTCACCCAGGCCCTAGCAACCCACTCGCCCGCTCTTCTCCGAGAATCTCCACCCTCGCCTCCTCCACGGCGAACACCCGAAGCCTGCCTCGCCACCGACTTCCCTCTCTCCGCCCCTCGTCGACGGCATCCTGACACCGCACACCGCCCGCTTCCTCGCCCTCCGTCGACGGCAAACAGAGCACCCCCGCCATCGTCTCTTAGGCGACACCCCAAGCGCCGAAAAATTCCCTCCGCCATGGGCTTCCCTCCCCTCCGGCATCCCCATGAACATGCCGCCGCCGAAGCCACCGGAGCCCGCTCGACTCCCTCGCCGTCCGCACCTCCCTCCGACACGCTCCCCCGCTCTCGTCCGATAGCCTCTCCGTCATGTATCACCGGCACCCCACACCCCGACAGCAGCTCCCCTGTTCCCGCCACCTCTCCCATGTTTTTGCCCGCCCAACACCACCGCCTCACGCTGCCTCCTCCCCTCGAGCTCGCCGTGCATCGCCTGAGCTCTGACGTCGCCTGACGACCGCCGCAAGGCCTCCCGAACACTATCCACTGCTCCTCTCCCCTCCACGGCAAGCCCGACTCTGTTCGCAGCTCGCCTCGTCGTCGGCGCATCTCGTCGCCATCGCAGGTCATCGCCGAGTCACCCCGCACCGCTGAACGCCGCCCCCACACGCCGTCGCTCTGCCCCAAGCGTCGCACACCGCCGCCCTCTCTTTTCTCGCTGTCGTGGGTGAGAAACGAAGACGATCTGTTTTAAATACAAAAATACGTATTTGCGCATTTTCGTATATTTATAAATGATATTATTGGATTTAAATTGATAGTAATTCCTACAGGCCTCAGAAAAATACGAGACTAATCCCAGACAATCAGAAACGTCGAAATGAATCCATTGGTGCTAGTTTCGTCGCCAAAAGGCAAGTATATTTCTCACAGTGAATTTTTAAAGGCAAAAATTAAATAGGTTAAAATCCTTTTTAAAATTCGTAGCTTGCAATTTTTACGTACATTGCTATACGATAAAAATATATGTTACAATACTTGTAAATACGATCGTTTTGACATCTTGTTTGAAGAATTCTGACGTACGGTTTGCTCTAAACAATTCCGTAAACATATGTTTTAAAAATCGTTTCTTGATTTAAAATTGCTTTTTGGCTCTCTAAAATTGTTTAAAATTGTTTAAAAATTATTTAACAGTTTTGAAAAATAATTACTAGTCTTAGAAAATATTTTGAGCTAATTTAAACTCTTTTGCTTAGTTAAAATCATATCTTACTCGTCCTTTCATTCTATTTAAGTGATCCTTATGTTTGCATTTACTATATCAAGTCGCAAAGTTGTGAGCTTTTGTGAAACTATTGTACGGACTGTTGAAACACCGAGACTGAATTGACTGAATGGAAGATTGAATTTCAACAATACTGAATGGAAGATGGAACTTTAACAATATAGAATGGAAGATGGAATTTCAATAATAAACAGATAGTAAACGTCTTTTGACCGACACTTGACTTGACCTGTGATTGGGGTAGTCTATGATCACAAGTGTCACAGAATAACTGGATGCGCCATACTAAATTACCTCCAACACATTACGGGGGTTAGATCCTTGACCGTTGCCATATCGGAACGGTGGGTAAGCCTCGGAGTTGCTCCCGTCGCAGGCTGCATGTTGGTTATCTCTAGTACTCTTGGACATGGACTTATCACTAGGATAGACTGGTTATTGATTATTGTTCTAACCTCTTTTTCTACAGGTCTCTACAGTGTTATTATTAAATGCTAAACTATCACAGGTTACAGATGCTTTGCAAATTGTTATTGCATAATGAAATTGTTACAGGTTGCAAATGGTATTGCAAAGGGCTATCAAATGATTAAATTGTTGCATGTTGCAAATGTTTAACTGCTTTAACTCTTTAACTGCTTTAACTCTTTTAATTGATTTAACTCTTTTAAGTTCAACTTATTACTGGTCTTTAACTCTTTTAAAGTTAAAATTATTGCTTGTTCTTAACTCTTTTAAAGTTTAAACTTATTGCTTGTCTTTAAAGTTCAGCGTTGTTTAATTTTAAAATGTCCAACATTTTGGTTTTGAGATTATCTTGCCGAGTAAACCTCGCTGACGGACATTTCATTTTGTTGTTTTACGAAATGTCCGTCAGGTATCGATAGTGAGTTCTTTGAAGACACTACTGCAGGAGACGAGCCAGTGCTTGACGAACACGTGAAGTACCTACCCACTGAAGATTAGACGATCCCCTTCGCGACTGTTTCTTTATATTTAAAATAATGAAATTTGTATACTTTGTTCGTATTGGCCATACTAGGCCCAAGATGTATCTTAATTATTGTACGCTGGATATGTAATAATGTTGTTTGAGCTGCTTCTTAAATTTGCATGCAAGGATCTGCAATTTCTATACAGACGCTTAGTGTGTTTAAGACAAGGAGGAAGAAAAGAAGAAGATTTCGAAAAGAGAAGAAAAAAAATACTCCTCCTTGTTTTAAGCACATCGCAGACCCGCTCGCGTCTTTGCTCCCAGTAGAATGGGAAGCGGGGCGTGACATTGTACAAAGTTTGGGACACGGGGAGTGTCGCCATTTTTTTGTAAAGTTGTTTCTTGCGGTTATTGCAAGTGTCGATAGTGGAAAATCTCTACTGGGAGTAAAGGACTGGAGTAGGATCATAAGGATCCGAACCAGGATAAATCTCTGTGTTTGCGATTGATTTATTTTTCAGTACTTGTCATTATATTTATCTGTCATCTTTGCAAATATTAGTAACGTTTTATTTGTAACAATTTTTATTAAATACACTATTCACCCCCCTCTAGTGTATTGATCCATACAGGCTAAAATTTCATTTGATTTTCAAGTATAGTATCCAACGAATGTTTACCAATTGAAAATTTCTTTAATGACAATTCTAGACTAGTGACTTTGAATTTTAATAGCGCATTCTCATCAACAAGCAAAGTACATTTACTTATAAAAGCCTTCTTATTGTCCTCTTCATTATTTTTCATGATTTTAAGCTCATTGTTTAGCATGCTCATCTTTTCATTAAGCTCTCTAATCATGTATTCACTTTCAGTTTCAAGCTTAATTAAATCTTGTTTATACATGCTATTTTCTCTTAATAACGTAGGACAAATAAGACATTCAGCTTTTTCATGCAACCTAGAGTTCACTTTTTCCAACAAAGCAATGTTAGAATTACAAGCAACAAGTTTTTCTTTCAATTCACTTGTTTCATGAAACATGTCGCAATTTTCTTGTTGTAGTTCACCGTTAGAATTTTTAAAAACTTCTAATGTGGATTCATGTTTTTCTAGAGTAGATTCTAGGTTGTCAATTTCATCTTGCATATCATTAATAGTACAGCTTTGCTTATCAAGTTCAGCTTGCATTTCTTTACACAAATTCAGAAGATCAACTCTTTTAGTGCAAGACGTTACCTCATCGTGTTTTCCCATCAAGCAGACGAAGGAGTGCGCAACTGCATGCTTCTCATCCTCATCCTCAGCTTCACTGTCTATGTCCCACGTTAGCACCTTGGCTTTTCCTTTCTTCTCTACAACATTAGGTGTTTCTTGTATGCAATGCTTCATATAATGTCCTTCCTGTTGCATTTAAAACATGTGACATGGTCAGAAGAAGTCTGCTCAGAAGATTTTTTAGCAAAATTAAAGTTATTGGAATGATTAAACCTGTTTTGCATTTTTGCTCTTCCTTGAGGAGTTCTGATGAATTTCCTGAAATTTTTGACCATCAGCGCCATCTCCTCATCGTCATCCTCGACATCTTCTCTAGCTTGAAGAGCTAGTGGGTTTGCTTCTTTTTCCTTCGCCTCTGGTTTCTCTCTAGCCTCTATATTCTGCAGGTCAAGCTCGCGGGACATTAAGTTACCTATCAAGTCCTTCACCCTCATCTGAGGTAGATCTTTTGCTTCTTGGATGGCAGTGACTTTCGGCCTGAACGAGCTTGGCAGCGCCCTTAAGATTTTCCTTACATGTTCAAGGCTAAAGTACGGCTTATCGAGGGAGCTAGACTTGTAGACGATATCGATGAACCTTACAAACATCGCTGAAATAGATTCTGATGGTAGCATGCCAAAGCCCTCGTACTCTGTACTCAACAAGGCAAGTCTAGACTCCTTCACCCGTGACGTTCCCTCATGCGTCACCTCCAGCGTATGCTATATTTTCTGCGCAGTTAGACAGTGTGAGATACGATTGAATTCAGATTTATCTAAAGAACAAATGAGCGCATTCATGGCTTTATTATTCAAGGAAAATCATTTTTATCATTTTCATCCCATTTATCTTCAGGTTTTAACATTTCAGTATCTTGAATTTTAATCATAGGAGGACTATAACCTTTTTCAGCAATATTCCATATATTATAATCAACATCTACCAAGTAGATTTTCATTCTAGTTTTCCAATAAGCATAATCTACACCATTAAATCTAGGGGGTCGTGATATGGACTGGCCTTCAGCAAAAGCATAATCAATGGAATTCATGGTCAGTCTAGGCTAGATCCTATAACCTTCTCTGATACCACTTGTTGGACCTGAATCTAAGTCTAGAGGGGGGGTTAATAGGCTTATAAAAATTCTCGTGCAACCCACGAGAAATCACACGCAGTTCTAATCACATGCAGGGTAACAATAAGCAATCACAGATGCACAACAGATTTACCCTGGTTCGGTCGCACCCACGACCTACGTCCAGCCCCGAAAGCAAATACTATATTAGAAATGTTACCTGGTACAACCTGTAGCTAGAGCACCCACTCTACACTCACCTGGCTCTCAGTACCTGCACTCACCAAATTGCTCAACAAAACTAATCCTAGTATATGCTCTCACTTAACTAGTCCCAACTAGTCAGGTCCCTCTTGTCTAGCATCCACCAGACAAGACCCCAAAACAATACAAAAGCGGTAAAGTTTTCCATACATAGATCGTTACTACTACACACAAATAATAGTAAAATAGTTTAGAGAATCTCAGTGTGTAGGCGTAGTCATCTCTGTCAATCGGCACGGGCCAGCTCTCGTCTGGCAAGATGTAGTCGTCTCTCGTCTCGTCTCCTCAACAACTAAAGTTGCGGATTCTTCCTTTTAAGCTAGCTATGAGGTTGCTGCCTTGGTGGTTGATGGCACAAAAAGTCGGCAATGAGTATGGCAACTTGCGGCTTCTAGTCAGCAAGTAGATTGGCACTTGAGTTGGTCGGCAACCCAACTTTCTGAAGCAAGGCTCGGTCAATACTTGCGACTTGCAATAATGAAGGACGTGGGCTTCAACAAGTAATCTCTCCTTTGCAATTAAACCAAATAGGTGAACACAAAAAAAACTTAATTCATATGTGATGTAGGAGATTTCGACATGTGCATGGTAGCTTGTGAATCCTTGAGGAATCAAAGATTTCGACTGCTCTTTGATTGGTGAGCTCTTGGGGATAAAAATAATGGAGATTTTTGCGTCCCCCTTTTTATTTAGATCTTGATGACATGATGCTTTTGGTGCCTGCAAAAACCAACAAACAAGTGAGAACTCAAAACAAGTTATTTAATATCATAAATGCAAGAGTTCAAAAACCCAATTTGTGCAGCTCTTGGAGATGTTTTAATGGAAATGTGCGGCTGTCTCCATGAGAGTTGCAAGGAAAAAAAACTGCTGCTCCTTGGGATTGAAGAATAGAAATTGAGGCTCTCTCTCTTTTTGTTGTGTGCAGCAGCTAGCTCTCCCTTTGAATCTTGGGGATTTGTTCAATTGATTGGTTCGGCCTCCCTACTCAAAAGATGCGGCATGCAAAGGGAATTCCTCTTGGCTTTGAATGATCTGTTGATTGGTGCACAAAGTTGCAGCTTGCTGATGGATTTCTTCCTCTTGATGACAAGGCTGAATGACAAAGCTCCCCTTTGGTCAAGAATTGCGGCTAGGAGGAAGATGGAGCTTTTCTTGTATCTTTGTGGCTATGGTGATCAAGGCTTAATGATGAACTAGCTAGGGAATAGGCCTTGAGAATTTCGGCTATGGTGATTTGTCTTTGAGGATTTTGGCCGACTCAATTTGGTGAATGCCGCAACTCTCTTTTGCGTGAGTTACTTGATTTGGCCGACCTTTCTTTCAACCCTAGAAGATGGGTTTTTATATGGCTAGGGTTTCAAGTAGAGGATGCAGTAAGGAGGGTATCCTAGCTAGGGTATAATTCGGCTAGGATAGGGAGCAAATGAGATCAATTTGAATCCCTTAGGAATAGGAGATAGAATCCCTTTGAATTGATCTTCATCTATATTGATTAAGATTTGAACTCTTCCACTCAATCCTCCTTTGACAAAGTCCATCTCGTATGGCTACAAACTCCATTTCTTTGACATCTTGACCAAGTCATCTTGGAATGTGTATAGCAATTTATCCATAGCTTTGACTTAGTCATCGTTTCATCATTTACGTTCTCGTCATTCCTTCAAACACTTAACACACACATCAAATCGTTCTTACACGTTTGTTATCATCAAGTGGTCTTAGATCGTTGCGTCCAACATCATTGAGGTGTAAGACTTCAAGACACATGGTCAAGCTAAAGAAAAATGCATCAAGACTACTAATTATGAGAGTGATGTATTTTATATTTTTATACTTGTCTTAGATTGTTAAATCTAGTTGTAGAAGCTTGCACACATAAAAATGTTTTCAAACTCCTCAAATTATTTAGAAAACTTTTAAAAGTGATTAGATCGATATTTGAAATTATTTCAATATGTTCTTCCATGTTTTAACATAATAGTCGGCTACTTTTATAGTAGCAGTCGACTACTTTCTTGAGGAAAACATGGTCAATGTTCTGTACTCCAAAACAGCGGAATACTGTAGTCAGGAGAGTCGAATACCATTATATGGATAGCCGACTACCAAATGTATGGTAGTCGACTACTTTTGCAATAACAGACGTAATAACACAATTCCGTGTGTTACGAAAAGCTGTCGATTTTTTCGTTGGGTTGGCATTTTAGGGAATAGTTTTCAAAGATTTTATGATCCCTATTTATGCTGAGATTGTTGGGAATTTTTTGCACCATTATGGAGCATATTATTAAGATTTTCAAGATTTCTAAAAGTCTATCAAGCTTTCCAAAGTTATCAAGGCTTTGATTTTAAGTGTTTTAAAGCTTTCAAGCATCCTAGCCTTGATCAATTATGAATCTTCTCAAGCTTAATCTTGATAATTCTAATATTCCAATTAGGTTTTGCTTTGATCTCTGTGTTTTAATATTATTTATTCTTGACATCAAAAAGTTTCTTTCCATAGCCATTCACTATGCACAAAGCTTCTATATATTGACTATAAGAGATTGTAAGAAGTTCATCTTTAAAGAGATGTTTGTAAATCCACACAAAGTGTGGTGGTAAGTGGTTGTGATTATTTGGTTGTATTAGTTGGGTGTAAAAGCCTTAAGTGTTGAAGTCCTCACTTGGTGAGGTGAAATTTGTTGTGTTGGAAATTACTAGCATGTGGAGCTAGGTGCTTGTAAAAGCCCCCAATTTTGAGACAATTTGCTCTCTTTGTTGAGAGTTGGTTAGTGGAAATCACAACGAGATTGGAGACTGGACGTAGCCTATGGGAGGGTGAACCAGGATAATTCTCTGTGTTTACATTGTGTAATTTGTCTCTATTTATTTATTACTTGCTTGTGTTTGTTTATTCCGCCGTGCATCTTACTTTGAAGCTCGTATTAGAGATAGTTGATTAAGAACCTTGACGAGTAATTTCCTTAGGAGTCTTAAACATTACTAGAGAGTTTATATTTTTACTTAAGCATCAATTTTAAGAAACATTAATCACCATCCTCTAGTGTTTGTTTGACATCTGCAGGATCCCAACACGTGGTAGCAGAGCTTGGTACTTAGATATCGTCAATAATGATGAGACATGGCCATAGCTTGATGATTTCTTCCTTCTTCAGTGGTACTAACTTTCCAATTTGGAAAGGGAGAATGAAGACATTTTTGGAGGTCGTGAACATTAAGTACGTGACCTTCTTTAAAGAGCCATATGAAGTTCCTTCTATTCCTAAAGAAAAATGGATGCTTGTCAAAAGGAGGCCTATCAATGAATCTAAAGGTAATGCACCTACTTTATTTTTGTTTAACTGATAATATTCTTAGTGAGATTTCAGGAGCTACAACATCCCACCAAGCATTGCGAATTTTAGAAGGGAAATATGGAGAACCACCAACCAAAGAAAAGGATGAAGAGAACTTCACAAAGGAAGTCGCTTAATGGCACATCAAGACAAAAATGACGAGGTTAAGAATCTAACTCCGATCATGAATTTAATCTAAAAAGTGATAATGAACAATTATATAGAGAAAGTCAAAAGAAAAAATATAAAATTAGAGAGTAGTCATAATGTTTTGAATGATGATTAGGATAATCTTAATATTAGACATAATATTTTATTGCGTGATCATGATGTTTTGAAGAATGATTGCAATGGTGATAGCACCTTATTACATGATTATCATAGTTTGAAAGTTAAATATGATACTTTAATATGTGATCATAATTCTTTAAATAATGAGCATGCTATTTATGTATCTAGTATGAATGATAGGATTGATATGATTGCAAATGATCTGTGCATGAGTAAGCTCAAGCACGAAGAACTTGTTCAAAAACGTGAAAAAATTTAGAACAATCCTAATGCATATGCCACTGACCCACACAAGCATGTTTCTACAACACACAATGTTAGTAAGAATGCTAGACTTACACACATGCATGTTAACCATATTAGGAAGCATCATGCTTTTATGTATGGTAAATATGTTAAGAATGATAGATTTCATGCTTACAATGCTAGACATAATGCACATCATGCCACACACACATATGTTGATCACACTGTTTGTCATGCTCCACAAAAACACTTTGTGTACTATGATAGGAAACTTGTTAGAAATCATGATGATGTGATCTGGGTGCCGAAACACTTGAGCTTGCATAATAGAAATGCTTACATTCATGATGTCATTAGAAATAATTTTGATAGATATTTTTACATGCATAAGAAGTCAAATTCAAACCGAATTTAGGTTCCCAATGGATAATTGCATTTAAATCAATGTTTGTAGGGTATCTATATTTTTCATGATTATTTTGTCGATACCTTAGAGTAGAATAATAGAATATTGTTTAAAATATAATTTTGTAGACTTTGATAAGATTAGAATGATTGAATACCATGTTTATATCATATTTCATGCTCTGTTGAGAATAGTCGGCTAATGTTGTCCCAATAGTCGACTACCACATGATAATTTCAAATTTCTTGCCCATTTCATATATAGTAGTAGACTATCAGCACTATATGAGTCGACTATCTCTGTTGTTTTCTTAAAATTACTTTTATCTTGCATATTTGATTATGTCTTGATTTTTAGTGAGTTTCTTCTCTAGTGAAGAACTTGTTGGGCTAATTTTGTGGACCCAACTTCTTGTGGGTACCAATATGCTTAAAGAAATTTTATTTCAGGTTGTATGTGTATTGGATGGTGGGTGCTCCAAGCATATGACTGAAAATCAAAGATTGCTAAATTCTTTTCAAATGAAAATGGAGGAACGGGCAGGTTTGTAGATAACAAGAAAGAAAAAATTGTTGGCATCGGCAATGTCGATGATAAATCAAAACCTTATATTAAAGATGTTAGTTTTGTTTATGGTTTAAAGTATAATCTTCTTAGTATTAGTCAATTATATGATAGATGATATAGAGTAGTTTTTACTATTGATTCATGCTTAGTTTATAATGATTCCAAGCATAATATTTTGATTAAAGGTAAGCGTAGAGAAGATATTTACACTTTATGTTTGCATGATTATGATTCAAAAGTGTATTTAGTTTCATCATCTTATGACCCACTTATATGACATAGACGATTTGGTCATGTAATCATTTAGAACATGAATAAGGTATCAAGGAAAGATTTGGTACTTGATTTGCCAAAAATGCATTTTAAACTAGAAAAAATTTGTGAATTTTGTGAACATGGTAAGTTGCATAACAGTACTTTTAAGAGTATATGAGCACTTAACTATGGAAGACCATTAGAACTCCTCCATATGGATCTATTTGGTCCCTCAAGAGTTTCTTCTCTTAATGGTAGTAAATATGCATTTGTGCTAGTTGACGATTATTCATGTTTTACTTGGGTATTATTTTTAATCAATAAAAATGATGCCTTTAGTGAACTTAAAATATTTTTCAAATGTATTCAAATATTTTTTTCTACAAAAATTGTTTCCATTCGTACCGACCATGAGGGTGAATTTGAAAATGAGGATTTTCAAAATTTTGTGAAAAAAATGGTAGTACACATAATTTTACTTTTCCTAGAGCTCCTCTACAAAACAGAGTAGTTGAAAGGAAAAATATAACACTCTAAGAGTGTCCATGCAAAATATTGTATTAGATCAACATTTCAAAGTATTTTTGGACGGAAGCAGTCTCCACTGCGTGCTATGGTCAAAATATGGTACTTATTAGAACACCTTTTCAAAAGACACCCTATGATTATTGTACCAAAAAGTTCCAATAATGTCTTATTTTTGTGTCTTTGGTTGTAAATGCTATATCCTAAACACCAAAGATAACTTCGATAAATTTGACTCCAAAGCGAATGCATGCATATTTATCATTTATCCTTTTCATAGTAAGGATATAGAGTTTATAACAAAAGAATTCTTAATATTGATGAAACACAACTTGTATTTTTGATAATATATTTGTAGTTCTTCTCACGCTATTATTGATGATGATGATGATGATACTGTTGTAGTACCATCTATTAATGATCATCCATCTAGCTCACTTCCCAGATCATTTTCTGAGGCTACACATTTCCCTCACACACAAGTTATTAGTAACATTGGTGATGGTGTTAGGACTAGGTCACAAATTGAACACATGACACATGTTGCATTTGTCTCTAATATTGAGCCGAAAAGGGAGATGAAGCTTTTGCAAATAGCATGTGGATTGAGGCAATGCAAGAAGATCTTTTGCAATTTAAGAAAATCAAGTTTGGGAGCTAGTTCCAAGACCAAAAGATCATCCCGTCATTCGAACCAAGTGGGTATATAGGAATAAAATGGATGAAGATGGAACCATCGTAAGGAACAGAGCAAGGTTAGTAGCTCAAGGCTATTGCCAAGAAGAAGGTATTGATTTCGATGAGGCTTTTGCTCCCATAACTAGATTAGAATCTATTAGGATGTTATTATGTCACGCCCCGCTTCCCTAAAATGGAGGCGAGACGTGAGAAGGTCCGCTCAAATGTGGAGCTGTGAAGCTACACGATTGATAAGCGTCAATCAAACATATGCAGGTCCCTGTAACCACGAGCAGAACAAGATAATAACACAAGGAGATACAAAAATAAAATCCCAAATCTCAGCAATGTCCAAACATTAAAATTAAGTTCAACATCCAGAAAAGCCACCAGGCTAAAAGAAAGAGTCTAGGCCCAAAACATGGCCAACAAAAGCCAACACGGAACAGAGTATTGGTGCTACGCACCGACAACTAAAGCAGTCTAACAACAACACAAACAGTCTCTACGACTGGTCACCCGTGTCCTCAAACTCCTCGATGAACGCGGGCTCTGACTCAGCGTCAGCGAACACCACGTCCTCTGCAACGGCCTCTAGCTCGGGATCTAACATGTGTCACCCAAAAGAGCAAGGGGCACATGTCAGCAAGTCTACGAGAGACTTGTGCAAGGAAACTGAAAGGAAAGTAAACTAACAACCTAGCAGTTATAGTATGATGCATAGCATGACAAGTTTAGTATGTGAGTAACAAATAAGGTAAGGTGCAAGTAACAAGTAACAAGTAGCAAGTGTGGCATGGATGACAAGTACAAGTCAAGTAAATCACGTCAAGTAAACACGTCGTGCACAGAGATTACGTCTTCTGGCTAGAGTGGCGGATCAGGCCAACTCGTAAACTCATGTGATCGCTTATCCCTACCCCTCCACGTGTATCGAGCCAGGGCATTACCCCCGAACACGTATGCTCGCTTCTGGATCACGAGCCAGGAAGTGTTTTTGACATGTATGGCGTAGGGTTATGCTCGCATAATGGGTGCCTAGCCGGATCAAGTAGTACAAGTAATGTAGCGTATGCTACGAATGCAACATTCAACATGGATAGCATGGCATGTACAGATAATTCGCGTACCATTAATTGAATTTAAACATGGCAGATAAGATGCATGGATGACAAGCGCCAATAATTAAAAGTAGTCGGATCAAGCTTCGTTGTCAAGCTAGATCCTGAAATTTGCGTCTAGGCGAGTATCATTTCGTCGCCTAGTCTCTTTTACGCCTACAACAAGCAAATGGCCTAAAACATGGCCTAAAACCCTAAGTGGCAAGTTTCACTTGCCTGGCACCAAGGATGACGATCAACGAGGCACGTCACAAAATGGTAACCTACGGGGATGGGATCATTGCCATGGCAAAACAACATCAGAACAATATCCAAACTAGTTTTATAATCGAATCCTACGACGTCTAATATCCATTTTTATTAGGGTTTCAATAAAATCACAATGAGGGTTATGAGAATATTAAAGGATCGAACACTACCGTATAGAAGCAGAAGATCGATGCCGAGCAAGCACGGCGACGGAAGAACGATCCGGAGAACTATGGCTCAGATCTGGAAACGGCGAAGAAATCTGGAGAAGTGGGATTTGGGGGTTTTTGGGGTTTGCCGACGGCATACGGGGAAGGTGGCCGGTGCTAATGAGGGCGAGAGGGGCTCTTTGAGGAAGGAGGAAGGGCTAGAGGGAGGTTGGGGAAGATCAGAGATCAAGAGGGGAAGGGAAATGGCCAAGGGAAGTGAAAGAAAGAAAAGAAACGATCGGAGGTATTTATAGGAAAACTGCGGCGGCTAGGGCAAACCTAGGGTTTCTGGGTGATTTAGTTGGTCAACGAAGGGTTTCTGACCGACTAGTTTGGGAACTAGTCGGTCGGTCGTTCAACTGTGACCGACTAAAATCAAACAGCGAAAGAAGGAAGAAATCTGGGAAGTGAATTAGTCGGTCTGTGAAGGCCCGTCGATCGACTAGTTTGAGAACTAGTCGGTCGGTGAGTGTTCATAGACCGACTAACGATAATCAGTAACTTAAGTAAAATTTATCAAAGGAACTAGTCGGTCTGAGAGCAAGTTCTGACCGACTAGTTTCACATCTAATCGGTCGGTGGTTGTTCTTAGACCGACTAAGAGTAAACAGTAACTTCTGAATTTTTGATTTAATGAACTAGTCGGTTTGAGAAGAGTTCCTGACCGACTAGATTGGAATCTAGTCGGTTGGTTCCCCTTCTTGAACCAACTAAAGTGCACAAAAAGTCTCGAATCAAAGCGCGAAGCTCCGGGAAGATTCCTACGGCTTCTAAGATCAACCTATCTCTAAGATGTGAGCGATATGAAGCTCGTCACGAATGACTTACTCCAAACTCAACGATCTAAGGAAGAAGCTAGAAAATCACAACGAAACGAACGAAAACGAAAGCTACGGAGACGGAAACCACACATAAGGAGAAAATCCACCAAAACACATATATAATATAGATAATCCAAATACATGAAAAACCAGTCGTTACATATTAGCTTTTGCATCTTACATGAATTTTAAATTATTTCAAATGGATGTTAAGAGTGCCTTTCTTAATAAATATAAGGAAGCGGTTTATGTTGAACAACCACATGGTTTTTTTTCATGAAAAGAATGTTGATTTTGTTTTAAATTGAAAAAAAGGCTTTATATGGTTTGAAACAAACTCCTAAAGCTTCGTATGAGAGACTAAGAAAAGTCTTAATCGATTCTGGATATAATATTGGTAGATTAGACACTACTTTATTTATTAAGAAGATTGATAATGATATTATTCTTATTCAAATTTTTGTTGATGATATCATTTTTGGATCTACTAATGAAATTTTATGTATAGAATTTGCAAAGTTAATGCATGAAGAATTTGAGATGAGCCATATAGGAGAGCTCACATTCTTTCTAGGATTGCAAATCAGTCAGTCTAAGGAGGTGGCATTCATCCATCAAACCAAATATGAAAAGGATCTACTCAAAATGTTTAGAATGGAGAATGCAGAAGGGAAGGATATACCTATCGCTACTTCCATCTCCTTGGACAAAGATGAGAAGGGTAAGAGTGTTGATCAAAAGACCTATAGAAGTATGATTGGCTCTTTACTTTATCCCACTGCTAGTAGGCCTGATATAATGTTTAGCGTATGTGTTTGTACTAGATTTCAATCAGACCCTATGGAGTCACACCTTAAAGCAGTAAGACACATAGTTAGGTATCTTAAAACCACATTGGATTTTGGTCTATTTTATCCAAAAGAAAGCAAATTAGATTTGATTTCATATAGTGATTCTGATTATGATGGTTGCAAAACCACAAGAAAAAGCACACGTGGAACTTAGAATTTCCTTGGAGATTTCCTTATTTCTTGGTTTAGTAAAAAGAAAAATTCTATTTCACATTCTACTACTAATATATTGCTACCGGATTTGCATGTGCATAAGTATTTTGGATGAAACAAGCCCTAGTTGATCATGATATGAAGTGTTTTACATTTGTGATATATTGTGATAATAAGTGTGCTATTAGTTTGACTAAAAATTCTATTCTTCATCCTAGAACTAAACACATATGAGGTTATGCATAAATTTATTGATGATAATTGCACAAAGAAAGATATTGATCTTAGATATATTAATTTCTACTGATCATCAATTAGTTGATATTCTCACTAAGGCTCTTAAGATTGGTTCATTTGTAAAATTGCATTGAGATATTGGTATCATTAGTGAGAAAGAGCTTAACTGATTATCTATATTCATGACATGTCTTTTGTATGCTTTTATTATATTGGTTATTGTTCACCCTCCTTATTCCTTTTTGATTATGTAGGGGGGGGGGTTATATACCTACATACATACATTCAATTTCTTCTCCCCGTCGGGGGCTCTGGCCTCCTCCGGTGGAATTGATCGTCCTCTGTTCTCACTCTACCTCTTTCACTCTTCTCCTCTAGTTCTATTCCCTTTGGAATTGGTGGGGCCTTGTGTATTTTGCTCATGGCCTTCTGTTCCGGCATCTCTGTTTCTTCAACCTTGGGCGATGATGATCTTTGGGTAGCTGATGGCAGGGCTGCGAAGGCTTTAGGCAGTGATGTAAATGGCAAATGGATTCCGATGGCACCCCGACGCAGCCTTGGCAAGCAGCAGTTCCCTCCTGTCGTGATGAAAGCTAGGGAATCTGATCGGAGGAGCGCGATGGGTGGTAGTGGGCGACATGACTCTTCTTCTCCCTCTATGACCGTTGCTCGACAACCTACAAGCGTCCATCCTTGGCTCGGTCCTTACCACCTCGGTACTGGGGTAGCTGGGGGCATGCAAGGTGTTCGACCTTAAGTCTCTCTAACCTCTTCCTTCTATCCCTCACTCTTCTTACTCCGCAACACCCTCATACAATGATATCTGTTCTTCTCGACGTTCTATATCCCCCGACTGTGAGCTCTATTTCTGCCCTCTGACATCCACTAGGTCCAAGGTGGTAGTTGCTATTCCCCCTGAGGAAATCGTTGCTGCTTCGGGACGGTGGGCAAGCACCCTGGTTGGCTACGTTATGGGAGACATGCCCTATTGTGGCCATCTTCGATCTTGGGTTAGTCATGAATGGAAAACCGAATGGGATATTTGCATCCATATTGGGGGAAATGGCTTCTTCTTCTTCCAATTCGCTGATGATGTGGACTGCTTGGCCATCCTCCACTGGGTCCATGGCTGTATGATGGGTGTTTGGTTGTGCTCCGGTGATGGTCCCCTGACATTGGGCTAAACTGCGACCTTCTGTCGGCAATTCCTCTTTGGATTCACTTCCCCAACCTCCCCATTCAATTTTGGTCCATCTCGATTATCTGGAGTATAGCCAGTGCTATTGGGAACCCCTTCTTCACCGACGAGGCAACTGCTTCTGCCTTCCATCTGGGTTATGCCCGATGCTTCGTGGAAATTGATTCCAATTTTGGATTCCCCGATTCGGTCTTCGTTCAATTTCATGATGGCCATCTTTTGGCGATTCCTGTTGAATATGAGAGAAGACCCCCTCACTACTCCTATTGCCGCTGCTTTGGCCACGACATCTCCCAATGTGCGTCGCCTTCGAAGCCACATGACAACACCACTTCTGAGCCCTCTTGCTCTCTCATGCAGTAGCCTCAATTCCCACCATCTGAGCCCATATTGTCCTCCGCTCTACTATCTGCTGACCCATGGCATGGTGAGGTTAAGGTGTTGGATATGGAAGACGTTTGTACACGAAGTCGTGTGCAAAGGGAATCTGTTCCCTTGCGGAGAGGATCTCTGGATGAGTAGGAAAGTCGCATTATATATGCATAAGTGCATGCGACATATGGCTAATAAAGGGGGAATATCTTAAGCTTATGTTGTACCATGCATATGGTACAACTTAAGCTTATAATGTGCCATGTATCATGGTACACCTTAGTTAAATTGTTCCAAAGGAACAATTTACCCTAAAATAACTACCTTGGGGGCTATAAATAAGACCCAAGGGTAAGCCATTTCTTACACTTTTGCATGGCATTCTTGCATGCATTTTCATCCTAGCGAAGCTCTGCCGAAATGCTTCCTCTCTTTCTTTATCCAAGTTCTTAATCTAAAGTAGAGATTTAGATTGTGGATTTAGTAGCCTTACTCCGTTCGTGAGAAGACTCGATCCGTCGTGGCGAATCCGAAGGCAAAGTTCCGAGACTACCGTGCCGCATACGCAAGCGTAAGTCTCAACTTTATTTATCGATCCTAACTCTGTTTTGGCAGGATCCAACAATGGTATCAGAGCCATACAGGTTCGCCCCGGTCAAACCGTCGCCCCGTCGAAACTATGAACGAGTCGTTGTCTTTTTCACGAATGGGTATCCTACCATTACGGATATGGTAGGAACGCTTCGTGACGGAGAGAACGCAGCGGTTGTTCTTTTCACGTTAGGGTCTCCTATCATTACGGATATGGTAGGAACTCTCCGTGACGGGAAGAACCGACCGTTCACGTAGTATGTTATTTTTCATTTTTGGCACACGGCCATTAGGAAATAACTAATTTCTCGACGAACGGGTGCTTCATCGACGAACGGGTGCTTCATCGAGGAAGATGATGGTAGTTATCTCCATCGAAGAAGAGGAATATTAGTGCATGTGCGCCATCGCCAAATGGGCTATGAAGGCTATGTGTCATGCTCCGCTTCCCTAAAATGGAAGACGTGACATGAGGAGGTCCGCTCAGACGTGGAGCTGTGAAGCTGCAGTCTGATAAGCGTCTATAAAAATTTCAAATGATTTGCAGGTTCTTTGCATCGCGGGAAACAACAACAATAATAACGCAGCAGATAAAGAAACATCCACTAGCTCAATAACATCCAACAATTTATCCAACATCCCAGACAGTCACAAAAGAATAAATCTGAACAATAGGCCTAAAACATGGCCGAAACAAAGAAAGGAAAGTCTGGTGCTACGCACTGAAATCTAACTGCAACTACTAAAAGTATGACAACTAAGGAGACCCAGGTGAGTCTAGGACTGGTCACCGGTGTCCTCGTACTCGGTCTCGACAGGTGCCTCGAACTCGACGTCCACGAACTGCTCGTCCTCAGCGGGTAACTCTAACTCAGAACCTGACATGTGACACCCAAAGAGAAAAGGGCACATGTCAGCAAAAGTCTCCCAAAAGAAGCGGAGAGCTTTTGTGCAAGGATATAAATAACACAAGACGACTAGCAGTTCTAAAATGGTGCAATAATTTGAAATGACATTTTAAGGATGCAACATTTAAAGATGACATGATGACATGCATTACGAGAACATTAATTTACAATCACGATCACTATCCTATCAAATTGTGCACAGAGTTTTCCCCTTACAGCTGAAGGAGCAGATCAGGCATCCTTCTACGCTGCGTGGCAGCTTAACCCTACCCCTCCACGTGTATCGAGCCAGGGTTTCCCAAGTACATGAGCTCGCTTCTGGATCACGAGCCAGGAAGTGTTTTTGGCATAGGGTTGTGCCTGCAAAAGCAGGTGCCTAGCCTCAATCATTACAATAGGTGTAGCGTGTGCTACGAAATCATGATGAACATTAGATGCATGCAATGACATGGCAATAAGCAGATAATTTGCGTACCGTTAATTGAAATTAAACATGACATGGTAGTATGAATGCAAGCATGGTAAAAAGTGACGGATCTAGCTTCGTTATCAAGCTAGATCCAAAAGTGTCATCTAGGCAGTTATCATTTCACTGCCTAGTCTCTTTTACACTACGGTACAAAATGGCCTAAACAGAAAGTTGGCAAGTATCACTTGCCTGTTTCCGGTGATTCCGGTTGTCGTGGGTTTGTCTGGGGAACACGGACGGTTTGGAATGACTGGTTCTCTGTTTTGATTAAACACATGTTTGAATCAAATTTGTCTCAAAATAATTAAACAGCAATTCATTTTCATTATTAAGTTCTCTAACCTAAAGTGTTGTCCACATCATAATATTAAACCAACTATCATATAACATGCTACTAGTAATGATGCTACCAACATTTTATAAGAGTAAAACCTTCTGTTGGAGTAAAAACATTCATGTCTTGTTAACAATAATTTTACCAATATTCTGACGTGGAGCATTTTATGGTACCGATTTATACAGTAACAAGTTAAAAGCTAAAATCTCATTTATTAACATGCAGCCTAGGGCCATAATAATGTTATAGCAAAGTTAACTTCTATAATCCGACGAGTACTAACTTACAGGTATAATTGTATTTTTTTACCATCACTAACTTATAATACTAACTTAATAAAGTTATGATAGTTTGAAGGGTTCTGTTAACATACTAATTATATAAAAGTTGAGCTGCTTATAAACTCTCATCAATATTAACTATACTAATTAATGCTTGATAGGCTTTAATTAAAAGCTTGCATGAAAATATTGTCAAAGGTGGTGTACTAGACGTCAAAATATGAAGGTTGAGTATGAGATTGGCTGACTATAAGCAGATCGAAATATGAAGCTCACATAAACAAAAAGGAATGTTGTGACATGGATAGCAATCTCCTCCCCTTTCTGTAATCTCTCAACAAAGCTTTCATCTAAATTCTCTCGGGCAACTGAAAGCTATTTGCCTCTTAAGGCTTCTCTAACGTAAGGCTATTATCTCCGTTAGTGGCCACATTTAGTCGTGTAGTTCGGAGAGAGATCAAAGCAACTCGAATCACTAACACAAGTAAATACACAGGGACTTACGTGACAAATTATTACCCAAGTATATATTGCATGCATTATAAAAATATAATAACTTACACAATATTTTACTGGTTTGTAAAACTAACACTATAAAATATAAGAGTTTTGACTGCCCTGACATACTAATTATAATGGTTAACTAATTATCCTAACTCAATAAGTGCAAGTATAACGAGACTTACCCGCGTGCTCTCGTTGCTGGCAGGGGGAAGCCCAGACGGCGAGTTGACGGGTCGGAGCAGCAAGGTGGCGCGGCAACGGCGTGCGGCCAGGCGACACAGCAGGGCGATGGTGAACGGGGGTCGGGGGTGTTGCGAGTGTCGAGACGGAGGCGGGAGGCTAGCCTGGGCGGCCGTGTGGCGAGGGACGGTGGCGTTGAGCGAGGCGGAGCTGGGCGTGTGTGGTGGTCACGGGGAAAGGAGGCGAGGACGAACTGGGTTCGTGGCGGAGAGGGGAGGTTGGCTGCGCGTATGGCCTGGGTTCGTTTCTTTTGTGTAGGCTGATGGGTTTCGGTAGTGTCGAAAGATGGCGAGGGGAGGTCTGTTGGGTCTTGAAGGGGGAGATGGGAACAACGTGGAGTGACGTGCGGGCTGTGCGCATGCTGCTAACGGCCGTTGCAAGTGCACGGGATCATGGGCGGACGTGGCTGAGAACGTGCTGGCGTTGTTAAGATTTGTTCTCATCTCCTATTTTGATATATAAGTTATGTTTTGTATTTTCATTTTTTTTTGAAACTGAAGCACTCACAGAATCAATTTAGATTTTATTAGCCTTTTAACAATGGAATCAATAATGTTATGATTTCTGATATCTTTTGACTGATTCATCAAAAGTCAGTATTCGAAACATCCCTCTTTTTTTAATAAAAAGGTTATTTTCCACTCCCAACTGAGGTGAAGGGGTTTTTTTAAAAATAATTTAATACTTAAAAATGCTTAACCAAAATCATACAGGCTCAAATTTCAATATGCAAAAAAAATATTTTATAAAATTAATAAAGAGGTTATGGCAAATGTGTGCCCCGACGTCCAAAAATTAAAAAGGGAGATACCGGGGCGATCGCGCCTCCGAGAGGATCGTGAATACGGGGTTCGTTCGCACATCTGAACTACGGAATTAGTAACAAAAAAATCAAATACACAAAACGCATACGAATTCGGCTACGCGCTAAAAAAATACACGACCGGAAAGTGGCCGTTACATCCTACCCACCTTATGAATGATTCCGCCCTCGGAATCTACATCAATCACTGCTCTGAAATAAGTGCGGGAAATGCTCTCTCATATCATCCTCGCGCTCCCATGTAGACTCCCCAGGGGAACCATGACGCCACTGCACTCTAACCAAGTCGACGATCTTATTCCTTAGATGCTTCTGCCGTCGATCCAAAATCTCAACTGGCTGCTGATCATAAGTCAGATCCGGACGAACCGTGATCTCTGAGAAGTCCACAGCGTGAGACGGATCACTGACGTATTGACGTAACTGAGATACGTGAAATACGTCGTGAACACTGTCCAGTGACGGCGGCAACGCCAAGCGATAAGCCACCGCTCCAACTCTCTCCAGGATGTCAAACGGCCCAATGTACCTAGGACTCAACTTGCCTCTCTTTCCAAATCGAATAACTCCGCGGTTCGGAGAGATCTTTAGAAATACATGATCTCCAAGCTGAAACTCCAATGGTCGCCGTTTAGCATCTGCCCAATGCTTGAAACGGTCCTGAGCAATCCTCAGCTTCTCCCGGATGTTCCTCACAACATCCACTGCCTCCACGATCATCTCTGGCCCTAACAGCTCCCTGTCTCCAATGTCATCCCAGCTCAGTGGCGATCGACATTTCTTCCCGTATAGCGCGGCGAATGGCGCCATGCCAATACTCGCCTGGTAGCTGTTATTGTAGGCAAACTCCACATGATGAAGATGATCCTCCCAAGATCCTTTGAAGTCCAACATGCACGCTCTCAGCATGTCCTCCAAAATCTGAATCGTCCTCTCCGATTGGCCATCCGTCTGCGGGTGGTACGCGGTACTGAAACTCAGACTCGTACCCAAACTCTTCTGTAGACTCTGCCAAAACTGAGATGTGAATCTCGTGTCTCTGTCCGACACGATACTCACGGGGACTCCGTGAAGTCGCACGATCTCCTGCAAGATTCACGTTACATCACTATCTAAACTAGGAAAAGGAAATAAAAACGGAGAGTAAAAGAATTTACCTCCATATATCTCCTCGCTAGCGTCTCAGTAGACTGTCCTACTCGGAAAGGAATAAAATGCGTGGATTTGGTCAATCGGTCCACGATCACCCAAATCGCGTCATTCTGTTTCGGACTCCGAGGTAGTCCAGTCACAAAATCCATAGTGATGTGCTGCCACTTCCACTCCGGAATCGGAAGCGGTTGTAGCAACCCTGCCGTACGCTGATGCTCCGCCTTTACCTGCTGGCATACCAAACATTTGGCTACACTCTGAGCCACACTCCGCTTCATACCATGCCACCAATAGTTCAGACGAAGATCTTTGTACATCTTGGTGCCACCAGGATGCACAGAATACGGCGAACTGTGTGCCTCGACCAATAACTCCTCTCTAATATCTCCAGCTGGCACACACAACCTGGCTCCAAATCTCAATGAACCGTCTCCATGAATTAAGAAGTCAGTACGCAGACCGGCTTCTACCTGCTCCCGAATCTTCACCAGCTTCGGGTCTCCGGCCTGACCCGCCTTGATTCGGTCCACGATCGTCGACTGTATCTGCATACACATCAACGAAGAAGTCTCTCCAGGAAGAACGATCTCAATACCAGACTCACAAAAATCCTGCTGCAACCTCCACTGCGAAGTCAACATCATCACCGCTGGAAGTCTACTCAACGCATCCGGAACTACATTCACCTTGCCAGGGTGATACTGTAAATCAATCTCATAATCGGCCATGAGCTCCAACCATCGGCGCTGTCGCATGTTGAGCTCCTTCTGCGTGAAGATATACTTCAAGCTTTTGTGGTCGGTGAAGATCTTCACCTTCTCACTCAGCAAGAAGTGCCTCCAAATCTTGAGCGCAAATACGACTGCAGCCAACTCCAAATCGTGCGTCGGGTAATTCTTCTCATGAGCCTTAAGCTGCCGAGAAGCATACGCGACCACATGCCCATGCTGATGCAAAACACATCCGAGACCTTTGCCAGAAGCATCGCAAAAGATCTCAAATCCACCACTCCGATCGGGCACAGCAAGAACAGGGGCAGTCGTCAACCTCTCCTTCAGAATAGTAAAGGCCCCCTCACAAGAATCGGACCAAACGAATGGTATATCCTTCCTTGTCAGTCTGGTCATCGGCTCTGCAATACGAGAGAAATCCTTAATGAAGCGCCGATAATAACCTGCCAGTCCAAGAAAACTCCTGATCTCAGACGCTGACTGTGGAACCGGCCACTCTCTGATAACCTTGATCTTCTCCGGATCCACAGCAATACCATCTCCTGACACCACGTGCCCAAGAAAAGCCACTCTATCCAGCCAGAACTCGCACTTGGAATACTTCGCATACAAGCGATGCTTCCTCAGAATCTCCAGAACAGTCCTCAAGTGCTCCGCGTGCTCCTCCTCAGACTTTGAATAGATCAAGATGTCGTCAATAAAGATAACGACAAACTTATCCAAGAAATCATAAAATATCAGATTCATCAGGTTCATGAAAACTGCGGGTGCGTTGGTCACACCGAACGGCATAACCATAAACTCGTAGTGTCCATACTTCGTTCTGAACGCTGTCTTCGGCACGTCTTCCTTCCTCACCCTCAGCTGGTGATACCCGCTCCTGAGATCCAATTTAGAAAATACCCTTGATCCTCCCAGCTGATCGAAAATGTCGTCAATCCGCGGCAATGGATACTTGTTCTTGATGGTGACATCATTCAACTCTCTGTAGTCCACGCACATCCGACGCGAACCATCCTTCTTCTTCACCAATAGAACAGGTGCTCCCCACGGAGACACACTCGGATTGATGTAACCCTTCTGTAGAAGTTCATCCAACTGTTTACGTAACTCCTCCAACTCTGCCGGAGCCATACGATAAGGTGCTTTCGATATAGGCTGCGCTCCCGAAATAAGATCAATCGAAAACTCAAGAGCTCGATCGGGCGGCAGTCCTGAAATCTCCTCGGGGAAGACATCATCGAAATCTCTCACCACAGCTGGTCTAGTCACCTCCATCTGCAAAGCTACAAGCTCTACCACGGGCTTGGCCCGAAATCTGACCGGTCCAAGCGAACTGCTTTCGCTACTGAATTCGAATGTCGAATATCCAGGAATCTCGAAAACTACCTTCTTCCGTCGACAATCGATCGTAGCGAAGAAGCAGCTAAGCCAATCCATCCCAAGAATCATAGTTTGTGATGTCGTGGACGATAAAATCGGCGTAGAGCTCGAGTCCACAGACTACCACAGAACAAGATGGGCATCCAAGGGACACCGAGATCACTCCATTCCCTGTAACGATATCCCAACTCTTGGAAAGAGGGGAAGTCGTCAGAGAGTGCTTGTCCACGAAACTCCGGGATAAGATGCACATGGATGCACCGGAGTCGAAAAGAACTCGGGCGGGACAAGCACAAACCAAAATGACACCTAACAAGCAAACTAGCAATCAAAACCTATTCTAGCAAACAATTTCTAATCTAACATGCAAGATCAATTAAAGAAAAGTAAAGACTAGTCTGAAGGTTACCTGCAATCACGCTATCCTCAGCCTCGACTTCTACCTCGGTCATCGTGAAAGCTTGCCTTCTAGGCTGAACAGCCTGCTGGAATGCCTGCTTCTGGGGAATGAGAGGTGCTCCACGTCCAGCGGCTATCGGTGCTTTCGGTGGGTTTCTAGCAAGCTGGCAATCCTTCACTGTATGCTTAGGGTCGCCACAAAGTAGGCACTGGCCCAGAAATCTCCTGCACTGGTCCTTCACATGGCCGGTCCTGCCGCAAAAATGACACGTCTTCTGAACAGACCCTCCTGACTTCTTGAATTGCATGGACTGATTAGGCTTCAGCACTGGCCTAACCATAGCTCTGGCCTGCTCCATAGGCCTCTTTCCAGCACCAGAATACTGCCCTCTCCTCTGATTGGCAATCCGTTCCTGCCTCTTGGCAGCGGTCAGCAACTTCTGATAAGAATCCAAGTCCGAAGAGGACATCAGACTCTGCAGCTCCAAGGATAAACCCTGCAAGAATCTCTGAGCTCGATCTTCAGCGGTCTCCACCATCTTCGGCGCAAAGCGGCTCAGTCTCATGAACTCTTGGTGGTACTGATCCACCGTCTGGTTTCCCTGCTTCAGATTAATAAACTGCTGCATCAGCTCCCTCCTCGCAGCCTTAGGGAAATATTCCTCATCAAATCTCGCCTTGAAAGTGGCCCAGGAGATAGGCCTCACCAGCATCTGCTCCTCAGACTCCCACCAGCTACGAGCATTATCCTTCAGTTGCTTCTTCACCAGATCAACCCATCCAGCCGGGTTAACCTTCGAGAGAAGCAGATTGTCCTCTGTATTCTTCATCCACTCATCCACAGCTAATGGTCCTTCCGACCCATTGAAATATGTCGGGCCCAGCTCCCGAAACTGCTTCGCTCCCGGCTCGAAGCGAGGGGCATTCTGTAGCATCCCCTGCTGAACCTGCATCATCTGATGCATCATCCTCATCATCTCAGCTGTAGTGGGCTCTCTATCAGCATCTGCAACACGTCCAGCTCCACCACCAGCTCCAGGTCCACTACCAGCTCCTCGAGTAACGCGTCTACCGGCCATCTAAAATAAGAAAAGTTCAGATCAGACTTTATTTTGACTCGAATGTTATAAATAATTAATTGGATGTTATTTATCATTCTTGTTGTTTCGATAATTCGCGGAGGCAAAGTGGACCTGCATGGGCCACCAACAAAACCTGTCATGCCCCGCTTCCCTAAAATGGAAGACGTGACATGAGGAGGTCCGCTCAGACGTGGAGCTGTGAAGCCGCAGTCTGATAAGCGTCTATAAAAATTTCAAATGATTTGCAGGTTCTTTGCATCGCGGGAAACAACAACAATAATAACGCAGCAGATAAAGAAACATCCACTAGCTCAATAACATCCAACAATTTATCCAACATCCCAGACAGTCACAAAAGAATAAGTCTGAACAATAGGCCTAAAACATGGCCGAAACAAAGAAAGGAAAGTCTGGTGCTACGCACTGAAATCTAACTGCAACTACTAAAAGTATGACAACTAAGGAGACCCAGGTGAGTCTAGGACTGGTCACCGGTGTCCTCGTACTCGGTCTCGGCAGGTGCCTCGAACTCGACGTCCACGAACTGCTCGTCCTCAGCGGGTAACTCTAACTCAGAACCTGACATGTGACACCCAAAGAGAAAAGGGCACATGTCAGCAAAAGTCTCCCAAAAGAAGCGGAGAGCTTTTGTGCAAGGATATAAATAACACAAGACGACTAGCAGTTCTAAAATGGTGCAATAATTTGAAATGACATTTTAAGGATGCAACATTTAAAGATGACATGATGACATGCATTACGAGAACATTAATTTACAATCACGATCACTATCCTATCAAATTGTGCACAGAGTTTTCCCCTTACAGCTGAAGGAGCAGATCAGGCATCCTTCTACGCTGCGTGGCAGCTTAACCCTACCCCTCCACGTGTATCGAGCCAGGGTTTCCCAAGTACATGAGCTCGCTTCTGGATCACGAGCCAGGAAGTGTTTTTGGCATAGGGTTGTGCCCGCAAAAGCAGGTGCCTAGCCTCAATCATTACAATAGGTGTAGCGTGTGCTACGAAATCATGATGAACATTAGATGCATGCAATGACATGGCAATAAGCAGATAATTTGCGTACCGTTAATTGAAATTAAACATGACATGGTAGTATGAATGCAAGCATGGTAAAAAGTGACGGATCTAGCTTCGTTATCAAGCTAGATCCAAAAGTGTCATCTAGGCAGTTATCATTTCACTGCCTAGTCTCTTTTACACTACGGTACAAAATGGCCTAAACAGAAAGCTGGCAAGTATCACTTGCCTGTTTCCGGTGATTCCGGTTGTCGTGGGTTTGTCTGGGGAACACGGACGGTTTGGAATGACTGGTTCTCTGTTTTGATTAAACACATGTTTGAATCAGATTTGTCTCAAAATAATTAAACAACAATTCATTTTCATTATTAAGTTCTCTAACCTAAAGTGTTGTCCACATCATAATATTAAACCAACTATCATATAACATGCTACTAGTAATGATGCTACCAACATTTTATAAGAGTAAAACCTTCTGTTGGAGTAAAAACATTCATGTCTTGTTAACAATAATTTTACCAATATTCTGACGTGGAGCATTTTATGGTACCGATTTATACAGTAACAAGTTAAAAGCTAAAATCTCATTTATTAACATGCAGCCTAGGGCCATAATAATGTTATAACAAAGTTAACTTCTATAATCCGACGAGTACTAACTTACAGGTATAATTGTATTTTTTTTACCATCACTAACTTATAATACTAACTTAATAAAGTTATGATAGTTTGAAGGGTTCTGTTAACATACTAATTATATAAAAGTTGAGCTGCTTATAAACTCTCATCAATATTAACTATACTAATTAATGCTTGATAGGCTTTAATTAAAAGCTTGCATGAAAATATTGTCAAAGGTGGTGTACTAGACGTCAAAATATGAAGGTTGAGTATGAGATTGGCCGACTATAAGCAGATCGAAATATGAAGCTCACATAAACAAAAAGGAATGTTGTGACATGGATAGCAATCTCCTCCCCTTTCTGTAATCTCTCAACAAAGCTTTCATCTAAATTCTCTCGGGCAACTGAAAGCTATTTGCCTCTTAAGGCTTCTCTAACGTAAGGCTATTATCTCCGTTAGTGGCCACATTTAGTCGTGTAGTTCGGAGAGAGATCAAAGCAACTCGAATCACTAACACAAGTAAATACACAGGGACTTACGTGACAAATTATTACCCAAGTATATATTGCATGCATTATAAAAATATAATAACTTACACAATATTTTACTGGTTTGTAAAACTAACACTATAAAATATAAGAGTTTTGACTGCCCTGACATACTAATTATAATGGTTAACTAATTATCCTAACTCAATAAGTGCAAGTATAACGAGACTTACCCGCGTGCTCTCGTTGCTGGCAGGGGGAAGCCCAGACGGCGAGTTGACGGGTCGGAGCAGCAAGGTGGCGCGGCAACGGCGTGCGGCCAGGCGACACAGCAGGGCGATGGTGAACGGGGGTCGGGGGTGTTGCGAGTGTCGGGACGGAGGCGGGAGGCTGGCCTGGGCGGCCGTGTGGCGAGGGACGGTGGCGTTGAGCGAGGCGGAGCTGGGCGTGTGTGGTGGTCGCGGGGAAAGGAGGCGAGGACGAACTGGGTTCGTGGCGGAGAGGGGAGGTTGGCTGTGCGTGTGGCCTGGGTTCGTTTCTTTTGTGTAGGCTGATGGGTTTCGGTAGTGTCGAAAGATGGCGAGGGGAGGTCTGTTGGGTCTTGAAGGGGGAGATGGGAACAACGTGGAGTGACGTGCGGGCTGTGCGCATGCTGCTAACGGCCGTTGCAAGTGCACGGGATCATGGGCGGACGTGGCTGAGAACGTGCTGGCGTTGTTAAGATTTGTTCTCATCTCCTATTTTGATATATAAGTTATGTTTTGTATTTTCATTTTTTTTTAAACTGAAGCACTCACAGAATCAATTTAGATTTTATTAGCCTTTTAACAATGGAATCAATAATGTTATGATTTCTGATATCTTTTGACTGATTCATCAAAAGTCAGTATTCGAAACATCCCTCTTTTTTTAATAAAAAGGTTATTTTCCACTCCCAACTGAGGTGAAGGGGGTTTTTTTTAAAATAATTTAATACTTAAAAATGCTTAACCAAAATCATACAGACTCAAATTTCAATATGCAAAAAATATATTTTATAAAATTAATAAAGAGGTTATGGCAAATGTGTGCCCCGACGTCCAAAAATTAAAAAGGGAGATACCGGGGCGATCGCGCCTCCGAGAGGATCGTGAATACGGGGTTCGTTCGCACGTCTGAACTACGGAATTAGTAATAAAAAAATCAAATACACAAAACACATACGAATTCGGCTACGCGCTAAAAAAATACACGACCGGAAAGTGGCCGTTACACTATGCACCCCCCTCCACGTGCGGAGGGGGTTGGCTACGGCCAATAACCACCACGGCCACCCCTCCGGCGGGGTGTGCGGCAACCCCATTCAAAGGGGGTGGCCGGCCATGGCCAAAGGGGCCATGGCCGGCCAATGCCAAATGGCCTTGGCCATGACCGGCCATGGCCGGCCATGGCCAGGCCGGCAGTGGTCGGCCATGTCCAGGCCGGCAGTGGCCGGCCATGGCCTGGCCGGCCCTGGCAGAGGCCAGGGCCGGCGCCCTGGCCTCGGCCAGGGCCTGGCCGGCCCTGGCTGAGGCCAGGGCCGGCGCCCTGGCCTCGGCCAGGGCATGGCCGGCCCTGGCCGGCCTCGGCTAGGGCAGAGGCCCTGGCCGGCCCTTGGCCAAGCCCCGGCCAGGGCAGAGGCCCTGGCCGGGAAGAAGTTGCAGACCAAAATTGGTCGACCAATTTGGTGTTTTTGGTCGACCAATCCGACAGAAGGTCTGGGTCGATTGCAAACTTTCCAACTGACCCATACGGGGTGACAAAAAGGCCTTGGCCAAACTCGAATGTGCCGATTAGCCCATACGGGGCTAACCACAGTGCCGACTAGCCCATACGGGGTTAACGTTTTAATGAAGTTTTTCATTGGGCTCTACTCCTTGAAGATTAGCCATAGTGCTCTACTTCATGCGAGATTAGCCATGTCATTGTGCTCTACTCTACGGAGATTAGCCAATGTACACATAACATTGTGCTCTACTCTACGGAGATTAGCCAATGTATTTCAAATTTTTTTTGAAAAAGAGGTTTTCAAATAGGTTATGTCCCGTCCTTAATCGGGATAGCGCAATTTAGAATTCCAAGTCCTACCACGATCCGGCCATGGTTATCTAACCCATGGGTGTGTAGAACATGTCTCGTGGCTTGGCAATTGTTGCGTTAAAATTCTTTGCGCAAACTCTCACCTATTCCATTTTGAAAGATATGTTTTTCAAAATTGATTTTCCGCTGCGAAGTACTATAAGAGTACAATTGTTTGATAAGTGATGGGGGAATATTGAAGGTTGTTCTAGATGGTGATTGGAATCATAGAGACCTTTTCGATTCTAGAACAACATCTTCAATATTTTTCGAAAGTAACTTATCAAATACAATATAATTCCAAGTGGGATTTGAATTTTTAGAACTATCCAAATGGGATATTCTATTATCATTTCAAGTGGGAGTTATATTTTAAGAATTTTTATGCAATGTTTTGATCAAACCTTCGGGTTTGTGTCTTTTGCAGCATTTTAAAAGTAAAATGTCTTCCGCTTCAAAGAATATCGTCGTTGAGTTAAACAAAGGTGAAAAACTCAACGGCGATAATTACAAACTTTGGTCCATCAAGATACAATACGTTCTAGAGGAGCAAGAAGTGCTCGAAACTCTAAAGAACGTTATGATTGAACCCGAGTTGGGCACTACGGCCCAACACCGACGAGACAAGGAAGCTTTTGATGCTTGGTCTCGGAAGAATAAAATAGCGCGCATTACGTTATTAAGCAGTATGACTGATGACATAATGCGCATCTTCCGAGAACATGACCTAGCCATGGACATATGGTCCAAGCTAGAGGAGAAGTTCGGTGGCACATCGGTGTCCAAACTTCGCTCCTTAACTATGAGGTTCGATTCATATAAGAAATGTCCAGATCATTCCATGGGGAAACATCTGCGACATATGGCGAATCTTATCTCGGAGTTAAAGGATGCAGGTCATGTGCTCACAGATGAGCAACAAATCCAAGCAGTCATACGTTCCCTACCAAATGGGTGGGATCAGATGAAGATGCATCTCACTCATAATGAGAGCATCAAGACCTTCAACGATGTTTCCAAGCACCTCGAATTAGAGGAAGAGCGGCTTGCGGCTACCAAGCCAAGTGCAGAAGTGCACATGGTTGCTAGTTCCTCACACGGGGGAAAGAAACGTAAAGATCGTTCGAAGTCTTCTAATGAACGTAATAAGCAACCTGAGTCTACCAAGGAACCCAAACATAAGGGTGGGCACAAGAAATGGCACAAGAAGAAAGACTTGAAAAGGATCAAGTGCTTCAAGTGCAACAAGCTCGGTCACTATGCTCGTTCGTGTACGAGTGGAAGTGACGAGGTAACTTGTAATACTAGTTACATATGTGTTTCTAGTTCACTATTTCTTGTGGAATCTAATCCATTTTTGGGATATTTGGTTCAGGTGCCACCGACCACATAGCAAAGGACAGACGGTCCTTCGTGGAGTATCACCGGATACCCCAAGGAATGAAGTGGATCAATGTAGGAAACAACACACATGTTGAAGTGAAAGGCGTTGGGACTCGCAAGCTAGTCTTGGACAACGACCGCACTCTCCTACTTTATGATGTTCTCTTCATCCCATATATTCAAAAGGAATATTAAAACTGTGGTCAATTTAATGGGTCTTGGTTATAGTTGGTTCCTTCATGATCGTAATATGGACCTATTTTGTAATAATTCCTTTATTGGTACTGGGTTAGTATTTCAAAGGATTTATTGTAATAAGTATAATGTATGGTTCCTCATGTAATGAAAATTTTCTTGTGACAAAGTCTTTGACTAATGAGTCTAATATAATTTGTTGGCACACAAGGCTTGGTCATATTGGACCAACGCGTATGGATAGATTTGCCAAACATGGCCTCCTATCCAATGTTTCAAAGGTTGAAATGTCGACCTGCGAACATTACCTTGTGGGGAAATCTTGTCGCAAGCCGTTTGGAACCGGCACAAGGGCCGAGGATCCATTACAGCTTATCCATTCGGACATATATGGTCTGATGAATGTCAAGACAAGACGCGGAAAGTCCTATTTCATCACTTTTTTTGATGATTTCACCCAATTCGGACATATCTATTTGATATCCCACAAAAGTGAAGCTTTGGCTTGCTTTAAAAACTATATGAGTTTAGTGGAGAATCAATTAGATCGCAAGATTAAGGTTTTGCGAACCGATAGGGGAGGTGAATATCAATCAATAAGTTTTAAGGAACTTTGTGATGAAAAAGGCATAGTACATCAGGTAACTATGCCTTATACTCCTCAACAAAACGGTGTTGCAGAAAAGAGAAATAGGACTTTAATGGAAATGGTCCGTTCAATGATGGCGCAAGCTAACTTGCCAATCACCTTTTGGGGTGATGCATTATTGACGGCCGCTTTCATTTTAAACCGCGTACCCTCGAAATCAGTTAGCTCCACTCCTTATGAGTTGTGGAACCAAAGATCTCCTGACTTAAACATTTTAAAAAAACCTTGGGGTTGTGCATCCTACGCACATATTTCCTCCCATAAGTATGGCAAACTTGGGCCAAGGGGAAGGAAATGTATCTTTATACGATACACAGAAAACTCCAAAGGTTATGTTTTTGTTAGTCAGGAAGACAATGGTGGGCTAATTGAGTTTGAATCGAGGGATGTCACTTTCTTGGAAAACGAGTTTCCAAGACAGGGCGAGATAAGTCAGGACTTATCTCTATTTGAGATTTATGATCAAGAAGGATTACCTCATTCGAGTGGGAGAATTCTTGGTGAAAACGAAAATACGTTTCAACCTTCACCAATGGATTATACGAATGACGATTATCCTATTCCATACGGGAATAATGATCCAAGTGGGAGCAATTCTAACGACATTCCAAGTGGGAGTGATATTAGAATTGATCTAAATTCGAGTCAACAAGGACTTGAAGAATCTCAAATACGACGTAGTAGTCGTACAAGGTTGGCTCCTCTAAGATTTGAGGATGAATTTCCGCAAACCTTTATGACGTTACTACAAGATGATGACGAGTCTGCTACTTTCAAACAGGCTGTATCATGCCCTGCAAAAGACAAATGGATGGAAGCGATGAAGGAGGAATTGAAATCCATGAAAGTTAACCAAGTCTGGGACTTAGTTAACTTACCCAGAGGACATAGAGCAATTGGGAACAAATGGGTTCTCAAGATCAAGCATAAGGCTGATGGCTCTATAGATAGATATAAAGCTCGCCTTGTCGCGAAAGGTTTTACGCAACAGGAAGGGATAGACTACGAAGAGACCTTCTCACCTGTTGTGCGTTTTACCTCGATTCGCCTGATTCTGGCAATGGTAGCTTTCTTATACCTCGAATTACATCAGATGGATGTAAAGACTGCCTTTCTCAATGGAGAATTGGACGAGGAGATCTATATGGAACAACCAACAGAGTTTGTAAAAGAAGGAAACGAACATAAGGTTTGTAAACTTCGTAAGTCCATATATGGTCTTAAATAATCCTCGAGGCAATGATATATACGATTTCAAGAAGGTATCTTATCAAATGGATTTTCCATGCTTGATAACTACGTATATATCAAGAGGATTAAAAGCAAGCATGTTATTATGTCTCTATATGTAGATGACATTTTAATAACCAGAAATGACAAGGGCTTTGTGATGGATATCAAGGCTTGACTTTCATCAGTTTTGAGATGAAAGACATGGGGAAGCCACATATATCCTTGGAATTAAGATTTCAAGGAATCGTTCGAAGAAACTTCTTTCTCTTTCACAAGAGACTTATTTAAAGAAGGTTCTAGAACGGTTTAATATGTAGGACTGCAAGTCCAATTGATACTCCTATAAGCAGATGCGATAATTTATATCTGAAATCATGTCCAAAGAACCAAAAGGAAAAGGAAATTATGGAAAAAGTTCCATATTCCAGTGCAGTTGATAGTCTTATGTACGCTATGACGCATACAAGACCGGACATCTGTTTTGCCGTTGGAATGGTAAATCGTTACCAATCCAACCCAGGGCAAGAACACTGGAAAGCGGTTAAGAGGATAATGCAGTATCTTAAAGGAACTGCAGATTTGCAAAAGACTATGATAAAACCAAGAAGGTAGACATAAGGTACATATCTACGCATGAGATGATAGAGGATCAGCTTACGAAAACGATCCCCAGAAATGTGTTTTATAAACACTTATCATCCCAAGGATTGCGTAAGAGCTGAGTTGTACCAATATATATTCCCATGTCTGAGAAAGATCAAATTTAATAAAAGAATAAGTTCTTTTTCAAACATTGCATATGAATTTCTTAAGAAATGTTTGTGTATATATTTGAAATCTCAGCTGAATTGTGTGTATGTCGGACAGATTAAGGTTGGCTCTCTCACATGAGCAACCGCCTTATCTTATCAGATGGATAAGATAGAGATGAGACTAGTTTAAAGTCAAAATCATTAGACGAATGATTTAGAGTCATGACTTTAACAAGATAGTTGAATGAAAGATCTGCATCATATGGATGCTTACAAAAGATCTGAGATCTGTATCACAAGGATATAAAGATCTCATTGGATTTTTTAAATCCTATCTGTCTTATGCAGGATGAGAGTCCGGGAATATTTCTTGGGTAGTAAGGGGACTCAAAAGATAGGCACTGTGGTGTCTGATCTTTCATCCGTACAACATCATTAAGACATACTCTCCCTGGGAAAGGAGTGATGTTGTAATACGTGTTCATACCACGTATGCATTTCGACCACTGAGTTAGTAGCAATAGTGTTTGCTATTATGTGAGACTCAAAGGCCATATGGGTCTTAACTCTTACCCTCAAGGACTCCAATTGGTTCCTTTAGATTTGACGAGATGATCGCTATCTTAGAGTGTTGCTAATGGGCTATGATAATTCGGCTCGGCGGGGCACGTTAGAAAAGCGAATCAAGTCAAGATCAGAAGGTTCGCAAGAAGAGGAAGATTGATTTCATATTCGCATTTGGACTTTAATGATTCAAAGCTGGCCAGCCAATTGTAATCCAGATGGGATTCAATTGTTGAATATAAAGTATAAAAAATGTGAAGAAATAATCTAGGGTAAAGCATGCGTTGAACTACTCAACTTTGCACCTTCGAGGTCGTTGTGTATCTCTAACAAGTGCACAACAACAGACTCTACGTGCATGACGGTCGCACGGTCTATTTCTCGGTATGATAGATGAAAGAACTAAGAGAAAGACGTTCTCTTACAATCCCCTCAAGTGTGAGTGGGAGATGTTGGATATGGAAGACGTTTGTACACCCTTGTGGGGGATGTACGAGGGAATACGGACCTCGAACGTCGCGTACACGAAGTCGTGTGCAAAGGGAATATGTTCCCTTGCGGAGAGGATCTCTGGATGAGTAGGAAAGTCGCATTATATATGCATAAGTGCATGCGACATATGGCTAATAAAGGGGGAATATCTTAAGCTTATGTTGTAACATGCATATGGTACAACTTAAGCTTATAATGTGCCATGTATCATGGTACACCTTAGTTAAATTGTTCCAAAGGAACAATTTACCCTAAAATAACTACCTTGGGGGCTATAAATAAGACCCAAGGGTAAGCCATTTCTTACACTTTTGCATGGCATTATTGCATGCATTTTCATCCTAGCGAAGCTATGCCGAAATGCTTCCTCTCTTTCTTTATCCAAGTTCTTAATCTAAAGTAGAGATTTAGATTGTGGATTTAGTAGCCTTACTCCGTTCGTGAGAAGACTCGATCCATCGTGGCGAATCCGAAGGCAAAGTTCCGAGACTACCGTGCCGCATACGCAAGCGTAAGTCTCAACTTTATTTATCGATCCTAACTCTGTTTTGGCAGGATCCAACATAAGGGTCCTGCTCCTCCACAGATCAATGACACTCATGGTCTGTCTGTTGCCACTGACTGCCTGTGGCCTAGTATGGGTGTCGTCGACTCGCAGCAGCCTCATCGTCAGCTTTATGAGCCATTGGACCCACCTGTACTATCTTCCACTGGCCTGTGCTATACTGGCATGTGTGATCCTGTACCTCTACGGTCTAGCGATGAATCTCCTTTGCAGCCCGGAGCCCCCTTTGCTATTCAGCCCGGTTCTGTTGCATCGATTGGTATTGGCCTGCCTCCGTCCAATTGCCTGTCATCGCTGGGGACTGTAATTAGCCTGAGTCGAGGTAACTTTTCTCTTTATGTGTTATCTGTTCATTCTATGGTTGTTGGTGATGATGCTACTCTGGATGTGTTACCTATGCATTTGCTAATTGTTAGTATTGATGCTCCTTCCGATGTTTGTAGTGCACCACTTTCCCCCACAAACAGTCCTATACAACCCATACCCTCTCTCACTACCTCTACTTCCCCCCATTACACAGTCCCCTTGTAGTCAACATACTGCCCCTTAAATCACCAAACCCCCTAAGCCACCGAACAGCCCCCTAAAGCCATACATCCTCACAAAACTAACATCCTCCCTCTCCCTTGAACCCAAATCAACCAGTCCCAACCTTAAGGTCATTCCTAACCCTGAATGGATTGCCCTGATTGATAATATCCATACAACCAAACTGAGTAAGCCCACAATCTCCGAAGCCATGACCTTCCCTCGGGTGACGAGAAGCAAAGCGGCCCAGCCCCTCTTAATTAATGTCGATCTTTGTCTGGAATGTCCACGGCCTCAACTCTAAGGCCTGGCCACGTAGCCATGTATTGGCATTCTTTTGTTGGTTTGCTTGAGACCAAAATTTTGGACCCGTATGGGGATAAAGTGACCACCTGCTTTCCCAAGAAGTGGGTCTTCTTCCATAACTATGACTTTGTGGCTAAGGGACATATTTGGGTAACCTTCGACCTTGCAGTTTTGGATTATTCTAGGGATTCTGCTTCCGAGCAACACATCTCACGCCATTGTAAGAATATGGTGGGGGGGTTCTCTTTGTTCATCACCATTGTCTACACATCCAACTTGGCTTTCAATCAGACTCGGTTTTAGAGCTCCCTTATTATGGATAGTAATGTCTTCGTCGGGACCCCTTGGACTATTTTAGGGGACTTCAACTCTATGGGATTTGTTGGCGAGAAGGTGGGAGGTTGCCGGCTCTCCCCTCACTTTTGGAGGATTTTAATGACTACATTGAGTCCGTGGATTGGAGGACATTAGGAGCACTGGATATTCCTTGATCCGGAATAATAGTAGTACGGATGATGGTCGTATTTGTTGTTACCTTGATCATGCTCTTTCTAATGCCCCCCCTGGGTGGATGCTCTCTCTGATTCCTTCGTCAACTACCTTCCTCCGGGTACTAGTGATTACTTACCCATGTTACTCCATATTATTCCTCCCATCAACACTGGGCATAATCCTTTCAGGTTCTTCACTTACTACCTCCAACTCCCCCGATTCTATTCTATTTTGCTCCTTGTTTGGCATAATCATTATGCAGGCTGCTATGTTTCGTCTTGTGTATAAGCTCGAATCTCTTAAAGTGGCTTTGAAAACTTAGATTGGCTCCCAGGGTTGTCGCCCTTGCTCTACTGACATCAGGGAAGAGTTAGACTCACTTTGGGACGCTCCTGGTTTTCTACATGATCCTGATCTCCTGATCCAAGAGCGTGCCCTTAACAGGAAACTTATCTCGACCTTGGATAGGGAGGAAAGCCAGGCGAGACAAAAGAGTAGGTAGACTTGGTTGTCCCAAGGGGACCAAAACTCTAAGTTCTTCTATGCTTCGATCAAAGAGATATCATCTCAAAATAGTCTTATCTACTTAGTCTCTCCCAGGAGATCCTGTTTCCAATCTCCACAAGCTTCATACTGATGCCATGGACTTCTACTCTGACCTCTTCATACGAGACTCCTATTGGAACACGTTTCCTAATGCTATGGTCAAGAACATTCTCTCCCCTGAAGCCTATGTATGGATCAGCCATGATGTCACTGATGTGTATATTAAGGAGGCCCTTTTTTCTCTTGATAAAGACAAGTCCCCAGCTCTGGATGGCTTTTCTCCCCTCTTCTTCTAGGAATTTGGGGTGTTGTTGGTGGGGACATCCTGGCTGCTGTTCACTCTTTCTTTAGATTTGGCAAGATCCTCCATCAAATTAATCACACCTTCCTCACTTTGGTTCCCAAATCCCCCTCGACGGCTTCCATGGCTGATTACAGACCTATCTCCTGCTGCAATGTTGTCTACAAGATTAACTCCAAAGTCCTCAGTCAGCACCTTGCTAGTGTCATTTCGGAACTTATTTCGTGGAATCAGTCGGCATTCATCAAGGACATGCTTATCTCTGGCTCTTCTCTCCTTGCCCATGAGATCATGCAGGACTTCTCCACCTCTGTGGGAGCATGGGCCTGCATCCAACTTGACCTGAGGAAGGCATTTGACAGTGTTAACCGGGAATTTGTTTACTTCTTCATGCATCATATGTGATTTCCCGCTCCTTCCCTTCATTGGATCCGGGAATGCATCTCGTCGACCTCCTTTTTTGTCCTGGTTAATGGCTCTCATGCTGGCATATTTTCTGGAAATATGGGGATCCGTTAGGGTGATCCGATCTCTCCTTTCATCTTTGTCATTGCTATGGAGTTCTTCACCTCTCTCATGGACATTGCTAGCCTTACCAAGTCTATCCGCTTACCCAAGCGGAAAGATATGGGGATTCCTTCCCACCTCCTTTTTGCCGATGATGTGCTTGCCTTTTGTAAGGTGGACCCCCTCTCTTTTACTGCTCTCAATCGTCTCCTCTTTGACTTCCACCATTTTACCGGGCTTGTGGTGAATAAGGGGAAAAGTAGAGTCATTCTTAGTAAGGGGTGCGCTTTGGATTATGATCTTGCTACCATTCTGGGCATCCCCTTTGATACCCCTACCGTAAGATATCTTGGACTTCCCTTCTTGCCTATCTACCCCACGGCTAAGATGTACTCTTGCCATTTGGACAAGTGTATGGCTAAGCTCTCTGGGTGGTCCTCTAGGCTCCTCTCCATCACTGGACGTATTGATCTTGTTCATATTGTCATTCATGGTATCATCTGCTATTGGGTCCAATCTTTTCGCATCCCAACCTTTATTGTGATGGCGATCGATTGTATGTGCATTGACTTTATTTGGGGGGGGTCCAAGCTCCACCTTTGGAAGTGGAGGGACATGTGTAAGCCTAAGGGTGAAGGTGGCATTGGGCTTTGCAACCTCAGAGATGTGGGCATGGTAGCGAGCATTAAACTCTTATGGTGTCTCTTGCACTCCTCTTCTCCTTGGGCTGACTTCATGAGGACGTCGCACATGAGGCTTACTCCACTCTTCCTATGCCGCCCTAATTTAATTGACTCTGGAGCTTGGAAGCATATCCTTCATGGTCGTGAGGCAGCTACTTCTTGTCTGCAGTGCTAGGTTAGTAATGGTCAGTTCACCTTGTTTCTGGTTTGATCCTTGGCTCCCCTGATGTCTTATGACTCGGTTGTGCCTGCCTCCTTCCTCTCAGTTGTATCGGCGGGTGTCAGATTACAGGGATGGAACCTATTGGTGTCTCCCTGACATCCTGGCACCCTTTGCTTACCACTTCGATTCGGCCTCCTTAGATGATCATACTGATTCCTCGGAATTGGGTTCTAGTTCCAGATGCACCTTCTGCTCGGCCTGGGACTCTGTTAGTTCTCATACCCCCTTATCGGCTTTACTCTCTGGTCTGGTTTCCTGGACATACTCCTAAGATGTGATCACCCTCCTTCGTGCCCTTACCGATAAACTCCCCACCGCTCACCTGCTGGCCCCTAGGGGCATCCTGACCTCTTCTACTTGTGTCTTCTGTAATGCCCAACAGGAGACAGCTCGTCACATCTTCTTCTGTTGTGAGTATAGTGCCTTTGTCTAGTCTAATTGCAAGCTCAAGCTTGGTATTCCCTCTTGTTCCAAATATATTCATGTCGACGTTTACCTCATGTGGCAAAAGTTTGGAGCAAAAGGGAATATCAGGTGGTGGGGCGCCTCTTCTTGCTTGTCCTCTCGGCTGTTGTTTGGCATATCTGGAAAGAGAGGAACAACCGTGTCTTCCACACTCGCCCACTCCCCAAGCTGTCTATGTTTGCTAAGATTTCCTTGGATGTTATCGCGACCTTTTCCCCTTTTATGCTAGAGGTGGAGGATCCTACTGACGCCTTGGTTCTTAGCAACTGGGGTTGATTTAAGGCTGTTCTTTCTCTTGGCCATGTTGTTGTTGTTGGGACTCCTGCATGGTGCTACTTGCCTTTGGTGACCGCTTCCTATTCTCTCCTAATTTTGTACCCTACTTTGTGGGTGCCGTGGTGTGCCTTTGTACATTTGCTTATACATATATATGATATACACACTTACTTTTCAAATACACACACACACACACACACAAAACGCGATGTGCTCCTCCTTTACTGGCGAGTATGATCTCCTCCCAGGCATTAATGATCATCTGGCAGCCGATGGTGGCATGGTTGCTGGGGCAATGGAGGGCGTCTCCATGCCGTGGATCCCGGTCCTCCCCCATCAGTGATCTGGTAAGCAGGCTAAGTTGGGCAGTCCAGCTTTAGTGGGGGGCATTTCCTTGGCCAATTCTAGGGTGTCGGATGTCCACCAACAGATTGCTTCGATTAGCCAAGTGGTTGGCGACAAGAGGGGCACCTCTTCTTCCTCTAGGCCTCAGGGTGGTCCTTTGGGGGGTGGTTCTGCTACCTCCTTACTTGATCCTCCCCCTGCCTATCGGGTGTTTGTTAAAATGCCAAGCCGAAAATCCCCAATGATTCCTCACTCCTCATACCCTTCCACTACATCTTATAGTAAGATTTGCTCCTCTAAGAGGAAGGTGGTCCCTGATTGAAAGCTTCTTTTCACTGCCTCTACTGTTGTTGATGGGTATGTCCTGGTCAACATTCCACAGCCAGATGTGGTCTCTGCTTGTGGGTGCCCGCTGTTCTTTGGTCACCTCCATTCTTGGGTTGGTCGGGTGTGGAAACTCAATGGCACGATCAATATCCACACCTACGAGAATGTCTTCTTCTTCTTCCAATTTGATTCTATGGCTGAATGCGTCAATGTCCTTCACAGTGACCCATGGCTGTTTGACGGTAAGCGTGTTGTGCTTCGGAGATGGGCCCCCGATGTTGGATTAGATCGTAACCTACTCACGGCTGTTCCCTTGTGGATTCGCTTCCCCCATTTACCTATCCAACTTTGGACGATGGCTATCATCGACAAAATTTCCAGTGCTGTGGTTAAGTCTCTATACACCGATGAAGCTATCGCCAAGTCCAGTCGATTGTCATATGCTCTTTCTTTGTCGAGATTGATTCTAGCTCCTCTTTCCCTGACACGGTGCTGGTGAGACTCTTTCATGCTACCCATCTGGATGTGATTCTTGAATATGAATGGCAGCCCCCTCGTTACTGGCCATGACTTGTTTCAATGTGCCTCCCCCATAAAGCCACCCAGCTCTTCGTCAGAGACACTGCAATGGCCCCTGCAACAGCCATCCCCTGCCATAATGAATTCTGAGCTCTCCCCTTCCCCATGCAGCTCATTTGGTGAAGCTGATCCCCCTATGGACTCTGTGAGTGAGCACTCTCCTTTGCTCATGCCTCATGCTGTCCTGCTCTCCTCTTCGGATAATTCCTCTGATGCTCGGTTGATTGGTGTGCTGGCCGACATTACCTGGATGCCTTTAACTCTGCTCTGGATGGTGATGTGGCCCATGTTGACTCCACCTTCTCTGCCCGTCTTCCTTTAGTTGTTCTGTCTCTCGTTTGGTGGAGATTGGTGCATCGACAGTTACTGCATGGCCTGTAAGTGTCTTCCATGCCCCCCGGTAAGTGTCTTCCATGCCCCCCTCTTTCTAGCGCTACATTTATTCCTAGTGTGGTTGATCCCCCGATTGCTCTTTATCGGGCACTGCTGCTCATATTTCCCCCGACGGCCCTAATATTCCCTCCCCCATTTGTACATATAAATTCCCCCTTATGAGCTTAATATGGAATGTCCCTCTATTAAAGTGTTGGATAACCCAGAATGACTCACTGCTTTAGCCTTTGTTATTGGCGGTTCCTTGAACCAATGCCTTGTCTCTGTAGTACCGACTTGTACTAGGGTAACGAGAAGCAAGGCGGCCCCCAAGGCCTCATGATCTGTTCTTGTTTGGAATGTGCATGGACTTAACTCGAAGTCACGCCTCCGTGATGTGTGTCATCATGTAAATAAATTTTCACCTTCATTTGTTGGGCTGTTGGAGACTAATATTTTAGACCACTGAGGGGATTTGGTGACCTCTTGCTTCCCTTGGAGTTAGGTGTCCTTTCATAACTATGCCATGCTACTAAGGGGCTGTTTGGGATTGCTCCTTTATCTCCTCTTCGAGTCAATACATCACCTTGTTGTGCAAGAATAAGGGATGGTTCACTACCTATATCATTGTTGTCTACGCCTCTAACTTCTTGGTAGAGCATGCTAATTTCTGGACCAAGCTTAAGTCTGATTGTGGGAGCTCCTTGGATTGCCCCAGGGACTTTAATCTCACTCGATTTTTGGGAGAGAAGGTGAGCGGCTATGTTCTCTCTCCTCCCATCCTTGAAGAGTTTAATGACATCATCAAGCATTGTGGTTTTGATGACCTTCGGAGTCAAGGTAACTCTCTCAGTTGGAGCAACAACAAATCTGACGGTGGCTGTATTGCATGCAGACTGGACCGTGTTCTTTACAATGTCGCGTTAGGGTGCACTCTTTTGGACTCTTACTTCCACTATCTCCTGCCTGGAACTACTGACCACTCCTTCTCCATGTCATTCCTCCTATCAACTCCAGGCCCAAGCATTTTAGATTCTTCAGCTACTATCTTCATATCCCAGGATTCCTCCATATCCTTGCAACTGTGTGGGATTCTCCCTATGCTGGCTCACGTACTTTTCGTTTAGTCCAAGCTTAAGGCCCATAAGAACACATTGCATCAGTGGCTCCCTGAGCGAAAGGGTCTCGTTGGCTCTACTGCTATTAGAATGGATATTGACTGTATCCATGATCGCCCTAATTTTCACTGTTGATGTAGTCTCCAAAGGCAAGAACGCGCACTCAACAAGGACCTCATTCTTGCTATCTATTTGGAGGAAAGTCAGGCTAGGCAGAAGAGCAGAAAATCTTGGTTTAAATTGGGGGATCGGAACTCCAAAGTCTTCTATATGGCGATGAAGGAAAGCACATCTCTTAATAACCTCCTTCACTTGATCTCACCCCTTGGTGACCAGTCTACTAACCCCTCTAATCTTCACTCTGATGCTGTTGATTTCTATAGCAATCTTTTCTCGAAAACTTACTACTGGAACACTTTTCCCAAGGTTGTGCCCAAATGCGTAATTGCTCCTGATGCTACTACTTGGATTGGGAGTATGGTCATCAATGAGGAAATCAGGGAGGCTCTCTTCTCCCTCGACAAGGATAAGTCCTCGGGGCCAGATGTGTTCTCTCCCCAGTTCTTCTAGGACCTCTGTGGGTTCGTGGGTAGTGATGTTCTTTTGGCCGTTTTCTCCTTCTTCTCCTCCGACAAACTCCTTCTACAAATCAACCATACTTTCCTTACCCTTGTCCCCAAATCCCTTCAGCCTCATCCCACTCTGACTACGGTCCCATCTCTTATTGTAATGTCATATACAAGATCATTTCCATGGTCTTGAGCCACCATCTGGACAATGTCATCCCAGACCTCATTTCGTGGAACCAGTCTGCTTTCATCAAAGGCTGGCTTATCACAGACTCCTCCCTCCTGGCATAAGAGATCATCCGTGACTTTTCTAACTCTATGGGAGCTAAGGCATGCATCCAGCTAGATCTTCACAAGGCTTTTGACATCATCAATCGGGAATTTGTCACTACTTCATGCTCCATATGGGCTTTCCTCCTGTTTTCATCCATTGGATCTGGGAATACCTTGCCACCCCGTCCTTCTCAGTCCTCATCAATGGCTCCCCTGCAGGCCACTTTGGCAAGAATATAGGGGTTCGTCAGGGTGATCCTATCTCCCCCTTCATATTTGTCATCGTCATGGAGTTCTTCACTTTGCTTATGGATTTGGCCTCTCATTCCAGAGACATCCTCCCCCTAAGAGGGGCACTGAGGTGATTGCCTCTCATGTCCTCTTCGCTGATGATGTCTTGGTCTGCTGCAAAGTGGATCACCATCCTCTTGGGGGACTTAATCATCTCCTCTCTACTTTCCACTCGATTACCGAGCTTGAAGTCAACAAAGACAAAAGCAGAATCATCCTAAGTAAGGGGTGCTCCATGTGTAAGGAGTTGGCCCGCCGGTTGAATATCCCACTTGCGGTTCCTCCTCTCAAGTACCTTGGATTGCATCTTCCACCCAACTACCCCTTTGCCAAATTATACTCTAGTCTCCTTGATAAGTGCAAGGTGAAGCTTTCTTTGTGGTCTACTAGACTCCTGTCCTTCACTGACTAGGTCGAGCTTATGCGCATTGTGATTCACGATTTTGTCTCTTATTAGATCATGTCCTTTCTGATAGCTTCGTTTGTTTAGTCTATGATTGACCGACTCTATAGAGATTTCATTTTGGCATCCAAGATACATTTTTGGAAGGGGGACATATGCAAGTCCAAGTGGGAAGGAGGTATCGGTCTTTGTAATCTTTATGAGGCTCCGCTGGCATCTGGCATCAGGCTCCGCTGGCATCCCTCCACTCTTCCTCCATGTGGGCTGTTTATATAAGGGCCACTTATTTGAAACATACTCCTCTCTTTTAGTGTAGCTCTAGTCTCCTCGACTTTAGAACCTGTAAGCATATTCTCAGTTGTCGAGATGTAGCCACCACCTACTTTTATGGGGGATGGTGCCTCTACTTCCCTGTGGTTCAACCCTTGACTTGCCTCTGCCTCCACCTCCCTCTTTGATATACTTCCGTGTCACTGACTGTTGGGATGACTCCAGGTGGTGCCTGCCGGACATCTTGGTCCCCCACATTGGTTTATTCTACCTGTTCTCCCTGGGACCCATCCCTGACTCCTAGGTGTGGGACTCTCTGGGGCTAAACACTGCGTTCAGTATAGTCGTCCACTAGGGCATCCTCTCATCCTTATCATTTTCATGGCTTAATCTGGTTTCTTGGCCATGTCCTGAAGTTTTCCCTCACCCTCCTTCGTGCTCTCACCGATAAGCTGCCCACCACTCACCATCTTATTCACAGAGGTGTCCAGGTGCCCCCACTTGTGTGCTATGTTCTTTCCACTAGGAGTCTATCCACCATCTCTTATTTCGTTGTGTTGTGAGTTCAGCAGTTACATTAGGGCAGCCGCTAAGCTCAAGTTGAGGCTTCCCTCCTGCTTCAGATCAATCCATGTTGATGCCTTCTTTCTCCAGCGTCGGTTCGGATCGAAAGTGAAGGCTTGTGCTATAGGTTGTCTTAGCAAGCTTGTGCTCTCTGCTGTTGTCTGGTATATTTGGAAGGAGAGGAACAATCGCATTTTCCTCTCCAAGGCTCTTTCCAAGGTGCAAATCCTCACGAAAGTTTCTTCAGATGTAGAGTCTTCTCTTCCCCCCTTTGACCTCCAAGAGCTGGATCCTGATGTCTCCTCCCTTTTGATAACTGTGGATTAACCTAGTTTTCCCTGTTTCTTCTTCTTTTTAGGTTAGTCTTTGCTTTATGGCCATACTTGTACTAGGTGATTGCTTCCCTACCTCTCCTAAGGCTATGTATGTTGTAGGCTTGGTCTGAAGGGTCTTGTATACTTTTACATTTTACCTCCATATATATACTCCCTTAAAAAAAACACACACACACACGATGAATATGGGCCTGCGCTGTCAGCGTAGGAAATGTTTCCTGCTCTGATAGTGTTTTGGTGGCAAATTTTTTTAAAATTTTTTTGCTATGTGTTCTATAAATTATTGGCTACATCCACACCAATTTTCAATTGAATCTAACTATTTTTGAGCCTCCATCCATGCATTTCAAAAAAATCGCTCTGAAATCTGAAACTTTCAGCGCAATCTTTTTGAAATGCATGGATGGAGGTTCAAAAAGTGTTGGATTCACTTGAAAATTTGTGAGGAGATAGTTAACAAGTTATAGATAACATTACAAAATCTTTTTTTCCACCAAAGTGCTGTCAGCATAAGAAAATCGAACCTATACTGACAGCACTGGCATATATATATATGTATAAGATCAGGTGGCAAGACACATAAAGTTGGAAAGTACAAGCCGAACTTGGGCTTGTACATTCCATATGGCCCACATTTTTGTGTCTTTCACCTGATCTATTAAATCAGGTTCCACCTGATCTATGCTTCAGATCGCTCCATGTGGACGCCTTCCTCCTGCGTTGGTTCGGATCGAAAGGGAAGGCCCGCACTATTGGTTGGCTTAGCAAGATTGTGTTCTTTGCTGTTGTCTGGCATATATGGAAGGAGATGAATAATCACATTTTTCTTTCCAATGCACTTTTTAGGGTTCAGATCCGTGCGAAAGTCTATTTGGATGTGGTATCACCTCCTCCCCCTTTTGACCTCGAGGAGCTAGATCCGGCTGTCTCATTTCTTTTTGATAATTGGGGATTAGCCTAATTTTCCCTGTTTTTAATGTTTATACTGTTAGACTTTGCTTTGTGGCTATTTTTGTACTTGGTGACTGCTTCATTGCCTCTCCTGAGTCCGTTTTTTCCAATGGCTTGGTCTGACGGGTCATGTATAATTGAACATTTTTTCACACATATATGCTCACTTACCTTTTTTTGATACAACAGAAAGCAGGAAACATGGGTCATGGAACACGGGTACACCCGCCCTGATCGCTTAACCCCGAACACGGAGAAGTCAGGTATCCATCGGAGCACTAAAATCTAGAAAATAAAAAAATAAAAGGGGATACGTGGGGTAGTGGGATTCGAACATGGGCCTCCACTAAGGCAGCCGAGTGATTCACCCACTAGGGGTGAGTAATGTGTCATAATATTTATATGTTTACACGTCAAAATGATTGCTTAAATCCCGACTTTATATGCTTTTATGTTGATAATTTGAACTATTTGACTTCGAGAGCGTTTGATTGCATTTCAGGAAATATCGAGTAATTTGGAGCATACTAGAGAGGAGGATACAATCGTCGATGTCGAGCATCAACGACATCATATTTGAGGAGTTCATGCTGTTGGAGAGGAGCAAGAAAAGAAAGCAAGGAAGAAAGAAAGAGGAGGAAGGAAAGAAGGAAGAGGACCAAGGCAGAATTCTAGGTCGCTCGGCCGAGCGGCTACACCGCTCGGCCGAGCTGATGCTGCAAATGAGAAGAGCAAAGAGAGGGCCAAGAAGAGCTTCCAGGCAGCAGGTCACTCGACCGAGCGACCCTCTGTAGACGACCCCCAGATTTGCCTTGGAAATCTCTGTTGAATTAGCTCGACCGAGCGACTTACCTTGCTTGACCGAGCAACATCCTTTGCCCAGTTCAAAGAATTGAAACCCCAGAGGGCACTAGGTCGAGCGGCTACCTTGCTCGATCGAGCAGCCCCTTTTCACAGGCTAAGAAGCCGGAGCACCAAGAAGGCAGGCGTGCTTGGCCAAGCGGTATGGGTCCCAAGACTCGTAAGTTGTGATCTGTTCGGTTTTTTTTGGGGTTTTCTAGGGTTTTGGGAAGAGACTATATCATTGGGAGGATCCATCTTCTATTCTTGGAGACGATATTCGGAGGCTAGGACACACCATCGGCCCCTCCTTGGCGATTTTGTATCAAATCTATGTGAAGCTAAGTATTTTCCTTTGTTGAATCCCTTCTATTGCTGTTCTTATTTGGTTGTGATGTTGATTTCTATTATTTTCGTATCTTTCGCCATGATTGAGTAGATCTATTGCTATGGCTAGGTTGAACCCTAGGATTCTAGGGATGGACGTTAGGTTAACCTTAGTTGAATAAATCTAGGGTTGGTCTATGTTAGTTTGAACAAGGATTTTAGGGGATTAACCTTAGAATTGGAGGGTTGCGAAAGTAGCTCCATGTTCTAGGGAAGATCCCCACGAATTTGATTAGGACTTAGCGTCATCTTCTAGGGATCATGATCATGAAAGTGACTCGTGCGCTAGGGATGATTACTAATCCCCGATCCACTAGTAAGTGACTACGAGAGTAGCCCGTCTGCTTGAACCAACCATGGTGTAGTATCCCAATCCGTAGATCATGAGAGTGGATATGGATCTGTGATATGGGAATCAGTGTCAAGCGTAATGCACGTATCCATATATGAAGTTCATAGCTAAAGCAGCTGAGCATATGGATATGTTAGACGAGTAGGACAACGAAAATTAAGTACTCGTTCCCATCTCTGGATGTGACACTCCTACCCTCACTTTTAGTTCGATGAAAGGGTCCTTAACCCGATGTCCAAGCTCGAAGGTCCTAGCGGGGATCCCTACACCCTAGTGATATTTCCCTCATTTGTTTTCTCTTTGTTTTATTTGTTTTCTTTCGTGTGTAATCTTTGGTTGTGTTTCGCTGATCGTGACACCCTCGCCATTCACATCCATTGCTATTACGACCTCCTTCGTAATTCATCTCCACAATAAATTCAAAGCCCAACCAACCTAGGAATCGATATGCAGTATAAGTAACGCATCATTATGGATTCGGCCTCGAACTCATCCGGAATATATTGCGCTGACACCTTTGCACTTGGGGGGTGAGGGTGTGCATTACCTTTTTGGGGGTGAGGCATCCTCGCAGAACAATAAAAATGGCGCCATTGCCAGGGAGGCGTTCCGCCATATTACCTATCTATTACAATTAGGTTGCTAGACTTCGAATAATTAAAAAGAAAAAAAAGTATAAAACACTTGAAAACTTATAAATAGAAATAAAAAGAGATTTTTTTTCTCGCCACCATTTTACTACTATCTACTTTTCTTATACAACTGATATCTCTTCCAGGTTGTTATTTTTTGACTATTCAGGTACAATGAAACAATTTTGAGATTATTCAGGCGAAGATTATTCGGCACAATATGAGGCTCCAATGGAAGAATACAGATATTATCCACAGGACCCATACTATCAGATGGAAGGATATGACCACTATTCAGAGTGATATGACTACTGCAAGTCTTGTGATGTGGAGGGACACATGCCCTACGAAAGCCACGTCTGTCTATTGAGTCCTGACCATCCCATCATTTTGGCGCTCGCATGGTTTGAGGAAAGCGGGGCACTTATTAAATCTCAGCGGAATGAGACCTTTAAGTTGCGGCAAGAGGTCGATGAACTCTACAGGGCTCTTCAAGCTCATGAGCACATGACATCACAGACATGCGAAGAACACAGATTGGCTATGGAGAGTGAAGATGACGTTCAGTTTGGTGGAGAAGATTCACACCATTACATCGAGGATGAGAGCTGCGAAGGCAATAATGACATTGCTTCTGATGTCGGGCCCGAGCTGTCTCCCATTCTTGAAACATTTACTCAGGTTAAGAAAGTTAAGGACACATATATGGACCTATTCAGGAGTATCATGGATGTAGTTCAATCCATCGGTCCAATGACAATAACGACAGGTGATCCTTCTGAGCTTGCATTTTAAAATTTTATTACTCGCTGTATCTCTCTTGCAGGCAGAATCGGTGGTGAAGTATTCGCTCTAGTTAATGGGAATAAGACCCATTTCTATACCGTGGAAGACATACTTGAGCCCACTGAGCCACCTGCACCTACTACTGAGAAGGCCAAGCCAAGCCATCTGATGCCTCAAGTTCCAGGACAGAAACGAAGAAGTGGTCATAAAAAGGAGAAGATGAAGTTTACATTGCCTTCTATAATTGAGGAGCCAGAGGAGGAGGCTGAGGTAGTGTGTTGTGAGGATATGGACGATGCCACCTCTGACGAGACAGTGACGCCTGGCACGATTACAACCACTTCTGATGTCACTGCGAAGCTGGGTTGCACCGTCGTCGCTCCCTCACACATCTATCTAGGTAGTTCTTACGATGAGTGGTTGGACAGAGCAGATTTAGAGGGAGAAGGCATTAAGATTATCTACCTTGCACGGGATGATAGATACGATGCATCTGAGGGTGATGCATCTACTTCCATACCTAGAGCGCTCGAGGATACTTTAGCATCCCGCCCCTACCTGACACATGAGCCAACAGGGCATGAGCATGCTTCTGAGGAGGCCGTCATACGGAGTCAGAGCTTAACACCGAGGAGGTCATGCATTGGGACGAGGATACAACATTCATCAGGATCCCGAGCACTACCTTCCCCCATTAGAGATTCCGCTGTCGCCTCACCCTTCCACTGATGCTGAGGACCATCCCACAGAGCTTATTGAACCTATTCGGGAGAATCTTTTACCCACTCTCTTCTCCTGTCTGAATCTATTTCCACCCACGTTATTTATGATGATTCAGATTCTGATGACACGTTACATATTTTGCAGGATACTTACACATTCGATCATGAGGTACATTGGGACATGTCTGATGAGGAGGAGAGTGAGGAGCCACTTACCATGGACACTATTGAATATGATCAGGAGGTGTGCTGGGATGAGTCTGACGACGATGATGAGTCGCCTGATGAGACATACACTTATATGCCAGAGTTGCTAGAAAAGCCTGAAACGAATGCCGAGGAGTTGCCTGTCGTGGTACACGAGAGCGGAGATATATTTTTAGGGAAGTTTCGTCAATTGATATTTATCTTACATATTCCTTTTGACAATCCTCGTTGGAAAACTTTTATTTTGGGAAAGAATTATCCACATCAGATTGATGCGACATATCCCTTGCAGGGTACAGATGGAGTCCTTGGAAAGATGCTGGGAGCCGCATTGCTGAAAACTGATAGAGCCCATATCCACACACACCTTGTAGAGCCACAGAAGGAGCAGTTGGAGTAGTTGCCTGCACTGACAAAGATACTAGATCTGCCTTTTGCTACAGGTGGTATCAATCCAGTAGTGTAGTTGTAGTGTAGATTTTTATGCTTTAAATAAACATGAATCCTCTCAACAGCGAGAGGACCGTATATGATTTTTATGCTTTCCTAGTTTAATAAATTCATCCAATTTGATGGTTACACAATAATCTTTTGCACCCCACCCTATTCTATGATTTGATTGCTCACCCTAATTTTATGATGCTTACTTTTCTTCTCTCCCCAATTTTTGTGTCCATCTGTCCACACTGCGTAACATCTGATTTAGCTTGGGGGAGAGAGAAATTATTTTGTTGGGTAGCTCCCTATTTTGTCGTTGTCCTTTATCCATATCACACACACATTGAGGAAAATGTGACATTTAAGCTTGGGGGAGTGCACAGTGCATGCACTTTGCTTCGTCGTAAAACACACCTTAAACTTTTGATGTGAAACATATTCGCTTCTCTATTTTTGTCTCATATGCTTCATTTTACCTTGGAATATTGTGGATTTTTTTATAAACTCTGATATCTGTTAGATTAAAGTTTAATTCCTTGATTAGAGTATCATTGTTAATATACTTTTTCATAGTAGAATACATAGTTTCACAACCATATTCTCGAAACAGTTGAGCTAAAAATGAATGAATCAAAATTTGAAAATTATTCGATTCTTGTGTAATTTGATTGATAATTCTATTACTTCATGGATGTTTAGTAATTCAAAAGAGATAGGATAACCCCACGACAACCAAAGTAGTGATAACTAGACTTCCAGAAACCGAGCCATGTCTAGATTCTATGATTTTTCTTTTTCTTTTGTATATAGCCAAATAAATGATTTTTGATCATACTTTGCATTCCTTCGCGTTTACGTGAGTTTGCAAAAATCCCAAAAACATAAAAAATTCAAAAATATCTAAATAAAAGGTCCTTGGGGTTGCTTGTAACCCAATGCCCTAAGATCGTCTAATCTGGGATGCATAGACCGCTCCTTGCACTTCACTACGTTTACGCAAGTTTGCAAGACCAAAAGCCAAAAAAATTAGCCAAAAGTATAAAAACACAAAAATTCCCTTTCCTCATCTCCATTTCTATATAGAACAAAGACTTGGACAAAGTTTACGGGTTCTAGGAGTCATGAAACGAGCGTAGTGTGGTGATTGCCTTACCTTAATTGAATTTACTATCTCATTCCATGAAGCTAAACAAAGCATCATGCATGTTTGAAACTGTTTGATCATGACATATTTATACTGCTTAGAGAATGAGTTATGGACACTGGATTCATCCCTGTGAACTTAGTATATTTCATGATAAACTATGATAGGATGTTGCTCTACTCTCATTACATTGTTAATAAAGTTCATTACATTTATTGAAATCCACAATAAGTTCATTTAAGCGAGACTTAATTATTTTGTACGAATGTGTGTTCCGATTATATATTGGTGTTTGTTCACGTATTCTTGTATCCATGGGTTTATATATTTGCTAAGGTTAAGATTGAGCCCCTTGAATCTTTCACACTTCATCACCCCACCTTTCCATTTATTCCTCTCCCGGGTTCGCTTCATGTTGGATTTGGATCCTAGCCTAGAGGAGGAGGGGGGTGTGAATAGGCTAATAAAAAATTCTCGCACAACCCACGAGAAATCACACGCAGTTAAAAGCACAAGCAGAGTAAATCAGAGACAATCACAGAGTACACACAGATTTACCCTGGTTCGGTCGCAACAACGACCTACGTCCAGCCCCAAGCAAATACTAGCATTAATAAGTTCCTTCTGTACACCTACAATAGGGTCCTAGCTCCAACTCCCCACCTAGACTGTACCACACTCAATAAAGTGCAGAACTCTATCAACCTAGTAAATGCGTATCTTGACTGCTACAACACGTCAAGACCCTCTTGTCTAGCCCCAACCAGACAAGTCAAAAATAGTTACAGAATATGGTAAAAGTTTCCCCTACAGAGAACGTTACACTAAGACACGAATAAAAAGAGTTAAGGGTTTAGAAATGTTCAGTTCGTGTCCGTATAGTCGTCTCAGTCAATCAACACGTCGTCAGCTCCAATCTGACGCAAACGATGTCTCAATCAGACTCCTGGATGTCAATCCGTAGCCCTTAGAAGTTTAGTGCACAAGTAGGTCTGTGCGTAAAGCAATCCCCGTTTAAAGCAATTTTATAAGCGGTCTGTGCCCAGAGCAACTCCTTAAATAATCCACGTCAGCGAAAATTAATTCCGCTGTTTCGTTTTCTTGCAGGGCCACGTCAGCACGAGAAATCCTTTTGTTTTGAATTCGTTTTTACGCAGCTCTCTCGCACTCGCCACGTCAGCAAAAACCCGCACCCTTCTCTCCTTTCTCCGATTAGACCTAGGGCATGCAGTGGCGGTCTTCTTCGCTTTGCTCAATGGCGATGGCGGTGACTTCATGGTGTGATGAAGAGGGCAACGACGTGATGGTCTTTATGGCGATACAACTCAGACGACGAGAGCGGCTGTCTCTGACTTTGCTTCGCCGTCTCCGACAATGGTAAGAGCTCGGCGACGAAATCCGACATCAGCTTCTTCGATCTTCCACGACAGCGAGGTTGTTCTTCTTCTCTGACAACTTCAACGGAGAGTGGTGGCAGTTTCGTTTTCTCTGGCGGCTACCTCCGATGGCTTCCTTCAAGGAAGGCGACGGTGGTGACTGGCTCGACTCAGCAGCGATGCGTCGACGTCAAGATGATGATCCTCGGTGGGTGCTTCAACGACGGTAGATGGAGGAGTTGAGTCCCTCGCTGATGCTTCCTCGACTTCGCGACGACTTCGGCAACGTCCTCTCCTCTTCGACGACGATAGGCGCGATCTTCTCTGACTACTCCGATCGCTAGGGCATGCAGCAATTCTCCAATCAGCGATGATTCGTCCTTAAGGCAGCACTTCGACACGTAGGTCGATACATTTCCATGTACAGGCTCCTCCACGTGAGCTTGCCTTGGCCCTTGATGATACTTGCGTGAATGTTGATGACCGGCTTAAAGAGGTTAGGGTTGTGAAGCTGATGCCTTGATGATGTGGAGCTCGGTTTTGGCTAGTAGAGGTTAAAGAGAAGGCTTTGCGTGAAGATTACCCTAGGGTTATTGTCTAGCCTTTGGAAATATTGGTTTTTGCCTTACACCTCTCTTTTTGGTATTTGCCGCAGCTTCTTTTTTGTGTAAGCCTAGGGTTTTGTTTTTTTGGGTTTTCAGCAACATCCTCTGTTCTCCTATTAGATGGTCTTATATAGGCTAGCCTAGGGTTTGTTGACTAGGTCTAGGGTTAGGAGCATGTGGGGTTGGAGCAATGAGAGAGGGCTAGAGGAATTTGGCAATCTAGCTAGACTTGGTCTTAGGAAATATGACTTGGCTAGGAGAGGCTCTTGATGATGGCTAGACTAGATGGGATTGAGTATGGCTCTCTCTCTCTCTCTCTCTCTCTCTCTCTCTCTCTCTCTCTCTCTCTCTCTCTCTCCCCATCTCTCTCCCATCTCTCTCAATGTTGACCAAGACCTCATTGCTTTGACCATAAACCTTTCTCTCTCCCAAAGAGCTATACGAATAGCAAATACTCCACAGATTGAAAGAATTATCATTTCGCCTTTCCTGAATCGCACTAAGCACACACGTTAAATATAACAACACATTTGTCATCATCAAACTAGAGTTCCTAGATCGTTGCGTCCAACAATCTCCCCCTTTTGATGATGACAAACCAATGCAAGATTTGAGCAATTTGATAGGTGTGTATGAAGTATGACGAGGTGTGTAATGTTTATGATGTATACAATGAGACAAAGCATTACTAGCATGCACACAATATAGCAATGATGAAAAGCATGCTCCCCCTATCTTCAAGTTCCCCCTTCATCAAACAATACCATATTAAGCTCCTCCTTCATCTCTCAAATAATTCTACCAAACATAATACCAGATCTTTCTTTCTTTTCTCCCCATTTGTTATCATCAAAAGTGGATTAATGAAGTCATCATGTATCGCAAGCACAAATAAAGTATTATAGATTATATCTAACACTTGCATGTCATTTTCTATAAAGTAGACAATTCAAATTCATGAATATCATAATTTAGACTTCACCACTAATGTGTAAGTGTGATAATACAAACATTGAAGTACAAAGGGAGATTCAATTTAGAACATCAACCAAATCAACCCACATTTTCCATTGAACATGAATTTCACTAGGATTGATTTTTCCCACCTCATTAAAAATGAGTTCAAGATACCAAACCCCAAAACATAGCCTATAAGGACTCTTAGATGCAGGGTGGCATTGCTTGTCGAGTAAAATACACCAACGATAAAGATTACCCATAAAGCATATGTTGGATACTCGTGGGTAGTGTACTTGCCATGAATTGTATCCATTTTTCATACGGAGCAATTTTCATGTATTTTTTTCATTTACAATTCTTTTGTGCTCAATTTTTATTCATGGCACTACACATCATATCCCTTAGATAATTCAGTTTTTATTCATCCTACATTCACTTTCCAACATTCATCAAAAGAATCTCCAAAAGTACTAGAAGTTTAGTATTCATAGAAGTGCGTATGTAGGTGTAAAAATCAAATTAATCATCTCATGAAGCATGTCATGGCTACCAAATAGTTTCTAACATGCGCATGTAGCTATAACAATAATACAATGATTTCTACAAGGATATGAATGAACATTCAATAATGCCACTTATAAAGATTCATTCGGAGGTATTCAATAAGCACAACCTTTTTTTTATTTTTGGTTTTTTCTATTTTTTGTTTTTCTTTTATAAGGAACTAAAACAAGCCTAAAAAGCAAACAAACAAGCACTCAAACAAAATTTAAATCAAGCACACACAAAAACTATGAAGGTATGCAATGAATGCAAAGAGGGAAAAGAAATAGACCTTCGCGTCGCTATTTGACTAAGGAGCAAATAGAATGAGACTTTAAAATCAATGCTCCTCGCCAAATCTCCATCACACCTACATGAAAGGTGTTAAGTGTGACCTTGAAATCCAACAAGGTCCACTAGTGTTAGCCATTAAAGTTTTAGGAACCCACACTAGTTTAAACTTTATGTTTGTGTTCCTAAACTTACAATAATAGGATGTGTGGCCTACACTATCACAAGTAAAGCACTTTGCATGTAGGTTTTTCACAATAGAAGGCACATTGTGGAATTTCTTAAATTTTGGCTTTTTAACATTTTTCAAACCAAATCCAAGTCCTCTTCTATTATTTCCATATAATTGATTCTCTAAAATGGTATCCAATGATTGTTTTCCCATAGAGAATTTCTTAATGGTCAATTCAAGATTAGAAACTTTAGATTTTAACAATTTATTCTCATCCACAAGCAAAGTACATTTACTTATAAAAGCTATCTTGTTTTCCTTTTCCTTCTTTTCAAACTCAATAGTTTTTCTTTTAAAATCATTATCTAGCATGCAACATTTATCCTCAAGCTCTCTTATCACATAGTCTTTTTTAGCTTCAAGCTTTAATAGGTCTTGTTTTAACATGATAATATTGTTCAATAATGAAGGGCAAGAAAGACAAGGTGCTTCATCATTAAAGCTTGATTTTTCCTTTTTCAATATGTCAATAGTAGAGTCACGAGCAACAATTTCAATTTTCAGCTTTTCAATCTCCTTAGACATATCATATTCAGATTGTTGCATTTCAAAGTTCTCATTTTGATAATCATTTATAGTGGATTCAAGCTCTACTATTTTATCTTGCATTTCTTTACAAAGAGTAAGGAGTTCAGCTTTACTATCAGAAATTACCTCATCGTGTATTCCCATTAATGCCATGCATGAGTGGGCTTCATGGTCATTCTCCTTATCCTAAGCTGCACTATCCATATCCCAAGTTAGCACCTTGGATTTTCCTTTTTCTTTAGCGACCTGAGCTGTCTCATGTGGGCAATCCCTCATTCGATGTCCTCTTTTCTTGCATTTAAAACAAGTCATCCTATCAGTAGCTTTCTGATCATAAGTTTGCTTAGAAGACTGAAAAAAGTTAGATCGATTAAACCTGGGTGCCATTTCTGTTCTTCCTTGCTTAGTCTGGACATACTTTCTGAAATTTCTGACCATTAGCGCTATGTCCTCATCATCATCTTCACCTTCTCTAGTTTTTAGAGCAAGTGGCTTTGTAGCTTTCTCCTTCTCTTCAGGTTTCTCCTTTTCTTCAACATTTTACAATTCTAGCTCGTGGGACATCAGATTACCTATTAAGTCCTCCACCCTCATCTGTGATAGATCCTTTGCTTCTTGGATGGCATTGACTTTAGGCCTGAAAGAGCTTGGCAGTGCTCTTAATAATTTCCTCACATGTTCAAGACTAAATTATGTCTTACCGAGCGAGATGGACTTGTAGACGATGTTGGTGAATCTCGCAAACATCTCTGATATGGTCTCTGATGGTAGCATGTGAAATCCCTCGTACTTTGTGCTTAGACGTGAAAGTCTAGACTCCTTCACCTGTGACGTTCCCTCGTGCGTCACTTCCAATGTATGCCATATTTTCTGCGCAGTTAGACAATGTGAGATACGATTGAATTCAGATTTATCTAATGAACAAATGAGAGCATTAATAGCTTTAGCATTAAGAGAATAAAGCCTCCAATCATTATCATCCCATTTATCATCAGGTTTAAGCATCTCAGTATTTTCAATTTTAATGACATGTGGTTTATAGTCTTTTTCAACAATTTACCAAGCTTTGTAGTCAATAGAAATTAAGTAGATTCTCATACGATTTTTTCAATAAGCATAATCTACTCTATTAAATCTAGGGGGTGTGAAATAGACTGACTCTCAGCAAAAGCACTATCAATGTGATCCATGGTCAAACCTAGGCCAGATACTAAAACCTACTCTGATACCACTTGTTGGATCTGGATCCTAGCCTAGAGGGGGGTGAATAGGCTAATAAAAAAATTCTCGCGCAACCCACGAGAAATCACACGCAGTTAAAAGCACAAGCAGAGTAAATCAGAGACAATCACAGAGTACACACAGATTTACCCTGGTTCGGTCGCAACAATGACCTACGTCCAGCCCCAAGCAAATACTAGCATTAATAAGTTACTTCTGTATACCTACTATGGGGTCCTAGCTCCAACTCCCCACCTAGACTGTACCACACTCAACAAAGTGTAGAACTCTATCAACATAGTAAATGCGTATCTTGACTGCTACAACACGTCAAGACCCTCTTGTCTAGCCCCAACCAGACAAGTCAAAAATAGTCACAGAATATGGTAAAAGTTTCCCTTACAGAGAACGTTACACTAAGACACGAATAAAATTAGTTAAGGATTTAGAAATGCTCAGTTCTATCCGTGTAGTCGTCTCTGTCAATCAGCAAGACGTCAGCTCCAATCTGACACAAACGGTGTCTCGATCCGACTCCTGGATGTCAATCCGTAGCCCTTAGAAGTTTAGTGCACAAGTAGGCCTGTGCGTAAAGCAATCCCCGTTCAAAGCAATTTTATAAGCGGTCTGTGCCCAGAGCAACTCCTTAAATAATCCAGCGAAAATTAATTCCAATGTTTTGTTTTCTTGCAGGGCCACGTCAGCACGAGAAATCCTTTTGTTTTGAATTTGTTTTTATGCAGCTCTCTCGCACTCGCCACGTCAACAAAAACCCGCACCCTTCTCTCATTTCTTCGATTAAACCTAGGGCATGTAGCAGCGGTCTTCTTCGCTTTGCTCAACGGCGACGGTAGTGACTTCGTGGCATGATGAAGAGGGCAACGACGTGATGGTATTTACGGCGACACAACTCAGACGACGAGAGCGACTGTCTCCGACTTTGCTTCGTCGTCTCCAACAATGGCGAGAGCTCGGCGACGAACTCCGACTGCAGCTTCTTCGATCTTCCACGACTGTGAGGTTGTTTGTCTTCTCTGAAAACTTCAACGGCGAGCGGTGGCAGTTTCGTTTTCTCAGGCGGCGACCTCCGGCGGCTTCCTTCAAGGATGGCGACGGCGGTGACTGGTCCGACTCAGCAGCGATGCGTCGACGTCACGATGATGATCCTCGGTGGGTGCTTCAATGACGACAGATGGAGGGGTTGAGTCCCTCGCTGATGCTTCCTCGACTTCACGGTGACTTCGGCAACGTCCTCTCCTCTTCGATGGCGATATGCACGATCTTCTTCGACTGCTCCAATCGCTAGGGCATGCAGCAATTCTCCGATCAGCGATGATTCGTCCTCAAGGTAACACTTCGACACATAGGTCGATATGTTTCCAAGTAGGGCTCCTCCACATGAGCTCACCTTCGTTCGCTTCTCCATTTCAACTAGGGCATGCAGTTGCGAGGTTTCTTCGTGAGTTTGCCTTGGCCCTTGATGATACTTGCGTGAATGTTGATGACCGGCTTAAAGAGGTTAGGGTTGTGAAGCTGTTGCCTTGATGATATGGAGCTCGGTTTTGGCTAGTAGAGGTTGAAGATGAGGTTGAAGAGAAGGCTTTGCGTGAAGATTACCCTAAGGTTATTGTCTAGCCTTTGGAAATATTGGTTTTTGCCTTACACATCTCTTTTTGGTATTTGCCGCAGCTTCTTTTTTTGTGTAAGCCTAGGGTTTTGTTTTTTTGGGTTTTCAGCCGCATCCTTTGTTCTCCTATTAGATGGTCTTATATAGGCTAGCCTAGGGTTTGTTGACTAGGTCTAGGGCTAGGAGCATGTGGGGTTGCGGTAAGGAGAGAGGGCTAGAGGAATTCGACAATCTAGCTAGACTTGGTCTTAGGAAATATGACTTGGCTAGGAGAGGCTCTTGATGATGGCTAGACTAGATGGGATTGGGTCTCTCTCTCTCTCTCTCTCTCTCTCTCTCTCTCTCTCTCTCTCTCTCTCTCTCTCTCTCTCTCCCCCCCATCTCTCTCAATGTTGACCAAGACCTCATTGCTTTGACCATAAACCTTTCTCTCTCCCAAAGAGCTATACGAATAGCAAATACTCCACAGATTGAAAGAATTATCATTTTGCACTAAGCACACACGTTAAATATAACAACACGTTTGTCATCATCAAACTAGAGTTCCTAGATCGTTGCGTCCAACACTTCTTACTAGTATTCCTCGAGGACGAGTAAGAGGTAAGCTTGGGGGATTTTGATGTGTCATAATATTCCACATTTTATTTATATGTATACATGTCATAATGATTTCTTAAATCCCGATTTTATACGCTTTTATGTTGATAATTTGAACTATTTGACTTCGAGAGCGATTGGTTGCATTTCAGGTAGTATCAAGCAATTTGGAGCATACTGGAGAGGAGGATACAATCGTCGATGTCGGAGCATAAACTGCATCGTATTTGAGGAGTTCATGCTGTTGGAGAGGAGCAAGAAAACAAAGCAAGGAAGAAAGAAAGAGGAGGAAGGAAAGCAGGAAGAGGACCATGGCTGAATTCCAGGTCGCTCGGCCGAGCGGCTACCCCACTTGGCCGAGCTGATGATGCAAATGAAAAGAGCAAAAAGAGGGCCAAGAAGAGCTTCCAGGCAGCAGGTTGCTTGACCGAGCGACCTACCTTGCTCGATGAAGCGACCCTTTGCAGATGAGGGTAAAGCGACCCTTTGCAGACGACCCTCAGATTTTCATTGAGAATCTCTGTTGAATTAGCTCGACCGAGCGACTTACCTCGCTCGACCGAGCGACATCCTCTTCCCAGGTCAAAGAATTGAAGCCCCAGAGGGCGCTTGACCGAGTGGCTACCCCGCTCGACCGAGCGGCCCATTTTCACAGACTAAGAAGCCGAAGCACCAAGAAGGCGCTCAGGCGGTATGTGTCCCAGGATTCGTAAGTTGAGATCTGTTTGAGGTTTTGGGGGTTTCTAGGGGTTTGGAGAGAGACTATATATGGAGGGTTATAGCCATCATTGGGGGATCCATCTTCTGTTCTTGGAGACGATTTTCGGAGGCCAGGCCGTGCCATCGGCCCCCTCCTTGGCAATTTTGTATCAAATCTATGTGAAACTAAGTATTTTCCTTCGTTGAATCCCTTCTATTGTTGTTCTTATTTGCTTGTGATGTTAATTTCTATTATTTTCGTATCTTCCGCCATGATTGAGTAGATCTACTGCTAGGACTAGGTTGAACCCTAGGATTCTAGGAATTGGACGTTAGGTTAACCTTAGTTGAATGAATCTAGTGTTGCTCTGGGGTGGTTTAAACAAGGATTGTGGGGGATTAGCCCTGGAATTGGAGGATTGTGAAAGTAGCTCCATGTTCTAGGGAAGATACCCAAGAATCTGATTAGGGCTTAGCGTCATCTTCCAGGGCTCGTGATCATGAAAGTGACTCACATGCTAGGGATAATTAATAATCCCTGATCCGCTAGTCGGTGACTATGTGTCACGCCCCGCTTCCCAAAAACGTGGAGGCGAAGCGTGAGAAGGTCCGCTCAGACTTGAAGCTACAAAGCTGCAAGTCTGATAAGCGTCAATCACTTTAAACTGCAGGTCCTTGCAACGCGAAACGAAACAAAGATAATAATAAGGAAATGAGACAAAGAATAATCTCAGAATATCCATAATAATAAGTCTCAACATCGCAGAAAAAGCCACCAGGCTAAAATAAAAGAGTCTAAAAGAGGCCCAGCATGGCCAACAAAAGTACAAAGTACGAAAACAAAGTAATGGTGCAAGCACCGACAACTAACAGCAACCTAAAGCAAAAGCAACTCAACAGTCACTATGACTGGTCTCCGGTGTCCTCGAACTCCTCGACGAACGTAGGCTCAGGCTCAGCGTCAGCAAACACCTCGTCCTCAACAACTGTCTCTGGCTCAGGGTCTAACATGTGACACCCAAAAGAGCAAGGGGCACATGTCAGCAAGTCTGAAAGACTTGTGCAAGGAAACTGAAAGTAGGTAAAAGTAAAGCAACCTAGCAGTTCTAGCATGATGCAATGACATGGCAGTTAAAGTAATGAGTGCAACAAGTAAAGTAAAGTACGAGCATGGCATGGCTTGGATGACAAGTATTACATGAATCATTCACAAGACAAGTACAAGACAAGGAAAGTAAGCACCTCGTGCACAGAGATTCCGCCTTTTGGCTAGAGTGGCTGCGCGGGCCAACTCCTAAGCTCAAGTGACCGTTTATCCCTACCCCTCCACGTGTATCGAGCCAGGGCCTTACCCCCGAACATGGAATGCTCGCTTCTGGATCACGAGCCAGGAAGTGTTTTAACAGGTATGGCATAGGGGTGCACCTAGCCGGACAAGGAAGTACGAGTACAAGTATTGTAGCGTGTGCTACGAATGCGACATTCAATGCATGGATGACATGGCAAGTAGTAAGGCGTACAGGTAAGGAAGGTAAACGTGACAGTTTAGTATGCATGAACAACAAGTTTAAAAGGGTTGGATCTAGCTTCGTTGTCAAGCTAGATCAATTAGGTGACGGATCTAGTTTCGTTGTCAAACTAGATCAAGTAGGCGTCTAGCCAGCTATCATTTCACTGACTAGTCTCTTTTACGCTAAAAACAAGGAAGTGGCCTAAAAACATGGCCCTAAGCAAGATTTGGCAAGTTTCACTTGCCTGTTTCCGGTGATGTCGGTTGACGTGGGTTCGTCTCGTCGAGTGTTACGTTAAGGGATGACTGGTTCACTGTTTCGAAAATATATCAGAATTAATATCACTCCAACATATTGAATAATAAATCATTTTATCAGGTTCTCTAACCTATGGATGTTCATGTCATATCATTCATCATCAAATATTACCGTACATGTGTTGTTATAACATATAGAGTTACCAACAGTAGCTCATAATCGGATTAAAATCTCATGGCAATGATACTCGTTTAGTCCACTAGCTTGTCTACGTGTAGCACGCCATCACAGATTATTAGGGTCAACATGATTAACATCGATGTTCTAGGTCCAAGATTGTCCATTAGCATTGACCAGAATACGTATACAACTGAAATTAACATAATAATGACGTGCACACATCAGATCTTATAACATTGGAGGCTACCTACAAATATGAGTCCGAGAACTAACAATGAATTTATTTTATCGCGTATTAATCTAACTTCTCCATTTAACAAACTAATTCAAAAAGATTTCATGACAGAGGGGATAAAATAATAACCCTAATGCACCAAGCACTAGCAGCAAACAACTATAAATAATGACCTGATAATGAACACCGTTCAATACTTATATATAAACCCTAACATTTATCATTAACAACTAACCTAACACAAGATCTAGCAGTTCTAACCTATTAGATTAACCCTAATAGCATATAACAACTAACTCTACTAAAAAAACAAACTAACCTTTAACAAACTCCTCCTTGTTGCTGTGGTTGTAGATGGACGCGAAGGCGGCTGCGGGGGACGTCCACGGTGGCAGGGGGGTCGGAGGGGAGCGACTGCGGCGGCACTGCGGCAGCGGCAGTGGCGGTGCGGGCTGCAGCGAGGATTTTCAGCGAGGCAGCGATTTGCGTGGGTTTCCGGCGATCTGCGACGGTGCAGCGGAGGCCCACGGCAGCCTGAGACAGGAGGGAGGTCGGAGAAGGGAGGTGAGGTCGTGGGCGGCGTCGTCTTGGCCGGAGAATGAAGTACGGCACCGGCGGGGCTGTTTGCGGGCTGCTGCGGAGTTGCAGCGGCCTGCGGCGGCGTTTCTGGCGATCCACGGCGAGGGAACGGCGCCTGCGGCGACGTGGGAGATCGGGGATGCTGAAGGGGCTGCCGGCGACGACGTTTGGCCGGAGAACGGGGGAAGAGGTCGATGTTTAGGGGGTTTGCGTGAGTAAGTCGAGGGCGGCGGCTAGTTTTAGGTTGCTACTGTGAAACCTTAGGCCTAGGTTATTTTTTTATAGGCTAGGGCAGTTGTGTACAGGGCTCTGGAGAAAAACGTGGGTAGAGAGCTGTTGGGTTGCTGTGAAGTGGGCTTATAGGCTAAATAGGCTATAAGGTTAAGTTTACCAAGGAAATTGTTATAAAAGAAAAGCCCAAGCCCCTCACTCACCCTCATGCGTGCGTAGGGCGGCCAACACAAGTATGGCTGGGCTAAGACAAGGCTTACAGGGTGTAATCTAATAATAAAATTCGTTAGAGACAAAAACCCAATCAAACCTAGGGTTAAAATACAATGGGTTGGGCCAAAAAGTGAAACTCGATCAAACGAAGTCCGAAAATTGTAAAATAAATATTGGGGTGACCGGGTCGACGAGGGAAAGAAGACGGAGCAGACGGATCACAATTTCGACGTCGGACGACGAAACTAAAAATAGAAACGTCTCCCGTCAAAAGTGAAAATTACAACGTCTCATCGAATAAGGTTAGATTGTGGGAAAACGACTCGAGAAATGTCGTTCCAAATTAGTGCCACTATTATAATACTCTCAGAGACGTTCACAACAGCATATCACACAAAAGTGTTCACAAACAGATAAAGTCTAAAATAAACACGTGCACGGCCAAAAGCACGTGCACGAACAACGTACAACGAAAAGTGGTCGTTACATCCTCCCCACCTTAGAATAAAGTCCGTCCTCGGACTTTCTAACATATCTAGTCGCTCTAGTAACTAGCCCAATCATGTCACGTTATAATTTAATCCATGTATAGCTATTACAATGCTTATGTATGCACTAGGTAGTCAAGCATTAACACTACCAACTTGTATATATATATATTCACGTACGTTATACACTTATACCTATTATAGTCAGTCAATTTTGTACATGTATTTCAATCATATATATAAGCATACATCCCTTATATAACCACTACTTACTTAATCACAAAACAATATTTCAGATACTCATATAAGTATGGTCTCCCACTTAGCAAATACAATCGTTGCTCTACGTATGGATAGCTACATATGCACAAACAATATGGGTATACTACTCTCTAATAATTCCTAGTGTACATCCAACACCAAACACTTCAACACATATAATCACACCATACCATTATTAAATCAGGTTCACTATATCTAACATACATTCACCATTACTATAGTTTCACAAATATATAGTTATTCAATGCACGCATATACTTCACCATATATTCACATCACTCACAGTCCTATAACTATATTTAAGGCACATCATACTTACCACAGTCACCAATACCTATAGCTAAGCACATACTTACCCGTGCATGGTGCACACCCACACACGCTGATATGACATTCATACATACCTCTCATACCAATATATACTTAGCGCAACAACACACCTAGTTTAGCTAACAGACATACCTCAAACATGGAAAACCTTAGTAATTAACTATACCACAAGACCAACACTCATAACTATAATAGGGTATAGTCACCCACAATCATGTGCGTAACACAACCAGACACAAACAATCCTATCACTATACATACATCATCCATCACTACATTCATAGTACTACACGCAATCCACAGGCATATGTAACAATATACTTAGAGTATACCCAATCAAGCTTGAGTAAGACTCAAAACCCATATCAGAATACTCTATATACATAACACGATACTTATACCTCCCCCAACACAACACTCCAATATATCTATCTATCTATCTATCTACAAACATAACCACAATCATACCATAATAACAATCACACTTAATATTTAGTCAGGTAACACCCACATAGTTCAATCACTTTACATACCATAATAATAATACAGCCATCGGCACACATATAATTATAATATCTTTCCTAATACATGCATTCACCGTATAGTCACACACATGTAGAACATATATTCACACCATATCCTACTACCTATAATTAGTACACCAACACATCTACACATACATAGTTAAGATAAGCAATAGTCGTGTATACCTCACGGTATACACGCATACAACATCCCGTAAAAGCAAGCAATACTCATCAAAATTATAATCCTACTACCATATGTATATCACCTATATACTCATGCAGCAAATACATAACTACTTACGTCTAAGCACAATACGTATCTACGTATGAGCACTTACTCACACGTACAAACACATAGGTCAAATGATAGGCCTACTCACTTAACTATACGTACACCTATTATTATCACACCTATCAAACACATAGCTTTACCAACATATTATTTCAAACATTATAAGTATCTCCAACTACATGCACCCCAGTAGATATTCCAACACTAATCTTATATATACACAGACGTCCCTAGAGGTGTATAGCTATCCTCACCCATACTTATAAATACTAACACACAACAACTTCATAATATCACGAATAACTCTGAGTATGTATATATCACACAATAGGCAAACATTAATATACTATAGGGGAGTACACTCATTCAAGCCCACTTTCACAACTTAAGTACATGCACCACGACAACATCCCAAAACCAAAGGGCCCACTAACAAATTAGAGTTGACACAGTCATTGACGAGCACTAAAGCCTAAGCAATAGAGGGAGATCGAGTTTGAAAGCGTGACGAGAGAAGGATCGATAAGCACGAGTTCAGATAGGACGAATACAAGGAGGCAGCTTGATTAGGTGAAACAGCGAATCAATTGTGAATGTTTAGGTAGAGGAAAGGGAGATGTAGTGATACCCTTAAAGGATACTGAAAGAAAATAGTGCAATTATCAAAAGTTAAAATACGTGAAATTTGAAAACTGTTGTGCTTCAAAAGTTGGAGTCCTCATCTGTATAAAATATTTGGAGATCGATAAAACAAGTTGTTCGAAATGAGTTTGAGTCGAATATACATAATAAGAGAAAATGATTTATTGGCTTATCGAAAATCATTATGAAAAGGAAGTAAATCATTCACTCGACCATTAAGGACGTAGTTTAGAAAATATTATACGGCAGTAATTTAATATATTTTTCGGCAAAAATTTTGAAATTCAAGGAATGAAATTAAATTACCTGAAGAATTTAAGCTCATGTCAAATGTTTTCAAAGTCTTTAAGCTAGGGAAAAATTTAAAATAATCAATATTGAAACTACTTTTAGAGAGACCAGGTTTTGCCAAAAAGAACTGTTTTATACAAGGGTTTTAAAGTACGGGTACAACGAACCTAGGACGGATATATATAAAAGATGATTGAAGTTCTATTCATCTTAAAGCATATATAGTAAAAAGGATAAAATGAATTTCGTAGTTTAGAAAAAGATGGTATATCGAACTATCAAAATAGTAATAAGGTTTTAAAATCAAAATGCGAGAAATATTGATTAGCAATTAGCTACGAGACAGTAAAAAAATTACAACCAATAGTCTCCAAAATTTACGAAAGGATTTTAACTCAATCGAATAGTGAAAAAAATTTAAATATTTACGTAGGGGGTTTAAAATAAAATTTAAACTTAGCGAAAACTTTCAATAAGAGAAATCGAAAAATAACTTTCAGAAGATTCAAGATTCGTAACGGAGATGTTCGAAAATTAACGATAATCGCCATGAAGCGATCACGTGAACGAGGTAAGGAAAATGGTCGGATGATCAAAACATACATACGCCTAGGATATGAACCAGGAAAATCTACGGGGAAACTCCTACAGTCGACCAACTAAAGATTAAGAAACTTGGCGCTACGACTTCCTAAGGAACAAGACTGTAATGAAATGCGTTCAGCTTGGCCCGAAATCGATGAACCCAAGCGAACGACTAAGGAAATTCTAGGAGTCTAATATGGTCAGAGTCAGGCAAGAACCACTAAGGTAACTCCTACGACGATTAAATCAATTCCTAGCATGGAGTCAAACTAACAATCAGAGCCTCTAACTAATAAGCACCGACGTCTAACTAAGTCTTCTTACCACCTAGTGACATAGGAAAACGACGAGACTCAAGGCTTATGACTCGGATGTTGCAATTTATTTAATGGACATTCCGTTATTATCGTTGTTCCGTTAATTCGCAATTGCAAGATGGGACCTGCATGGGCCACCAACAAAACCTGTCACGCCCCGCTTCCCAAAAACGTGGAGGCGAAGCGTGAGAAGGTCCGCTCAGACTTGAAGCTACAAAGCTGCAAGTCCGATAAGCGTCAATCACTTTAAACTGCATGTCCTTGCAACGCGAAACGAAACAAAGATAATAATAAGGAAATGAGACAAAGAATAATAACAGAATATCCATAATAATAAGTCTCAACATCGCAGAAAAAGCCACCAGGCTAAAATAAAAGAGTCTAAAAGAGGCCCAGCATGGCCAACAAAAGTACAAAGTACGAAAACAAAGTAATGGTGCAAGCACCGACAACTAACAGCAACCTAAAGCAAAAGCAACTCAACAGTCACTATGACTGGTCTCCGGTGTCCTCGAACTCCTCGACGAACGTAGGCTCAGGCTCAGGCTCAGCAAACACCTCGTCCTCAACAACTGTCTCTGGCTCAGGGTCTAACATGTGACACCCAAAAGAGCAAGGGGCACATGTCAGCAAGTCTGAAAGACTTGTGCAAGGAAACTGAAAGTAGGTAAAAGTAAAGCAACCTAGCAGTTCTAGCATGATGCAATGACATGGCAGTTAAAGTAATGAGTGCAACAAGTAAAGTAAAGTACGAGCATGGCATGGCTTGGATTACAAGTATTACATGAATCATTCACAAGACAAGTACAAGACAAGGAAAGTAAGCACCTCGTGCACAGAGATTCCGCCTTTTGGCTAGAGTGGCTGCGCGGGCCAACTCCTAAGCTCAAGTGACCGTTTATCCCTACCCCTCCACGTGTATCGAGCCAGGGCCTTACCCCCGAACATGGAATGCTCGCTTCTAGATCACGAGCCAGGAAGTGTTTTAACAGGTATGGCATAGGGGTGCACCTAGCCGGACAAGGAAGTACGAGTACAAGTATTGTAGCGTGTGCTACGAATGCGACATTCAATGCATGGATGACATGGCAAGTAGTAAGGCGTACAGGTAAGGAAGGTAAACGTGACAGTTTAGTATGCATGAACAAGTTTAAAAGGGTTGGATCTAGCTTCGTTGTCAAGCTAGATCAATTAGGTGACGGATCTAGTTTCGTTGTCAAACTAGATCAAGTAGGCGTCTAGCCAGCTATCATTTCACTGACTAGTCTCTTTTACGCTAAAAACAAGGAAGTGGCCTAAAAACATGGCCCTAAGCAAGATTTGGCAAGTTTCACTTGCCTGTTTCCGGTGATGTCGGTTGACGTGGGTTCGTCTCGTCGAGTGTTACGTTAAGGGACGACTGGTTCACTGTTTCGAAAATATATCAGAATTAATATCACTCCAACATATTGAATAATAAATCATTTTATCAGGTTCTCTAACCTATGGATGTTCATGTCATATCATTCATCATCAAATATTACCGTACATGTGTTGTTATAACATATAGAGTTACCAACAGTAGCTCATAATCGGATTAAAATCTCATGGCAATGATACTCGTTTAGTCCACTAGCTCTACGTGTAGCATGCCATCACAGATTATTAGGGTCAACATGATTAACATCGATGTTCTAGGTCCAAGATTGTCCATTAGCATTGACCAGAATACGTATACAGCTGAAATTAACATAATAATGACGTGCACACATCAGATCTTATAATATTGGAGGCTACCTACAAATATGAGTCAGAGAACTAACAATGAATTTATTTTATCGCGTATTAATCTAACTTCTCCATTTAACAAACTAATTCAAAAAGATTTCATGACAGAGGGGATAAAATAATAACCCTAATGCACCAAGCACTAGCAGCAAACAACTATAAATAATGACCTGATAATGAACACCGTTCAATACTTATATATAAACCCTAACATTTATCATTAACAACTAACCTAACACAAGATCTAGCAGTTCTAACCTATTAGATTAACCCTAATAGCATATAACAACTAACTCTACTAAAAAAACAAACTAACCTTTAACAAACTCCTCCTTGTTGCTGTGGTTGTAGATGGACGCGAAGGCGGCTGCGGGGGACGTCCACGGTGGCAGGGGGGTCGGAGGGGAGCGACTGCGGCGGCACTGCGGCAGCGGCAACGGTGGTGCGGGCTGCAGCGAGGATTTTCAGCGAGGCAGCGATTTGCGTGGGTTTCCGGCGATCTGCGACGGTGCAGCGGGGGCCCACGGCAGCCTGAGACAGGATTGAGGTCGGAGAAGGGAGGTGAGGTCGTGGGCGTCGTCGTCTTGGCCGGAGAATGAAGTACGGCACCGGCGGGGCTGTTTGTGGGCTGCTGCGGAGTTGCAGCGGCCTGCGACGGCGTTTCTGGCGATCCACGGCGAGGGTACGGCGCCTGCGGCGACGTGGGAGATCGGGGATGCTGAAGGGGTCACCGGCGACGACGTTTGGCCGGAGAACGGGGGAAGAGGTCGATGTTTAGGGGGTTTGCGTGAGTAAGTCGAGGGCGGCGGCTAGTTTTAGGTTGCTACTGTGAAACCTTAGGCCTAGGTTATTTTTTTATAGGCTAGGGCAGTTGTGTACAGGGCTCTGGAGAAAAACGTGGGTAGAGAGCTGTTGGGTTGCTGTGAAGTGGGCTTATAGGCTAAATAGGCTATAGGGTTAAGTTTACCAAGGAAATTGTTATAAAAGAAAAGCCCAAGCCCCTCACTCACCCTCATGCGTGAGTAGGGCGGCCAACACAAGTATGGCTGGGCTAAGACAAGGCTTATATGGTGTAATCTAATAATAAAATTCGTTAGAGACAAAAACCCAATCAAACCTAGGGTTAAAATACAATGGGTTGGGCCAAAAAGTGAAACTCGATCAAACGAAGTCCGAAAATTGTAAAATAAATACTGGGGTGACCGGGTCGACGAGGGAAAGAAGACGGAGCAGACTGATCACAAGTTCGACGTCAGACGACGAAACTAAAAATAGAAACGTCTCCCGTCAAAAGTGAAAATTACAACGTCTCATCGAATAAGGTTAGATTGTGGGAAAACGACTCGAGAAATGTCGTTCCAAATTAGTGCCACTATTATAATACTCTCAGAGACGTTCACAACAGCATATCACACAAAAGTGTTCACAAACAGATAAAGTCTAAAATAAACACGTGCACGGCCAAAAGCACGTACACGAACAACGTACAACGAAAAGTGGTCGTTACACTATGAGAGTAGCCCGACTGCTAGAACCAACCATGGTGTAGTATCCCAATCTGTAGATCTTGAGAGTGTATACAAATATGTGATACAGGAATCAGTGTCAAGCGTAATGCACGTATCCATTTGTGAAGTTCATAGCTAAAGCAGCTGAGCATATGGATATGTTAGACGAGTAGGACAACGAAAATTAAGTACTCGTTCCCATCTCTGGATGTGATACTCCTACCCTCACTTATAGTTCGACGAAAGGGTCCTTAACCCGATGTCCAAGCTCGAAGGTCCTAGCGGGGATCCCTACACCCTAGTGATATTTCCCTCATTTGTTTTCTCTATGTTTTATTTGTTTTCTTTCGTATGTAATCTTTGGTTGTGTTTCGCTGATCGTGACACCCTCGCCATTCACATCCATTGCTATTACGACCTCCTTCGTAATTCATCTCCACAATAAATTCAAAGCCCAACCAACCTAGGAATCGATAGGTAGTATAAGTAATGACACCCTGCGGATTTGATCCTGAACTCATCGGGCATTTATTGCTCTGACACCCTTGCACTGGGGGGTGAGGGTGTGCATTACCTTTTTGGGGGTGTGCATCCTTGCAGAACAACAGTGAGCACCGGAGGTCCACTTACCTTTCATATATACATACATACATACATACATACATACATACATACATACATACATACATATAGTGATCTTCGGTTGTGAAAAAAGGGGTTTTCGCACGGTGCGAATTTTTTTTATTTGAAATTTTTTTTCAAAAATTCTTTTTTTGATGTTTAATCCATACAAATATATACCCTAGGAAAAATAATGGGTGAACCCGTTGGGCATTAGAGCACCCATCCACCCGTTACAAATTTAACGGTCTCAAAACGTGCGAATTTGATGAAATGCCTTGATCGAAGGCCAAATGACATTATTTCTCAACGATTATTTTTTGAGGGGGGGTATAACAACATATAATGAGGGTGGAAAAAAGAATTTTTGAAAAAAAATTTCAAAAATAAAGTAAAAACATTTTCGCACGGTGCGAAATATTCTCATTTGAAAATTTTCCTATATATATATATATATACATATGTATATATACATACATACATATATCTATATTATAAAAGAGGGATGTTATCAAGAGAAATTGGATAAGAGATATTGGAAAAGAGAGATTGGATAAGAGATATCTATATTATAAAAGAGGGATGTTATCAAGAGAAATTGGATAATAGATATTGGAAAAGAGAGATTGGATAAGTGATATCTATATTATAAAAGAGGGATGTTATCAAGAGAAATTGGATAAGAGATATTGGAAAAGAGAGATGGGATAAGAGATATCTATATTATAAAAGAGGGTTGTTATCAAGAGAAATTGGATAAGAGATATTGGACAAGAGAAATTGGATAAGAGATATCTATATTATAAGAGAGGGATGTTATCAAGAGAAATTGGATAAGAGATATCTATATTATAAAAGAGGGATGTTATCAAGAGAAATTGGATAAGCGATATTGGAAAAGAGAAATTGGATAAGAGATATCTATATTATAAAAGAGGGATGTTATCAAGAGAAATTGGATAAGAGATATTGGACAAGAGAAATTGGATAAGAGATATCTATATTATAAAAGAGGGATGTTATCAAGAGAAATTGGATAAGAGATATTGGACAAGAGAAATTGGATAAGAGATATCTATATTATAAGAGAGGGATGTTATCAAGAGAGATTGGATAAGAGATATCTATATTATAAAAGAGGGATGTTATCAAGAGAATGGATAAGAGATATTGGACATGAGAAATTGGATAAGAGATATCTATATTATAAAAGAGGGATGTTATCAAGAGAAATTGGATAAGAGATATCTATATTATAAAAGAGGGATGTTATCAAGAGAAATTGGATTAGAGATATTGGAAAAGATAAATTGGATAAGAGATATCTATATTATAAAAGAGGGATGTTATCAAGAGAAATTGGATAAGAGATATTGGACAATAGAAATTGGATAAGAGTGATGTTATCAAGAGAAATTGGATAAGAGATATCTATATTACAAACGAGAGATGTTATCAAGAGAAATTGGATAAGAGATATTGGACAAGAGAAATTGGATAAGGGATATCTATTATATAAAAGACGGATGTTATCAAGAGAAATTGATAAGAGAATTTGGACATGAGAAATTGGATAAGAGAATTTGGATATCTATTATATAAAACAGGGAAATTGAATAAGAGAAAATATAAGAGATGAGATTTTGAGGGATAAAAGAGGAGGTGTGGATTTTTGCACATACAACCTCGGTTTTTGTATTTTTGCCTATGGACCCTCCCCACACACACACCCACACTTTTTATTCTCACCCCTTCCGGCCATTTTTTTCCAGTTCTATGAAGATTTTGAATCTTATCCTACTAGGACAAAGCTTTGTCCTACGTGGCAAGTTTGTCCTTGGTGGTAATGACAATTTTGGGGGGACTTAAATTTTGGGGGAAAACTTAAATTTGGGGGGAAACTTGAAATTTTGTGGGAAAACTTGAAATTTGGGGGAACTTGAAATTTGTGGGGGAGAAAAACTCAGCCATTAAATAAACCGTGCCCTATGGGCACGGGTAATGACTAGTATATATATACACACACACACACACATACATACATACGTATTATATATATACATACATACGTATATATATATACATACATACATATATATATATTTTTGGCAAGTAAAAGTTAGTCTTTATTAACATCAAAAAATTTACAATGGTACAATGCCAGCAATAGCGGTAGCTAACAAAAAGAGGCAGGAGAGGACACAAGCGTTGTCACCATCTACAGTCCACTAACCACCGTTATCACTGACCAAGAAAATGGAAACTAACACAAATTAGCCAGTATCAATGAGCCCCCAATTATCAAATAGAATTACATCAGTCACGCCTTCCAGGTCTATATTGCAGAGAGCAATCTTGATATCAGATGAAATTTCTTCAAACACTAATGTCTTGCTCCTTGATGTATTTTCGAAGATCCGATTATTTCGCTCCTTCCATATGTGCCACACCATGGCCGCTAGGCACATCTTGGCCAACACACCCAAAGGGTCTTTTCTATCATAGCGATCCTTAATGAAATCACATACTCCTGAAATTGACTTAGGGACAACCCCAGCATAGTTTAATTTTAACATGCATCGTACTAGGATATATGCGGCATACTCACAGTCAAAAAACAGGTGTGATGTTGTTTCCTCTACATCTGCCGCACAAAGAACGCAGTCACTAGAATTCACAATATTCCATTTACAGAGGAGGTCTCGGGTAGGGAGCTTACAGCGAACAGCTCTTAGTAGGGTCAGTGCGAATTTTGGAACATGTAATTTGAACCAAATAATTTCAAAATGAGGGAAGCTGGCGCCTGTAATTCTGGCTCCATTCCAAGCTTCGTGAAGTTTGAATTTATCTCCAGGAGCCCAATTCCAATCATCATGGCCTTCAGATAATCTTATTGGTTGAAGCAGATGCCGAAAGTTAGAGATACTGGGGTCATTTTTCCATCCATTTGCTGACCAGTATTGATTGACTCGGAACAGCTCTGCGCCAGGAGGGGGTTCGTGAAGCAAGTGGATAGGGCCCATAGGGTGCCAATTGTCATACCAAAAACTAGTAGTCGTGCCATCTTTCACTATTCGCTTGATAAGGTTCTGAGATACTCTTCTGCATTTAAGCATGAACTTCTAGGAGCCAGATTGGATAGGTCTTGCTTTGGCAGCATAGAACCCACTTGTAGTTTCATTATATTGTTTACACATATAGTTTGCCCAGATACCCTTATTGGTAAGGAGTCTCCAAGTCAAACGGATTCCTGAAGCCACATTCAAATCACTTAGCAATCTCAGCCCCATGCCCCCTTCTTTCTTTGGTGTACACATATCTCTCCAGGCCCAAATGTTAAGCTTCCCCCAAATGAAGTTTTTGCAAGCAGAGTCAATAGTACGGATAACAGAGGGAGGAATACAGTAAGCTTGCATCCAGAAAGACACCATACCGTAAATTACGGTTCGAACCCATTCAATTTTTCCAGAAATAGAAAGAAGAGATCGAGCCCAACCAAGGAGCCTATTTTTGCACTTATCCACCATGCGATTGAATAAAGATGCCTTGGGATAATGGGAAGAGAGCGGGAGACCTAAATAGACAGTGCAGGAGGGTACCAATTTGATACCAAGTAGATTAGCAAGGGAGGAAGGCTCACGGACTCCCTTACTGAATATGGCTGAGCTCTTTTCCCAATTAATTTGAAGTCCAGAAAGCAGGCGGAATCTACAAAGCAAGTCCTTTAGCCCATTTAGTGAGCGAATATTGGCTCGGCAGAATACAAGTAGGTCATCAGCAAATAGAAGGTGAGAAATAGATCCAGTTCTGCGTAATGGTTGGATAGATCCTGAAGTTTTCGCAATAGCCATTAGCATCGAGAAAGATTCCATAACGAGTACAAACAGGTATGGTGAGAGTGGGTCACCTTGCCTCAAACCTCTATTGGAATTGAAGTAGCCCTCAGGAGATCCGTCAATCAAAACAGAGAACATAGGGGAGGAAATGCAAGCAGAAATCCAATTAATAAATTTGTGGCTGAATCCCATTTGATGAAGTAGGAAATAGATAAATTCCCTATTCACACTATCAAATGCTTTCCGAATATCCAGCTTAATACAAGTTCTGGATCCCTTGGGGTTGCTGAAATCACGAATTTGCTCATGTGCGAGTAGGGTGCAATCGACGAGAAGTCTGTCTTGAATGAAAGCTGCCTGGTTAGGGGCAATTAAATCAGCAATAACCGGTTTCAGTCTGTTGCATAAAACCTTACTAATAATTTTATAAATGACATTACATCAAGATAATGGTCTATAGTCCCCTATACCCGTTGCCGTTGAGCTCTTGGGCACAAGGGTTAGGAAAGTGTGATTTACATGCGGAGGCATAAAGGACGTACTGAAGAAAGAGGTAACCCCAGAAATAACAGCATCACTAATCACATTCCATTCGCACTGATAAAAATTGGCGTTGTACCCATCTGGCCCAGGCGCTTTATCAATACCAATTTGAAAAACCGCATTCTTAATTTCAATGGGGGAAACAGGACGATCCAACCAATTTATAGCATCCAGAGTGAGTTTACGCTTTGGGATAACTTTAGGAAAGACATTTATGTAATCATCCTGATGATAAAGTTTCATATAGTATAGACAGGCCTCCTCACGAAGAAGTTTTGTATCAGAATTGCCTCATCATGAGAGATTATATATATATATATCTATGTATGTATATATATGTATGTATATATATGTATGTATATATATACATATATATACATACATATATATACATACATACATACATATATATATATATATATATATGGTAAAGTGTTCCTAGGGTGACTCCTTAGATTAAATCTAGGGAGTCGCCCCCATTTTCTCCCATCTCCCACAATTTTTTTTGAAATTATTTTTCATAGCATTGTTGGTCACATCATGGATGATCAACATACCAAAAATCAAGTCATTCCAATACTTTAAAAGCCCTCCTCTATCCTTTGCAACTTCAACGGTCTGAAAACGTGCTGAAAAACACATAAAGTTGCAAGGGGTAGACGGGGGCTCTAAAAGTATTGGAATGACTTGATTTTTGGTATGTTGATCATCCATGAGATGAACAACAATCCCAAGAAAAAAAATTTCAAAAACAATTCTGGGAGAGGGGAGAAAATGAGGGCGACTCCTTAGATTTAATCTAAGGAGTCACCCTAGGAACACTTTACCCATATATATATATATATATATATATATATATATATATATATATATATATATATATATATATATATATATATATATATATATATATATATATGGGTAAAGTGTTCCTAGGGTGACTCCTTAGATTCAATCTAAGGAGTCGCCCCCATTTTCTCCCATCTCCCACAATTTTTTTGAAATTATTTTTCATAGCATTGTTGGTCACATCATGGATGATCAATATACCAAAAATCAAGTCATTCCAATACTTTAAAAGCCCCCATCTATCCCTTGCAACTTCAACGGTCTGAAAACGTGCTGAAAAACACATAAAGTTGCAAGGGGTAGATGGGGGCTCTAAAAGTATTGGAATGACTTGATTTTTGGTATGTTGATCATCCATGAGGTGAACAACAACCCCAAGAAAAAAAATTTCAAAAAAAATTGTGGGAGATGGGAGAAAATGGGGGCGACTCCTTAGATTTAATCTAAGGAGTCACCCTAGGAACACTTTACCCTATATATATATATTTTTTGAAATTTTTTTTCTTGGGGTTGTTGTTCACCTCATGAATGATCAACATACCAAAAATCAAGTCATTCCAATACTTTTAGAGCCCCCATCTACCCCTTGCAACTTCAACGGTCTGAAAACGTGCTGAAAAACACATAAAGTTGCAAGGGGTAGATGAGGGCTCTAAAAGTATTGGAATGACTTGATTTTTGGTATGTTGATCATCCATGAGATGAACAACAATCCCAAGAAAAAAAATTTCAAAAAAAATTGTGGGAGATGGGAGAAAATTGGGGCGACTCCTTAGATTTAATCTAAGGAGTCACCCTAGGAACACTTTACCCATATATACACACACACACACACACACACACACACACACACACACACACACACATACATACATATACATATACATATATATATATATATATATATATATATATATATATATATATATATATATATATGATCATATATATAAGTGTTCCCCCGTTAGGGCTCCGGCGATCTTCTGAGATCCTGTTGCGTCCCCCCTGTTTTGTGCCTCCTTTGGGGGCTCCGGCTCATCCGGCTCCTCCGGCAGTCCTCCTACATCGTTCCCCCCTCTTCCCCTATATTGCTCCCTCCCATAGCTACTACGAGCAACGCCTCAAGCTCGCGGAATTCAAATGGCGATGATGATTCTCCCCCGTCTACTCACGGCGGCGTGGCTGGTGTCGGCGACTCTTCTGGCAGCGGCGATAAGGCATCATGGACAACGGTCCCTCTTCGAAGGTGTCCTCCCTCATCTTCAATCCTCAGACCTGTTGGATCCAAGGTGGCGCCTGGCCCATCGGGCCGTGGTGGCAGGCGTGGTGGCGGTAGACCCTCTGGATGTCATGGTGGCTGAGCGGGCCGAAGACCTGTCATCCCGACGGCGAGTTCTACAGTTAAACCCCCCTCACCTGGACACAGCCAAACAATCTACCCCCACCTGTTTGATAGAAATCCTCAAAGACCTCCCCCTCCGAATCCACACCTGAGCTATGTAAACTCTATGTCGTTCAGTGCAATCTGCTCCCCAAGAGTCCCCCAAGCTCCCAATTTTACGATCCCCTTCTTCCCCCCCTCTTTGGATGTCACTGGTGTTGTTGTCGATATCCTCGCTACAAATATTGCCCAGGCTGCGGATAGGTGGGCTAACACTCTTGTGGGTTACTTTGTGGGGGCTCGGCCTTTCTATGGACTCCTTAAGGCTTGGATGAGCCGCACTTGGAAGCCCAAAGGCGATATCCAACTACATTCGCGTGAAAACGGCTTCTTCTTTTTCAAATTCGAGAGGGAGTCGGACTGTATTGAGGTCTTCCATGGAGGACCCTGGCTCCTTGAGGGTCGCCTTCTCCTCCTCCGGTGTTGGCCCCCCCCCCCTAAATTGGTCTCGATCGGGATCTTCTCTCCTCTGTGCCTCTCTGGGTTCGCTTTCCACAACTACCTAACCAATTCTGGTCGTCGACCATCTTTGGAAAGTTGGCCAGTGCTGTTGGGCGGCCCCTGTTCTCTGATGCGGCGACTGCGACTGGTTCCCGCCTCTCTTTTGCTCGATGTTTCATTGAAGTCGACGCTACTTCCACCTTTGCCTCTTCTGTGTCGGCCCGCCTCCCCGATGGATCCATTGTTCAGGTTGCTGTGGAATATGAATAGATCTCCCCACTCTGCTTCCACTGTCGTTCCTTCGGCCATGACTTGTCCCAATGCAAATCGCCATCACGTCTGCCTACTGAGCCGCCTACCGATCAGTCAACCCACCAGCAGCCATCCTCGCAGCGGGGGTCTGAGCCTCCCCCCATTCCTACTCCACCCCCTCCTCAGTGCCCGGCGTCTAATGTTGTCCCTCCGTCCATCCCCCCTTGCTCGCTATCCAATCGACCTCCCCGCTCATGGCAGAGTCTGCAGCTACATCTTGTCCCTCTGGTATCCTGCTGGCCGTGTCCACTTCTGGCGGAGCTCTCCTGCCCCCGGTAGCTTCATCTCCTCTGCTGGTGAGTCTTCCCTCCCTCCCTCCTATTATTCATTCCCCTAGTACATCCGAGCCTGTGGTGGCCGTGTGTTCCACGTCCGTTGGTGGGGCTGGTCCTGGTATTGGGTTGGTTGATGTTGGAGAGGGGTTAATTGTCTCTAGTGTTGCTTTGGTCGTTGGTGAAGAAGTCTTGGATGATGCTGAGGATGCGATGCTGATCGCCGCGAAGGATGATGCTTTGTCTGTCGGTGGAGATGTTTCGGGTCCTTCTGGTGATCCTTTGATTATTGTTGGCAAGGATTCAGTTTCATCTTTTGGTGGCGATGTACTGGGTCCCGCTACCGCTGGGCTATCTGTTGGTTGTTGTGTTCGCTCGGAGATTGGATCCGTCGTTGGACCTGTGCATGATGTTGCTGAGCCTGTTATTGTTCCTGCCTTGTCCGTGGACGATTACACTCCTCTCAGCCCATCCCAACCCACCCCCAAATCCTCGACATGTCTCCCTCCCTCCCCGTACCTAAAACTACCCCTCCCTACTACCATCCCCAACCCAGCCTGCCCTACCGCCACAAAATCCAAGTCCCATTCCCCCAAACCGTCTGGTCCGGCTCCTTCCCGTGTGCAAACTAAGAGTCAAAACCCCCCCGGGTGTTTAATGTCTGCCCTCTCCTGGAATGTGAGGAGTCTGAATGCCCCTGCCCAGCGTAGGGACGTCAAACACCATATTCTACAGCACAAGGCCACTATTGTGGGTTTACTAGAGACGAAAGTTCGTGAGACTAATGCTAATATCGTCACTTCCTACTGCCCTAGGGGGTGGGTGGCTTTCCATAATTATTCCCACGCCCCGAAGGGCCGTGTTTGGGTTGTTGCGAACCCGAATGTTTGGGATTTCTCCTTGGTGTCCTCTTCCTCTCAGCATATCACCCTTAAGTGTGGCAACCATGGTGGGTTCCGGGTGGCTTTCTCCTTCATCTATGCTTCCAACCTTGTCTCTGAACGGGTTCACCTATTGGATTCCCTTCGTAATGATTTTCTCTCCGTGGGTGGTGGGGCTTGGGTGGTTTTGGGCGACTTCAATGTCACCCGTTTTATTGATGAGAAGATTAGCGGGCGTAATCTTTCTCCTGAGCAGCTTGCTGACTTCAACAGTTGTATTGATGATTGTGGGCTCGATGACTTGAGATATGATGGCGACTATTTGAGCTGGAGCAATTCTGCCACGGTTGGGCCCCGTATATCCTGCAGACTAGACAGGGCCCTGGTGAACTACCCCTGGTTGGCCGCCCTCCCTGATGCATTTGCCTCCTACCTCCCTCCCGACACCAGTGACCACTCCCCCCTTCTACTTCAGATTATCCCCCCTCCTAACTTGGGGCCGAAGCCCTTTCGGTTCTTCAGTAGTTATCTGCATCTTCCTGGTTTCTTCGCTCTCCTCCTCTCGGTCTGGCGTGGGCACTACTCGGGCTCCCCCATGCTAAGACTCGTCTCCAAGCTCAAAGCCCTCAAGGGGGCCATCAAGGCCTGGTTATTAGCCCGTCACTCCTTCCCTCCCTCGGAGTCCATTAGGGGGGACATCTCTACTCTTCGGGCCTCCCCTGGTTTCCACTCGTCCCCCGAGCGTTTGGGTCAGGTCCGTGCCCTTAGCCGCCTCCTTGCTTACAGTCTTGATTGTGAGGAAAGTCAAGCGAGACAACAGAGTAGGAAGTCCTGGCTTTTCCAAGGGACAGAAACACCAAATTCTTCTATGCTGCTTCCAGGGACAGGGTGGCTGGGAATATTCTCCTTCACTTGATTCGGCCTGATGGTAGCCCCACCACCCAGTTGGACTCCCTCTGCTCTGATGTTGTTGCATTCTTCACTGCCCTCTTCCACCAGGATACTCACTCCCCCTCCTTCCCCCGAGCTGTTCCCCAAGCGCATTCTCTCCCCCTGGTGCTTATGATTGGATGGGTGGCCCTGTTTCTGATGATGAGATCAAAGAGGCACTCTTCTCTATGGATCGTGATAAGTCCACCGGGCCCGATGGTTCCCCCCTCTCTTCTTCCATGAAATGTGGGGGATTGTGGGTAGAGATGTCCTCCACGCCACCCACTCCTTCTCCTTGGGCTGTATGCTGAAGCAGATCAACCATACATTCCTCACCCTTGTCCCCAAATCCCCCTCAACCTCTCCTCTTAGGGACTACCGGCCTATCTCCTGCTGTAACGTGATCTACAAGGTGACTTCCAAGGTCCTCAGTAGGAGGCTCACCAAGGTCATTCCTGGCCTCATTTCCTGGAACTAGTCTACATTCATCAAGGATCGCCTCATCTCTGATTCGTCCCTTCTGGCCCATGAGCTTATTAGAGACTTCTCAGCTTCGATGGGGGCCAAAGCCTGCATTCAGTTGGACCTCCGGAAGGCCTTTGACATCATCAACCGTGAGTTTATCTACTACTTCATAGCTAGGATCGGTTTTCCCCCCTCCTTTATCCATTGGGTCAGGGTTTGTGTGGATTCGGCTTCCTTCTCTGTCCCCGTCAATGGCTCGCCTGCTGGTTTCTTTGGGAGTAGCAGGGGTATCTGCCAAGGTGATCCCATCTCCCCCTTCCTCTTCGTTCTGGTCATGGAGGCTTTTACTCTCCTCATGGATGATGCCTCGCTCACTGGTACCATCAGTCGCCCTAACAGGGGGGGCCAGGGGATCCCTTCGCACCTACTCTTCGCTGACGACATGTTGGTTTTCTGTAAAGCGGATCCCTCCTCCTTCCTGGAGCTGGGGAGACTCCTGGACTCCTTTCACCTCATGACTGGCCTCGAGGTGAACAGGGGTAAAAGCAAGCTGATTCTCAGTAAAGGGTGCAGCACTGGCGACGACCTCTCTCTCCTCTTGGGTATTCCTCTCGCCTCCCCTCCACTCAAGTACCTCGGGCTTCCCCTCTCGTCCTCCTACCGTGTGGCTAAGCGCTACTCTAGCCTTGTTGACAAGTGCAGGGCCAAGATCTCGGGATGGTCCTCCAGACTCCTTTCCACGGCCGGTTGCATTGAGCTGGTGCGTACGGTCATCCATGGATTTGTCTCTTATTGGATCCAGTCTTTCTGTATCCCCTCCTCTATTTTGGCCACAATTGACCGCATGTGCCGGGACTTCATTTGGGGGGTGAAGCTTCACCTTTGGCGTTGGGAGGACATGTGCTTACCCAGGTGTGAGGGCGGGATTGGGCTGCATAGTCTTCGTGATGTGGGGGTGGCGGCTGGCATCAAACTCCGCTGGCGGCTCCTTCATTCTCCCTCCCCCGGGCCACTTATATGCGTAGTAAGTACCTGCAGCACACCCCTCTCTTTCAGTGTGAGGCATCTGTTCTGGACTCGGGCTCTTGGAAGCATATCCTCTGCAGCCAGGATTCTGCGACCTCCTGCCTCTGCAGAGTCATTGGTGATGGTCACTCCTCTTCCTTCTGGTTTGACCCATGGCTTCCTTGTGGTCCGATTGCCCAGCTGTGTACCCCTCCTGCCCACTTACAATACCGACGAGTTGCTGACTTCTGGAGTGATAGTGGTTGGGCACTCCCCTCGGAGATTCAGCACATCCTTCACCTCCTGTCTCCTGCTGCTGTGACTGATGGTCCGGAGTCTTGGGAGTGGGCCATGGGGGGTGTTTTCTCCCTTCGGTCTGCTTGGTCCTCTTCACGCCGCTGCCTCCCCCCTGCTCGTCTGGCATCGGTTGTCCGGTTTCCTGGGCACACGCCCAAGTTTGCCCTCACCTTATTGTGTGCCCTCACCGACCACCTTCCCACCACCCACCTACTTGCCAGGAGGGGGATTTGTGATCAGTCTACTTGTGCTCTATGTGGATCTTACCCTGAGTCCTCTCACCATATCTTCTTCCGCTGCGGCTATAGTGTGTTCATTTGGGCAGCGTGCAAACTCCGGCTGGGTCTTCCCTCTTGCTCCAAATCCATCACTATTGACGCGCATATGCTGAGACGCCGGTTTGGAGCTAGAGGGAAGACCACCCCCATGGAAATCTCTCCTTGCTTGTCTTTTCCACGGCCGTATGGTATATTTGGAAGGAATGCAACAGCTGTCTTTTCTGTTCCCTTCAGAGCCCATGGCTACTACGCTTGTCAGGATCACTTCAGCGGTCTCTGATTCCCTGGTTGGTCTTGACCTTATTGATGTTGAAACTGTGGATCTTAGTTTTTTTGGGAACTGGGGACTTTGCTATGATCTTTTTGTATGCCGCCCCAGTATAGCCTTCTTCTTTCTTTCTCTTTCTTGGCTCTACCTTTGTAGTGCTAGTATAGGGTAACTTCTTCCCAGCCTCTCTCCCGTTTGCGCCGCTTGTTGGTCCTTGCCTTGATGTTGCCCCCATGTTTATATTTATATACATACACACTTACTTTTCACACACACACACACACACAATGTTCTGTCTGGCTAGTAAATTGCGGCGGCTAAAATCTGAGCTTAGAAGATGGGCTAGGGAACACCATGCTACGGATCCTATTCAAACATGCAGAAGCAATCTTGAAGCAGTTAGAAACCAGTATGGGCTTCACTTTAACCTTAAGCTCCAGGAGAGGGAACATAAGTTATCTAATGAGCTAGCTAATCTGCTGGGAATGGAAGAGGAGATGTACCACCAGAAGAGTAGACAGGATTGGTTGGATCTGGGTGATAGAAATACAAGATTCTTCTACAATGCTATGAGAGCAAGGCAAAGCCACAATAATTTAATGCACTTGGTGGATCTGAATGGGGTTCGGAGTAAAACATATGATGAAATTAAATCAGAAGCATCAAATTTCTATGAGTGCTTATACAATCAAAACCATTATTGGAATTTTTTTCCTAAGCTTGTGCCCAAAAAGAAGATTAAACTGGAAACGGCTCGGTGGCTTGAAAGAAGAGTTACTACATAAGATATTAAAGAGGCGGTCTTTCAGATAGGTCCTTCTAAAGCCCCTGGTCCCGATGGTTTTAATGGCTTCTTCTTCCAGTACAATTGGCAGCTAATTGGCTATGATGTAGTAGAAGTTGTCCAATCTTTTTTCAAATCGAGCTCCTTGCTTCGACAGGTCAATCACACTTTTCTTACTACGGTCCCAAAAAATTCAAATGCATCTTCTCTAGGAGATTACAGGCCTATAGCTTGTTGCAATATTATTTATAAGATTATTAGCAAGATCATTTGCAACAGGTTAAAGAGAATAATTGGCGATTTAGTATCCCCCAACCAATCAGCTTTCCTTCAGGGGAGATTGTTATCAGACTGTACCTTGCTGGATCACAAGCAGATCAGAGATTTTAGCAATCCAATGAGGGCCAGAGCGTGCCTAAAACTTGACCTCAGAAAGGCTTTCGACAGCGTGAACGGAGAGTTTGTGTATTTTATTTTGCATCAGATGGGATTTGGGTATAAGTTCATCTGTTGGATCAAGGAATGCATATCTACGGCCTCATTTTCTGTTATAGTTAATGGCTCTCCTGTGGGTTTCTTTGGAGGAAACAGAGGGATCAGGCAAGGTGATCATATTTCCCCTTATCTTTTTGTCATTATCATGGAAGCTTTCTCCCTCCTGCTTGCCAAGGCTATTACAAAAGGTACCATCCAGCCTATGAAACGTACTGGCTCTATATCACATCTGTTATTTGCTGACGACCTGCTGGTTTTTTGCTGTACAAATCGGAAATCTCTTAGCGGCCTTAAAAATTTACTAGAGGATTTCAGAAACTTCACATGCCTAGAGATCAATTAGGAGAAGAGTATATCTATGTTTAGCAAAGGTGTTAAGAATCCTGGAGATCTAGCAGATTATTTGGGGGCTAAACGGGCTAATACTATCACTACTTGCTTGGGGCTGCCCCTGTCATCCAAATACCCTAAAACTCATATGTATAGCCGGCTTGTCGATAAGTGTAGGAAACGGCTGAGTGGGTGGACTTCTTCCATGTCATCCATATCTGGACGAATTGAGCTGGTAAGAACTGTTATTTATGGCATGATAAATTTTTGGGTGCAAGTTTATAGAGTTCCTACCACGGTTTTGCGAACTCTAACATCCATGTGTAAGAATTTTATTTGGGTACAACAAAAACAAGGGCCTGGAGTGACTCTTGCAGGCCGAAGGAGGAAGGGGGGATTGGTTTAAGATTACTTACAGATATGAACCTTGCATCATGGATTAAGCTTACATGGAGATTCCTGAAGTCCAGAGGCCTATGGGCTGAGTATATGCGGGAAAAATATAAGGATGTGGCCATGTTTTACGAAACAAAAGGGGAGGCCTCACACTCTGGTACGTGGAAGTTCCTTCTTCACTGTAGAAACCCATTGCAAAGAATTATTATGAGAAAGGTGAGAGATGGGAAAGATACCCTCTTCTGGCATGATAATTGGCTCTCGTGTGGTCCTCTCAAAAACCTATACGGAATTCCTGATGGAGTAAGTAGAAGACGTGTCAGTGACTATTGGGAAGGTTCGTCGTGGATTGATGATGCAGGAATTCACAACCTCAAACCATTGCTTCAGCAAATTACTTTGACTACCGGTGTTGACACATGGGAATGGAAGCAGGGCCCGACTTTTAAGTTTAAAGACGCTTGGGACACTGTGCATGACAAAGGTACTCCATATACTTTCTCTAAACTGATATGGTACAGTAAGTTCATCCCTAAAATGTCAATCACGCTCCTCTATACGTTCAAAGACAAGCTCCTCACAAAGGTGCGCATGGAAAAATGGTGCTCTCTAAGCTCAAACAGCTGTGAACTGTGCATGGACGGAATTCCTGAGACTATTACTCATCTTTTCTTTGATTGTCCCTACTCTAATTATATCATGCGTAGGTCACTGCTAAAACTGGGAATGAGGGGCCCTTCAGAGCTCAGCTTCCGGTGCTGGGGGGATTCTATCTGGCGAATTATGTGAAGAAGGGGCCCTGGGTTTGATTGCTAGAACTGTATCTATGTATATATATATATCTATGTATGTATATACATAGATATATATATATATATATCTATGTATATACATACATAGATATATATATATATCTATGTACATACATACATAGATATATATATATATATATGTACATACATACATATATATATATATATATATATATATATATATATATATATATACATACATACATAGATATATATATATATATACTAGTAGCAGGGGCCCAAACCCAATGGTCATTGCCGTGCGTGACCTTAGCTGCAGCAATGTGTTGCCGCACGTGGTCCAGCTCGGGGTCATTCACCCAATTTCCCTCCTCCCAGTAATCACAAACATGCTTCATAGAGGATTCCTCAGGCACCGCTACTAAATTCTTCAGGGGTCCACAATCCAGCCAATAGTCGTGCCAAAATAGAGTAGAACAACCATCTTTCACCACTCTCTTAATAAGCCTGTTAGTCACAGTCCTACAGCTCAACAAGTTTTTCCAAGTGCCAGAGTGTGTAACTAGCCCCTTAGCAGCAAAAAAACTCCTCGCCCCATCATATCTAGCTCTCATTTGCTTGGCCCATAGGCTATTAGAAGTAAGGTATCTCCATGTCAGTCTTATCCTTGCCGCTACATTAAGATCCTCCAATAAACGTAAACCCACTCCACCTTCAGATTTTGGAGTACAGATGTCCTTCCACGCCCAAACACGAGAGGAACCCATAATGAAGCGCCTGCAGATAGAAGAAATTTCCCGCACAATAGTAAATGGCATATGATAGGCCTGGAGCCAGAAAGCTACCATACCGTATATGACTGATTTGACTAGCTCAATCCTCCCTGAAATAGATAACATAGTAGACGACCAACTCATAAGCCTCTTCCTGCACTTATCTACCAGCCTGCTGTACATAGGAGCTCTGGGGTATTTTGATGATAAAGGAAGTCCAAGATATGTGGTGATAGTAGTAGATATTTTGATGCCCAAACAATCTGCCAGAACAGACCTGTTTTTGGTACCTTTGCTGAATAGCACGGCACTTTTATCACAATTAACTTGGAGGCCAGTATAATTCTCAAATTCATGGAGCAAGGACTTTATGGACATAAAAGATTTGATATTTGCTCTACAGAACACCAGAAGGTCATCTGCAAATAGTATGTGAGAAATGGTACCCGAACGTTTCATGGTTTGGAGGGCACCACTACCAATACTTTTAGACATTAAGATGGAGAAAGCTTCCATATATATATCTATGTATATATATGTATATATATGTATATATCTATGTATATATCTATATATATATATATATATATATATATATATATATATATATATATATATATATATATATATATATATAGAGGAGGGATCAAATGACCCCCAAAAATAACCCCCTAAAATGACCCCCTATCAAAAATCCTATGCCCCCCATTTTTTCGGAAGATCCGAACCGTTCATCTTGATCTCCACCCTCTAAATACCTTACCCACCAATTTTCAACCCGATCCCATGTGTTTTGACCGTTCATCAACCATTCGCAAAAGTTCTATTCATGCGAAACCGTTAAATTTGGGTCGGATGGATGAAGGGGCAAAACACATGGGATCCGGTTAAAAATTGGTGGGTAAGGTATTTAGAGGGTGGAGATCAAGATGAACGGTTCGGATCTTCCGAAAAAATGGGGGGCATAGGATTTTTGATAGGGGGTCATTTTAGGGGGTTATTTTTGGGGGTCATTTGATCCCTCCTCATATATATATATCTATGTATATATATATATGTATATATATATGTATATATATTATAAAACAGGGATGTTATCATGGGTTATTGGATAAGAGTTGTTGGATAAGAGATTTTGGTTAAGAGAATATGGATAAGAGAATATGGATAAGAGAATTTGGATATGGGTAATACATTTTGTTGGTTAATACATTTTGTATTTGAGAATTTGCATATGAGAAATTGGGAGATGAGAAATTGGGAGTTGGCCTTTCAAAACTAATTGATGACTAGGACACAAGCAAATTTTGATAGCTGGTTGGAAAACATCTGAGACTTGGAATGAGTTTGTACTTTTGAAATCGTGGGGGGAAATGAGCTGGACTGGAAATTTTTTGAAACCCCCGCTTGAAATCTCCATCTAGCCTTCCCTCTTCTTCCATTCGGTCCCTGCTGCCATCTACGTTGGGGGAAACTCAAAACTCAGCCCCTCAAAACACAAAAGCACCTTCCTCACAAAAGCCATCCTCATTCCTCACAAAAGCCATCGGCAAAACTCAAAAGCACCTTTCTCAAAACTCAAAACATCTGCATTTCTCCTCTTTTTCTTTTTTGTTCAGATCTCATTTTCTCTATCTGGAGGTATAACAGAGAGAAGAAATGGGCAAAGAAATGGGCAAATCTTCAGTCATCAAAGCAAAAACAGAAACATAAATAAATCCCGATCTAAAAGGAAATGGCTCATAGAAATAAATCTCCTTCTCCATTTCTTCTTATTATATATGGGCAAAGCTAAAGTTCTGTTCTTGATCAGCTTTTTTCAGCCTTTTTGGCTATTAACTACGTGTTTAACATTTTTTTGGGTATTTTCTGTTTGTTTTGTTTTCTGACTCAGATCGGTTTGGTTCTTTGATTAAGCTCGAATCCAATCGATTGCCAGGCTACAGAAGTTCGTATTTTGGGTTTGATTCAACCTCAACCTTTACCCTCGGTGAGAGCTTCAAACTCCAAACTCTGTGTTTGTCGGATCTGTGAGGTCATGATACCTCTGTTTGCTGTTGTTTTTTTTTTGATTTTTTTCAGCCATGCCTCAACCTCATCTGAAACCTCAACCACTTGGTGAGTGTTTCTAACCTCAACCTCTTCTGATCACTGTATTTTTTGTGTCATCTCACAAGTGTTTGATAATTTGCTTCATTGAATTTTTGATACTTTGAATACAGGTTGTGATTAGCTTTGCCATTTTTTGTGTCATTGACCATTGTAGTTCTTCAAAGCGTAGTTCTTAAGAATTGTAGTTCTTCATTTTTTGTGTAGTTTTTTTGGTCTTTTCTTTACATGTTTAATTGTTAAATATTGCATGGTACAATGACACCCCAGGTTAAATGTTAATCATGTTAACTTGAAACTGACATAATTGTTAAATTTTAATCATTATTTGCACTTTCTTATGAATCTGGGATGAAAATGTTGATTATTATCAACATTTAACTTGAAACTTGAAACTGTTAATCATTATCAACATTTAACTTGAAACTTGAAACTGACATAATTTCTGGGATGAAATTGTTAACCTGTATGCTGATTAACATTTAACATGTAGGCTGAAGTTTCATCACAGGAAACATTTAACATTGGGAATGATAATCTGACATGAAGCTTCATTGAGAATTCAGATTTTATCAAATGGAAATGAAGCTCTCCGGTTAATAATTCAACACACACCCCACAATAATGCGGTTTCAAAAAAATCATCCCCAGGTTTGACAAATTTATACCTACAGGATGTGCCTTTATGCATCAAGAAAAAGGACATCTTATAGGTTAATAATTCTTTGGTGAAAAATTTGTATAATTCGGATTTGTATAATTCAGATTTTTGCATGTTAAAAAGCTTTCAGGTCAAAATCATTCTTATTTGACAAAATCTGAATAATTCAGCCTACAGGTTAATAATTTTTAAGAACTACAATTCTGTGAACATGAAGCTCTCATGTACTATGTAGTTTGAATAAGTACTTCAACTTACATGTTAAATGTTGCTGAATCTGGGAGTACATGAATTATTCAAATTATGAATCTGAATATGAATCTGAATAAGTACTTCAGCCTACAGGTTAAATTATTCAAAAAGAAGAATGTAATTGAATCTGAATAATTACTGAATTGCTGAATCTGAATATGATTGTGAAACTTATGAGAGAAGTGATCCGTCTAATATCACATGAAGCCTTTATAAACTTCATGATTATAGGTCCCGGAGATGTTGTGGCAGAGTATTATCAGCAACAGATCGAAATGCTTGAGGGGTTCAATGAATTAGACACCTTGACTGACCGCGGTTTTCTTCCTAGAATGTCAAAGGTAATGCATACTTTTGTTCATTATTTTCTTTAGTCAACTTCTTGAGAAATAGACTGCATTTATTAGTTTAGTAGTTTTGGAAACATGATTTAAGTTGAGATAGCTGGGTTTCATATTGGAAGAGTAGGAAAAGTTTTCTAGAAGTGAGACCGTTGCCATTCGAATATCAAACATCGCAAATATGGTTCTTTTTTGCTGCAATAGTTTATGCTTCAATTAGGAGTGGCTGTTCAATATCATGCTGAAAATATTTTTGCACTGCAATTAATTAGAGAAGACTATCCACGAGAGCTTCCATGTAAGTCGGCATACATTAAGTAAGGTTTATGTGTCTCAGGTTGAATTTGCCTAAATATTCATTGCTTAATAGTTCTTCTTTGTGAAATTTTATGTTATCCTTGAATTCATCATTAATAGTAACCCCCACCCTCCCCCCCCCCACAACAACCCCAAAACCACTTTTTTCTTGCAGTCTTTCTTTTTTTCTTCTCATTTTAGCAAATCTGTATTGTCATTATTCTATGTACATGCTTCCAGCCTAAAGCTTAACCTATGCTTAGTATCTGTCCAAATTTCCATAGACAGGAATATGGATTGCATTCACTTGAACGCTTTACCAATTTCATAGCAACAATGCAGGGATATCGATGAAACTTCTTCATGGAAGTTCTTATTCATATTACAACTTTTATCATTCAGATTCTTTCACATACAGATAAACTTAACTTCTATGATATTAACAAGAGATATGCAAAGACATAGATGATATGTGTTGCCACTGAAGTGCCCAATGACCTTACAACTTCTACCACATCACCGGATGTCTCCTAAACAAAAAACCCGAATCTGCAAACTTCAAACCAGAGAAGAAATAATTTAATTCTTCGAGGAGTTTTTAAGAGAGCGAACTGTCATTACAAGCTGCTGCATTTCACCCTCTACTTCTTCAAATTTGAGGCTTATCTCAGTGTATCTCTCTTGCCTTTCCTTCAGCTCGGCTTCCATTGCTTCATTTTTGTCTCTAATTACTGTCATTTTGCTTAAGATTTTCAACATTCGGTGTGTCCATCATTACCCAGGCCTTCATTGGCCATGTCGGTTCCATGGAGTCTGCTGCCTATGCCATCGTCTTTACCATCCTCCTCCGCTTCATCATCAGCATCCAGACATGTGTATATTACTTATTATGTCTGGTTTTAATCTCTGGCACACTAGACCAGCATGCACATATGCATGGAAGAGATGTCGCATGTAGGAAATTTTATGCCACATCCAATATTATACATGTGCCATGTTAGGATCACTTGCATCGATATTAATTTTACATTTTCAATCTTATGTGACATTTTTGTTGATGTTTTCGTATGCTGTGATCAAAGTATTTGAGTATCAGCTAAATGACGTGTTGTGGCAGAATATGTTCCACATATTGAGAATTTTCATGAATCTGTTTTCTAATTTTTCGACGACGATTAATAAACTTACCTCTTTTTCATTTTTTTCCCCTTCACAAATGGGGGAAAACTCTTAGTACTTATAATTATTTCTTAGTTTTCTGGAATGACCCAGTTTCATTTCAATCGTATTTCTTGGGAGAAAACACTGTAAATAGAAAAGAAAAAGAGAAAAAAGAAGAAGGAATAGGATGATTATCACAAGTTTTGGTGCATAAGTGACATGTAAATGTGTAGTTGTTGCCAAATGGAGCAGTGCAGTAGATTTTTTTCCCTTTGGACATTAGAGTTTACACGCAACAGCAGCGATGTGTGCATCTTCCTCTTCTTTGATTCCAATCAACTGCCAATTCCTGATCCACCACCGCGTCTACGAGTTCGCGAAGTCTACCCTCATCTAGATCCTCGAATCCCATTACGCCAACGTTTGCGATCTCCACTGTGGCTAGGAGTTGATGAAGGAACAGATTTGCCATTACATCGGAATTGGTGCATTCATCTTAAACACTAACTCTAACCATTTTCCTATTTCTTTAGTTGTTAGGCAGTTGATTATTTCAATTTGTATGACAGATGAAACGTCTTCTGGCATTGTTGAAGCTCATGAATGTATGGTCTGTACTCTTTTTATATCTAATAATTTGTCACCAGAAATATTTTGACGAATGACGATCTCATCAGGTGGAAGGTAAGAAGGGGAGGAAGAGGAAGTTAAGAAGAGGATGATCTCATCAGCCCCAGGTTTTAATATTGAAGCAATTCCTTTTTGTTGGGTGCATGTCAAAATTTTGCCAGTTTTTCAATTTTGTCATTAATCAAAGATTTTGGCAGTGGTTGTTGCTTAGTTTATTATATGAATGTCAAAATGGATATCCTGCATTGCAATAAGGTGAAATTAATGAGAAGATGTTTTCTGACCATCAACCTCTTCGGATGCAGAGAAGAAGAGATAGAATTAATGATGAGATGAAAGCATTACCAGAACTCATTCCTCAATGCAATAAGGTAAAATGAAGCAGAAAACTGTTATATTCACCTTACTGTTATGAATAGGCCCATTGGGCCAATTGGGTATCTAACCCACTATTGAAAGTTATAAATACACGGGTAGGGGGGCTCTTGACCCTCTACACCTATTCTCCCTAAATTTCCCTTCACAACACGTTATCAGCGCGATCACGCTCGTTGGAGGAGACGGCGGCTCGCGGGAAAGGAGATCCACAAATCGCTCAGATTCAAGAAGATCGTAATCTTCTCAACGGGGAGCGAAAAGGGCATCCTTCACCAACCGTCGCCTAGATTCCTCGTCGAATCTAGAGGTAAAAATCCAGACTTTTTAGATCTAAACTTACTTTTCTCATTAGATCTGCATGTTTTAGGATCAAAAAGTTTATAAACTCGGTGAAATTCAACCTTTTTAAATAGATCTGCATGTTTAAAACAATAAAAACTTGTTTTTTAGCGATCAAAATTGTTGAAAAATCCGATTTTTACCTCCCCGCCTTTGATCCAAAAATCCGCACGCCCGTAGGGCAGAACGGCGGCGCGCCATTTGCGCCGCCGGCAGAAAACGAACGTCGCGGCACTGCGCCGCGGCCCCAGGCCGCGGCCAGTCGCCGCGGCCTGCAGGCCGCGGCCCTGCGCCGCGGCCTGAAGCCGCGGCCAACTGCCGCGGCCTGAAGCCGTGGCCCTGTGCCGCGGCCTCAGGCCGCGACCAGTTGCCACGGCCTGAAGCCGCGGCGGCCGCGGCCCACCGTCGCGGCGGCCGCGGCCCGCAGCCGCTGCCCGTCGCCGCCACGGCGGCCGCGCCCTACGCGGCCAGCCGTCGCGGCGACACGCCGCGGGCCCCCCTAGGGTTTCCTGAAACCCTAACGGGCTATTTTTCGGGGGAGGCCCAATATTAACCCTAATGGGTTGTTTTCATGGCCCAAAAGGCCATAAAATTAGCCCATCCACATAAATTATTTTATTTATTTTTGGCCCTAAAAAGCCCAAAATAGTTAAAAGAAATTTTGAAAGGGTTTAAAGCGGTAAAATAAAACAGTAAAATATGGATCAAAAGGCAATAAGTTTTTCAAAAAAAAATGTTTTTTTGCACGTCACACACAATTTTTAATTATTTTAAATGCCTGTGTCTTTGATTATCTGCATGGTTGTATGTCGCGAATATATTATCTGCGTGGATGTGCAAATATTAGGCTATGTTTTTAGGGATCAGCCAGGTTTCCGACACCGTTTTAAATTCCTGCAATTTTTCTTCTTTTTTGAGAGAAATTTTGTATGTGAGGATGAAAATGTAAAAAGAAGACCGAAGGACACCAAAAAGAAGCTGAAGGCGTTCGCTCAATGAAGATAGGGGCTTCTCTATGAAGTTCCCGAGTTGTACTTTAATTTTCATGCATTTTATTTTTGATGTAACTTCGGACTGGACTTTTTTATTTTTCGGTGTCGGCTGGCTGATCCCCATAGCCCTAGGTCATTTTTCTGTTTCATTGTTTATGCATTAAACTGCGTGGTTGTTAATTAGCTTAAAATACCATGTTCTAATGTCACAATGAAATTCCTTAACAGCATGCGTGATTGTTAATTTTTAGTAATTAATTATTCACATTATCTGGAAAAAAAAGCATGTATGTTAAAATCACATTAATTAAAATTCATGCTATGAAAATGTTTACATGCGTGGATGTCTATCTTACTCAGTTAAATGATACATGCTATTTTTCTTTACATTGCTAGATCATAAAATGGCCAGACTCGCAAATGTAGACTTCTCGGTCCTGAAGGCCGATGGGTCAAACTACCTGAGTTGGCAGTTGGACCTGAAGTTCCATCTGCGCTCTCATGGTTTCAGTCTCACACAGACTGAAAAGGCAACAACTAGTACTGCCCCAGCTAATAAGGAGGCTTCAGTGGAAGCACCTCATACAGAGGAAGTTTCCGATATATTAAAGGCGAAAGCCATTATATATATCAGGAAACACTTAGACTCGACCTTAAAGGACGAGTACCTCACTGTAGAGGACCCTTACGAGCTGTGGGATGCACTCAAGGAGAGGTACAGACATCAGAGGGATGTCATACTCCCCCGTGCACAGTACGAGTGGACTCACCTCCGCATACAGGATTTCAAATCCGTAGCGGAGTACAACTCAGCTCTCTTCCGCATCACCTCACGCCTGAAGTTGTGTGGTGAACCAGTGACGGAGAAGATGTTACTGGAAAAGACGTTTACGTATTTCCACGAAAAGGACATGATCCTTATGCAACAATATCGAGAGAGGAAGTTCACAAAGTACTCTGACCTTCTTTCATGCCTGCTTATGGCTGAACAGAACAGAGACCTGTTGGTTGCCACCCACAACCTGCGCCCTCCTGGCTCCGCTCCATTGCCACCTCCTGCAGAGGCCCACTTCCAGTCTTCCCAGAAGAAGAAGACGGACAAAAAGGCAAAATTCCAGAAATGGAAAGAACAGAAGCAGCGGAAGAAGGCCACTCCCCCAGCTCCTCCCCAGAACCAGAAGTTCGTGGAAAAGAAGCAGAAGAGGATTCCCAACAAAGGAGGCACTCCCAAGAAAGACTGGGAGGACAAATGCTCCAAATGCGGGATGACGGGCCACTGGTCCAGAATCTGCCGCACAGCAAAACACCTCCAGGACCTCTACCATGCAAGCCTCAAGCCTCGAGCTGAGACAAACCTGATGGAGAGCACAGCGTTGGCAGAGACCTCATGGACTCCTGAAGATTTCATGGGAGATGACACTCTCTAGATCTGGACCACTTTTTATGCAACTAGCAATGTATCTTCTATTTTATGCATCGTATCTAGTTTTATTTCCATGTCAAAACAATATTTTTGAGCATTTATCTTTATGAAAGTAGATTTTTTTCTCTTCATTTATTGCTTGAATGTCTTTCCCCTTTTTAGATATGGAACTTATCTACCTAGTGGACAGTGCATCGACGCACTCGATCCTTCAAAACATAGACTACTTCACGAGCGTAAGTAGCTATTCTGGCCCACTGAGAACAATCTCAAGACCAGCAAACATAATCAAAGGATCAGGGGAAGCAATTATATTGCTCCCCGGCAACACACAAATAACACTTAAAAATGCGTTATACTCCCCTAAATCCATCCAAAACCTCCTAAGTTTTAAAGACATCCGTTTAAACGGATATCACTTAGAGACGGTCGAGGAAGATAAAAGGGAATACTTGCTTGTAACGGCTCTTACAAATGGTTCAAAAACCATTGTGGAACGTTTCAAGGGACTCCCCTCGGGACTCTACCAAACAAGTATACAAACTCCAGAAACATCCATGGTGGAGCACCTGCAGTGCCCCCAAACACCAGAATTCCAACTCTGGCACAGTCGACTGGGACACCCTGGTTCGGTTATGATGTACCGCATCATAAAGAACTCCAGGGGCATTGACCTGAAGAACCTGAAGATTCTTCAAAAAGGCAAATTCCCATGTCCACCCTGTTACAAGGGTAAACTGATCACGAGACCCTCTCCACTGAAAGTGGATGTGGAGTCTCCCAATTTTCTGGAGAGAATCCACGGAGACATTTGTGGGCCGATTCACCCATCAAGTGGTCCGTTCAGGTACTTTATGGTCCTGATAGACGCATCTACTAAGTGGTCACATGTGTGCCTACTGTCCACCCGTAACCTAGCACTATCTAAGCTTTTAGCTCAGATAATAAAGTTACGGGCCCACTTCCCCGACCACCAGATAAAGAAACTTTGTCTGGACAATGCGGGGGAGTTTACGTCACAAGTATTTCTAGACTATTGCCAAGCTCAGGGAATTGAAGTCGAACATCCTGTAGCACATGTTCACACCTAAAATGGGTTAGCAGAATCTCTAATTAAGAGACTGCAATGGATCGCTCGTCCATTATTACTTCAATCCCAGATGCCAGTGAATGCGTGGGGTCATGCAATTTTGCATGCTGCATCTTTAATAAAATTAAGACCCTCTGGAGGTCAGTCATCTTCTCCAATGCAACTAGCACTTGGAGCCCCACCAATTGTCTCACATTTGAGAATATTTGGTTGTGCAGTATACGTCCCCATAGCACCACCACAAAGGACAAAGATGGGTCCACAACGTCGCCTAGGCATTTATGTTGGGTTTGACACCCCCTCCATAATTAGATTCCTAGAACCCCTTACAGGGGACGTCTTTAAGGCACGTCTAGAAGACTGTGAATTCGATGAAACATCGTTCCCAAGACTAGGCTCACAGACAAAGAAGCCCGAAGCTTCAGAAAGTATCACTTGGGATACAAAAACTTTATGTCACTTTGATCCGCCAACAAGCCAGTGTGAGGAGGAGGTCCTGAAGATTCTCCACATCCAAAACACTGTCCATCTCTTGCCGGACAAATTCACTGACAACCAGAAGATTGTCAAATCACACGTCCCTGCTGCTAACACTCCAGCTAGGATTGACATACCGCAAAATGGATGCAATCCGCCTGCAGCAGAAATGGTTGGACCTCTCAAAAAGAGAGGACGACCACCGGGATCCAAGGACCAAGTCCCTCGAAAGAGCAGGACCCTTGGCAATGGTAAACAAATACCACCACAGGATGCTAATTTAAGCCCTGCTACCCCATCTCTCCCAAACTCTCATGAAGAGGAAAAACTGGGAGAAAATGAAGTATCGATACACTATGTACGAACTGGGGAGTATTGGGACAGAAAAAGCACAACAATAGATGACACATTTGCGTGTAATATTGCCATCAACGTCGCGTACTGCGACGATGATATTGAACCACGCTCTCTGACAGAATGTCAAAGCAGAGATGATTGGCCAAAGTGGAAAGCGGCAATAGGAGTGGAGTTGGATTCACTCACCAAACGCAAGGTCTTCGGACCAATAGTCCAGACACCAAAAGGTGTAAAACCTGTGGGTTATAAATGGGTATTTGTTAGAAAACGAAATGAACAGAATGAGATCGTACGCTACAAAGCAAGGCTTATAGCGCAGGGTTTTACCCAACGTCCTGGGGTGGATTTTGAAGCCACATACTCCCCGGTCATAGACGTGATCACCTTCCGATTCCTCATTGGCATGACAGCACAAGAGGGTTTAGATATGCAACTCATGGACGTGGTTACTGCATACCTATATGGAAACCTAGACCGAGACATCTATATGAGATTGCCTGACGGTTATTCTTTGCCTGCAGCACTAAAAGAGAGAGAACGTGACATCTACTCAGTGAAACTGCAAAGATCATTATATGGTCTAAAACAATCTGGAAGGATGTGGTATAACAGACTGAGCGACTTCCTTGCACAGCAAGGATTTAAAAACGACCCAGTCTGTCCTTGCATCTTTATAAGAGCAAAGGCAACAGGATTTGTAATTATAGCCGTCTATGTAGACGACTTAAACCTCATCGGATCTCCTGAAGAGATCGCAAAGATTTCTAGAAGCCTGACAGAAACTTTCGAGATGAAAGACCTCGGAAAATCAAAATTCTATTTAGGCCTTCAGATAGAGCATCTTAAAGATGGGATCCTGTTACACCAGTCAACTTACACATCGAACTTATTGAAAAAGTTTCAGATGGATAAGTGCCACCCCCTCAGCACTCCGATGGTCGTCAGATCATTGGATGTACACAAAGACCCCTTCCGGCCGCTGGAAGAGGGGGAGGAAGTACTAGGCCCCGAAGTGCCTTATTTAAGTGCTATCGGTGCACTCCTTTACCTGGCTAACTGCACTCGCCCTGACATAGCGTTTGCAGTAAACTTACTAGCCAGATATAGTGCTGCACCTACACAGCGGCATTGGGCCGGAGTTAAGCATCTTCTGCGCTACCTCCAAGGGTCCATAGACTTAGGTCTATTCTACAGGAAAGGGGCATCAACTGGTTTAGTTGGTTATGCTGACGCAGGTTACAGGTCCGATCCTCATACAGAGAAGTCTCAGACCGGATACATGTTCACATATGGCAGCATTGCCATATCCTGGAGATCTGTGAAGCAGACCATGCCGACCGTCTCATCCACCCACTCAGAGCTACTAGCGATCTTCAAAGCAAGCAAGGAATGCTTCTGGCTACGCTCGGTGATCCAGCACATACTCACCTCCACCGACCTGACGACCGGCGTTCTTGCACCCACTACACTCCATGAAGACAATGCAGCATGTATAGCCAAGCTACAGGATGGCTACATCAAAGGTGACAAGACGAAGCATATCTCCCCCAAGTTCTTCTGGACGCACGACCTTCAGAAGCAAAAGCAGATTGAGGTACAGAAGATCCAATCATGTAATAACTTGGCGGATTTGCTTACCAAATCCCTGCCTACTAGTATCTTTGAGAAACTTGTATATGGGATTGGGATGAGGAGAGTGAGTAAATGTAAACTTGGTCAGGATGAGAGAACTATGAACTCATAGATACATAGGAGACTGATGTATAGATTCATAGGAAATCTGCAAGCCTGAAGCTTGGTCAGATAAGGGGGAGTCAACTGCAGAGTTGTACTCTTTTCCCTTGGCTACAGGTTTTTTCCCACTGGGTTTTCCGTAGTCAAGGTTTTGACGAGGCAACCTCGTTGACTCTGGATCCTGAAGTATCCACCCCTAGACACATCCCCAAAACAGGGGAAGTTATGGGTTAACTGTTCTTTCTTTAACAAGACAGTTACTCTAACTCGGATCCTGAAGAATCCACCTCTTATTTCAATGTTGATTGGATAAGGGGAAGTGTTATGAATAGGCCCATTGGGCCAATTGGGTATCCAACCCACTATTGAAAGTTATAAATACATGGGTAGGGGGGCTCTTGACCCTCTACACCTATTCCCCCTAAATTTCCCTTCACAACACTTACGATATTGTTATGCATATGAAGATATGTTTACCATGTTTGTATCTTAATTACAGTGTGGCATATTTGAGGGAATATCAAGCTTCATTATGATATTGGAATAGCACATATAATCTGATCGTTTCCAACTTATATATGCTCAAACATCTATTCTGATCTAATATGTAACGGATAAATTTTCAGTCACACAAAGCATCAATGCTAGATGAGGCGATTGAGTAATTGAAATCACTTCAACTACAACTTCAGGTACTAAAACCACATAATGCCTTGATATTTAAGCATCTGCGCCTGAAAGTCATTACGAAATATGCACAAATGATATGATTAGTATTCATGATAATAACATCTGAAAAAGGCAGGATAATAATGAATGAGAGAATTAATTTGTATCAGGAAATATGCATATTAGGAATTTCAATGTCATATTAGGAAATATGCATGAAGAATTAATTTGTCATATTAGGAATTTCTCTTCACATAAATATTAGGAAATATTTATGTCATATTAGGAAATATTAGGAAATATGCATGAAAAATTAATCTGTCGAATGAATGATAGGAATGTTCCTTATGTAGCTATGTATTTCTCTTCGGGTATTCTTATTTGTGCATATAGAGGCACCGCGGGGACATGGGCGGAATGATCATGTAATTGGATGAAGAATTAATGTCATATTAGGAAATATTAGGAAATATGCATGAATTTCAACGTCATATTCGGAAATTTCAAGGTCCAAAGCTAAATTTCAATGTCATATTAGGAAATATGCATGCAGAATTAATTTGTCGAATGAATGACATGAATAATTGAATAATGTTCCTATGCTATTGAATAGAAGTTTGTAGAATTAGAATAGGAATGGTAGCCCATAATTACGGGATAAATCCATATTTCCTGTATACCATATATGCTGGATAAATCCATATATGCTGGATACCATATATGCTGGATAAATAAATAAAATTTTGTATGCTCAAATTCAAAATGCTGCAGGATACCATACATGCTAGATACCATATATGCTGGATACCATAGTAAGTTATTATTTATGAAACTAAAATTTTTAAAAGGATGCTGCACCATTGAAACTACTGAAACAAATTCAAACCCGAATTTTCTGACTAATTTAATAAGGGAAATAAGAAGCAAGCATGAAATATATTATTATGTTCTTTCAAACATTACTTACACTTGACCGGTACTTCTTCATCTTCATCACACCACCTGTTCCAATCAACCTTAATATATGTAGCAGGCTTCTCTTTGGTAATTTACTAAAATGTTTCTTTTGCCTGCAACCATTAGCCGAACATCCAAGTAAAACATTCAAGTGATACAATGTTTGTTAACTTGCATAATCTATACATACAAATGTTGTCTCTCTTTGTTAATTTAACTTTTGTGTGCTAATCCAGGCAAAAAAATCATCCAAACTGTGTAATACTTGGAAACATCCGTACATATATCTATTCTATAAAAGAGAGCATTTTTTGAATTTTTATCCTACTAGGACAAAGATTTGTCCTACGTGGACAAACAAATTGATGACTAGGACAAACAAATTTGGGGGGAACTTTAAATTTTGGTTGAGTAAAAAAATTGGGGGGGGGACTTTGAATATTTTGTTAAAAAACTTAAATTTATGAAAACTCAAACTTGGGGGGAATCCATCAGCTCCCTCCCAAAACCACATGGCGTCTCTCAAAACTTGGGGGGAAAACAAAAATTTTTGAAAACTCAAAACTAGGGGGGCAAAACCATTCTCTCTCTCCTCAAAACCATAAATACGAGTATGATCAAATAAGGGTAAGCTTCGACGATTCATACGTATTATAGATGGCTGCAATCTAACTGCTTGAAATAAACATTTGAATAATGCAGGCGCCTGTGGGGAGAGTGTACTTTACTGGGGATCATACGAGCGAGCACTACAACGGTTATGTTTATGGCGCATACCTTGCATGTCTGTGTTTCTGTGCGATCAGCAACTACAATGCACTCCCCCCTTTTTCCTTGCTTTTTTTCATTGTCCTTTTTGCAAGTAAAATCGATATTTGCTGCTAACTTTTGCAGGCATTGATTCTGCAAACATAATGATTGACTGTATCAAGAAGAATCACTCAATGTACCGTTAAAACCCAAAGACGCTACAAACTAGCTAGCTCCAATGAGCTCTGAAGTCTTGAGGAATAAAATGAGTAGTACATCTCAGTTGCTCGAGAAAATTTCACATCTTAGTTCTGCTGAGAATATGACAATTTGAAAATTTGAAGTGTATTTTTATCTTTTATTCGAAGAATAAAACCGTGTCTCTTTGTGCTTAAACTCAATGGAACCTGATGTGACACAACACCATTCATCTTTAAAGAACCTATTGTATTTATATATGGTTGATATATATATATATAGATATATATATATATACACGCTAAATGATTAGTAAACACCAAATGCAGCACCGACGATTGTAGCTGTGGATGAGGATGGAGACCCATGAAAGGTTAGCTTATGTACTGTTGGGAGACGTCATTTTTGCCTAATAATATTGTTGTTCTTTCCATATGCCATAAAATTTCCTCTTTCAAATTCCTTACAATTCTATTCTTCTTCCATTCTTGGATGATAGACAGAGCATTTCGTGGCGATAGCACCACAAAAGAAGTGTATGAAGATGGAGCTAAGGAAGTTGCACTTTCAATTGGTAGTGGTATTAACTGTAAGTCCCTATCTCTATATCTCTCACACATGTACACACATGAATGCATGCATACACGTGCGTGCGCGTGCACACACACAGAGAAAGAGATGAAGAGACACACATAGCTACATACAAATTTGTACAGAAGGAAAGGATCTGGGCTTCACTTGACATGCTTCCACATCCTCACAATTTGTGGGATGATATCATCAATGTAGCCATCAAGCCTCACCTTAACAGGCAAGTGGAATCTAATAGTGTCGGTACGATGTTTTTTCAACTGAGGTATCATTATCTTCCATTCAAAAATGTGACAAAAGTCTAACACAATTAGTAGTCTTGATTTGAAATACCTTGATTCATGGAAACTGGAAATGAACTCTATTAATCTCATGGCTTGGCTCCATTGAATATTCGAGATGTCATCAGTTTATTATAATATGCAAACTTCCTGCAGGTTTGTGAGTGGATTATGTTCAAGAGTTCCTTTACATCTAGATGTAATGCCTTTGTGGGGAAGGGCTTTGCGACAAGGCAAACGAAATATTCTCAGGAGTTGCAATAAGATGGGAGCCTGATGTTTATGCTTATCATGCACTCATGGAAGCTTTAAAAAAATTATAATTAGCAATCGAAAAATTTCATGTCACATGTTTACTGTCAAAAAAATTTCATAATTGGTAAGCGAAAGGTTAGTTTTCACATATTTTATCTCGGAAACATCCATATGTAATTTCATAATCAGTGATTTGCATATCACTACATTTTTGAAGTGAATATTTTTGATTTCTGGGTTTGCTCCTAATTAGCAATTTCCCATCTGGGTTCATTTCTTTTATGTAATTTGCTTATCTGATTGAGGACTGACATATTAAATGAAAGGCGCTTTCAATTCAAACAGAAATTATATGGCTAATCAAAGAGACCTCCATATGCTTTTTTTATTTCCATGTGCTTTGCATATCCCTTCTTCTCCATATAATTTCTGATTGATGACTGACATATTATTTGCAAGGAGCTTTTAATTCGCACCAAAATTATATAGATAATCGAGAGATCTCTCTATGCTTTTTTTTATTTCCATACAATTCTGTTTCCTTTTATGTGATTTGCATAATCAGTGATTTGCATATCTCTACATTTTTGAAGCAAACAATGGTTTATGCTTTGTGATGGATGCGAGACTGACATATTATGTTCTGGCGTGCTGGTTATACCGACCTTTGGTTGATGGAAGTTTCCACTTATCATATATAGAAAGGTAATCGAAGATGAAGCTAATGACTCAGAAGTTGTTGGAATCCCTACAACCCAAGTAGTAAAGAACTCTGAATCCTCATTTGAAGGAGAACTCTGTATGCTTTATGAAATAATATTTTGAATGCCAAATGTCATGGGTGTGTGTCGTTACCTTCAAACCAATGTGGTCCCTTTGAACTATAATTTGCTGGACAATTCAATCAGTAAAAATTTGTCTTATCTTGATTGCTTTCATAGATACAAGCTATTTCATTTTGTTTTCTATTTAATATTGCCGTTTAGTTTTCTGATATTCATCATATTTGGGATTTTGCACTCCTATGTGCTTTTATATCCTGAGATAATTCTCTTCACCATCTACATTAGTCGTGATTATTTTTGTTCTCGGATTTTCTAATCAAAGTACTGTGTCATGTACATATGATTATGGAGCGAAAATTTCAACCGGTTATTATTTTCAGTTTTAGTAGAAGGGAGTGTGGGCAACATGCATTATCCATTGCCAATGAGGAAAAAGATATTGATGATGATGTTTTCAGTAAAGCACTATTGTGCTTGGGATAGGAAGATAGAGATCTACCTGCCATTGAGTTAATGCTCCCACTTCTTCAACGAGGTACTGATGTGCACCATTTTAGACTTCTATATCTATTTGATGCTATTGGTTTGGCTAAACTATTTAGTTACACTTTTTTGTTCTAAATAAAACTTCAGGACAGAAAAATCATGAGAGTGCTTTTGGTGTGCTCCTTTCAAGAAAAAGTATTCAACAAGTATTACACAGTTTTGGCTTCTAGGTTGTGAAGCCATGAAAAGAATCACAAGTTCTCATTGCATGATTATAGCCTAAATTATTCATCACGGTATATTACTTTATTTTAACTTCCAAATTTCTCACCTCTTGCATCAACAAATATGGTCGTTATCGCAGATAATTGTATGCACATGCAATTTTGCTTTTTACATGATGTTGGGCCATCTTTTTTTCATTCCACTTATGGTGTCAATGAAACACATAAAGCAATATAAATGTAGACCAGTTTGTTGAGTTAGATTACATCAGTTTATTGAGAAGGTCGAGTCTATTTTCAGTTTAGCATCTATATGCAATGTTATTGTTGCATGTTTCAGTTCAGATTATATCAGAATTTTTTCTCGCATTGCAATGTTGCAATGTTTCTGACCAGTCTATTTTTTGTTCAAATTACACCAGAATTTTGTCATAAGTTTCTATTGCAATGTTTTCATGTGTTTGGCATTTTTCTTCATTGATTATATTGACACTAGGTTATCTTTCATAGGTTATATTGTTAGGTGATGGGGTTATTCTAGAGGAATCTGTAGAAAAGTATTTATTTTTCAAAACTGGAAAGAATTTTATTAAACGTAGTTCTTTTAGCTTGCATTATGTTTTTGTTTATGGAAGCATTATTCTTTCCATCATATCAATGCAAGAAAAACTTGAATATTAGTGTATCTCTATTAGTTTTTTTTTCCTAAATTTTTTGTATTTTTTGATTCTCAGCCCCAACTTTATCCATAAATGCTTGAAGTTGTTGGGCTTAATATTGGTTACATGCAAGTAGAACCCTAAAATTCAGATGATGGCGGCTGAGCGAATTCGAGGAGTTAAGCATCTCTCTCCAACTCTCCGTTAGTTTTTTTCCTGTTTTTTTACTTGGATGGGCCAGTGATGAGTCTACAGAATTATTGCCTATAATGTTTGATTGCAATTGTGATAAAACTCTGCCTTTATTCTGAGGCCACACACATATATTCAAGATGATAGAATTTCTTAACATGCTGGTCCTCAGTTGCCTGAGAAGCCGATGGCCAATGAGGTGTCGATGATTAACAATGAGTCTAGCTGTGGTTTCTCACACCAAAACTCTACAAATTCAATTCAAGAAAAGATGGCCCTCCATGGGATTTGGTGAACTGGCTCAACTAGCCAGGACTATAGAGGAAAAGTCAAGAAAGAGCGGGCTACAATTTGTTACAATCGGTGATAATGAGAATGAAGACGAGTTTCCCCCAAGAGAATCCGGGCAATGGTCACCTTCTACTCCATAAGCCATGTCCAAGGAACTAGACTGCTTCCATATGGATCTTTACTCACTTGACCCCAATCAAGTGTCTTCTTGCTGGTGTCTTGGGAAAAAGCCCAGTGGTGTCTCTAAAGTTCTGTATTGATGATTCCTTGGTGATGGTCTTGCAGCATTTGCTGACAATTGGTTGGTAGATATAGATCCTAAATGGTATCTCGCATCTTAGGCTTATTTGAGTTTGCAAGAGAACTAAAAGCACATTCAAGTAATTCAGATTTTGTTCGTCTGATTGTTGTGAGGTGTGCGTATTGTTCTATTGAAGTTTAGGATGTGTTTTGTTGTAGATTGATTTTGTTTAAATCTGATCGAAAGGATACCAAAAGAGTAAGAAAAGAATGTGAAATTTCATTAATTGTGCAATATTGGCTCCCAAAAAGTAAGGAGTTAAAGAGCTGTTGTTTGTAATTTTATATCTGTTGTTATGCCTATTTTTCTGCCAAAGGGACCAGAATACAGGTTATAGATCATGAGTTTGATGACAACTTGATGATGTTGAAATCTAATTAATGTATGACTTGAATTTATTTTTCTAATTTATAAGGTGAAACTGCTTTAAGCTTAATCATTTTTCTTAATTCAGCGATTGTACTCTTGCAGCATGCTCTAACGCGAAGTTAATCAAGGGGCATGCTTATCTTTTTGCCTAAATGGTGATTGAGATGGGTATGGATATGTTTTCCTTTCTTATGCATGTATTTTGATAATTTTCACGAAAGGAAATGATGTGCCTAAATCCCACTAGAGTAAAATTTTGAATTCCTTTTTTTAGTGAAACTAAATTTGAGTGTACCTAGGTGTTTTGTTGGCATATTATCATTTGTAGTCTTTTTTAATTTTAATTCTTTAATCTAATGATAATGAACTCTGGTTACTTATATCCCCCTCTTCCTAACTTCCAAAAATGAATATATTTGGTTCCCTTGAAGGCTAAATTCGATAAATTTTCAGCAGACTTGGTTTATGCTGAGAACATCAAGTCCAAAGACTCAAAATACTTCATACTAAAAAGAAAAATTAAGGTCAATAAAATGTTTAATTATTGTTGTTCGTTTAACATTAGAGGGTTCAAGATTTTGAGGGGGAAATATTTTAAACGAATCGTGCCCTTAGGGCACGGGTTATGACTAGTACATATATATACATACACATACATATATATACATATACATACATATATATACATACATACATATATATACATCTATATTATAAAACAGGGATGTTATCATGGGTTATTGGATAAGAGTTGTTGGATAAGAGATTTTGGTTAAGAGAATATGGATAAGAGAATATGGATAAGAGAATTTGGATATGGGTAATACATTTTGTATTTGAGAATTTGCATATGAGAAATTGGGAGATGAGAAATTGGGAGTTGGCCTTTCAAAACTAATTGATGACTAGGACAACAAGCAAAATTTTGATAGCTGGTTGGAAAACGTTTGAGACTTGGAATGAGTTTGTACTTTTGAAATCGTGGGGGGAAATGAGCTGGACTGGAAATTTTTTGAAACCCCTGCTTGAAATCTCCCTCTAGCCTTCCCTCTTCTTCCATTCGGTCCCTGCTGCCATCTACGTTGGGGGACACTCAAAACTCAGCCCCTCAAAACACAAAAGAACCTTCCTCACAAAAGCCATCGGTAAAACTCAAAAGCACCTTTCTCAAAACTCAAAACATCTGCATTTCTCCTCTTTTTCTTTTTTGTTCAGATCTCATTTTCTCTATCTGGAGGTATAACAGAGAGAAGAAATGGGCAAAGAAATGGGCAAATCTTCAGTCATCAAAGAAAAAAACAGAAACAGAAATAAATCCCGATCTAAAAGGAAATGGCTCATAGAAATAAATCTCCTTCTCCATTTATTCTTATTATATATGGGCAAAGCTAAAGTTCTGTTCTTGATCAGCTTTTTTCAGCCTTTTTGGCTATTAACTACGTGTTTAACATTTTTTTGGGTATTTTCTGTTTGTTTTGTTTTCTGACTCAGATCGGGTTGGTTCTTTGATTAAGCTCGAATCCAATTGATTGCCAGGCTACAGAAGTTCGTATTTTGGGTTTGATTCAACCTCAACCTTAACCCTCGGTGAGAGCTTCAAACTCCAAACCTGTGTTTGTCGGATCTGTGAGGTCCTGATACCTCTGTTTGCTGTTGTTTTTTTGATTTTTTTTCAGCCATGCCTCAACCTCATCTGAAACCTCAACCACTTGGTGAGTGTTTCTAACCTCAACCTCTTCTGATCACTGTATTTTTTGTGTCATCTCATAAGTGTTTGATAATTTGCTTCATTGAATTTTTGATACTTTGAATACAGGTTGTGATTAGCTTTGCAATTTTTTGTGTCATTGACCATTGTAGTTCTTCAAAGCGTAGTTCTTAAGAATTGTAGTTCTTCATTTTTTGTGTAGTTTTTTTGGGTCTTTTCTTTACATGTTTAATTGTTAAATATTGCATGTTACAATGACACCCTAGGTTAAATGTTAATCATGTTAACTTGAAACTGACATAATTGTTAAATTTTAATCATTATCTGCACTTTCTTATGAATCTGGGATGAAAATGTTGATTATTATCAACATTTAACTTGAAACTTGAAACTGTTAATCATTATCAACATTTAACTTGAAACTTGAAACTGACATAATTTCTGGGATGAAAATGTTAACCTGTATGCTGATTAACATTTAACATGTAGGCTGAAGTTTCATCACAGGAAACATTTAACATTTGAGAATGATAATCTGACATGAAGCTTCATTGAGAATTCAGATTTTATCAAATGGAAATGAAGCTCTCAGGGTAATAATTCAACACACACCCCACAATAATGCGGTTTCAAAAAAATCATCCCCAGGTTTGACAAATTTATACCTACAGGATGTGCCTTTATGCATCAAGAAAAAGGACATCCTATAGGTTAATAATTCTTTGGTGAAAAAATTGTATAATTCGGATTTGTATAATTCAGATTTTTGCGTGTTAAAAAGCTTTCAGGTCAAAATCATTCTTATTTGACAAAATCTGAATAATTCAGCCTACAGGTTAATAATTTTTAAGAACTACAATTCTGTGAACATGAAGCTCTCATGTACTATGTAGTTTGAATAAGTACTTCAACTTACATGTTCAATGTTGCTGAATCTGGGAGTACATGAATTATTCAAATTATGAATCTGAATATGAATCTGAATAAGTACTTCAGCCTACAGGTTAAATTATTCAAAAAGAAGAATGTAATTGAATCTGAATAATTAGTGAATTGCTGAATCGGAATATGATTGTGAAACTTAAGAGAGAAGTGATCCATCTAATATCACATGAAGCCTTTATAAACTTCATGATTATAGGTCCCGGAGATGTTGTGGCAGAGTATTATCAGCAGCAGATCGAAATGCTTGAGGGGTTCAATGAATTAGACACCTTGACTGACCGCGGTTTTCTTCCTAGAATGTCAAAGGTAATGCATACTTTTGTTCATTATTTTCTTTAGTCAACTTCTTGAGAAATAGACTGCATTTATTAGTTTAGTAGTTTTGGAAACATGATTTAAGTTGAGATAGCTGGGTTTCATATTGGAAGAGTAGGAAAAGTTTTCTAGAAGTGAGACCGTTTCCATTCGAATATCAAACATCACAAATATGGTTCTTTTTTGCTGCAATAGTTTATGCTTCAATTAGGAGTGGCTGTTCAATATCATGCTGAAAATATTTTTGCACTGTGTTACGCCTATTTGACCGAGACCCGGAAGACACGAGCCCAGGAACCCGACTACCGGTCGAGAGCCCATCTACGCGCTCAGGCCCACTCGATAAGGCCCTGTAAGGGACCCCCCCGAATGTCGATCCGACCCGGCCCCGGTAACACGCCGGTCACTCGCCCACTCCTGCGATAACCGCTCCCCCGGTTCCGCGACCACTAAATGGCGGTAATGGGGAGGTGCTGGCATGGCGCAGGGAGCGGCGACGGGGGGGGGGGGGGGGGGGGGGGATTGAGGGGGCACGATTGAGGGCGGACGAGCGACGTGGGCCGGGGGCAATCACGCCGGGAGCTCTATAAAAGGGCTAGGAGGACGACAGGACAGCGGACGACATCTCAGGTATCTAAATCCTAAGGTACTCCATCAATGACCTAGTTCCCCCATTTTCATCTCCTTCCTCCCCCGCTCGCGCCGTGAGACGCCGTTACGATCTCCTCACGAGTCGAACCGTCTCCGCCGAGCCTCCTCTTTCAGATCTCTGTCTGACTTAGGCATCGGAGGGGATTTGGCCGGAACCAAGGTCCGGCCCCCTGACGAGCGTTCTCGTCTACGCAAGAGGATAGCTGATCCACGGGCCGAGGCTTCCTCTCCGCCCCTCGCCGACCACGCAACCGACAGGAAGATCGAGGCTACCCCTCGTCGTCCGATCGCCGAGGCCGAGCACGTCCGACCGAGGCCGAGCATCTCAACCCGGGCCGAGGCTTCCTGTCACGCCCCGCTTCCCAAAAGATTTGAGAAGCGAGGCATGGCCAGCCCGCATGGACTCGAACCGTTGAAGCTCTGGGTCCAATAAGCGTCTAGGCAAGTTATGATGCGGAGGTGAAGGTCCGATCGAACAATTTAGCATGAAACAACGGATATAGCAGCAAAAGATACTATTCAAACGCAGAAGGTAACCAACAAAGAGTTTAACATAAAAGCTAAAACTGTACGTACCGGAGGCAACTAAAGAAGAAAAGTCTGCTGGGGTCCACAGGTTGTGGCAGCTCGGTCAAGTCTGAGACATGTGCAAAACACATGTCAGCAACGAACTAATGAGACCATAAGTTAATGCAGTTATACAATTCTAGCAGTTCTAAATGGAATTTAAAAGACAACTACACAGGCGGTTCTAGAAAGCAGGAAACAAGTAATGGTTATTCTAATCGATCTGTTAGGGGTGTCCATCTAGTCAGATCGTCTAAGGGTTGTTCATGTAGTTCTGTCAATCTGCCAGGGGTGTCCATCTGGTCAGATTGTCCAAGTCTAGAAAAAAAAGGTCAACGACCGGAATGCATCCCTGCGAAGCAAACAGGAGTGCACCAACTGCGACACGAAGATAAAGCCTAAGGACTCAAGCTGCGTAGGCGGAGGGGAGCTACCCCCCAGGCCCAGCTAGACTCTTTTGTCCTATCCCACCCGCGAGTCGTTTGTGTTATGGACACGAGCCAACAAACGCTCCATCTAGACACGAGACAAGACAAGGATCACGAATGATACAGTGTATCATACCGGAGCGCACCAGTCACGGGTGAGCCAAAGCTGGGGAGCACCAGTTCTCAATGGTCACCCCCGTCGTCGATCCGAAACAAATCATTAATCATGAATGATACTACGTATCATACCGGAGCGCACCAGTCACGGGTGAGCCAAAGCTGGGGAGCACCAGTTCTCAATGGTCACCCCCGTCATCGATTAACTATCCATAAGTGAGACATTCTTGGACGAGCCAGCAAACGTTCCACAAGTCCGTAAGCGAGCCATCTCTGGGCTAGCCAGCAGACGCTCCACAAGAGTAGTGCCAACCTCCGTATAGGAGAGGCCCACGCCTGTGATCTTCTACAAAGATCCACATAATTATAATGCCTGGCTTATTAATTAGCATGTGAGGTTCAAGTTGCATTTTAAAAGTGGGTTTGAGCAGAAAGTAACATGTGATCATTTTCAAGTATTTTGCAGAAATAAATCTAGCAGTTCTAACATCAATTCTAGATAAGTATAAAAGCAGTAACTAAAGTCTCATTCCTTGCCTGAAAGATCCCGGCAAGGATGTAGTCCAACAGGGTCTGGGTCAACCAACGGATCTACGGAACCTGTACGACAATCCTATCATCACAATCATGCACTCTAACATCCACAGACAACGACATAAGATAAGCCAGATTAACTGGGCCCGCTTTGGGTCACCTGCCTACAGTCCCAATTTAAGTTATCTTCATTAGTGAATTGTCAGACAACCAGAATAGCGATATTTATCTTGTTTAACAGGATTGGGTTGGGGGTCCTAAGAGTGCAAACGTTACCTCAACACGGCGCGAAAGCTACACTGACGTCGGGTAGCGACGTCAGGGGTTGGATTTCGATATCGGGTAAGGTAACGGTGTCGCGAAGAAGACATCATACCTGCGACAACGTATGTGTGATGTTAAGTTAAAGGTGTTAAACTACATAAAATGGTATTAAAACTTATATTCTAGCATCATACTTAGCACATATATCACTCATCATAATTATAACACTACCATCTTAGTTAATTAGTTGCATCAGTAATTTGTACATAAAGTACTGATATTAGGATCACCTTATAACAACTAATTAATCATAGCTATCATGTCCACTATAAAATTGGCCTACTGTCTTACTAACTGATTAACTTATAAACTATTTATTAATATTAACTAACTTTATAAACTAACCCATAAATTGTTGTATAAGGTTTCAGTTAACCCTCATGTGAAATAACCTTAAGATAACATTTCAATTATTATCATACACAGCTAATTAAAAGAATCCAATAAAATATTTAGAGAACTCACCTACTCTCTCGTCTGTCTCTCTCCGTCCATTCCTTGTTCCTTTCTTTAGCAGTGGATTAGAAGATCGAGGGGGTTTCCGAGCGGGGCTGAAAATGATACGGCCGCGGATGAACGGCCTCTGGCGATGGGAAAGACAGCCGCGCAAAGATCGGCCTGCTGCTGCTGTTTGCGTCGGCGACGGCTGCACATAACTGCAGGCGGAGCACGAGCATCGGCCACTGGAGTCTGGGTCGGAGGAAGCATCCGACAGGAGGGCCGGCGGGCTAGGGATCTGCGACGGCGACAGCGGCGGTCGAGGGGGTCGCGGGCGGCGCCGTGGCAGCGTGCGGGCGGCGTTCGAGCGCTGCAGCGATGGGGGTATGGCGGAGATGGGCGGCTGCTTGTGAGGGCTGCGGCGGTTTTGCGACTTAGCAGCGGAGCTCCGGCGGGGCTCACGGCGGTGTGGAGGCGCGAGGGTGTCGGGCGACGGTGGGAAGGCCGCCGACGGCGAGGGGAGGCCGCCGTGCGAAAACTTGTGAGAGGCGGCGGTCGAAATGATGGCCGGAGGGAGCTACGGGTCGGTGTCGGGGAGATGTGACGACGCCGGAGTTAGGTCGGAGCGGTCGCGGGTCTAGGGTTGAAGGTCGGAGCGAGATCGGGGGAGGCGGTTTGAAGTGATGACGGCGTTGGGCAGTTGCGTGAACGAAAATCTTGGGGGAGGCAGCCATCGCGATGGATGCTGTGAAAGTTTTACTTTTAGGGCTAGGTTTTATAATTTTTTAACCCTAGGGGTTTTATAATATTTATAGGAGTGTAGAATTGCTGTGGGCAGTTACTAGAGCCTAGGGTTCATGTAGAGAAAGTGGGGTGTGTGCGAGACGTGGGCCTGGGCTGATCACAAGGGAAGCTAGGCAAGGTCTAGGTTATTATAGTTTTGGGTGAAGGGTCTCGTGAGATAGGTGTCCTAGGTTGTTTATTAAAAAAAGAGGGTTGCTGGGCTAGTGTCTAGGTCATAGGAAAAAGTTGTTACAAACTAAATAAATGATTTGAAGGCCCAAGGAAATCTGTGTGTGTGTGATGGGTCCGGCCCTATATCATTTGTGGCTAGGCTACTAATGCTACGGGTTAGCCTTAGGCTTTTATTTACTTAGACTAAAGTTTATTATGAATTAAGTTGTGAGGTGTGCCGTGGGAATGGTTCGGCCTAGGGGTGTAGGAGCTAGGGTGTGCATGTGCGCTACGTGCACGTGCATCGAGGCATTGGTCCGGGGCATGCGCAGAGCTCCGAGACACCCAAGTGCACATGCGTGCGGGGTTGTTTGGGTTCGGTTACGCTGATACAGTGGAAAACGCCGTATCAGATCATTATGCGTGATACTGCCGAGATACGCGTTCTGTTCGCGCATGCGGGGTCTCACTGGTCTACGGGGGTCGCCTACAGGTTCCTGGCATAAGTACGGTCATGTACGTGTGGTTTGTTCCAGAATCGCCCGTCGATTTGCGTGTATATAGCGTGTTGTTCAAACGGTCGGTGCATAAAGCAATCCCAGTGTGAACGAGGTGTTGGCTTGAGTTGACACGTGTTCCCAAGTCGGACACAAGCCACGGAGGCTATCTATAGGTTCAAGCAAGGTTCTAGGGTCCTACTGCGTGCACAGACGACATCTGCTATGCACACAGACCAAATCACTTTACGCACAGTCCTAATCGCTGTGCACACACACAAAAATTCAATTTTGTCCGAAAACAGGCCGTTACATCCTCCCCAACTTAAAATAAAGTCCGCCCTCGGACTTTCTTAATTTCATTCATGGCTAGACTCTTCTAGTTAACTATAGTAACTACTCCGATCATTCCTAGCACAATACTTCAACCAACATATAACCTAATACATCTATCTATATACATGTTCGGTAATAATACACATCAATTATTTCCCAACCATTATATCTTGCACTTATAGCTAGGTTAATATTATTCACGCATACATTTCTACTCATGGAAGTGCCTCCGCACATCCATACCTACGCACAAGCATATTCCAACATTCAATGATCACCCCATCATATACAACCATTGTGTTATACATATAGTACACCTATACTAACCAGGGTATTTAAATTCATCACGAATTTAAAACCGAAAATACATATATCTACTCAATATATCCTACAAAAGGTATAACCCCTAGTATACATTTAACACACCAATCATAACAATAATACTTAGGTATATTATAACTATTCGCCACAACACCAAATGACAAACAATTTCTTATTACAAGCAATACATAATCACACTATCATGTTAATCTATTCCTACAAACACAATGCATCCAGCCTAATAACTATACATATAGCACATTTCGCACATACTCATTCAAACATGTAAACCCTTCAGTCATAAATATAGAATAAACCTGTATCTATATATGGTGTAGCTACGCACGTCCAGGTGCGTAGCGTAACCCAGCACAAACACTTATATAACTACATTCATCGAATCCTCTCATGCACGGATATATATATATATATAACACTATACTCACATCCGCAAACCACAACCACATTATAACATACTTACCGAGCATACTCACTCGCTCACGAGTGAGACTCCAAGTTACATATCAAACAATATATATTCTATGTACTTATACACACACTCCTATATCTCTATATGACACGACTCATCATATGTGGCCTTAGTAAATAGCTAGATATCACCATACAATCATTCACACATCAGAACATGTAATCCATACATATCCCATATATACGTATACACCATCACACAACACATTCTTATCCTAGTACATATAAGCATGTCCACTCGTACTCGAGGGAACACTAAGACTTATATGTATTCACAGGCATTATATATTCACACCTATTATCTTACACAAGTATCTATACTTATTCATGTACTATATACACATAATCATTACATTCATCGCAATACACGTATTCCATTATTCACCCATAAGCTCACATATACCTAAGTAATAATACTAAGCATGCCCGACAATGGTATATATTCACACGAGCCGGGTAATCCTCCTCATGGATTTACGGGGAAGGCAGAACAAACGTAAGGCTCTAATGTGCAGACACTTCCAATATTTGACATCTGGGGTGGTTAAACAACCTCCAACTAACCAGCCCTAATTGGCTAGTCCCAATCATTTTAAACACCAATAAAATTTCCAACTCAAAAGCCCGTTCATGAGAACCTGTTATAATGATCCTGTTGTTCTCCGCTTCCATTGGTTCTTGGCTCAGCTGCCTCTAGGAATCTCTAAAGTGAAACTACCAACCAAATCTAGATTTTCGGACGTCAGACTTAGTTACGATTTCCTTTTCAATCCAAACAACCAAGGCAATCTGCTAACTCCCTTCCCAAATTTCCTGATCATTGAGCACTCGTAAAACCAAACACACTCACTTGACTTGATCTAGAATTTTCATTGACACTTAAACTGCTAGTCACTGTTGGCTTTAATCCATCCACATGATCTGGAGAAGTCATCACCTTTCACCATTTCGTAAACTGTAACTGGAATCCAGTGATCAGTACGCACTCGATGCGTATTGGAACGGTCGACTTTGAAACTCCCATGACATTCCCAAGATCCTTAATTCCTTTAAATCGCTGTGTCCAAAACAGATCATGTTGTCGACCTTATACAATCAATCATAAGATCAATCTCGTTATCACCTTATCGCCCTGAATCTCTTCCGTTCATCTCAAATGATCATATCACTTACTTCAACCACGTTGCTATCCTCGACTAGTTTTTTTTTTCAAAACACAGGTTATACTATTGCTACTCGGCTTATATATAAATATGCTCTTAATATCCGTTGCATAACATTTCACTTGATCGATGTAGGTCTACGCATTTAGTCATTAAGACAAAACTTCTAATCACCACACTTCTATCACGAGCAGCATACTAAGAGTCGATCTCATTCCCTCGATTCAATGTTCTCACTTCCATGGTTCCTTGTCAAGTCGAGAATCCAACCTTATAACCATCCAATGTGTTAGAAATACATCACTTTAAACTTCATCTTATTCTTGTATTCTCACTCAATTCCAAACTAGAGGGGGCCAAGGAACTAGTCTAAACCTAACTAACTTATGTCAGACTCGAATATTGTTGGTTGTTTGAATAGTTACTGCAACACTATTGTTTCGATAAATCATTCGATCAAGACCTGCATGGGCCACCACAAAAACTGTCACGCCCCGCTTCCCAAAAGATTTGAGAAGCGAGGCATGGCCAGCCCGTATGGACTCGAACCGTTGAAGCTCTGGGTCCAATAAGCGTCTAGGCAAGTTATGATGCGGAGGTGAAGGTCCGATTGAACAATTTAGCATGAAACAACGGATATAGCAGCAAAAGATACTATTCAAACGCAGAAGGTAACCAACAAAGAGTTTAACATAAAAGCTAAAACTGTACGTACCGGAGGCAACTAAAGAAGAAAAGTCTGCTGGGGTCCACAGGTTGTGGTAGCTCGGTCAAGTCTGAGACATGTGCAAAACACATGTCAGCAACGAACTAATGAGACCATAAGTTAATGCAGTTATACAATTCTAGCAGTTCTAAATGGAATTTAAAAGACAACTACACAGGCGGTTCTAGAAAGCAGGAAACATGTAATGGTTATTCTAATCGATCTGCTAGGGTGGTCCATCTAGTCAGATCGTCTAAGGGTTGTTCATGTAGTTCTGTCAATCTGCCAGGGGTGTCCATCTGGTCAGATTGTCCAAGTCTAGAAAAAAAAGGTCAACGACCGGAATGCATCCCTGCGAAGCAAACAGGAGTGCACCAACTGCGACACGAAGATAAAGCCTAAGGACTCAAGCTGCGTAGGCGGAGGGGAGCTACCCCCCAGGCCCAGCTAGACTCTTTTGTCCTATCCCACCCACGAGTCGTTTGTGTTATGGACACGAGCCAACAAACGCTCCATATAGACACGAGACAAGACAAGGATCACGAATGATACAGTGTATCATACCGAAGCGCACCAGTCACGGGTGAGCCAAAGCTGGGGAGCACCAGTTCTCAATGGTCACCCCCGTCGTCGATCCGAAACAAATCATTAATCATGAATGATACTACGTATCATACCGGAGCGCACCAGTCACGGGTGAGCCAAAGCTGGGGAGCACCAGTTCTCAATGGTCACCCCCGTCATCGATTAACTATCCATAAGTGAGACATTCTTGGACGAGCCAGCAAACGTTCCACAAGTCCGTAAGCGAGCCGTCTCTGGGCTAGCCAGCAGACACTCCACAAGAGTAGTGCTAACCTCCGTATAGGAGAGGCCTACGCATGTGATCTTCTACAAATATCCACATAATTATAATGCCTGGCTTATTAATTAGCATGTGAGGTTCAAGTTGCATTTTAAAAGTGGGTTCGAGCAGAAAGTAACATGTGATCATTTTCAAGTATTTTGCAGAAATAAATCTAGCAGTTCTAACATCAATTCTAGATAAGTATAAAAACAGTAACTAAAGTCTCATTTCTTGCCTGAAAGATCCCAGCAAGGATGTAGTCCAACAGGGTCTGGGTCAACCAACGGATCTACGGAACCTGTACGACAATCTTATCATCACAATCATGCACTCTAACATCCACAGACAACGACATAAGATAAGCCAGATTAACTGGGCCCGCTTTGGGTCACCTGCCTACAGTCCCAATTTAAGTTATCTTCATTAGTGAATTGTCAGACAACCAGAATAGCGATTTTTATCTTGTTTAACAGGATTGGTTTGGGGGTCCTAAGAGTGCAAACGTTACCTCAACACGGCGCGAAAGCTACACTGACGTCGGGTAGCGACGTCAGGGGTTGGATTTCGATATCGGGTAAGGTAACGGTGTCGCGAAAAAGACATCATACCTGCGACAACGTATGTGTGATGTTAAGTTAAAGGCGTTAAACTACATAAAATGGTATTAAAACTTATATTCTAGCATCATACTTAGCACATATATCACTCATCATAATTATAACACTACCATCTTAGTTAATTAGTTGCATCACTAATTTGTACATAAAGTACTGATATTAGGATCACCTTATAACAACTAATTAATCATAGCTATCATGTCCACTATAAAATTGGCCTACTGTCTTACTAACTGATTAACTTATAAACTATTTATTAATATTAACTAACTTTATAAACTAACCCATAAATTGTTGTATAAGGTTTCAGTTAACCCTCATGCGAAATAACCTTAAGATAACATTTCAATTATTATCATACACAGCTAATTAAAAGAATCCAATAAAATATTTAGAGAACTCACCTACTCTCTCGTCTGTCTCTCTCCGTCCATTCCTTGTTCCTTTCTTTAGCAGTGGATTAGAAGATCGAGGGGGTTTCCGAGCGGGGCTGAAAAGGATACGGCCGCGGATGAACGGCCTCTGGCGATGGGAAAGACAGCCGCGCAAAGATCGGCCTGCTGATGCTGTTTGCGTCGGTGACGGCTGCACATAACTGCAGGCGGAGCACGAGCATCGGCCACTGGAGTCTGGGTCGGAGGAAGCATCCGACAGGAGGGCCGGTGGGCTAGGGATCTGCGACGGCGACAGCGGCGGTCGAGGGGGTCGCGGGCGGCGCCGTGGCAGCGTGCGGGCGGCGTTCGAGCGCTGCAGCGATGGGGATATGGCGGAGATGGGCGGCTGCTTGTGAGGGCTGCGGCGGTTTTGCGACTTAGCAGCGGAGCTCCGGCGGGGCTCACGGCGGTGTGGAGGCGCGAGGGTGTCGGGCGACGGTGGGAAGGCCGCCGACGGCGAGGGGAGGCCGCCGTGCGAAAACTTGTGAGAGGCAGCGGTCGAAATGATGGCCGGAGGGAGCTACGGGTCGGTGTCGAGGAGATGTGACGACGCCGGAGTTAGGTCGGAGCGGTCGCGGGTCTAGGGTTGAAGGTCGGAGCGAGATCGGGGGAGGCGGTTTGAAGTGATGACGGCGTTGGGCAGTTGCGTGAACGAAAATCTTGGGGGAGGCAGCCATCGCGATGGATGCTGTGAAAGTTTTACTTTTAGGGCTAGGTTTTATAATTTTTTAACCCTAGGGGTTTTATAATATTTATAGGAGTGTAGAATTGCTGTGGGCAGTTACTAGAGCCTAGGGTTCATGTAGAGAAAGTGGGGTGTGTGCGAGACGTGGGCCTGGGCTGATCACAAGGGAAGCTAGGCAAGGTCTAGATTATTATAGTTTTGGGTGAAGGGTCTCGTGAGATAGGTGTCCTAGGTTGTTTATTAAAAAAAGAGGGTTGCTGGGCTAGTGTCTAGGTCATAGGAAAAAGTTGTTACAAACTAAATAAATGATTTGAAGGCCCAATGAAATCTGTGTGTGTGTGATGGGTCCGGCCCTATATCATTTGTGGCTAGGCTACTGATGCTACGGGTTAGCCTTAGGCTTTTATTTACTTAGACTAAAGTTTATTATGAATTAAGTTGTGAGGTGTGCCGTGGGAATGGTTCGGCCTAGGGGTGTAGGAGCTAGGGTGTGCATGTGCGCTACGTGCACGTGCATCGAGGCATGGGTCCGGGGCATGCGCAGAGCTCCGAGACACCCAAGTGCACATGCGTGCGGGGTTGTTTGGGTCCGGTTACGCTGATACAGTGGAAAACGCCGTATCAGATCATTACGCGTGATACTGCCGAGATACGCGTTCTGTTCGCGCATGCGGGGTCTCACTGGTCTACGGGGGTCGCCTACAGGTTCCTGGCATAAGTACGGTCATGTACGTGTGGTTTGTCCCAGAATCGCCCGTCGATTTGCGTGTATATAGCGTGTTGTTCAAACGGTCGGTGCATAAAGCAATCCCAGTGTGAACGAGGTGTTGGCTTGAGTTGACACGTGTTCCCAAGTCGGACACGAGCCACTGAGGCTATCTATAGGTTCAAGCAAGGTTCTAGGGTCCTACTGCGTGCACAGATGACATCTGCTATGCACACAGACCAAATCACTTTACGCACAGTCCTAATCGCTGTGCACACACACAAAAAATTCAATTTTGTCCGAAAACAGGCCGTTACACTTCCCCTCGCCCTACCAGCGACCGAGGACCCCGATTCGGCCCAGCCGACGCGCCCCTCGCCGTCTTCAGCTCTGACTCGCGCCTCGTCTGCACCGACTCGACACACCCGAGGGACCCAAGCGGGCCCCTTGACCACGGTGACCGGGTTGTCCATGGTCAACGCTTTTGTAGTGAGAAAACACTCTGAAACATCTGGCGCCGTCTGTGGGAAAAACGAATTGTCCCACGAAGAAGCAAACCACACCCGCAATGGCACGAGCCAACAACGGAAGGAAGCGCATGCCCCCCATCCCGGAGGAGGGGAATGGGGCAACCAACAGCAACCTCGAAGGCACGCCCGTCAACAATCACCCCGCCCCCACAACTGAAGAGATTGTCGGGTCGGAATTGGCCACACAGGGACAACTCCGTGCACTGGCCCAGGAGACCAACACGAACATCCAGACGCTGGTCGCGGCGGTCCAGCAGCTCGTCAGCACTGCGCCGGCTAACGGAGGCGCATTGGGAGACGACCATCGTTGGGCAGGGGGTCCCCCGCTCTTACGATCCGCTGTGGTCGACGACCACGGGAACCAAGGACCGAACACGGAGCGTCGTTTCACGTTGTCTGGCTCTCGCCAGGCGAGATCACGCGCCTCCTCCCCTCGTCGTGAAAGGAGCCGAAGAGAAACTGAAGGCACGAGGGACGAATCGGTGACCGCGTCATCTCGTCGACCACGGTCACCCCACCGTAGGAGAGGCAATCGACACCACTCGAGAGACCGATCGCGGCGGAGCGGGAGCTCTCACCGGAGGAGCCGGGGACGCCGGGTTAGCCCGGCCCCCAGTGTGGCGAGGGCTGCGGAGCCAGCCCCGCCGGCGCTGGTGCCCCCTCCACCACCGAACGGACCGGAGGCAGATGGGTGTCGAACCCCCGGAGGCATCCACGGGGACCGGTGCCCCTTATCACGGAGGATAACCGACGCGCGGGTCCCCTCTCGATTCAAGATCCCGACGCTGGGGAAGTACGACGGGATAGGGGACCCGGGGAACCAGGTGATGGATTACGAGGGGGACATGTCCTTCCAAGGAGCTGACGATGACCTGCTCTGCCGAGGCTTCTATTCTACTCTCAGGGGAGCGGCGAGGACCTGGTACCGCAGCCTGCCCAGCCGCTCCATCGACAGCTTCGAGGAACTCACCCAGCTATTCTGCAAACAGTTCATGGCGGGGAGGCAGATCAAGCCTGATGCTAAACATCTGTTCAACATAGTGCATGGCCCAGCCGAGCCGCTCTGGCAGTTCATGCGCCGCTTCAACACGGAGAGGCTGAACGAGAACAGCCCTCCCGACCTTGTGGTCCAAACGGCCCTTAAGAAAGGGCTGCGCCACAGAGGCCTTAAGAAGTCTCTGCACAACGATCCCCTGAAGGACCTCCCCGGGATCATGGCGAGGGCCGAGCGCTTCATGCTGACCGAGGAGGCCTTGGCCGTTGATGCAGGAAAAGCCACTCGAGGGACCAAGCACGGCGACAGTGGACGAGGCAGCCCCGAAGGATACCGGACCGAGAAGAGGCCGAGAAACAGGCAGCACAGAGAAGGTACGAGCGACGCCACCCCAGACGACATCCTCCAGCCAGCACGTTCATAAGTCTGGGGGCAATTCCCCCAGCCAGCGCGGACGCCAACCGGTCCTAAGCCGAGGAGCTTTGCCCTCGCCAACCGACCCTCGCGCTCGTAAGTCTAGGGGCAACTCCCCCAGCCGGCGCGGACACCGACCGGTCCTAAGCCGAGGAGCTTTGCCCTCGCCGACCGACCCTTGTGCTCGTAAGTCTGGGGGCAACTCCCCTAGCCGGCGCGGACGCCGACCGGTCCTAAGCCGAGGAGCTTTGCCCTCGCCGACCGACCCTTGCGCTCGTAAGTCTGGGTGCAACTCCCCCAGCCGGCGCGGACGCCGACCGGTCCTAAGCCGAGGAGCTTTGCCCTCGCTGACCGACTCCTGTGCTCGTAAGTCTGAGGGCAATTCCCCCAGCCAGCGCGGGCGCCGACCGGTCCTAAGCCGAGGGGCTTTGCCCTCGCTGACCGACTCCTGCGCTCGTAAGCCTGGGGGCAACTTCCCAGCCAAGCACGGACGCTGACCGTCGCCAACCGACCCTTGCGCTCGTATGTCTGGGGGCAACTCCCCCAGTCGGCGTGGACGCCGACCGGTCCTAAGCCGAGGAGCTTCGCCCTCCCGACCGACTCCATCACTCTAAACGTGAAGACAACTCCCCCTGCCAGCTCGGGCGTCAGCCGATCCGAGGACGAAGCAACGAAGCAAAATACTCGAGAAGTCCAAGTAAGTCAAATTTCGTTTATAATAGCGTGTCTTATTTACAGGAAATCAAAGTGAAGAAGCCTCTCTACAAATCATCCGCTCTCGACGAACGACAAAGCTCGTCACCTACAGAAACTAGGGCAACACCGGCGAAGCAAAACTTGTCGACCAAGAACCCAAAAGTTGCTGGCCTAAGCAAACATCCATGCAACCAGCAATTGTTGGCTCTGAAGCAGGGAGTCGGTGGCGAGGCCGAAGGAGAGTGCGGGGTCAGGGATCCGTTTCAAGTAGACTGGCCCAAAGCGAAGCGGATGCTAAAAAATTTGAGGATAACCAGCCAGAAGGGGCAACCTAGGGGACTCGGGCTCGAGAGGACACATCCTCGGGCGCCTCCCCCTGCTCGGAACGAGGGGGATCAACCGGCGGAAGGGCTTGCCGAACGCGCTCCGCACATTCCCGAAAGGAAGACTGGACGACTTCGACGATCCGAGGGGCAATGAGGTCTTCATACGTACCGAAGGCCTCCCTGAGAACCTCGAAGATCCTCTTCCCCAGGGTCCCGATGACGCCCCTCTCCACCTCCTCTGCAAGCCGCGTCACCTGGCGCCGATCCGACAGTTCCCTCTGAAGCTCCTCCCTCTCCAGGCGGAACGACTCCGCCGCTTCCTCAGCTGACTGCCGAGCGTCCTCCAACTTTCCCTGGAGGTCGCCCACTCGTCCCTCCAGCTCGGCAACACGAAGCTTGAGGCGCCGAGACTCCATCTGAGCCTCCGTCATAGCTACCTCTGCCGCCCCGGCCCGCTCGTGGGCCTTCATGGAGGACTCCTCCAGCTCCCTCAAGAGGACGGCTCGGCACTGCAACTCCACGGCGAGCGCTGAACCCTGGAAGACGAGACACGGGCTAAGAAGAGGATAAAGGGAAGGAGAGGATAGCAAGATAACCGAACCTGTTGAAGGATCCAAACCAAGGAATCCGACATCTTGTCGGCAGGGATCTTCTTGAGAAGGCTGCGGTCCCAGGGAGGGACGGAGACCTCAGCAACCTGCTAGGCCAAAGCTCGGTCGACAAACATCGAACTCCCAGGGACGACATCGAGGGAAGCCAAGTTGCTCACCAACAGGGCTCCGATCCCCGGGGATATGGGCGAGGACGCTGCAAGGGGGGTGGTTGTCAAGGCAACCGGAAGATCCCCGGTGGTCGCCGCAGGGAGCACGGAACCCGCCGGACTGGAGGGATCCGCGTCCTCCCTCCTCTTCTTTCCTCCGTGAGGCTCCGAGGGCGCCGGAGGGGAGCGCTTCCGCCTCGCACCATCCCCATCCTCGGGAACCAGAGGGGGCGCGCCAAGGGCAGAAAGGACTGCACCAGACCCGTCATTACCCCCCGCCTCTTGGGCTGGCGGGGCGGGTCCGGCCCTTGTGACCCCCCGGGAAGGGGATCGCCAGAAGAAGAGGCGGGAGGCGCGGCCACCACCTTACCCACGGAAGGCTCGGCTCGGCGCACTTCCTCCTCAACGGTCCGCCGAGGCGCCCTTCCAGAGGTACCGCCTCGGCTCCGAGCGGCTCCACGGCGGATCAGCTCATCGACGTCACGGACGAACTCGCGGCCAGCCATCCCTGCAAGGGAAACCAAAATCAGGATGAGTCACAGGGCGATTCAAGACTGAAAAAGCGACCTACCCGGAGACCACAAGACGGCCTTCAGGAGTAGGTCGTCCAACAAAGACCAGATGGACTTCGATTCCAAGGGGAGGGTCGACAGCAGCGCGGCGGCTGCCTGATCGACGTCAGAGAGGGCTAGCGGTGGGCGAGGATGGACAGACCCGCCCCAACTTGTCAAAATCTGGGCATCCTCCAGGAAGATCACAAAGACGTAATCCGAACTCCAATCCCCCGACCAGCGGGGCAGTCCGATCAGGCATTCCCTCCTCGAGCGGGCTCGGAGTTGCAACCATGACCCCGGGCCGACCGTCTGGATCTGATAAAAGTGGAAGAGAAGGGGGAGAGACGGCTCCAGACCGCGGGTACAGCAGATCGTAGCGAAGCCCGTCAGTACCGCAATCGAGCAAGGGTTGAACTGGCAAAGGGGCACCATGAGATATTCCATGACCTGGATGAGTAAGGGATTGAGCGGGAAACGAAGACCCAGGCGAAACATTTCGACGTAGACGCCGACTTCATTGCTCCTCGGAAGGCAAATCCGCTCGTCGACGAATGGAACTCAGACATCGTACGGGAAGCAGAGATACCTTTCCCGGATCTCCATGGCCGCTGAAGGAGGGGTCCTCGACGGCGTTCGGAGGACAACCAGGGGCACGTTAAGACGCACGACAGCCGACGCCATGTCATCACAGGCGTAGTCTGGGAATAGCTTCCCCTTCCCCTTATCTCGGAGGGGACGACTCCCAGAGGAGGAACCTGATCCCACTAGCCGGGGCCTGCCCCGCCTGGACTCTGGAGAATCCATCGCCCCTTGGCCAGAACCGCCTATCCTAAGAGCAGCCATAATACGAAAGCGAGAAAGGAATTACCTTTTAACTAGTTTGGAGGAGACAAGGAAGCGAAGGCGACGGGAGACTCCGAGTTGTAGAAAGCCTAGAACAATGGGAAAATCAGGAGAGAGGTGGAGATCAACGCAGCTGGGGATCTTATATACCAGACACAGGGGCAAATTCGAAGCTCCTGACAAGAACGCGTGGCGGGCCTCGAAGAACTGGCGGCGTTTCGAAATCGGCGCCAAGGGAAGTCCAATCGATCCGCCTCATCATGACCTACATTTATGACCACGCCTCGACTGAAGCGCCACTTGGAACCCCAGGAGGCACAACGGTCGAACCGAGCTAGCCAAGGCCGATCGACCCCACCGATGGCGACTCACGAACCCCTTGGCTTCTCAACTTAAGACGACCCCGCGAACGGTGGGGAAAAGCTTGCAGCCACACGTGGCAGCATCAGAGGACCGAAGGCGCTTCAGAGCACGCGCCTCAAAAGTATCGAACGGGCCAACTCATGATGACGACTAATAAATGAGTCGGCATCAACTGACGAGCCTGTCAAAGACGACGCAAGTCACATCGGCCGAGCTGAACCGGCCGAAGCCGATCAACCCAACCGATGGGGGCAATTGTTACGCCTATTTGACCGAGACCCGGAAGACACGAGCCCAGGAACCCGACTGCCGGTCGAGAGCCCATCTGCGCGCTCAGGCCCACTCGATAAGGCCCTGTAAGGGACCCCCCGAATGTCGATCGGACCCGGCCCCGGTAACACGCCGGTCACTCGCCCACTCCTGCGATAACCGCTCCCCCGGTTCCGCGACCACAAAATGGCGGTAATGGGGAGGTGCTGGCATGGTGCAGGGAGCGGCGACGGGGGGGGGCGGATTGAGGGGGCACGATTGAGGGTGGACGAGCGACGTGGGCCGGGGGTAATCACGCCGGGAGCTCTATAAAAGGGCTAGGAGGACGACAGGACAGCGGACGTCATCTCAAGTATCTAAATCCAAAGGTACTCCATCAACGACCTAGTTCCCCCATTTTCATCTCCTTCCTCCCCCGCTCGTGCCGTGAGACGCCGTTACGATCTCCTCACGAGTCGAACCGTCTCTGCCGAGCCTCCTCTTTCAGATCTCTGTCTGACTTAGGCATCGGAGGGGATTTGGCCGGAACCAAGGTCCGGCCCCCTGACGAGCGTTCTCGTCTACGCAGGAGGATAGCTGATCCACGGGCCGAGGCTTCCCCTCCGCCCCTCGCCGACCACGTAACCGACAGGACGATCGAGGCTACCCCTCGTCGTCCGATCGCCGAGGCCGAGCACGTCCGACCGAGGCCGAGCATCTCAACCCGGGCCGAGGCTTCCCCTCGCCCTACCAGCGACCGAGGACCCCGATTCGGCCCAGCCGACGCGCCCCTCGCCGTCTTCAGCTCTGACTCGCGCCTCGTCTGCACCGACTCGACACACCCGAGGGACCCAAGCGGGCCCCTTGACCACGTTGACCGGGTTGTCCATGGTCAACACTTTTGTAGTGAGAAAACACTCTGAAACACACTGCAATTAATTAGAGAAGACTGTCCACGAGAGCTTCCATGTAAGTCGGCATACATTAAGTAAGGTTTATGTCTCTCAGGTTGAATTTGCCTAAATATTCATTGCTTAATAGTTCTTCTTTGTGAAATTTTATGTTATCCTTGAATTCATCATTAATAGTAACCCCCACCCTCCCCCCCACAACAACCCCAAAACCACTTTTTTCTTGCAGTCTTTCTTTTTTTCTTCTCATTTTAGCAAATCTGTATTGTCATTATTCTATGTACATGCTTCCAGCCTAAAGCTTAACCTATGCTTAGTATCCGTCCAAATTTCCATAGACGAGAATATGGATTTCATTCACTTGAATGCTTTACCAATTTCATGGCAACAATGCAGGGATATCGATGAAACTTCTTCATGGAAGTTCTTATTCATATTACAACTTTTATCATTCAGATTCTTTCACATACAGATAAACTTAACTTCTATGATATTAACAAGAGATATGCAAAGACATAGATGATATGTGTTGCCACTGAAGTGCCCAATGACCTTACAACTTCTACCACATAACTGGATGTCTCCTATACAAAAACCCCGAATCTGCAAACTACTAACCAGAGAAGAAATAATTTAATTCTTCGAGGAGTTTTTAAGAGAGCGAACTGTCATTACAAGCTGCTGCATTTCACCCTCTACTTCTTCAAATTTGAGTCTTATCTCAGTGTATCTCTCTTGCATTTCCTTCAGCTCGGCTTCCATTGCTTCATTTTTGTCTCTAATTACTGTCATTTTGCTTAAGATTTTCAACATTCGGTGTGTCCATCATTACCCAGGCCTTCATTGGCCATGTCGGTTCCATGGAGTCTGTTGCCTATGCCATCATCTTTACCATCCTCCTCCGCTTCATCATCAGCATCCAGACATGTGTATATTACTTATTATGTCTGGTTTTAATCTCTGGCACACTAGACCAGCATGCACATATGCATGAAAGAGATGTCGCATGTAGGAAATTTTATGCCACATCCAATATTATACATGTGCCATGTTAGGATCACTTGCATCGATATTAATTTTACATTTTCAATCCTATGTGACATTTTTGTTGATGTTTTCGTATGCTGTGATCAAAGTATTTGAGTATCTGCTAAATGACGTGTTGTGGCAGAATATGTTCCACATATTGAGAATTTTCATGAATCTGTTTTCTAATTTTTCGACGACGATTAATAAACTTACCTCTTTTTCATTTTTCCCCTTCACAAATGGGGGAAAACTCTTAGTACTTATAATTATTTCTTAGTTTTCTGGAATGACCCAGTTTCATTTCAATCATATTTCTTGGGAGAAAACACTGTAAATAGAAAAGAAAAAGATAAAAAAGAAGAAGGAATAGGATGATTATCACAAGTTTTGGTGCATAAGTGACATGTAAATGTGTAGTTGTTGCCAAATGGAGCAGTGCAGTAGATTTTTTTCCCTTTGGACATTAGAGTTTACACGCAACAGCAGCGATGTGTGCATCTTCCTCTTCTTTGATTCCAATCAACTGCCAATTCCTGATCCACCACCGCGTCTACGAGTTCGCGAAGTCTACCCTCATCTAGATCCTCGAATCCCATTACGCCAACGTTTGCGATCTCCACTGTGGCTAGGAGTTGATGAATGAACAGATTTGCCATTACATTGGAATTGGTGCATTCATCTTAAACACTAACTCTAACCATTTCCCTATTTCTTTAGTTGTTAGGCAGTTGATTATTTCAATTTGTATGACAGATGAAACGTCTTCTGGCATTGTTGAAGCTCATGAATGTATGGTCTGTACTCTTTTTATATCTAATAATTTGTCACCAGAAATATTTTGACGAATGACGATCTCATCAGGTGGAAGGTAAGAAGGGGAGGAAGAGGAAGTTAAGAAGAGGATGATCTCATCAGCCCCAGGTTTTAATATTGAAGCAATTCCTTTTTGTTGGGTGCATGTCAAAATTTTGCCAGTTTTTCAATTTTGTCATTAATCAAAGATTTTGGCAGTGGTTGTTGCTTAGTTTATTATATGAATGTCAAAATGGATATCCTGCATTGCAATAAGGTGAAATTAATGAGAAGATGTTTTCTGACCATCAACCTCTTCGGATGCAGAGAAGAAGAGATAGAATTAATGATGAGATGAAAGCATTACCAGAACTCATTCCTCAATGCAATAAGGTAAAATGAAGCAAAAAACTGTTATATTCACCTTACTGTTATGAATAGGCCCATTGGGCCAATTGGGTATCTAACCCACTATTGAAAGTTATAAATACACGGGTAAGGGGGGCTCTTGACCCTCTACACCTATTCTCCCTAAATTTCCCTTCACAACACGTTATCAGCGCGATCACGCTCGTTGGAGGAGACGGCGGCTCACGGGAAAGGAGATCCACAAATCGCTCAGATTCAAGAAGATCGTAATCTTCTCAACGGGGATCGAAAAGGGCATCCTTATGTAGCTATGAATGATAGGAATGTTCCTTATGTAGCTATGTATTTCTCTTCGGGTATTCTTATTTGTGCATATAGAGGCACCGCGAGGACATGGGCGGAATGATCATGTAATTGGATGAAGAATTAATGTCATATTAGGAAATATTAGGAAATATGCATGAATTTCAACGTCATATTCGGAAATTTCAAGGTCCAAAGCTAAATTTCAATGTCATATTAGGAAATATGCATGCAGAATTAATTTGTCGAATGAATGACATGAATGATTGAATAATGTTCCTATGCTATTGAATAGAAGTTTGTAGAATTAGAATAGGAACGGTAGCCCATAATTACGGGATAAATCCATATTTCCTGTATACCATATATGCTGGATAAATCCATATATGATGGATACCATATATGCTGGATAAATAAATAAAATTTAGTATGCTCAAATTCAAAATGCTGCAGGATACCATACATGCTAGATACCATACATGCTGGATACCATAGTAAGTTATTATTTATGAAACTAAAATTTTTAAAAGGATGCTGCACCATTGAAACTACTGAAACAAATTCAAACCCGAATTTTCTGACTAATTTAATAAGGGAAATAAGAAGCAAACATGAAATATATTATTATGTTCTTTCAAACATTACTTACACTTGACCGGTACTTCTTCATCTTCATCACACCACCTGTTCCAATCAACCTTAATATATGTAGCAGGCTTCTCTTTGGTAATTTACTAAAATGTTTCTTTTGCCTGCAACCATTAGCCGAACATCCAAGTAAAACATTCAAGTGATACAATGTTTGTTAGCTTGCATAATCTATACATACAAATGTTGTCTCTCTTTGTTAATTTAACTTTTGTGTGCTAATCCAGGCAAAAAAATCATCCAAACTGTGTAATACTTGGAAACATCCGTACATATATCTATTCTATAAAAGAGAGCATTTTTTGAATTTTTATCCTACTAGGACAAAGATTTGTCCTACGTGGACAAACAAATTGATGACTAGGACAAACAAATTTGGGGGGAACTTTAAATTTTGGTTGAGTAAAAAAATTGGGGGCGGGGACTTTGAATATTTTGTTAAAAAACTTAAATTTATGAAAACTCAAACTTGGGGGGAATCCATCAGCTCCCTCCCAAAACCACTTGGCGTCTCTCAAAACTTGGGGGGAAAACAAAAATTTTTGAAAACTCAAAACTAGGGGGCAAAACCATTCTCTCTCTCCTCAAAACCATAGATACGAGTATGATCAAATAAGGGTAAGCCTCGACGATTCATATGTATTATAGATGGCTGCAATCTAATTGCTTGAAATAAACGTTTGAATAATGCAGGCGCCTGTGGGGAGAGTGTACTTTACTGGGGAGCATACGAGCGAGCACTACAACGGTTATGTTTATGGCGCATACCTTGCATGTCTGTGTTTCTGTGCGATCAACAACTACAATGCACTCCCCCCTTTTTCCTTGCTTTTTTTCATTGTCCTTTTTGCAAGTAAAATCGATATTTGCTGCTAAATTTTGCAGGCATTGATTCTGCAAACATAATGATAGACTGTATCAAGAAGAAGCACTCAATGTACCGTTAAAACCCAAAGACGCTACAAACTAGCTAGCTCCAATGAGCTCTGAAGTCTTGAGGAATAAAATGAGTAGTACATCTCAGTTGCTCGAGAAAATTTCACATCTTAGTTCTGCTGAGAATATGACAATTTGAAAATTTGAAGTGTATTTTTATCTTTTATTCGAAGAATAAAACCGTGTCTCTTTGTGCTTAAACTCAATGGAACCTGATGTGACACAACACCATTCATCTTTAAAGAACCTATTGTATTTATATATGGTTGATATATATATATATATATATATATATATATATATATATACACGCTAAATGATTAGTAAACACCAAATGCAGCACCGACGATTGTAGCTGTGGATGAGGATGGAGACCCATGAAAGGTTAGCTTATGTACTGTGGATGATATCATCAATGTAGCCATCAAGCCTCACCTTAACAGGCAAGTGGAATCTAATAGTGTCGGTACGATGTTTTTTCAACTGAGGTATCATTATCTTCCATTCAGAAATGTGAGAAAAGTCTAACACAATTACTAGTCTTGATTTGAAATACCTTGATTCATGGAAACTGGAAATGAACTCTATTAATCTCATGGCTTGGCTCCATTGAATATTCGAGATGTCATCAGTTTAATATAATATGCAAACTTCCTGCAGGTTTGTGAGTGGATTATGTTCAAGAGTTCCTTACATCTAGATGTAATGCCTTTGTGGGGAAGGGCTTTGCGACAAGGCAAACGAAATATTCTCAGGAGTTGCAATAAGATGGGAGCCTGATGTTTATGCTTATCATGCACTCATGGAAGATTTAAAAAAAATTATAATTGGCAATCGAAAAATTTCATGTCACATGTTTACTGTCAAAATAATTTCATAATTGGTAAGCGAAAGGTTAGTTTTCATATATTTTATCTCGGAAACATCCATATGTAATTTCATAATCAGTGATTTGCATATCACTACATTTTTGAAGTGAATATTTTTGATTTCTGGGTTTGCTCCTAATTAGCAATTTCCCATCTGGGTTCATTTCATTTATGTAATTTGCTTATCTGATTGAGGACTTGTAACGACCACTTTTCGTTGTACGTTGTTCGTGCACGTGCTTTTGGCCGTGCACGTGTTTGTTTTAGACTTTGTTTGTTTGTGAACACTTTGATGCAATATGCCGTTGTGAACGTCTCTGAGAGTATTAAATAGTGGGCCTAATTTGGAACGACGTTTCTTGAGTCGTTTTCCCACGATTTAATCTTATTCGATGAGACGTTGCGATTCTCACTTTTGCCGGGAGACGTTTCTATTTTTAGTTTCGTCGTCCGATGTCGAAATTGAAATCCGTCTTCTTATTTAGCTCACTTTTGTCATCACGATGACGTATATATATGTATGTATATATATACATAGATATATATATATGTATATGTATATCTATGTATATATATGTACTAGTCATAACCCGTGCCCAAAGGACACGATTCGTTTAAAATATTTCCCCCTCAAAATCTTGAACCCTCTAATGTTAAACGAACAACAATAATTAAACATTTTATTGAACTTAATTTTTCTTTTTAGTATGAAGTATTTTGAGTCTTTGGACTTGATGTTCTCAGCATAAACCAAGTCTGCTGAAAATTTATCGAATTTAGCCTTCAAGGGAACCAAATATATTCATTTTTGGAAGTTATGAAGAGGGGGATATAAGTAACCAGAGTTCATTATCATTAGATTAAAGAATTAAAATTTAAAAAGACTACAAATGATAATATGCCAACAAAACACCTAGGTACACTCAAATTTAGTTTCACTAAGAAAAGGAATTCAAAATTTTACTCTAGTGGGATTTAGGCACATCATTTCCTTTCGTGAAAATTATCAAAATACATGCATAAGAAAGGAAAACATATCCATACCCATCTCAATCACCATTTAGGCAAAAAGATAAGCATGCCCCTTGATTAACTTCGCGTTAGAGCATGCTGCAAGAGTACAATAGCTGAATTAAGAAAAATGATTAAGCTTAAAGCAGTTTCACCTTATAAATTAGAAAAATAAATTCAAGTCATACATTAATTAGATTTCAACATCATCAAGTTGTCATCAAACTCATGATCTATAACCTGTATTCTGGTCCCTTTGGCAGAAAAATAGGCATAACAACAGATATAAAATTACAAACAACAGCTCTTTAATTCCTTACTTTTTGGGAGCCAATATTGCACAATTAATGAAATTTCACATTCTTTTCTTACTCTTTTGGTATCCTTTCGATCAGATTTAAACAAAATCAATCTACAACAAAACACATCCTAAACTTCAATAGAACAATACGCACACCTCACAACAATCAGACGAACAAAATCTGAATTACTTGAATGTGCTTTTAGTTCTCTTGCAAACTCAAATAAGCCTAAGATGCGAGATACCATTTAGGATCTATATCTACCAACCAATTGTCAGCAAATGCTGCAAGACCATCGCCAAGGAATCATCAATACAGAACTTTAGAGACACTACTGGGCTTTTTCCCAAGACACCAGCAAGAAGACACTTGATTGGGGTCAAGTGAGTAAAGATCCATATGGAAGCAGTCTAGTTCCTTGGACCTGGCTTATGGAGTAGAAGGTGACCATTGCCCGGATTCTCTTGGGGGAAACTCGTCTTCATTCTCATTATCACCGATTGTAACAAACTGTAGCCCGCTCTTTCTTGACTTTTCCTCTGTAGTCCTGGCTAGTTGAGCCAGTTCACCAAATCCCATGGAGGGCCATCTTTTCTTGAATTGAATTTGTAGAGTTTTGGTGTGAGAAACCACAGCTAGACTCATTGTTAATCATCGACACCTCATTGGCCATCAGCTTCTCAGGCAATCTGAGGACCAGCATGTTAAGAAAGTCTATCATCTTGAATATATGTGTGTGGCCTCAGAATAAAGGCAGAGTTTTATCACAATTGCAATCAAACATTATAGGCAATAATTCTGTAGACTCATCACTGGCCCATCCAAGTAAAAAAAACAGGAAAAAAACTAACGGAGAGTTGGAGAGAGATGCTTAACTCCTCGAATTCGCTCAGCCGCCATCATCTGAATTTTAGGGTTCTGCTTGCATGTAACCAATATAAAGCCCAACAAACTCAAGCATTTATGGATAAAGTTGGGGCTGAGAATCAAAAAATACAAAAAATTTAGGAAAAAAACTAATAGAGATACACTAATATTCAAGTTTTTCTTGCATTGATATAATGGAAAGAATAATGCTTCCATAAACAAAAACATAATGCAAGCTAAAAGAACTACGTTTAATAAAATTCTTTCCAGTTTTGAAAAATAAATACTTTTCTACAGATTCCTCAAGAATAACCCCATCACCTAACAATATAACCTATGAAAGATAACCTAGTGTCAATATAATCAATGAAGAAAAATGCCAAACACATGAAAACATTGCAATAGAAACTTATGACAAAATTCTGGTGTAATTTGAACAAAAAATAGACTGGTCAGAAACATTGCAACATTGCAATGCGAGAAAAAATTCTGATATAATCTGAACTGAAACATGCAACAATAACATTGCATATAGATGCTAAACTGAAAATAGACTCGACCTTCTCAATAAACTTATGTAATCTAACTCAACAAACTGGTCTACATTTATATTGCTTTATGTGTTTCATTGACACCATAAATGGAATGAAAAAAAGATGGCCCAACATCATGTAAAAAGCAAAATTGCATGTGCATACAATTATCTGCGATAACGACCATATTTGTTGATGCAAGAGGTGAGAAATTTGGAAGTTAAAATAAAGTAATATACCGTGATGAATAATTTAGGCTATAAACATGCAATGAGAACTTGTGATTCTTTTCATGGCTTCACAACCTAGAAGCCAAAACTGTGTAATACTTGTTGAATACTTTTTCTTGAAAGGAGCACACCAAAAGCACTCCATGATTTTTCTGTCCTGAAGTTTTATTTAGAACAAAAAAGTGTAACTAAATAGTTTAGCCAAACCAATAGCATCAAATAGATATAGAAGTCTAAAATGGTGCACATCAGTACCTCGTTGAAGAAGTGGGAGCATTAACTCAATGGCAGGTAGATCTCTATCTTCCTATCCCAAGCACAATAGTGCTTTACTGAAAACATCATCAACAATATCTTTTTCCTCATTGGCAATGGACAATGCATGTTGCCCACACTCTCTTCTACTAAAACTGAAAATAATAACCGGTTGAAATTTTCGCTCCATAATCATATGTACATGACACAGTACTTTCATTAGAAAATCCGAGAACAAAAATAATCACGACTAATGTAGATGGTGAAGAGAATTATCTCAGGATATAAAAGCACATAGGAGTGCAAAATCCCAAATATGATGAATATCAGAAAACTAAACGGCAATATTAAACAGATAACAAAATGAAATAGCTTGTATCTATGAAAGCAATCAAGATAAGACAAATTTTTACTGATTGAATTGTCCAGCAAATTATAATTCAAAGGGACCATATTGGTTTGAAGGTAACGACACACACCCATGACATTTGGCATTCAAATTATTATTTCAAAAAGCATACAGAGTTCTCCTTCAAATGAGGATTCAGAGTTCTTTACTACTTGGGTTGTAGGGATTCCAACCACTTCTGAGTCATTAGCTTCATCTTCGATTACCTTTCTATATATGATAAGTGGAAACTTCCATCAACCAAAGGTCGGTATAACCAGCACGCCAGAACATAATATGTCAGTCTCGCATCCATCACAAAGCATAAACCATTGTTTGCTTCAAAAATGTAGAGATATGCAAATCCCTGATTATGAAAATCACATAAAAGGAAACAGAATTGTATGGAAATAAAAAAAAGCATAGAGAGATCTCTCGATTATTTATATAATTTTGGTGTGAATTAAAAGCTCCTTGCAAATAATATGTCAGTCATCAATCAGAAATTATATGGAGAAGAAGGGATATGCAAAGCACATGGAAATAAAAAAAGCATATGGAGGTCTCTTTGATTAGCCATATAATTTCTGTTTGAATTGAAAGCGCCTTTCATTTAATATGTCAGTCCTCAATCAGATAAGCAAATTACATAAAAGAAATGTATAAAACAAAGGTGCCACGCACCGACAACTAACAACAAAACCTAAAACAAAAGAAGCTCAGCAAAGTCACCAAGAAAGGTCTCCGGTGTCCACAAAACTCCTCCCGGGCAAACATGGACTCAGACTCAGCGTAAGCAAAGCATCACGTACACAGCAACGGTCTCTAGCTCAGGGTCTAACATGTGACACCCAAAAGAGCAAGGGGCACATGTCAGCAAGTCTACAAGAGACTTGTGCAAGGAAACTGAAAGTAGGCAAAAGTAAAGCAACCTAGCAGTTCTAGCATGAATGCAATGACATGGCAGTTAAAGTATGAGTGCAACAAGTAAAGTAAAGTAAAGTAAGGTACGAGCATGGCATTTAAACATGGCATGGATGACAAGTCATACAAGTAACACTCACTAGTACAAGACAAGTAAAGTAAGCACCTCGTGCACAGAGATTCCGCATTCTGGCTAGAGTGGCTGATCGGGCCACTCCTAAGCTCAGGTGATCGTTTATCCCTACCCCTCCACGTGTATCGAGCCAGGGCCTTACCCCCGAACGGTAATGCTCGCTTCTGGATCACGAGCCAGGAAGTGTTTTTAACAAGTATGGCATAGGGGTGCACCTAGCCGGACAAGGAAACCTGGCATTGGCTTTTGACCAACACATGAGGCCCGTTCCCAGGAAGTAGTATTCAAGGAGTACAAGTACAAGTATTGTAGCTGTGCTACGAATGCAACAATCAACTTGGATGACATGTAGAATGCAATGCATGGCAGTTAAAAGTGCATACAGTTAAGGAATTTAAATGTGACATATACAAATGCATGAACAAGTTTAAGGGTTGGATCTAGCTTCGTTGTCAAGCTAGATCAATTTAGGTGACGGATCTAGTTTCGTTGTCAAACTAGATCAAGTAGGCGTCTAGCCAGCTATCATTTCACTGACTAGTCTCTTTTACGCTAAAAACAAGGAAGTGGCCTAAAAACATGGCCCTACACAAGAGTTGGCAAGTTTCACTTGCCTGCAAGTACAACGTCTGAGAAACACCGTCCAAGAGAGTCCAAGTCACAAATAACCTATGTGCACGAGTCCACCGGCCTAAAGTCCATATTATTAATCTTGATTAGTGAATTTAAAACATTTGAAATACTTTAAAAATACTGATTTTAGTCTTGATTAGCATGCAATTGGGTTGGGGGTCCTAGGGGTGCAAAGAGTTACCTCAACACGACGCGAAAGCTACACCGGCGTCGGGTAGCGACGCCAGGGGTTGGAATTGAAGAACGCGCTCCAAGTCCAGATTCCAATATAGATTCCTTGCTGGAAAGTTCAGAGCATCAACCGGAGCAACGGTTCCAGATTCCAGAGCTAGCACGTGCGACGACGGGCTACGACGTGTCGCAACGTCGTACGCGGCAAATCGTCGGAGAGAAAGCACCTAGGTGGGGCACACAGTAGTCCTAGGGACCAATAGGGGACCCACAATACCTCTGGAGAACTTGGGGGGCCCACGGTGGCAAGCGATGCGAAAGTTGCGACGTTGCGACGAACGTCGCTCGGTCAGACACTAGCCTGACCGAGAGAATCTCTCGGTCAGACACAGCGCACGGCGCTGTGCAGCGCTGTGGAGCGGGCTCAGCAGCGGGTGCGGGCGGCCTCTCGGTCGGTGCGATCGGTCGTCTCGGTCGGGCGCTTGGGCGGGTCGTTGCAACGTTGCAACGTTGCAACGAAGCGGCGATGCGGGCGTGAGCGGGGGAGCGCTTCGGTCGGACACGGTGCGGAGCGGGCGAACGGAGCGGGCTTGGTGCAGGGCTTGGTGCGGTGCGGAGAAGCGGGCGTGAGCGGGGGCAGCTATCGGTCTGACCGAGAGAATCACTCGGTCGGACACGGCTTGGTGCGGGGTTGCGATGCAGTGGCTGGGTGCGGGGGCGGCGATCGGTCTGAGCGGGGATTTGGGGCTGATTCCGTCGGTCGGTGCAGGGGAGTTCGTCGCAACGTTGCGACGATTCGTCGCAACGTCAATTTTGGGTTTTGGAAGCGGCTAGGGTTATTTTCTTGCGAAAATAGGTCTTCCTAGAGGTTGTTTATATAGTGTAGAGGGGTTGACTTGGTCTAGGGCTAATCCTAATGGGATTAGGAGTTCAAAAATATTTAAAATTTGAATCTCAACTTCTCCAACTCACACAAGGATTTGATGCGGTCCAAATGGCTGGAAATTGGCTCAAAAATTATTTAAAACGTTTTAAACTCAAATAATTTTTCTTTGGCCGAAATTAATATAAAAAATTAATTATTAAAATTATTATAAACCTTGTTAAAAATATAAAAGTGGCCAAATAAGCTCCAAAAATTATAAACTAAATATCGGGTTGATCGTGATGACAAAAGTGAGCTAACTAAGAAGACGGATTTCAATTTCGACATCGGACGACGAAACTAAAAATAGAAACGTCTCCCGTCAAAAGTGAGAATCGCAACGTCTCATCGAATAAGATTAAATCGTGGGAAAACGACTCGAGAAACGTCGTTCCAAATTAGGCCCACTATTTAATACTCTCAGAGACGTTCACAACGGCATATTGCATCAAAGTGTTCACAAACAAACAAAGTCTAAAACAAACACGTGCACGGCCAAAAGCACGTGCACGAACAACGTACAACGAAAAGTGGTCGTTACAAGTCCTCAATCAGATAAGCAAATTACATAAAAGAAATGAACCCAGATGGGAAATTGCTAATTAGGAGCAAACCCAGAAATAAAAAATATTCACTTCAAAAATGTAGTGATATGCAAATCACTGATTATGAAATTACATATGGATGTTTCCGAGATAAAATATGTGAAAACTAACCTTTCGCTTACCAATTATGAAATTATTTTGACAGTAAACATGTGACATGAAATTTTTCGATTGCCAATTATAATTTTTTTAAAAGCTTCCATGAGTGCATGATAAGCATAAACATCAGGCTCCCATCTTATTGCAACTCCTGAGAATATTTCGTTTGCCTTGTCGCAAAGCCCTTCCCCACAAAGGCAGTACATCTAGATGTAAGGAACTCTTGAACATAATCCACTCACAAACCTGCAGAAAGTTTGCATATTATATTAAACTGATGACATCTCGAATATTCAATGGAGCCAAGCCATGAGATTAATAGAGTTCATTTCCAGTTTCCATGAATCAAGGTATTTCAAATCAAGACTAGGAATTGTGTTAGACTTTTCTCACATTTCTGAATGGAAGATAATGATACCTCAGTTGAAAAAACATCGTACCGACACTATTAGATTCCACTTGCCTGTTAAGGTGAGGCTTGATGGCTACATTGATGATATCATCCCACAAATTGTGAGGATGTGGAAGCATGTCAAGTGAAGCCCAGATCCTTTCCTTCTGTACAAATTTGTATGTAGCTATGTGTGTCTCTTCATCTCTTTCTCTGTGTGTGTGCGCGCGCACGCACGTGTATGCATGCATTCATGTGTGTACATGTGTGAGAGATATAGAGATAGGGACTTACAGTTAATACCACTACCAATTGAAAGTGCAACTTCCTTAGCTCCATCTTCATACACTTCTTTTGTGGTGCTATCGCCACGAAATGCTCTGTCTATCATCCAAGAATGGAAGAAGAATAGAATTGTAAGGAATTTGAAAGAGGAAATTTTATGGCATATGGAAAGAACAACAATATTATTAGGCAAAAATGACGTCTCCCAACAGTACATAAGCTAACCTTTCATGGGTCTCCATCCTCATCCACAGCTACAATCGTCGGTGCTGCATTTGGTGTTTACTAATCATTTAGCGTGTATATATATATATATATATATATATATATATATATATATATCAACCATATATAAATACAATAGGTTCTTTAAAGATGAATGGTGTTGTGTCACATCAGGTTACATTGAGTTTAAGCACAAAGAGACACGGTTTTATTCTTCGAATAAAAGATAAAAATACACTTCAAATTTTCAAATTGTCATATTCTCAGCAGAACTAAGATGTGAAATTTTCTCGAGCAACTGAGATGTACTACTCATTTTATTCCTCAAGACTTCAGAGCTCATTGGAGCTAGCTAGTTTGTAGCGTCTTTGGGTTTTAACGGTACATTGAGTGCTTCTTCTTGATACAGTCAATCATTATGTTTGCAGAATCAATGCCTGCAAAAGTTAGCAGCAAATATCGATTTTACTTGCAAAAAGGACAATGAAAAAAAGCAAGGAAAAAGGGGGGAGTGCATTGTAGTTGCTAATCGCACAGAAACACAGACATGCAAGGTATGCGCCATAAACATAACCGTTGTAGTGCTCGCTCGTATGCTCCCCAGTAAAGTACACTCTCCCCACAGGCGCCTGCATTATTCAAATGTTTATTTCAAGCAGTTAGATTGCAGCCATCGATAATACATATGAATCGTCGAGGCTTACCCTTATTTGATCATACTCGTATCTATGGTTTTGAGGAGAGAGAGAATGGTTTTGCCCCCTAGTTTTGAGTTTTCAAAAATTTTTGTTTTCCCCCCAAGTTTTGAGAGACGCCATGTGGTTTTGGGAGGGAGCTGATGGATTCCCCCCAAGTTTGAGTTTTCATAAATTTAAGTTTTTAACAAAATATTCAAAGTCCCCCCCCCCCAATTTTTTTACTCAACCAAAATTTAAAGTTCCCCCCAAATTTGTTTGTCCTAGTCATCAATTTGTTTGTCCACGTAGGACAAATCTATGTCCTAGTAGGATAAAAATTCAAAAAATGCTCTCTTTTATAGAATAGATATATGTACAGATGTTTCCAAGTATTACACAGTTTGGATGATTTTTTTGCCTGGATTAGCACACAAAAGTTAAATTAACAAAGAGAGACAACATTTGTATGTATAGATTATGCAAGCTAACAAACATTGTATCACTTGAATGTTTTACTTGGATGTTCGGCTAATGGTTGCAGGCAAAAGAAACATTTTAGTAAATTACCAAAGAGAAGCCTGCTACATATATTAAGGTTGATTGGAACAGGTGGTGTGATGAAGATGAAGAAGTACCGGTCAAGTGTAAGTAATGTTTGAAAGAACATAATAATATATTTCATGTTTGCTTCTTATTTCCCTTATTAAATTAGTCAGAAAATTCGGGTTTGAATTTGTTTCAGTAGTTTCAATGGTGCTGCATCCTTTTAAAAATTTTAGTTTCATAAATAATAACTTACTATGGTATCCAGCATATATGATATCTAGCATGTATGGTATCCTGCAGCATTTTGAATTTGAGCATACTAAATTTTATTTATTTATCCAGCATATATGGTATCCAGCATATATGGATTTATCCATCATATATGGTATACAGGAAATATGGATTTATCCCGTAATTATGGGCTACCGTTCCTATTCTAATTCTACAAACTTCTATTCAATAGCATAGGAACATTATTCAATCATTCATGTCATTCATTCGACAAATTAATTCTGCATGCATATTTCCTAATATGACATTGAAATTTAGCTTTGGACCTTGAAATTTCCGAATATGACGTTGAAATTCATGCATATTTCCTAATATTTCCTAATATGACATTAATTCTTCATCCAATTACATGATCATTCCGCCCATGTCCCCGCGGTGCCTCTATATGCACAAATAAGAATACCCGAAGAGAAATACATAGCTACATAAGGAACATTCCTATCATTCATTCGACAAATTAATTTTTCATGCATATTTCCTAATATTTCCTAATATGACATAAATATTTCCTAATATTTATGTGAAGAGAAATTCCTAATATGACAAATTAATTCTTCATGCATATTTCCTAATATAACATTGAAATTCCTAATATGCATATTTCCTAATACAAATTAATTCTCTCATTCATTATTATCCTGCCTTTTTCAGATGTTATTATCATGAATACTAATCATATCATTTGTGCATATTTCGCAATGACTTTCAGGCGCGGATGCTTAAATATCAAGGCATTATGTGGTTTTAGTACCTGAAGTTGTAGTTGAAGTGATTTCAAGTACTCAATCGCCTCATCTAGCATTGAAGCTTTGTGTGACTGAAAATTTATCCGTTACATATTAGATCAGAATAGATGTTTGAGCATATATAAGTTGGAAACGATCAGATTATATGTGCTATTCCAATATCATAATGAAGCTTGATTTTCCCTCAAATATGCCACACTGTAATTAAGATACAAACATGGTAAACATATCTTCATATGCATAACAATATCGTAAGGTGAATATAACAGTTTTCTGCTTCATTTTACCTTATTGCATTGAGGAATGAGTTCTTGTAATGCTTTCATCTCATCATTAATTCTATCTCTTCTTCTCTGCATCCGAAGAGGTTGATGGTCAGAAAACATCTTCTCATTAATTTCACCTTATTGCAATGCAGGATATCCATTTTGACATTCATATAATAAACTAAGCAACAACCACTGCCAAAATCTTTGATTAATGACAAAATTGAAAAACTGGCAAAATTTTGACATGCACCCAACAAAAAGGAATTGCTTCAATATTAAAACCTGGGGCTGATGAGATCATCCTCTTCTTAACTTCCTCTTCCTCCCCTTCTTACCTTCCACCTGATGAGATCGTCATTCGTCAAAATATTTCTGGTGACAAATTATTAGATATAAGAAGAGTACAGACCATACAATCGTGAGCTTCAACAATGCCAGAAGACGTTTCATCTGTCATACAAATTGAAATAATCAACTGCCTAACAACTTAAGAAATAGGGAAATGGTTAGAGTTAGTGTTTAAGATGAATGCACCGATTCCGATGTAATGGCAAATCTGTTCCTTCATCAACTCCTAGCCACAGTGGAGATCGCAAACATTGGCGTAATGGGATTCGAGGATCTTGATGAGGGTAGACTTCGCGAACTCGTAGACGCGGTGGTGGATCAGGAATTGGCAGTTGATTGGAATCAAAGAAGAGGAAGATGCACACATCGCTGCTGTTGCGTGTAAACTCTAATGTCCAAAGGGAAAAAAATCTACTGCACTGCTCCATTTGGCAACAACTACACATTTACATGTCACTTATGCACCAAAACTTGTGATAATCATCCTATTCCTTCTTCTTTTTTCTCTTTTTCTTTTCTATTTACAGTGTTTTCTCCCAAGAAATACGATTGAAATGAAACTGGGTCATTCCAGAAAACTAAGAAATAATTATAAGTACTAAGAGTTTTCCCCCATTTGTGAAGGGAAAAAAATGAAAAAGAGGTAAGTTTATTAATCGTCGTCGAAAAATTAGAAAACAGATTCATGAAAATTCTCAATATGTGGAACATATTCTGCCACAACACGTCATTTAGCTGATACTCAAATACTTTGATCACAGCATACGAAAACATCAACAAAAATGTCACATAGGATTGAAAATGTAAAATTAATATCGATGCAAGTGATCCTAACATGGCACATGTATAATATTGGATGTGGCATAAAATTTCCTACATGCGACATCTCTTCCATGCATATGTGCATGCTGGTCTAGTGTGCCAGAGATTAAAACCAGACATAATAAGTAATATACACATGTCTGGATGCTGATGATGAAGCGGAGGAGGATGGTAAAGACGATGGCATAGGCAGCAGACTCCATGGAACCGACATGGCCAATGAAGGCCTGGGTAATGATGGACACACCGAATGTTGAAAATCTTAAGCAAAATGATAGTAATTAGAGACAAAAATGAAGCAATGGAAGCCGAGCTGAAGGAAATGCAAGAGAGATACACTGAGATAAGCCTCAAATTTGAAGAAGTAGAGGGTGAAATGCAGCAGCTTGTAATTACAGTTCGCTCTCTTCAAAACTCCTCGAAGAATTAAATTATTTCTTCTCTGGTTAGAAGTTTGCAGATTCAGGTTTTTTGTATAGGAGACATCCGGTGATGTGGTAGAAGTTGTAAGGTCATTGGGCACTTCAGTGACAACACATATCATCTATGTCTTTGCATATCAATTGTTAATATCATAGACGTTAAGTTTATCTGTATGTGAAAGAATCTGAATGATAAAAGTTGTAATATGAATAAGAACTTCCATGAAGAAGTTTCATCGATATCCCTGCATTGTTGCCATGAAATTGGTAAAGCGTTCAAGTGAATGCAATCCATATTCCCGTCTATGGAAATTTGGACGGATACTAAGCATAGGTTAAGCTTTAGGCTGGAAGCATGTACATAGAATAATGACAATACAGATTTGCTAAAATGAGAAGAAAAAAAGAAAGACTGCAAGAAAAAAGTGGTTTTGGGGTTGTTGTGGGGGGGGGAGGGTGGGGGTTACTATTAATGATGAATTCAAGGATAACATAAAATTTCACAAAGAAGAACTATTAAGCAATGAATATTTAGGCAAATTCAACCTGAGAGACATAAACCTTACTTAATGTATGCCGACTTACATGGAAGCTCTCGTGGACAGTCTTCTTTAATTAATTGCAGTGCAAAAATATTTTCTGCATGATATTGAACAGCCACTCCTAATTGAAGCATAAACTATTGCAGCAAAAAAGAACCATATTTGCGATGTTTGATATTCGAATGGCAACGGTCTCACTTCTAGAAAACTTTTCCTACTCTTCCAATATGAAACCCAGCTATCTCAACTTAAATCATGTTTCCAAAACTACTAAACTAATAAATGCAGTCTATTTCTCAAGAAGTTGACTAAAGAAAATAATGAACAAAAGTATGCATTACATTTAACATTCTAGGAAGAAAACCGCGGTCAGTCAAGGTGTCTAATTCATTGAACCCCTCAAGCATTTCGATCTGCTGCTGATAATACTCTGCCACAACATCTCCAGGACCTATAATCATGAAGTTTATAAAGGCTTCATGTGATATTAGACGGATCACTTCTCTCATAAGTTTCACAATCATATTCAGATTCAGCAATTCAGTCATTATTCAGATTCAATTACATTCTTCTTTTTGAATAATGTAACCTGTAGGCTGAAGTACTTATTCAGATTCATATTCAGATTCATAATTTGAATAATTCATGTACTCCCAGATTCAGCAAAATTTAACATGTAAGTTGAAGTACTTATTCAAACTAAATAGTACATGAGAGCTTCATGTTCACATAATTGTAGTTCTTAAAAATTATTAACCTGTAGGCTGAATTATTCAGATTTTGTCAAATAAGAATGATTTTGACCTGAAAGCTTTTTAACATGCAAAAATCTGAATTATACAAATCCGAATTATACAAATTTTTCACCAAAGAATTATTAACCTATAGGATGTCCTTTTTCTTGATGCATAAAGGCACATCCTGTAGGTATAAATTTGTCAAACCTGGGGATGATTTTGTTGAAACCGCATTATTGTGGGGTGTGTGTTGAATTATTAACCTGAGAGCTTCATTTCCATTTGATAAAATCTGAATTCTCAATGAAGCTTCATGTCAAATTATCATTCTCAAATGTTAAATGTTTCCTGTGATGAAACTTCAGCCTACATGTTAAATGTTAATCAACATACATGTTAACATTTTCATCCCAGAAATTATGTCAGTTTCAAGTTTCAAGTTAAATGTTGATAATGATTAACAGTTTCAAGTTTCAAGTTAAATGTTGATAATAATCAACATTTTCATCCCAGATTCATAAGAAAGTGCAGATAATGATTAAAATTTAACAATTATGTCAGTTTCAAGTTAAAATGATTAACATTTAACCTGGGGTGTCATTGTAACATGCAATATTTAACAATTAAACATGTAAAGAAAAGACCAAAAAAACTACACAAAAAATGAAGAACTGTTATAAACGGTCTTTGGAGGCCCAACCCGTTAGTGGGTATCCACCCATTATGTAACCCTATTACTATAAATACAGGGCTACGGGGTTCCGTAGCCGCGATGGTTTATAACACGTTATCAGCACGCTCGAGGCTGAGCCGAACCCCTGCCGACGGACGAACGCGACGCGAACGGGCTTCCTTCACCGAACGTCGCTAGATCCGACGGGTAGGATCTAGAGGTAATTCTTTTCCCTAGATCTAAATTCGTATGCGCATATGTCTAGATCCAAAATTCTTGGATCGATTGTTTAATGAAAATCAACGTTTTTATTGATTAAAAATCAACTTTTTACAATAAAAACGCTTTTTTTTGGAGATTAAAAATGGATTTTTTCCACTAAAAATTGGATTTTTATCCCCAAAAACCATTAAACCCTAGGGGATCTTCTCGCCGGAACGCGAATCCCCCCCCAAAACTCGTGCGAAAACCCCCAGCCCGCCGCCCGAAGCGGCGGAACCCCCCCACCCCGCCGTTGCTAACGGCGGGCGCCCGACCCGCCGCCAGCGACGGCGGGCCAGACCCGTCGCCAGCAGCGGCGGGTGGCCCCGCCGCTCCCAGCGGCGGGCCAGACCCGCCGCCTGCGGCGGCGGGCGGCCCCGCTGCTGCGACGGCGGGCCAAACCTGCCGCCTGCCGCGGCGGGCGGCCCCGCCGCTGCGGGCGGCCCCGTTGCTGCGAGCGGCGGGCCAAACCCGCCGCCTGCAGCGGCGGGAGCCACCCCCCCGCCGCCGGCAGCGACGGGCCCCGCCGCCCGCAGCGGCGTCCCTCAACCCCCCCCGGCAGCTGCTCGTATCGGGCCCCCCCCCGGTGCGCGCTCATGCCCGGAAACCCTAGCCGCCTGAAGCGGTAATCCGCGCGACCAAAAACCCTAACTAGGGTTTCACCCCGAAAATTCACTATTTTCAAACGATTTTCAGATTTAAATTCGATTTTCCTTCGCTATAATCTGATTAATGCTTTATAAATCATCGCAATTTTTTCTTGGATTATTTGATTATTACACGTTTAATAATTAGGAAGATCCTACGACCGCTCTGCCGTTAGTTAACTAACCTAACGGTGTATGACGTTGCCCAGTGGTCCAATAATTATTAAACGAAAAATTTTCATTTCTATTATAAAATTTCTGTGATGATTAAATGCATGTGTAGAAATTTATATGCCTGCCGCATATTTAATGACTCTGTGATGTACATTTTTATTTAGCATGCTAAAATCACTATGACATAGTTTAATGCCTGTAGCAAAACTGTATGTCTGCGATAAGATTATTTAAATGCCTGCAGCATATAAATAGAATGTGTATACATCATACTTGTTTCAATTTTGGTTAATTGAGCACAACTTTTTAGTTTACTAGATTTACATTATATGTATGATGCGCTCATGATATGACAACATTTTATGTCAACAAACCAATAATGATTTCAATAAGTTTAACATCATATCCTAGTTGACAAAATGAACCTGGAGTTCAAACCCAAAACGAACCTGAAGTTCAAAATCAAATCAAAAGTCAACACCCTTTCACACTAATAAAATTTAACAAGTACGAGGGATTATACGAAAAACATTTATACGTTTTCTTTTAGAAATACGCATTTCGCGGTAAATAGATCTCTCAGATCTATGGTTTGTATAAACCAATATTGACACCAGCAGTTGTCATAACACCACCGAACTCTTTTGAGTAATCTCACTTTACAAGGTATGATTCTTGAATCTAACCTTATGTTTTAAGCGTACGCCCGAAGTCGTGGCTTAATATATAAGTGAGAAATTATAAAATTCATACCCACGTAATTGTTTCCCCTAGAGTATGATTCTATATCCACACAATACTTGAATGACTCAATAAAAATGGCCTGAAGACCATACTTGAGTTTTCAAATAGACTTTTAAAAGTCTCTCATAAATTAGAAAGTGGAAATATAGAAACTAACTCATTTCCCTTGTATATGTCCACTTTGTAAGACCAATAATCATTCTTCCTTATAAACGACAATAAGGAAGACTAAAAACATGGGAAGTCTTGAACAAAATGAGAAAGGGAAGATATGATGTACCTCGATACGGAGTATGCAATGGCAACCCAATATCAGACCAGAAGTTCTGACAAGACCCATAATGCTTTTTGCAAAATGAATTGGCATTAACGTATGCCATATAAAAATATATACATATCTAGTCTAAACGATGAAAGTCAAATTGACTGTATGTATATTTCGCTACTCCCCGAGGACAAATAAATTTTGAAAATAAATTTGATCTGTTGTCATAATATGAGTCTAAAATGAGCACAATTGTGGACGTATATTTTCTAGAACACACATCATACTATGAAACTTGTTGCTCTAACATAATTATCAGTAGTATTCTCTTGCAGTATATATGTGCTTTTTACGCATTTTATTTTACTGTAAATGATTTGTCATCCTGAATACTCCTAAAACGAGGATGCCATGTACTTTCTGAAACTTATAAAGTTTCAAAGGATATTCATCAAAATGAAATCCCTAATGACTCAAGAAACCAATAAAGCCTGAAGCTTTATCCAATTATGATCCGCATAATAGTCATTGTGAAGATGTAATGCTTCACAGTTTGAACAGAGTTCACCTATTACCAGGACAAAATTAACTTGAGCATTTTAATGGACGTTCAAAAGTCCCACATAAATTCGATTAGAGGAATTAATTTGGAACACCAGAAGTGTCCAGAATCGACCAACTTTGGATCGATGTCACCCTGGATTGATGATGCAAGACATCATTAACCAGACGAACCCGAAGATTCTTCAAAAAAGGGGGAAACTCTCATTATCCCATTCAAAAGGGAAAAATGATCACGAGATCATCTCCATTCACGTGGACATTGATTCTCCTCACTTCCTCAAACGAATTTAAGATGATATAGTATCATTAGAAGAATGAGACCTTTAGGCCTCTTGAGAGTATTTGAGGGATAAAAGTGGACTCACACACTCCCTACATATGGCTGATGATGTACCTTAGAGTACTCATCTATTTATCCTCTTAAAATGGTCATAATCAAAACCTTGTTATCCAACCGCAGTCCAGATTATTATTAATCACAACGGACATATTACATTACGGAGATATTGGTTGGGCTTTTACTTACCCTCATACCACCCTCAAAAATGCCGCAGTGGAACTTATTCATCGAGACTAACCCTCCTAGATGAATATATTCCGAGATCCCCAAACGGGGGAGGCATTAGAGCACATCTTATAGATGGAGCCTTGATGGGTTCATATCCCTAGTTCTATGCTCAACTTCATTGAAGTCGAGCTTATTGCGGATTTTTGGGATAACACTGGGAAATCAATTTAACAACTGGAAGAAAATTGAACACCCTGAAGCTTTGTGTTCACACCCAGTAATGGGTTATATGTAAATCATTAAAATGATTTAAACGGATTACTTGTCCACTAGAAATCCAGTTGTATGTGACCATATGGGAACATGCAAACCATCAGAATGCCTCCTTAGAAACTATTTATATGAGCCTGATCACCTCATATAAACAGTTTCCAAGAACCCCTAACGGGGGAAGTGTTTAGTGCACATCTTATCGATGGAGTCATGATGAGTATACATTCCCATATCACCACAATGGACCATTTAAAACATTAATACCTATGATCTGATTATCATGAATAGTGATGAGATCCTGACGATCCACACTTATGAAACTGTTAAACAGTTATCAGACATAGCTATTGACAATATAAATATTGTCAAATTCACACATCCCTGCTACTAAAAATCTAGCTAGGATTGACATACCAACTATAATGGATGCAATCTACCAGTAGCAGAAGTGGATATCCTCAATGGATGAGAGGACATACCACGAGACCCTAAAACAATACCACCACAGGAAAGTGAGCTCATCTCCATATCCTCTCCCTTTCCAGAACCTCCGGAAGAGATAAATCTGGAATAAATTGAATAATGTACGTACACGGAGAGGTATTTGGATAAAACACACTTGTCGACAATTACTCACATTTCATTTTGCCATTGATATCGTTCACAATCTCCGTTTCCTGAAGCAAACGCAGAAAGTTGGCCAAATTACGTGGAACGAGGCAATAATAAGTTGAGCTGGACTCACTTATGAAATGAGAAGTGTTTGGACCTGAAGTCCTGATATCAAAAGATATCAAACCTGTGGGCTACCGAGTATTGTATAAATAAATAAAATCGTATGCTATAAGCAAAACGCTATAGCCTTAGAGGTTTATTTCGCAGAAACCAGGAAGTAACCATGTAAGATGAGTTTAACTCACTTACAAAATTAATCAAACTGATGCATCAGGCTCCCTGGTCATGTTTGCGAAACCCATGCGATTAGCAAAGATAATTTTAGGCTATGTTTCTATGGATGATGTGACAACATACCCTTATGAATAATCATCCTGAAGATGAATTATCATCCTGAAGATGAAACCTTCATCCTGAAGATGAATAATCATCCTGAAGATGAATTATCATCCTGAAGATGAAACCTTCATCCTGAAGATGAATTATCATCCCGAAGATGAAACCATCATCCCAAAGATAAATAATCATCCCGAAGATGAAACCATCATCCCGAAGATGAATAATCATCCCGAAGATGAAACCATCATCCCGAAGATGAATAATCATTCAGAAGATGAATTACCATCCAGAAGATGAAATTATCATCTAGTCGATGAAGAAACAGGGAAAATTGCAATCCACCAATACACCTACTGGTTGTATGGATGCACATTAAGACCCCTTCCGTTCGCTGGAAGAGGGGAAGGATATCCTAGGTCCTGAAGTGCCTTACTCAAATGTCTTTTGTACACTCCTTTATCTGGCAGTAAACACTTTAACCAGATACAGTGCAGCGCCTGCAGCGCACCACTGGACCAGAGATATGTAGCTTCTGCGCTATCTCCAAGGGTCAAGGATCATACAACATGTTAAATGTGTTTGCAGATACAGGTTACAGATCATCGCGATGACTGCAACCAAGAAGCGACCAACTCCTGGAGACCAGCAAAGCATACTTCCAAGGCAACATCAATCCCACCATCCCGAGAGGCTCATCAATCCAAGACGCAAATCATAAGTACGCACAGCCAGGTCCTGCAGTACCTCGCAGACACAGTGAAGACTGGTCAGAGACGTGATGCTACTTACCGAGTCCGTAGACCACTCCTCCTCAGAAGAGATCCCTCAGATTCAGTAACTGCCATAGATGAGCGATAATTGTATAGATGACTGATGTCTTGTATAGGTGAGCGATGCCTTGTACTTTGTATCGGAACACTGTAAGAGATTGATGTATAGTTGCCTAGGAGATCTGCAAGCCTGCAGCTTATACAGATCAGGGGGAGTCAAATCTAGTGTTGTACACTTTTCCCTTGGCTATTGGTTTTTCCCACTGGGTTTTCCATAGCTAAAGGTTTTAACGAGGCAACCTCATTGACTCTGGATCCAGAAGTATCCACCCCCTAAATACTCCCACTAATTAGGGGAAGTTACGGAAACTGTACTCTTTTTCCTTGGTTATTGGTTTTTCCCACTGGGTTTTCCATAGCTAAAGGTTTTAACGAGGCAGTTATCCCTAACTTAGGATCCAGAAGTATCCACCTCTAGTGATATCCATCGATCATGGGAAGTTACAGAGACTTGTACTCTTTTCCCCTAGCCATTGGTTTTTCCCACTGGGTTTTCCTTGGCAAAGGTTTTAACGAGGCAAGTACTCTTAAACTTGGGATCCAGAAGTATCCATAGACCCATGATCAGATAAGCTATATGAACCCTGAAGCGTTCATCACAGCTTACAACAATGGATGGATAAGGGGAAGTGTTATAAACGGGCTTTGGAGGCCCAACCCGTTAGTGGGTATCCACCCATTATGTAACCCTATTACTATAAATACAGGGCTACGGGGTTCCGTAGCCGCGATGGTTTATAACAAGAACTACAATTCTTAAGAACTACGCTTTGAAGAACTACAATGGTCAATGACACAAAAAATTGCAAAGCTAATCACAACCTGTATTCAAAGTATCAAAAATTCAATGAAGCAAATTATCAAACACTTGTGAGATGACACAAAAAATACAGTGATCAGAAGAGGTTGAGGTTAGAAACACTCACCAAGTGGTTGAGGTTTCAGATGAGGTTGAGGCATGGCTGAAAAAAATCCAAAAAACATCAGCAAACAGAGGTATCAGGACCTCACAGATCCGACAAACACAGAGTTTGGAGTTTGAAGCTCTCACCGAGGGTTAAGGTTGAGGTTGAATCAAACCCAAAATACGAACTTCTGTAGCCTGGCAATCGATTGGATTCGACCTTAATCAAAGAACCAAACCGATCTGAGTCAGAAAACAAAACAAACAGAAAATACCCAAAAAAATGTTAAACACGTAGTTAATAGCCAAAAAGGCTGAAAAAAGCTGATCAAGAACAGAACTTTAGCTTTGCCCATATATAATAAGAAGAAATGGAGAAGGAGATTTATTTCTATGAGCCATTTCCTTTTAGATCGGGATTTATTTCTGTTTCTGTTTTTTGCTTTGATGACTGAATATTTGCCCATTTCTTTGCCCATTTCTTCTCTCTGTTATACCTCCAGATAGAGAAAATGAGATCTGAACAAAAAAGAAAAGGAGAAGAAATGCAGATGTTTTGAGTTTTGAGAAAGGTGCTTTTGAGTTTTGCCGATGGCTTTTGTGAGGAATGAGGATGGCTTTTGTGAGGAAGGTGCTTTTGTGTTTTGAGGGGCTGAGTTTTGAGTTTCCCCCAACGTAGATGGCAGCAGGGACCGAATGGAAGAAGAGGGAAGGCTAGAGGGAGATTTCAAGAGGGGGTTTCAAAAAATTTCCAGTCCAGCTCATTTCCCCCCACGATTTCAAAAGTACAAACTCATTCCAAGTCTCAAACGTTTTCCAACCAGCTATCAAAATTTTGCTTGTTGTCCTAGTCATCAATTAGTTTTGAAAGGCCAACTCCCAATTTCTCATCTCCCAATTTCTCATATGCAAATTCTCAAATACAAAATGTATTAACCAACAAAATGTATTACCCATATCCAAATTCTCTTATCCAAATTCTCTTATCCATATTCTCTTAACCCAAATCTCTTATCCAACAACTCTTATCCAATAACCCATGATAACATCCCTGTTTTATAATATAGATATGTGTGTGTGTGTGTGTGTGTGTGTGTGTGTGTGTGTGTGTGTGTGTGTGTGTGTGTGTGTGTATAAAGTATGGAATGTACTTATATACATCTTTCTTTTTAGAAGGGGGTTGGGAATATATTGAAAGGTAAGTGTGAATCATTATTAAGTATGGAATGTAAAGAAACAATACAAAGTGGAAGCTTAAGGGATTAGGATTTAGTAGAGGGAGGAGAGGGCACACACGCTGTCACTCTCTACTATCAATTCCCGACCCCCTTCTAAAAAGAAAGATGTAAATATACAATATATTTCATCCCTCATCCATGAATCCCAATTTGACATAGCATCGGCAGCCTTTGGATCAGAGTGATATTGCTCCCCTAGCGCTATCCTAATATCAGCACCAATGTCTTTGAATAGCATAGCTTAGCCTTTTTAGTGTTATCAAAGATCCTTCTGTTCCTCTCCGATATTCCAATCCATGGCTGCAAGGGTGGTTTTGGCAAGCAAGCTCAAGACATCCTTTTTAGAAAAATGAACAAGGTAATAATCCCCAACTTCAGAGAGTAAGGGATCTATGGCATAAGTAATTCCCAACTTAAGGAGACATCTGCGTAAAATATAGCCTGAAAAGCCACATTCAGAAAAATAGATGCTTAGCATTTTCTTCCATATTATCCTCACAGAGTATACAATTACATGTTGTATTTAACCCCCATCTGATTAGAAAGCCCCAGGTAAGCAGTTTCCCTTGGAAGGCCCAAAGGAGTGTAAGAGACATATTAGGTATATGATTATTAAACCAGATAAGTCTGTAGTATGAAAAAGGGGTACCTTGCCTCCTAATACCCTCATATGCATCACGAAACTGAAATGATGGTCCTGGGGCCCACTCCTAGGAATCTGCTCCACGCCGTATGGTGACCTGCTATAAGATAGTGCGAAAATGTAGAGTAGCTGGATTCTCTAATCATCCTGTTGGCCCCCATTAATCCTTGACTTTCTCATTGCTATTCTCTAGGGGATGCTGTAGAGGTCCCTGAGTGGACTTAAGGGAGCCAATTATCATGCCAAAAAAGTGTTGTGCCGCCGTCCATCACCCTCCTTTTAATAAGCTTCTGCGAAATGCTTCTACAGTTTAGCATGAATATCCAGGTGCCCGAGTGAATAGTCTTCCCGTTGGATGCATATAATGTGTCAATATCACTATATCTTCTTCTCATATAAAATGGCCCATAGTCCCTCAGTGAATTATAGACGCCAAGTCAATCTGACCCCTGCTGCTAAATTAAGATCTGATAGAAATCGAAGTCCCACTCCCCCTCCTCCTTAGGAGTGCAGACATCCCTCCAAGCCAAAGTGCTTGAGGATCTCCATATAAATTTCCTGCATGCTGATGTGATGGTGTGCAAAACAGAGAATGGAATGCAAAATGCATGCATCCAGAAGGATACTATGCCATAAATAACTGTCCTTACTAGCTCAATTCCGCCTGTAATGGAAAGCATAGAAGAAGACCAGCCCACAAGCCTCTTTTTACATTTATCTACAAGTCTGGCATACATAAGATATTTAGGGTATTTAGAGGATAGTGGCAAGCCCAAGTAGGTTGTAATAGTAGTTACTAGCTTAATACCCAACCCATCTGTTAAGTCTGATGGATGTTTAGTTCCCTTACTAAAATGGCAGCACTTTTAACCAATTTATCTGGAGCCCTGTGAAATTGGTAAATAATTCTAGCAAATCTTTGAGACCCTTTAAAGAATGTGAGTTAGCTTGACAAAAGACTAAGAGGTCTTTAGCAAAAAGTAAATGGGAGATAGAACCTGTAAGCCTTATTGGGTGGATGATGCGATCAGTGATGGCCTTGCTAACTAGGAGTGAGAATGCTACTATAACCATAACAAAAAGATAAGGGGAAAGAGTATCCCCCTACCTTAGTCCTCTGTTGCCATCAAAGTATCCCACTGGGGTTCCATTAATCATGACAAAAAAGTTGGGGTAGAGATGCACTCTTTGATCCAATTTAAGAAAGTATTGGAAAACCCAAATTGATGCAAAATGAAATATACAAATTCTCGATTCACCCTATCAAATGCCTTCCTTATATCCAGCTTGATGCATGCTCTGGCCCCCCTTGGGATTGCTTAAATCTCTGATCTGTTCATGTGCAAGCAGGGTACAATCAGAGAGAATTTTACCTTTTAGGAATTCCGCTTGGTTTGGGGAAATAAGTTCATGGATTACCACTCTGAGCCTATTACATAAAACCTTACTGATCACCTTGTATAGGACATTGCAGCAGGCAATATGCATATAATCCCCTAGTCCAGTTGCATTTGAATTTTTAGAGACTAAAGTGAGAAAAGTGTAGTTGATTTGGCGAAGCAAGGAGCCAGACCTGAAGAACGATTGAGCAGCAGCTGTGACATCATCCCCAATCAAATTCTAGATATTTTGGAAGAAAACCCCATTGTACCCATCTGGCCCAGGTGCTTTGTCCCGCCCAATTTGAAAAACTACTTCTTTGATTTCCTCCTTAGACACCCGTCTGTCAAGCCAACAAGCTGCATCGGTTGTCTATTTGCCCTTAGGGATTAGATTGGGAAACACACTCCAGTAATGCGTTTGATTATATAGTGCTTCGTAGAATCTTGGGACCTCCAGCTTTAGTTCATCATAAGACCTGTTTTGGTTCCCATTTGCATCAATCAGGTGCCCCAGATTATTGTGCCCCTACCTTGATCTCATAGCAGTGGAGAAATTTTTTGTATTTTTATCCCCCAAACTAATCCAATCCTGACGGATTTTTTGGTGAAACATCTCCTCCTCCATTCCCAGGAGTTTCGCCAGCTCGTTTGAAAGGTGTTGTTCTTTCTGTTGTAGCTCAAGATTGGATGAATATCAACCTGGGCTCGGACATCCTCCAATTGCTTGCGGCTGGTGGAAATAGATTGGTTGGCCGACTGCATACAGGCCCATTCCCTGAGCTCGAATTTAAGGCACCTCAGCTTGAACACCATGCACTCCATTGGAGAACCATGAATGTATTGTACCTAGTTCGAACCAACTAGTTTGGCATAACTTGCCCAACGTGTCCAGTGGTTGAAGAATTTAAAAGGCTTGGGATCTAAAGGTACCTTGGTATGTAGCTTGATCACCATTGGGGAGTGATCGCTTGTTCGAGGGTCCAGATACTATACAAATGATTCGGGAGCTTGCCAGTCCATTCAGCATTGCAGAAGACCCGGTCTAGCTGAGCTGCGATACGCTCATGTCCCGTACGCTTGTTGCACCAGATCAACCTAGTTCCTTTGCTTTTGAGTTCTTGTAGGGAGCAGCAGTCAATGCAATAGTTGAAATCTCCTACCATATTTGAATCCAGCTTTCGGCTGCCAACTTTGTCCTTGGAATAGAGCACACAATTGAAGTCTCCTCCTAGCAACCAAGCATCCCCATTTATGTTGTTTGCTTCCCCTTTGAGCTGCTGCCAAAGCTTCCTTCTCTTAGAGCTAGCTTTGGAGGCGTAAACTGCTGTCATAACGAGCGTAAAACCACCAGCATTTCTGCTATGCGAAGAAATGTGCTGAGCCGAGCTTGATAGCATAGAAAACTGCCAGACTGAGGGGTCAAAACCCATCAGAATGCAGTCTCCCCATTGAGCTGAAAAATTATTAGTAAGTTTCCAGTGTTTTGGTATACTGGATCTCGCTGAACACGAACTTGATTTCAGCTTTGTCTCCAGAAGAAACACTGCTGGTGGCTTCAGTTCTTTAAGTCTATCTCACAAATCTCTTTGCCTAATGGAGTTGTTAATGCCTCTCATATTCCAGATTAAAATCGTCATTAATTAGGGATTGGTTGTTGGCGAATAGAAACGCCCTCCTTCAGTCTTGAACTCTTCCTAGTAGAGGGAAGAGTAGTCCATCTCTTATTGTTAGCCAGTTTTGCCACATCGACCATATTCTGTAACTTTTCCTGCTCAAGAACCCATTCATGGTTTGCATAAGTGAGTTCATCAGGAACTCTATCTATGTCAATGTCCAGAGTATCCTCCAGTAAAGAGAGGGATTGATCGGCTCATATTTTACACCTTTTTTGCATATTTGCATGCCATTTCGATTGCTCATATTGCGATTTTCATGATTATTCGACGATATTTCGTTACTTTTCACTATTTCTTGTTTTCGTCTGATTTCAAGAAATATGGAGCAATCGGGAGAAAAAATGAGCCTAAATAACTTGAACGCGTGTCGGAGCATTGCCCATGGCCATATCAAGGAGCTAACGGCACTGAAGGATGAGTGGAAAAAGAAGAAGAACGTCGAAGGAATCGACGAGGAAGCGAGGAGGAGGAGAAATGAGGTCCGAAACAGGCCACACAGTTGAGCAAGGTAGTTCACTCGACCGAGTAAAGTATCCTACTCGGTCGAGCAAGACTGACACGACGACGTTTGCCAGCCTGAGTACCGCAATGTACTCGGCCGAGTGGTGAATTCCACTCGGCCGAGTAAGAACTCCACTTGCCCGAGTGGAGGCCAAAATTTCGAAGAAAGCCAGGCCGACTTCTCTATTTTTCTGAATGATCTGCAGACTGACGTACTCGGCTGAGTCACACTTCTCACTCGGCCAAGTCACATTTCCACTCGGCCGAGTGTCACGAGCACCCAGATTTTCAGACAGCCTCTCACTCTTTTGAAATCTGCTGTGATTCCAGTGAGCAAAATATTTTTCTCATATTTTTATGGATAGTAGACTTCATGACGGTTCCAACACCGCCAAGAATGCGCCAATTAGAGGTCGGATGAAATCTGGAGAATTTCTGCAAGTTGACGTTGAAGTGCTGAAATTGCTACTCGGCTAGAGTGAGAATCTCACTTGGCTGAGTCAGCGTGTGCCCAGAATTTAAGTTACGACCAGAGCTGACTTTGGGCACGAATTTCAGAGGGGTTTTAGGGTTATTTGCAAGGGTTTTGAGGGGACTATATATAGGATTTGTAGCCGTCATTAGATGGGAGCTCCTATTATTTTCTTGGAGACTTTTTCAAAGGTTAGGCCAAGCCCTAGGCCCCCTCTTGGATCTAAAAGCTTGTATTTAGATTGGAATTCTTCATGAAAGCTAAGTATCTTTGTTATTTTTATTTGAATCTTTGATTTGATATCTGTTTATATGCAAGCAATGTTTTTTATTGATTCCTATATCGTTATTTCTATGCTTGGTTGATCTTTGTTCTAGGAAAGGGGATGAACCCTATGGATCTAATGCTAGATTTGTGATGAATGAATTTCTATGTTGCTAGAATTACTAGAAGGTTAGATTGTGATTACTTTATTACGGATAGCTAGGAATTTCCATTGATCTAGAGTTTGCAAGAGATTGGGCTCTGATCAATGGGAAGGCCTAGATATTCGATTTAGATTTATAATCAAGATTCACTAGGTTTGGTTTGCAAGAGATTGGACCAAAGCTAGCATTTTTATTATAAGTCTATACCCATATTCATTTGCAAGAGATTGGACGAATACGAGCTATCACAATCTAGATCATAACTTAAGTTTACACGAGAGTGGGCTTGAGTTGTGATTGGATGATGATGTTGATATTAATGCTAGTGGCTTAGATTAGATTTTGCATAAGAGTGGGCTCTGATCTAGGTTGCTATAGACCTGCAATAGCGCGAGAGCATGAGCTTGGTTCTCTATTTAGTTACGACTAGTTCACCTCAACCCAAGTCTAGTAATATTCAGATTCGCGATTCACAATGATGTATGCTAATCCATAGTGGGGATTCCCTAACTCTAGACTCTTTTATTATATTGAATTTTATCCAACATCTTTATCACCGACACCGACATCCATCACCATTGTCATTACATCACATCATAACCATCTCCACCAATAAAATTTGTAGTCGAACCAACCTAAGATAGATTGGAACCAACACCACCTCCTCGTGTTCGATACCTGCTTGCCACTATACCGTGTGCTTGCGGTAAAACTACAATTGTTTTCTGGGTGTATATCCGGGAGCGATCATGGATGATCTGGGATTTTTCAGAACACATGTAGCTGAAGTAGTGGCATTTTCCTGTAATGTAGTTCCCCTTTGGCCATTGGCATAAGATTTCCCAATACCATTTCCTGTAGCGTCAGCCCTTGACCCTCCTTGATCCTCACCGGCACTCAAGAATCCCTCCTTTGTGTTGCCCAGTTCATTGTTATCAGGGGATTCTGAGAATGATTCAATAGTTTCGGCTTCCACTTCACCAACATCAATATCTGAAGTATTGGTGGAAAACTCAACACCCACATCACCTCCTTTATTTTGCGGATTACTTATTTCTCCAGTTGCCTTTGTCTTTACAGATCATTCCCCCTTAGCGGCTTGGTTCCCCTCTGTAATAACTGCTTCTTGGTTATCTTCAGGATTGTTTTGGATTTAAGGCAGCTGAGATAGCGCCGGGCATTGCTGATTCGAATGCCCAAAACTGATGCAATGACTACACCTGGGGGTTCCCCTTCAAACTTGGCTCCAATTGATATGATGGCTCCATCATCAAGCTCGACGTCAACTGATTTAGGGAGTGGCTTCTTCGCGTCGACCTCAACCAAGCATCTAGCATATGATAGCCTCTCCAAGTTGGCAGTAGCTTTATCTAGGCATAGTGGAGTGCCCAAAACTGATGTAATGATGTTCAGGATTTCTAGGTTCCACATGTTTAACGGGACGCCATGTAATTGAACCCATACTGATACCGAAGAGAGAATGTCGCGATCGTGTCTGAGCATGGAACTCCATCGTTGAAGAGCGACCAACCACCCATCAAATAACCAAGGACCACCATGTAGTATCCTCTCACATTCATCTTTGCACTCGATTCTAAAATAAAAAAGCCATTATCCCTACTGTAAATTTGGACCCCCTTCTTAAGCTTCCATAGCCTCTCCATCCATGACCGAATCTGTTCGTAGTATGGCACATCCCCTAACACATAGCCGACTAGTGTGTGCTTCCATTGTTCAGCTCCACGTTCCAATAGGGCACATGAGAGTCTAGCAATGACCGAGCCATCTTCTTTGATTTTTGTGGGGACTAGAGTCATGGTCATAGAATCTTCATATGTTCGCCCATTAGCGCAAACATCTGACCATGAAAGCTTTGCAGCCGAAGTATCTATCTTAATCGATACTTTAGGTCTAATGGGAATTCTATCAAGCACCTTGTGTGTAACCTCCTTCTGATTATTAACATCTGCCGCCAGAGTTGATCTCCTCCCCCTGAGATGAACGAAAATTTTGTGGCCCCCTGCCCACCTGAACTTGTCTTCTCCCCCTTTGAGATGGATCGATGGTTCCCCTTCCTCCGCGAAATCGATTGTCCCCTTGGGATCTTGCCGCACCCCTTTCTCTTCTTGTAACTAGTCTCCACCCACCGTCACCAGCAGTGGTGATCTTCTCACTGTCATCGCCAGTCTTCTTGCCGGAGGGCCCGCTGCCTGAATCGCCCTGTGACATTGCCTCCGCCTGGATCGCTCCCATCGCCTGCCCTCATCTCTTCTCTCTCTCTCTGTGTGTGTGTGTGTGTGTGTGTGTGTGTGTGTGTGTGTGTGTGTGTGTGTGTGTGTGGATTTAATAAAGGTGGCACCTGATTTATTAGATCAGGTGCCAAGACACAAAAAGTTGGAAAGTACAAGCCCCACTGGGCTTGTACTCATTAGGGGCCCCACCCTTTTATGTCTTGCACCTGATCTACTAGATCAGGTGCCACCTGATCTACATGAATCCATATATCTATATTACATATGACAATTGTTTTAGAATTCTAGGGCAGACTAGGACAAGCTGACTAGGACAAACATGTTAATAGAAAGACGAGTTGGATTTAATCTTAAGAAATGAAAGGTTAAGATGAGATTCTCTGGAAAGTTTTGGAGGGAAAAACATTTCTAGGGAAATGAAAGTTTCTTGGGAAATGAAACTTTTTGGTGAATGAAAGTTTCTGGGAAATAGCAGAGTGCACGGAATTAATGTATTTGGGACAAAAAACTTTAACTTGCACTTAATGCTGCAGATCGAATGCTAGCGTAGATCGAATGATCTCTCCCTCAACGTGACGTCCCCCCGGGTTTTGCGCGCGCTATGGATGGCGTGTGCGATGTGTTTGATTGGGGGTGTGAGATTTAAATATTTATAACTGCAAGCGTACGGTGTTGTAGTGTGGCTTGGGGAGTCGAACTCAGGGAGGCGTGGTTGTGCTTGTGTCAAGAAGGATCGGATTCATCCCGTGAGCGAGCTAGCCCAAATCGGATGATGGGTTGTCACGGAAAATGGAATGCGAGGGATAGACAATATAAAGGGAAAACCCGGGACTTCGGTTTCCACCCTATCGTGCGATTCTCGCCGATACGGCCTACGGGTAGGGTAGCAATCGGAATTAGGGTCTAACGGTGAGACGTTGCCTCTAAGAGTGGTACCAGCGTCCCATGGGCCCGATATTCCGGTCGGTGCCCAGGATGATACGCCGGACTTCCCGGGTTCGGTCAGTGGGCATTCCCATGTCCATTAATACTGACCGACTCTGGGAGCACTAAGCTCGCAACGATAACTCCCAACATCTCGTCCTGCCTCTCCCGCGCGCTAGGATTCGACGTCTACGCTAAAGGCGTGAGCTATGGCTAGGGGTCAACCGCCAAGTTTATTCCCCCTTGGCCCAACGGTCAAAGGCGGTCTTTTTTCCGCCGATGACAATAAAACACCCCGCGTAACCGGTAGATTCATAATCCCTATCGATTTTCTAGTCCTATGGACTCATCGGGGAGAACCCACGAAGGGATTTCCACCAAAATCCCAGATTTGGGAACTACTCACACATATTTACTAAAAAGCGATCTAAATCGAAATCGACCGTTAAAAACATAATCAAGATATTGAAAAGCAGTAAGATCAATACTAATAACACTATATTAAAGTTTGGTAAAGATCGGAAAACTTACAAATATCTGAAAAATTACAGCCGTCAAGAGAGAGAAAAAACAGCAAAAAATAACAACTCCCATTTCTGGAAAACCTAGGGGTCCTATATATAGAATACGATATCACCTGATCGGTTGAAAAGTCAACCGATCGGGTGACCTGCTTCGTTTCTTCGACAGCTCAGCACGGGACTTCACCCGGTCACATGACACGGTCGGTTGAGAGTTGAAGCTGATCGATTGGAACTTTGTGCCGTCGGGTGAACCGGGCGGTTGAGCTCTCCGTGTCTTGACTTCGGAGAATCGGTTACAGATGAACTGATCGGGTGAATGTCACCCGATCGGTTGGCATTCAGCATCAAATTCCAGAGAGTTGGGGCGTTAGAACCGGTCCCTGAACCGACCGGTTGACTTTCCGCCCACTTCAGCTTGTGTCTAGGTGGTGCACGCGTGCATCACCCGATCGGTTGGAAGTGACCAACCGGTCGGGTGAGGGGCTGCAAGATGCTATCTTCGTCGTTTGACCCCCTGGATCACGCGTGACTCCTCCCGTTACTCCGGAGACTCATGATATCATCGTTATATGTCCCCTACGCCGGTAAACTTTTGCAAAAATACAAAAAACATGGAAAAATGAAACAAAACAGGAAAACACAAGAAAACGAATACAAGACGGCGGAAAACAACGGAAAACACAAAAGAAGACGTGCGTGAATAGATGAAATATAAACGCACGTCAAAATCCCCCAAGCTGAACCCTTCCTCATCCTCGAGGAAGACGAGTGAGAGTAGGAGCTCGGAGGGAGAAAATAGAGAGGAAGAGAGGAAAGGAGAAAACAAAAAAAAATCCTAAATCGCCCGTCAGAGCCAGCAAAATCAAAAACACACACTAAGCTAACAAATGCCAAATCACACCACTAAACCGAGGAATACGAGTCCAGTCAAGTGCCGTGGGCCCACGCCGTGAAGCGCGAGTGAGTGTGGTCGTGTGCTAGCAAACGGTGTCACTATCTAAATTGTGCAATAAGCTCCATATACACAAATCCAAGAAATGACCCAAATATCGATTCGATTTAGAAATAGCGGTGAATATATGGCTCAAGCATGCAAGAGAAGAGTATGAGAATAGAAATGCATCATGCGTCACGGACTCCACAGCTAGGGGCTCGGACATCACCACACTATCACCTAGATAATAGCTAGAAATTCCCTATTCCAAGTGTTTTTGAAAGCGATGGGGGTTGAGATGATGTGGAGTAGAACACTCGGTGCAAATTCTCGCCTTCCCTTTATTCTCGGTAAGTGGGAAGATATTCACACTCATATTTTTTTTGGGTTTTGGATATATGTAATTTTTTTGGCTTTTTTGGCTATACAATTTTCTCTTTTCTTTTCTTTTTGGGGTTTTCTCTTTTTTTGGACCTTTTTGGATTTTTGGCTATACACATGTGTACTCCCCCAAGTGGGAGAACGGTACACGACGAGGGGATTTGCACCAAGTAAAACAAAAAAGAGATCGGATTCTAGACACTTGGGCAAGGGAGATATTTCACTAATCAGAGCGTAGGCTAAATGGGTTATCCTAGTCCTAACTGTGGAATCCCGACATATGCGAAATGAAGCATACAATATATATATTCATGCATACAGAAGAAGATAGGAGAAGTGAATACCGCATATTCAAATCGAAACATGATAATCTAGGGGTCATTCCTGGACAGGTATATAAAATAAAATCACAAAGTAGAAGCACACCAAATAGCTAGGCACGACACACGACTCACAAAATAGCTAAGTGGACTCACGATGCATGAAATGCAAGAGGACTCGATATCCTAGGGTTAGTGAATGTGATTATCGATGCCATACTGAGTGTGTGTGTGTGTTTCAGTGGCAATTCATCATATGGGGTCACCTTTAGGAGAGAGAGAACAAAAGATGAGAAGAAAAAAAAGAAAAACACGATGGAAAACGACTCAAAAACGAAGAAAAATAACACAAATGACGCACGAAGTGCGACTCCCCCAAGCTGAAGTTTGCATTGCCCTCAATGCAATTAAAGTGAATACGGGAGGGCAAAGAAAATGGGGGAGAAACGCACCGACACAAAAAGATAAGAAAGATAAGAAAAACACACAAACAAAACTGAAAATAAAGAAAAATCACACCACACGACAGAAAAACAGAAAATAAATGAAGGAAAAAGGGAAAATCACACGACACGACGAATAAACAAACACACAAAGAAAACAGTGCACGATGACACACAGAAAAAAAATTGACTTCCCTCAAGCTGTGGTAAAGCAGGGCCCCGCAAAGACAGATGGGCATGAAAAATAGGGGAGGCAAAAACTGGATGGGAATATATCAAGCGGAGGCACCACCCTCTGGGGGTGGTGATGGGGCCCTGTGCTGAGGACCAGGAGTGGTGGGGGTGGGATGTGAAGCTCGGAAACATCGGGTGAGTCAGTGCGAATGTGACGAATGAGGTTTTAAAGGACGGGTAGGTCACGGTCGACTGACTGCTGAGTTGCCTGACCACCAACTCCTGCTAGGAGGAGCATGGACATGAACCGGTCAGCTTGGTCGTCGTCATGGAATGACACCTGGAATTCGGTATCGCCAATGTAAACGGGGTCAGAGGGTCGTGGGGTGGTGGATGAATTGGTGGTGGTGGTGGGTTAGTTGGGGGATTGTGTGCGATGACCGCACCGGGTAGGTCGAGGGTTGGACGTGCTGGCATCGGTGGGTTTAGCACGGCGAGGAGGCATTGTGCAGGAGTCGTGTGTGTGAGAGTATATGCAAGAGACGATGAATACACACAAACCCAGGCAATCGAGCAAAATGAAATTGTAGGGCAAAAATATATATAATTGAGCTAAGGAGTGAAGTTACCCAATTGATATGAAGATATTTGCTCGTAGACGCCCCAACGCAACGCAACAGGGACAAGTGTGAAGCCGTGGCGAATCCTTTCAGCAAATTTCGAAAATGGGGGGGGGGGGGGGGCGAAAATCAGGGCTTTGGGTGCGGGTGAAATCGAAAAGGAAGGGGAGAGATTCGATGGAGAGATGGAAATGAAGAGGGGCAAGATCTATGGGGGGATTTGAGTCGGCTGAGAGAAGGAGCGAGGTTAGGCGAGCGAGGAGAATTCGAAACGGCGATGGGAATTCGAAATCGGGTGAGGGGGGAAATGAACGGATGGAGGGTGGCTATATATAGGATTTTAAGTCGAACCGATCGGGTGAAATGTCACTCGATCGGTTGATTATTAGGTCGAGATTTTCAGCTGAAGAGACGCTACAGGCAAACCGGTCGGTTGATAACTCACCCGATCGGTTGGCCACTCCACAAATTTTCCCGAGAGTTTGGTACAGCTCACCCGGTCTGTTACCCGATCACGCTTCGTATCAACCGATCGGTTGATCATTTCCCAAAAATTCCCGAGACTTCAGCCCAATTCACCCAGTCTTCCAACCGGACTCACACGCCTTCACCCGATCGGTTCGTTGAGTGACTGATACGGCCAATAGCTGATACATCCCAACCGATCGGTTGGGGCCCTGTTTCCTGCAAAAGTCCACAAATGGCCTAAGTCCCTCAACGGAAGTTCTTGCTGCTGGATTTATTTATTAAAATAGATGAAATAAAGTTAAAAATAGTCCTAAAAATTGGAAACAAAGGTTTAGAGCATGGGTTGCCTCCCATGAAGCGCTTTTGTTTAACGTCGTTAGCTCGACGCCCGTTGATGATGTTCAAGGTGGGCGATACGGGTGATGCCCAAAGTTTGGCATCGCTTCAGCTTCAGAGCCGGGAGATTTTGGTGTAGTCGGTAGCGACAAGAAAAGTTGTTCGACGAATCTCCCTTTGTCGACGGGGTCCGGGGGCTTCTCCCTCATATTGGCATCCACCGCCACTCGTTTAAGGATCCGGACCTCATCCTCAGTGAGCCCCATGTGCTCTTTCTCTTTTCTCCTTGTAGGAGGAGCCTTTGGGAATCTAGGAGGGATCGTGTGCACCGCATCCGTTATCCCAGCAACATCATTCTTCTTCGGGCCGACTGGTTCTTCTGAGTCCCCCAAGCTATCGGGGGGATTTCTTGAAAGGATTTCCCAGGAGCTTTCCTCCACAGCTCTCTCTGTTTCTAACTCTAGCATGTTGCATCTTGGATCATCCGGGGGATAGGGGTGCATCATTGACAACCCCAAGTCAAACTCGACTTTCTCATTGCCGACGTTAAGGGTGTTGGGGTTTTGGCGGACCCCCAGAGCTCAGATCCGTATCCGTCCTAAGTCAGACGGACAACTGAGGCACAAAAGCGCAGCGGAAAACTAGAAATGTAAATTTCTACACTAGCTAAACTATTTAGCTAGGCTCTAGGGAGCCAGAACCTAGCCCGATCTATGCCAACATGGGGTGGATTTGACCACCCCAAGAAGGATCTACACTAAAGCGACTAATAAAATCTACACAAAAAATGCTTAACCACATACCCGGAATCTTGGCCCTGGGGCAGGCAAGATGTACCGCACCGTCTTGAGAAGCTCCTCGTAGCCGAGCCGCGTTGACTCGATCTGCCTGAGCCGCCTCGCACCCTCGCACCGGTCCGCCCGAGCTGCTTTCGCCTCCGAGCCGATCACACGCGGTAGAAAGTTTCACTTGAGAAGAAACCCGCGTCTTAGACGTCCGGATCAGATCCAAACCCCCTTTGTAGTCGTGTTAGGACTACTCCGGAGAACAGGAAAATAGAGAGAGAGTTTAGTCGCGGATCGAGCTTGCTCTAAAATTCTGGAGCTACTCGATCGTTGACTGGTGTGTGTTTCAACGAGGAGAGTGCACCCCTATTTATATAGGGAGTGAGCACTCACTCACTCGTTGCGGGCAATGTGGGACATTCCGCATGAAGAGGGAAAATCAATTAAGCCATTTGGCTTAATTTCAACTTTAAAGTTAGCCTTTCATAAAGTCAAACTTTAACTAATTAATTCTCCTTGCATACTAAACTTCAGACACAAAACAAGCTATCAATCAGAAGAGCTTGGAATGGTGAACGCGTAGGAACTGACGGTGACGAATTTCGACTTCGTTTGACCCCTCAAACAATTGCTCAAAGTTTAGCAATTTCTCAAAATTCGTAGCCGTCATTAGGGGTTTCAAAAAACCCTAATTTGACTTAAGTTGCTGGCGCGCCCGCTAGGCTTAGCGGGCGCGCCCACCCAAGGGAGCAAGGGCGGGCCGCCCGCCTGCTGCTGCAGCGGGCGGGCGCCCGCTGCCGCAGCGGGTCGTGCCCGCTACAAGCAGCAGGCGCTGGCCCGCTGCGGCAGCGGGCCGCGACCGCTTGCAGCGGGCGCGGGCCCTCTGCAGCCAGCGGGCTCTGCCCGCTGCTACAGCGGGCTGCGCCCGCTATGCAGCGGGCGCGGGCTCGCTGCAGCTAGTGGGCTGCGTCCGTTTGCCCTTCTCTATGGGCTTTTTAGCCCAGTGGGTCTCACCCACTGCTCCTTGGACCGTTTTTGCGTTTCCGGACTCGTTTGAGCTCCGATTTGGACACGGTTTGAACCTGTGTTTAGACCGGGACGATCCTGTCATCCAGGTAACCCTTTCCAACATGTTTTTTCCTACTAAATTTGTCGTAACCAATTTACGACACGTTTAATCATGGTTTGCATCAAATGCAACGTTTTGTCCCTATTGCTATTGCGACTAACTTTCACAACTTGACTTGTGAATATCATCAAATGATATTTCTCTCTATTCTATATTCCTACTACTAAGACACGAACACTACTCGGTGTGAGACCCTACAGCCTGACCTTACTACAGGTTGGGGCTCGAAACCCCTAGACGACGGTCACTACGAGCAGTAGCTGTCGTCCCTGTTTCAGAGTCATCATAACGTGATCGACCCTTTGACAAAAGTATCATAGGGTTTGCATTGGCTGTGTCAGTGATGAATGCCGTTAGCTAAAATCCCTTCGTCAAGACTGTGTTATTGTTGGCCTAGGGTATGGTTTTCTGTCAACCCTATTAGACAACATTGGTCAGTATACGGCGGTCTTTATTGTATACACGTTGTACTACTTGCAACGTACCCCGACCGAGGATTAACATAAAGACCGTACTGAGCCTGTAACACTAACTTCCCTTTAATGGAAGTGACGAATCCCATCTTAGTCACTTACTTACCTCGAGAGCTTCAGGTGCGACCCAACCTAAGATCTTTCATCAGGACTTGTCCTCGAAGCTAGATCATGGGTCTAAGCTACACCGTTCGCTCACAGGTTGGTACAGATGACTTCAGGTCTTAAGGATCAACTATCCTATCATCACCCTAGAGTTATTAAAGACAGATTATTAAAGTTAACCATTTAACAACTCTAACTTGGTCGTTCAGTGAACTCATTCCCCAATGAGCACCTGTGTCTCGTCTCCGACTTCACCAAGTCGAATGACTATGAGATCACCATTACCCTAAGGTAAGACGAAGACACAGTGATCTATCCGATGTGTCGATATCCAGTTCTCGACACATCTATGATCACGAACCGTTTATGACTTACGTTTTTATTCGGTCGCTTACTTACTCATAATCGAGATCTCATCTAGATATGTAATGACCTAACTATAAGTCTATGGATATTATCTAAGTATATTAATACAAATGATTTTATACTTAGAATAATACGTACCATATACGGTATGAACAAGACGTATAATCAAGATAAATTGCCTTATGGGCATATATCTTCCTACATCTCCCACTTGCACTTAGGCTATTTATCTCGGTATCTCATACCGTTATAGCATATCAGTCACTTTGACATTTGATATGGCAAACCTAAGAATGGTTCTACTAACAAGTATCTACAACGAATTTTAATGGATTGAAATTACATCTCTTGATCACACAGGGTTGATCCTTTGGAAAAATGATCTGGATCAATTTTCCTAACTTTGTATAGCTAAACGTTAGCTTATACGATTTAAATGTGGGGTCTAACATTTCCGTAAGTCAGTTCTAGCTCACTCCACTTTATTGTGTCAATATGTCAAGTACATATTTGACACCCTAAGTATATATATATATATATATATATATATATACGATTAAATCAAAACAATTTTGACTTAATGATTTATATAGAAGATTCATTAAAGTGAAATATCCTTTTTACTTAGTCCGAAAAACGGAACTAAGTATATGAGCTCGCTCCCACTGACTTTAAGAATTACCTGGTTAAATTACTGCAACATAATATCTAAATCATATTTAGATTTATGTGCAAAAATAACCATTTGGTAAGTGCCTCAGATGGAATGCACAAGTGTCAGGTTCGGTTTGACGAATGAGTCAAGTCAAGATCGTTTTAAGGAATCTTGACATTGACTCGTTCAATCAAAACGTCCTACACTGTACTTATTCCTTTAACCACATTTAGTATTAACTCTTTTAATAACTAAATGCAGTTCATCAAGAATTAATCTTGATATGCGTATTATTGTGATCGCACACAATTTATACGCCCCCTGGAACCTATACTTAACTACTGATTGACTTTTAACATTAAGTCAGCTCCAAAAACAATATTATCGAAGCTATGCATTATTATTCGCAACCATCACAGAAAAGCCACATCCACAGAATTTAAGCCGATTCAATTTCAATTGCAACATACGAGACATCCATTCCAAAACAACGGGTTCATGAAAAGAACCTTAACTTGTTTATCAAAAATAAACCTTGAGTGCAAAGCACTCATGCATTGTTTTCGACCTTTAAAGATGATACAATTTTATTCAAGTAAGAAAAAAAATATCATCTCCATCATGGTCATCGTCTCCAGAAGTCTTTGAAACGGTCCCAGCAGCAACTTTTGCTTTGATTGCCGACCGATCTCCGTACTTCTCCAATCTCCGGTTCATATCAGCCACATGTATACATTACACAGATGTCTATAAGTATCTCATACTATATGAATGGAAATAATTGCATTTAATCGAATTTAATTTGTACCTGAGGTAGAGGCATCAGTATGCCCCTTCTTCTTCTCTGCAAGATAAATCTTACAATTCCTCTTCCAGTGGCCAACCTTGTGGCAATGGAAGCACTCAGATTTCGACGGGGCCCCTTTATTCTTCTTCTTCCCATTCTTAGCCTTCGCAGGTTGTGGGACATGCCTCTTCTTTCCTTTGCCTTTCGGCTGGTCGGAAGTAGCAGAGCCAACAACCAGTGCAGTCGGCTTCTTCTCAATTTCCTCGAACTGCCGGAGCATATTAAGGAGACCAGGAAGATCCGTCTCAAGGCTGTTCATTATAAAGCCAGTTATAAAGGGCTTAAACTCGGGAGTTAAAGACTTTAGGATAATATCCGTGGACATCTCATTGTCCAGGATAAATCCTAACTGGGCAGCGTCCTCTACGTACCCGATCATCTTGATAACATGATCTTGTACGGGCCCTGTCGTCATCTTTGTGCCCCAGAGGTTGCTAGTAGCTTCGAACTTGGCAGCTCTGGATCGCTTGCCATACAACTCTTGTGCATTAAGGAGTATGCTCTGAACATCCATATGTTCAAGCTTCCTTTGCAGTTCGTTGGTCATCGAAGCTAGAGTAAGGCACCTTGCCTTCTCTGCATCCCTCTGGTACAACTTAAAGGCTTCTTTCTCTTCGTGGGTCGAATCATCATCGGGCTTCTCCGAAGCGTCCTCGAACAATATGTATCCAATCCCAGCTAGGGAAAGGACCAACTTAATGTTTCTAAGCCAGACTTTGTAGTTGGTTCCATCCAGCACGTTCTTTTCTACCATGTATTTTAGACCTGAGTCCATTCTGCATTTTATAAATACTTTAGTTAGTATATGTTCGTAGTATAGTTTTAATGGTTTTAATAAAACTATATTCTCCCACTAAATTTATTAAAGCCATTATAATAAACAATTTATTATAAAATAACATTTGTGAGAGAGGGATCCGACTTCCCTGAGTCTGACAACCTTGAGTGTATCTCAACAAGTTGTCCGACTCTGCAGTCGGTAGACAAACTCGTCGTCAATCATATTTACTATGATTCCCTATCGATTTTACCCCTAGTCATTTGTGATCATGAGTGTACTCAACCAGATCACAATGGCTAGCCTAGTCGGACCCTTGTTTTCGTGTCTAGCCTGACTTGCCCCTTTGCTCGGTGTATGCACGACGCGCCGGTTTGGGTCAGGTCTTAGACTACATTCTTGGTTAGACTTACGCCGAAGCTCGAGGGATGAGACAACGGTTTCAGTCAGGTTAAGATGTCAATCAAGAAATCGGTTTCTATAAGATTGACATGTCACGGCTTGAGTGTAGCTCAACAACCGAAACATGTTTCTTACAGTTGCCAACTCCTAAAACAAGGAGGGCTACGATTTATCTTGAACAAGATTATTATCGTATTGACTTAGGTATAGTCGATGGACTTACATAGTCATGAATCGACTCCTTGCGGTCCAGCGGACGCGGCCAGGGAATTGACTAAGCCAGGACCACTTGTTACCCAGTCTAGCTAGGTTGGTCCAAAAACTTTAGCCAAGCACATTGACCGACATCATGATCCATTGAAGGAGTTGTCATCAATTTTATGTTTTCCAAACAACTAAATGGCTTTTAATTAAGAGAACTAGTTAATCCTTATCAACTAGTGGATCCTAAAATTCAAAATTTTTCGGATTGGTTGAACAGCTTTTATTAAGTCCTTATCAACTATAAGGTTCTTCGTTCAACTTGCTACCCCAATCTAATTAGGATTTTAATAAAACAATTCAACATTGTCTTTTATGAAAATCATTAATTAAATGTTTTAATGAAATGATTTACAAACAAAGGGACTACCTTAATCTGGTATTAGGTTCGAATGTTGTTTTGTTTTATCAAACATAGCATGTCACTAATTAAAATTTCATCTCATAAAATTTTAAACATTTAATGGCTAACCTAATAAGGTTCACATGTCCATTAAAAAGAAACAACTAATTTATCAACATAAATAAAATTTTCATTTTGTGACATACATGAGCATTTGCAAGTTTAAAATTATCAACATAATAAAAACATGCAAATCTAAATTTTAACACTTAAAATTAAAGATTAAAATTTAAAGCCTCCATTAAAAAATTTCATCGCATAAAACTAGGTCGTATAAAATTATCAAATAATTTTTAAACCTAGGCTTTAAAAAATTTTTAAACCTTATTTCTAAAATTAAAATATCACATAATAATTTTAGAAACATCTATGTAATAAAAAGAAATTAATTTATGTTTCATCTCATGAAAATAAAACATTTCTATTATTTACATATTTTAAAACAATTTTAAAACTCTTTTAAAATCTTTTAGAAATCCTTTTAGAAGCTTTCAAATAAAGTTTAAAGATTTCTAGCCTTTATGTAACTAAAGAAAACTTTTAGATTTCAAAAATAAAAAATTTTCTATAAAGTTTACATAAACTTTAAATACCCCAAAAAAAATTTATATCTCATAAAAAATTTATAAAGTATTTAAATATTGGAGACCTATTTAAAATTTATCGCATAAAGTAAAATAGTCCCAAAAAAAATTTCTGTGTTGCAAAAACAATTTTTAAAACACAAAACAATTTTTTTTAAAACTATTTAAAACATAAAGCTAAAATAGTTTGTACATGTAAAACAAGCATTTTTAAAGATTTAAAAAGTCGCTATAGTAGATCTATAGCATAACCGTGGCTCTGATACCACTGTTGGGGTTTTGGCGGACCCCCAGAGCTCGGATCCGTATCTGTCCTAAGTCGGACGGACAACGGAGGCACAAAAGCGCAGCGGAAAACCAGAAATCAAAATTTCTACACTAGCTAAACTATTTAGCTAGGCTCTAGGGAGCCAGAACCTAGCCCTATCTATGCCAACATGGGGTGGATCTGACCACCCCAAGAAGGATCTACACTAAAGCGACTAATAAAATCTACACAAAAAATGCTTAACCACATACCCGGAATCTTGGCCCTGGGGCAGGCAAGATGTACCGCACCGTCTTGAGAAGCTCCTCGTAGCCGAGCCGCGTTGACTCGATCTGCCTGAGCCGCCTCGCACCCTCGCACCGATCCGCCCGAGCTGCTTTCGCCTCCGAGCCTATCACACGCGGTAGAAAGTTTTACTTGAGAAGAAACCCGCGTCTTAGACGTCCGGATCAGATCCAAACCCCCTTTGTAGTCGTGCTAGGACTACTCCGGAGAACAGGAAAATAGAGAGAGAGTTTAGTCGCGGATCGAGCTTGCTCTAAAATTCTGGAGCTACTCGATCGTTGACTGGTGTGTGTTTCAACGAGGAGAGTGCACCCCTATTTATATAGGGAGTGAGCACTCACTCACTCACTCGTTGCGGGCAATATGGGACATTCCGCATGAAGAGGGAAAATCAATTAAGCCATTTGGCTTAATTTCAACTTTAAAGTTAGCCTTTCATAAAGTCAAACTTTAACTAATTAATTCTCCTTGCATACTAAACTTCAGACACCAAACAAGCTATCAATCAGAAGAGCTTGGAATGGTGAACGCGTAGGAACTGACGGTGATGAATTTCGACTTCGTTTGACCCCTCAAACAATTGCTCAAAGTTTAGAAATTTCTCAAAATTCGTAGCCGTCATTAGGGGTTTCAAAAAACCCTAATTTGACTTAAGTTGCGGGCGCGCCCGCTAGGCTTAGCGGGCGCGCCCACCCAAGGGAGCAAGGGCGGGCCGCGCCCGCTACAAGCAGCAGGCGCGGGCTCGCTGCAGCCAGCGGGCTGCGTCTGTTTGCCCTTCCCTATGGGCTTTTTAGCCCAGTGGGTCTCACCTACTGCTCCTTGGACCGTTTTTGCGTTTCCGGACTCGTTTGAGCTCCGATTTGGATACGGTTTGAACCTGTGTTTAGACCGGGACGATCCCGTCATCCAGGTAACCCTTTCCAACATGTTTGTTCCTACTAAATTTGTCGTAACCAATTTACGACACGTTTAATCATGGTTTGCATCAAATGCAACGTTTTGTCCCTATTGCTATTGTGACTAACTTTCACAACTTGACTTGTGAATATCATCAAATGATATTTCTCTCTATTCTATATTCCTATTATTAAGACACGAACACTACTCGGTGTGAGACCCTACAGCCTGACCTTACTACAGGTTGGGGCTCGAAACCCCTAGACGACGGTCACTACGAGCAGTAGTTGTCGTCCCTGTTTCAGAGTCATCAAAACGTGATCGACCCTTTGACAAAAGTATCATAGGGTTTGCATTGGCTGTGTCAGTGATGAATGCCGTTAGCTAAAATCCCTTCGTCAAGACTGTGTTATTGTTGGCCTAGGGTATGGTTTTCTGTCAACCCTATTAGACAACATTGGTCAGTATACGTCGGTCTTTATTGTATACACGTTGTACTACTTGCAACGTACCCCGGCCGAGGATTAACATAAAGACCGTACTGAGCCTGTAACACTAACTTCCCTTTAATGGAAGTGACGAATCCCATCTTAGTCACTTACTTACCTCGAGAGCTTCAGGTGCGACCCAACCTAAGATCTTTCATCAAGACTTGTCCTCGAAGCTAGATCATGGGTCTAAGCTACACCGTTCGCTCACAGGTTGGTACAGATGACTTCAGGTCTTAAGGATCAACTATCCTATCATCACCCTAGAGTTATTAAAGACAGATTATTAAAGTTAACCATTTAACAACTCTAACTTGGTCGTTCAGTGAACTCATTCCCCAATGAGCACCTGTGTCTCGTCTCCGACTTCACCAAGTCGAATGACTATGAGATCACCATTACCCTAAGGTAAGACGAAGACACAGTGATCTATCCGATGTGTCGATATCCAGTTCTCGACACATCTATGATCACGAACCGTTTAAGACTTACGTTTTTATTCGGTCGCTTACTTACTCATAATCGAGATCTCATCTAGATATGTAAGGACCTAACTATAAGTCTATGGATATTATCTAAGTATATTAATACAAATGATTTTATACTTAGAATAATACGTACCATATACGGTATGAACAAGACGTATAATCAAGATAAATTGCCTTATGGGCATATATATTCCTACAAATGGAAAGCTTCCCATTCTTCACATCGATTAATACGCCAGCAGTGGCCATGAAAGGCCATCCAAGGATAATAGGGGTGTGCTTATCTTCCAGCATGTCCATCACAACGAAGTCCACAGGCACATTCATCCCTCTAACATTGACAGGGAGGTCATCTACAACCCCCACCGGGTATTTGGCCGAACGGTCTGCAAGCTGTATGGTCATTTCGGTGGGCTCCAAGTCGCCCATTCCTATCCTCTTATACAGCGACAAGGGCATCAAACTGACGCTCGCTCCAAGATCGACGAGCGCACGATGTATCTTTACCTCCCCGATCGTGCAAGGGATAGAGAAGCTCCCTGGGTCTTTAAGCTTAGGCGGATTTGATCTCGAATGAGAGCGCTGCATTCCGCCGTCAATACGACCTTCTCCTTTCTAGAACCCTTTGTCACCAAATCCTTGAGGAATTTCGTGTAGGAGGGTATCGTCTCTATAGCTTCAAGGAAGGGGATTTGCAAGCTTAGATCTTTGACCATAGCAAAGAATTTTCCATACTTCTCGTCAATTTTGGCTTGGGCTAACCGTTGCGGAAAAGGCACAACGGGCTTGAATACCCTCAGGTTCCCTTCCTCATCCTTTTTCTTCTCCTCTTCATGGATTTCCTTCGGAGTAGTTGGTTTTGACGACGAAGCACTGGCGTCATTCAATTTTTCAATCGGTCGCTCCACGACCAATGGTGCTTCCGGTTCCTTTGGGGGCACTCTAGTGGGGATTTGTGTTCCGCTCCTCAAGACGATAGCGGACACGTTCGCATGCTCGTGCGTGAGTGCCAAGGTCTGATTTGCTCCCCTCGGGTTCACCTCCGGTTGTGGCGGCAATAAGTTTTGCGACCTTGAAAGGTTTGCCACTTGTAACCCCAGCTGGGGTTACTTGGTCCGTGAGAGCCCGGTGTCCCATTTCCAGCTTCAAATTTATCTTCTCCTGGTTGGATATATATTGAGTCAAAAGGGACTCAACCAAAGAGACGGCCCTCTGTTGGCCATATTGCTGCTGCTGCTGAACGGGTTGCTGATTTCTGGGACCATATTGCTGATATTGTTATGGAGGTTGCTGCTGCTGAAACTGCTACTATTGAAACTGCTACTGCTGAGGCCTTGCCGGCTGATATATCTAGTGTTGCTGCTGCTGAGGCGGCGGTTGCTGATACGGTGCCCGGTAACTAAGGTTGGGATGATTCCGGTTGTTTGGAGAGTAGGCCGGGTTGGAGCTAGTCTGTGGTGGAAAAGGTGCATTCCGTGGAGGATTGTAAAATAAAGCGATCGCTTGGTCCAATGGTGGTGAGATGTCACCACCATCGAAGTCCCTCATGACTTCTGTTTCCACCGCGGTAATATGTTGCGTACGGGCACCACCTGCTCCTACCATCAATGCGGAGATCTGGGTCGACAGCAAGTCAAACTTGCTGGATAATTTGTCGACGTCCTCGACCCTGTGGATACCCCCAGATCTAGGTGTTGCTCTCTCGTCACACCATCGCTCATTGTTTGATGCCATATTTTCTAGAATCTGTCCGGCATCTTCTTCGCTTCGGGACATAAAGGACCCTCCAGCCGCCGCATCCATCGAGGATTTTAAATCGTCCCTTAACCCATTATAGAACAGATTTATGATCTGCCACTTAGGGAGCTCATGGTGGGGACATCCCTGCTGCATTTCCTTGTATCTGGTCCAGGCTTCATGCAGAGACTCGTGGCTGGCCTGGGAGAAGGAGGAGATCTCACTCCTCAGCTTCATGGTCTTCCCTGGAGGAAAGAACTTCGTTAGAAAAGCATTAGAAAGCTTCTCCCAGGTGTTGAATGTATTCGGGTCCTTCTCCCTAAGCCACAGCTTGGCCTAATCTCGCAGAGAGAAGTGGAATAGCTTCAGACGGATCGCCTCAGTTGTGACACCATTTATCCGGAAGGTGTCACATTTCTCCAAGAAGGAGTCCAAATGTTTAATGGGGCTCTCCATGGATGCCCCCGAGAATTGATCCTGCTGGATCCACGTCACCAAAGATGGCTTAAGCTCGAAGCTTTGAGCCGTAATAGCAGGAGGACGGATGGCGGAGGTGGGCTCGAGGGATGGCATCGAGTACTCCAGCAGGGACTTGTGAGGTGGGGTGTTCTCCCCTATGGTTTCCAGCTCTTCTCTTCTTCGCTTCTCTGCGGCAAGACGCCTTACTCCGGATCAACGGGAATCAAGTCGTCGAGACTTCTTGAACTCCTGCGCATTAAAAACAACAAACACCCGTGAAGCGAAAAGTGGGAAAGAAACAAATAATAATATAAATATATATATATATATAAAAATAAAAATAAAATAAAAAAATAAAAACAAGAAAATAAAATAGAAATGGAAAAAGAAGAATGCGAAAATTATCGCGAGATAAGGATGTGAGCTAGACTCAAGGGTTCATGAAATCCTAAAATAACAAGCACGTTGCCTCCCCGGCAACGGCGCCATAAAGCTTGACGTCCCCCGGGTTTTGCGCGCACTATGGATGGCATGTGCAATGTGTTTGATTGGGGGCATGAGATTTAAATATTTATAACCGCAAGCACACGGTGTTGTAGTGTGGCTTGGGGGTCGAACTCAGGGAGGCGTGGTTGTGCTTGTGTCAAGAAGGATCGGATTCACCCCGTGGGCGAGCTAGCCCGAATTGGATGATGGGTTGTCACGGAAAATGGAATGCAAGGGATAGACAATATAAAGGGAAACCCCGGGACTTCGGTTTCCACCCTATCGTGCGATTCTCGCCGATACGGCCTACGGGTAGGGTAGCGATCGGAATTAGGGTCTAACGGTGAGACGTTGCCTCTAAGAGTGGCACCAGTGTCCTATGGGCCCGATATTCCGGTCGGTGCCCAGGATGATACGCCGGACTTCCCGGGTTCGGTCAGTAGGCAATCCCATGTCCATTAACACTGACCGACTCTGGGAGCACTAAGCTCGCAATGATAACTCCCAACATATCGTCATGCCGCTCCCGCGCTCTAGGATTCGACGTCTACGCTAAAGGCGTGAGCTATGGCTAGGGGTTCAACCGCCAAGTTTATTCCCCCTTGGCCCAACGGTCAAAGACGGTCTTTTTCCCGCCGATGACAATAAAACACCCCGCGTCACCGGTATATTCCTAATCCCTATCGATTTCCTAGTCCTATGGACGCATCGGGGAGAACCCACGAAGGGATTTCCACCAAAATCCCAGATTTGGGAACTACTCACACATATTTACTAAAAAGAGATCAAAATCGAAATCGACCGTTAAAAACATAATCAAGCGATTGAAAAGCAGTAAGAGCAATACTAATAACACTATATTAAATTTTGGTAAAGATCGGAAAACTTACAAATATCTGAAAAATTACAGCCGTCAAGAGAGAGAAAAAACAGCAAAAAATAACAACTCCCGTTTCTGAAAAACCTAGGGGTCCTATATATAGAATACGATATCACCCGATCGGTTGAAAAGTCAACCGATCGGGTGACCTGCTTCGTTTCTTCGACAGCTCAGCACGTGACTTCACCCGGTCACATGACACGGTCGGTTGAGAGTTGAAGCTGATCGGTTGGATCTTCGTGTCGTCGGGTGAACCGGTCGGTTGAACTCTCTGTGTCTTGACTTCGGAGAATCGGCTACAGATGAACCGATCAGATGAATGTCACCCGATTGGTTGGCATTCAGCATCAAATTCCAGAGAGTTGGGGTGTTTGAACCGGTCTCTGAACCGACCGGTTGACTTTCCGCCCGCTTCAGCTTGTGTCCAGGTGGTGCACGCGTGCATCACCCAATCGATTGGAAGCGACCAACCGGTTGGGTGAGGGGTTGAAAGATGCTATCTTCGTCGTTTGACCCCCTGGATCACGCGTGACTCCTCCCGTTGCTCCGGGGACTCATGATATCATCGTTATATGTCCCCTACGCCGGTAAACTCCTGCAAAAATACAAAAAACACGGAAAAGTGAAAGAAAACAGGAAAACACAAGAAAACGAATACAAGACGGTGGAAAACAATGGAAAACACAAAAGAAGACGTGCGTGAATATATGAAGTATAAACGTACGTCACAACGCAGGACCCACCGTTTCTTCGATGCATGGGGCAACAAGATGGGAATAATTTCCTGCGCCAAAGATGCCCGCTAAATTTTTTTACGCTAATTTATTTTTCCGCGCCAAAGGCGCCTGTCCCAAATTTGTTGTTCCGCGTCAAAGTTTTTTACGCTAATTTAGTGTTACGAGCCAAAGGCGCCTGCCCCCAATTTGTTTTTCTGCGACGAGGGCGCCGATGTGACGTGCGTTTATATTTCATATATTCACGCACGTTTTCTTTTGTGTTTCTCCGTGTTTTTCCGCCATCTCTTATTCGTTTTCGTGTATTTTCCCGTTTTCGTTCACTTTTCTTTGTTTATCCATGATTGCAGGGGATTGACCACGTAGGGGACGTTTAACGATGATATCTCAAGTCCCCGGAGCAACGGGAGAAGTCACGCGTGACCCAGGGGGTCAAACGCCAAAGAAGTCATCTTTCAGCCCCTCACCCGGTCGGTTGGTCATCTCCAACCGATCGGGTGATGCACGCGTGCACCACCCGGTCTCTGCCGCAGCTCACAAAGAAGTCACCCGACCGGTTCGCAGACCGGTTCAGTGGGGGATGTTCTCTGTTTTCTCGAAGCAAAACGCCAACCGATCGGGTGACTCTCACCCGATCGGTTCATCTGTAGCTGAAGAAGAAGAGCTGAAGACACGGACGTCGAACCGATCGATTCACCCGACTGCTCCAAGATCCAACCGGTCACTCAAGAACTCACCCGACCGGTTCATGTGATCGGGTGAAAGCTCGCCGTTTTCTGTTATTAATTTGTAACGGATCAATCGATCGGTTGACTTGTCAACCGATCGGTTGATGCGAAGGTCTATAAATAGAACCCCTAGGGTTCCAGAAACGGGAGCTGTTATTTTTTCTACTGTTTTATCTCCTTGTGACGGCTGTAATTGTTACTCTTTTGTAAGTTTTCAGATCTTTCTAAAATTTTAGTATTGTCTTTATTACTCTATTACTTCTGCATTGCAATTGTCCGATTATGATTCCAACGGTTAAATTTCATTTAGATCGCTTTTTCATGAATTTTTGTGAGTAGTTCCCAAATCTGGGATTTTGGTGGAAACCCCTTCGGGGGCTCTTCCCGATGCGTCCATAGGGTTAGGAAATCGATAGGGATTTGGAATCTAATGGTTACGCGGGGTGTTTCATTGTCATCGGCGGGAAAAAGACCGCCTTTGACCGTTGGGCCAAGGGGGAATAAACTTGGCGGTTGACTCCCTAGCCATAGCTCACACCCCTTAGCGTAGACGCCGAATCCTAGCACGCGGGAGCGGCAGGATGAGACGTTGGGAGATATCGTTGCGGGCTTAGTGCTCCTGGGATCGATCAGTGTTAATGGACACGGGAGTGCCCACTGATCGAATCCGGGAAGTCCGGTGTATCATCCTGGGCACCGACCGGAATATCGGGCCCATGGGACGCCGGTACCACTTTCAGAGGCAACGTCTCACCATTAGACCCTAATCCCAATCGCTATCCATACCCGTAGGCCGTATCGGCGAGAGTCTCTCGTCGGGTTGGAAACCAAAGTCCCGGGTTTTCTTTCTTGTTATTCATACCATTTTATTTCCTTTCGTGACAACCATTCACCGATTCGGGCTAGCTCACCCCTCGGGGTGATTTAGGTCCTACCTGACCCAAGCACAACCTCGCCTCCCTGAGTTCGATATTCCCGCACCCTACACTAACCGTGAAACTTGCGATAAACGACACAGCGCCGCCGCAACGCAAGCGGGGCGCTGGTCAAGTTTATGGTGCCGTTGCCGGGGAGGCAACGTGCTTGTTATTCTAGGATCTCATGAACCCTCGTGTCTAGCTCACATCCCTACCTCGTGATAATTTTCGCATTCTCCTTTTTCTTTTTTTATTTTTTCTTATTTTTATTTTTATTTCTTATTTTATCTGTTTCTTTCCCACTTGTCGCTTCACGGGTGTTTGTTGTTTTTCATGCGCAGGAGTTCAAGGAGTCTTGACGACTTGATTCCCCTCGATCCAGAGATTAACGCCACCCTTAGGCGTTTGGCCGCCGAGAAGCGAAGAAGAGAAGATCCCGAATCCATGGAGGAGAACACCCCACCTCACAAGTCTCTGCTGGAGTACTCGATGCCATCCATCGAGTCGACTTCCGCCATCTGATCTCCAGCTATTGCGGCCCAAAGCTTTGAGCTGAAGCCGTCTCTAGTGACATGGATCCAGCAGGACCAGTTTGTGGGTGCACCCATGGAGAGCCCGATCGAGCACCTAGACTCCTTCTTGGAGAAGTGTGACACCTTCCGGATTAATGGTGTCACGACAGAGGCTATCCGTCTGAAGATGTTCCCCTTCTCTTTGCGAGACAAAGCCAAGCAATGGCTAAGGGGGAAGGACCCCAACACTTTCAACACCTGGGAGAAGCTCTCCAACGCTTTTCTGACGAAGTTCTTTCCTCCGGGGAAGACCATGAAGTTGAGGAGTGAGATCTCCTCCTTCTCCCAGGCCAGCCACGAGTCCTTGCATGAAGCTTGGACGAGATATAAAGAGATGCAAAGAAGATGCCCTCACCATGAGGTTCCGAAGTGGCAGATTATTAATCTGTTCTACAATGGGTTGAGGGATGAACTGAAATCTTCTATGGACGCCGCGGCTGGGGGTTCCTTCATGTCTAGGAGCGAGGAGGATGCCGGGCATATTCTGGAAAATATGGCATCCAACAATGAGTGGTGGTATGACGAGAGAGCCACACCAAGATCCGGGGGTATACACAAAGTCGAGGACATCGACAAACTTTCAAGCAAGTTCGACTTGCTTTCGACCCAGATCTCCGCACTAATGGTAGGAGCCGGTGGGGCCGGTACACAGCAAATTTCTGCGGTAGAGTCCGAATTCTTTGGGGAATTCGACGGTGGTGACACCTCACCACCGTTGGATCAGGCGAGCGCACTATTTTACTACCCCACGGGAAATGCGCCGTATCCGCCAAGGACAAATTCCAACCCGGCCTACTCTCCAAACAACCGGAACCACCCAAACATCAGTTACCGGCCACCATTTCAGCCCTCGCCGCCTCATCAGCCGCAGCAACAAACATATCAGCCGGCTAGGCCACAACAGAATCAGGTTCAGCAGCAACCATTTCAGCAGCAACCATTTCAGCAACAACCTCAGTAACAATCTTACGCCCCCAGGACTCAGCAGCCGTTCCAGCAGCAGCAGCAGTATGGCCAACAGAGGGCCGTCTCTCCGGTTGAGTCTCTCTTAACTCAATATATTACCAACCAGGAGAAGATCAACCAAAAGCTGGAAATGGGTCAGCTGACCCTCACAGACCAAGTAACCCAGCTGGGGTTACAAGTGGCGAACCTTGCAAGGTCACAAAACCAATTACCGCCACAACCGGAGGTGAACCCGAGGGGAGCAACCCAAACATCGGCACTCGTGCACGAGCACGCAAATGTGTCCGCTATCGTTCTGAGAAGCGGGACACAAATTCCTACTAGAGTGCCCCCTAGCAACCCGGAAGCACCATTGGTCGTTGAGAGACCGACCGAAAAATCAAATGACGCCGGTGCTTCGTCATCAAATCCTATGACTCCGGAGGGAGCCTCTGAAGAAGAGAAGAAGAAGGAGGAAGAGAGCCCGAAAGTGTATAAACCTGTTGTGCCATTTCCACAATGGTTGGCTCAGGCAAAAATTGATGAGAAATATGGCAAGTTCTTCGCCATGGTCAAGGACCTAAGCCTGCAAATCCCCTTCCTAGAAGCAATCGAAACAATCCCCTCCTATGCAAAATTCTTGAAAGATTTGGTGACTAGAGGGTCTAGAAAGGAGAAAGTAGTGCTGACGGCGGAATGCAGCGCTCTTATTCAGAGGGCAAACCCGCCGAAACTCAAGGACCCGGGGAGCTTCTCTATTCCTTGCACGATCGGGGCGGTGAAGATTCATCGTGCACTCGTCGACCTAGGAGCGAGTGTTAGCTTGATGCCCTTGTCGATGTATAGAAGGATAGGAATGGGTGATTTGGAGCCCACCGGTATGACCCTACAACTAGCTGACCGGTCGGTCAAATATCCGGTGGGAATTGTGGATGACCTCCCCGTGAATGTGAGAGGGGTGCATGCACACACCCCCCATCATCCTGGGACGGCCTTTCATGGCCACTGCTGGCGTTCTAATAGATGTGAAGAACGAAAAACTCTCTTTGAACGTCAGCGGAGAGAAAGTTGAGTTTGATCTGGGATTATCCATGAAGCACCCCGATCCCCCTGATGACCCTCGGTGCAATCTGCTCGAGGTAGAAGAGGAAAACGCTGCAGAGGAGAGCTCCTGGGAGATTCTCCTGAGAAACCCCCCCCCCCCCCGATGACTTGGGGGATTCAGAAGATAGAGACGGCCCCAAGTACAAAGAAGTTGCTGGAAAACCGAGTGCAGCAAGAACGACCCCTCCCGGGTTCCCCAAGGCTCCTCCTGTGAGGAGAAAGGGGAAAGAGCCCACGGACCTCACTAAAGACGAGGTCCGGATCCTGAAGAAGATGGCGGGAAGCGCCAACACCAAGGAAAAGCCCCCGGATCCCAAGAACAAGGGGAGGGTAGTCGAGCAAGTATTTTTCCAGCCGCTGACTACTCCAAGTGCCTTCAGCTCCAATGAGAAAGAGATGTCAAACTTCGGGCATCACCCGTATCGACCACCATGAGCATCTCTTGCGGGCGTCGAGCCAACGATGTTAAACAAGTGCGCTTCATGGGAGGCAACCCATGTTCTAAACTTTTTCCCCACTTTTCAGCGTTATTTTTGACTTTATTTTGTCTATTTTTATAAATAAAATCAGCCGCGAGAACATCCGTTCGGGGACTTAAACAAATATATTGGTTTTTGCAGGAAACAAGCCCCAACCGATCGGATGAAAACTCACCCGATCGGTTGGGATGTATCAGATACATGCCGAGATCTGTCCCCATATGACCCGATCGGTTGAGTAATGAAGAGACCGGGTGAGCTGGGGAGAACTCTCGGAAATTTTTGGGGAATATCAACCGATCGGTTGAGTTCGAGCGCGATCGGTTGACGTGACCGGGTGAGCAGCCCTAAGTTCTCGGGAAAATGAGTGGAGCGGCCAACCGATCGGGTGACAAGTCAACCGACCGGTTCGCCTGTAGCATTTCTTCGGCAAGAATTTTGACCTAACCGTCAACCGATCGGGTGACAAGTCACCCGATCGGTTCGACTTAAAACCCTATAAATACCCCAAACCGCCCGTTCGACACGCACTCGCCATTTTCGAATCCGGATCCGCCGTTTCACCTCTCACTCGTGCGCCTGCCCTCTTTCTTCCCTTCAATCAACCTCAATCGCCTTTTCCCCCATCCCCCTACCCATCCACCACCGATTTCTCTCCATTCTCCTCGATTCCACCAACACACAAAACCCTAACCTTGACCAGTTTTTTCCCCAATTTCGAAACTTGCTGAAGAGATCGCTACGGCTTCACAGCGTGCTCCCATCCAGTAGCATCGGGGTGTCAACGAGCAACTATCTTCATCTCATTTGGGTAAACTCACTCCTTTGCTTAATTTTAATCTTACCGCAAATATTCCATTTGATTGTTGGTCGTATTTCGTGTTTGTGTTGAATTCATTGTACGTTTGCATACCTACGCACACGAACGACACCCACACGATGCCTCTCCGCCGTGTTAAGCCCACCGAGGACGGCTCTTCGAACCCTAGGCCCACCCGTCGTACCCGTCGCACACAGCCCACCACCTCCAACCCATCCACCACTTCCCCACCTCGTGCTTATGATCCCGAATATGGGATGCAATTCCAAACCGATGACCATGCCGATCGATTCGCGGCCATGGTCCTCCTAGCTGGTCAGGGTGGTCGGATAACCGAGGAATCCGTCGACCGAGACCTCCCGTTTCTTCAAAGCTTCATTCGCCACATCCGTGAAGACCCACCCGACGTCTCCAAGCTCCACATTCCACCCCCCACGACTCCTGGTCCACAGCACAGGCCCCCGTCACCACCCCCAGAGGGTGGTGCCCCTGCTTGATTTTTCTCTCCCACTTTTGCCCCCCCATATTTGTGCCCATCTGTCTTTTCGGGGCCCTGCTTTGTCTCTGTCAGAGGGAGGGGACTATTTGCGTGTTGCTTTCTAAATTCACCTCTTTTGTTTTTGACTCCCCCTTGCACATCTCTGCATTTCATCAATCACATCATTTCGCTAGCACTTTCTGGTCTAGCTTGGGGGACGTCTATTTTGGTGTGCTGTCGTGTTTTGTTTGTTTTTTTCATTTTTGTGTGTGTGTGCTTCTTTTTCATTTTTTGAGTGTCGTGCCGTGTGTTTTTATTTTTATTTTCGTATTGTTTGATTTTGATTTTGATCTTTCTTCTTTTTTTTCAGTTCCATCTATGTGTTTTCCTCGTTTTCATTTCTTTTTGTGTCGGTGCGTATCCCCCCATCTTCATTGCCCTCCCGTACTCACTCATATTGCATTGAGGGCAATGCAAACTTCAGCTTGGGGGAGTCGCACTGTGTGCGTCGTTTGAGTCCTTCTTTTTCGTTTATTTGAGTCGTTTTTCTCCGTGTTGTTCTTTTTTTTCTTTTCTTCTTTTTTAGCTCTTTCTCCTAGAGATGAGTCCTATGATGAATCGCCACAAAGTCACACACACCTAGCATTGCATCGATAATCACACTCACTAACCCTAGGATTTCGAGTCCTCTTGCATTTCACGCATCGTGAGTCCACTTAGCTTTTTGTGAGTCGTGTGTCATGACTAGCATTTGGTGTGCTTCTGCTTTGTGATTTTACTTTATATACCTGTCCAGGAATGACCCCTAGATTATCATGCTCCGATTTGAATATGCGGTATTTGTTTCCACTATATGCATGCTATATTTATATCGTATACTTCAATTCGCATGCATCGGGATTCCACAACTAAGGACTAGGATAACCCATTTAGCCTATGCTCTATTTAGCGAGAATAGTTTCCTTTGCCCGAGTGTTTAGATTTCGACTTCTTTTTTTGTTTTACTTGGTGCAAATCCCCTCGTCGTGTACCGTTCTCCCACTTGGGAGAGTACACATGTGTATAGCCAAAAACCCAAAAACCCAAAAAAAGGAGAAAAGAAAAGAAAAACCCAAAAAGAAAAGAAAAGAAAAATTGTGTATAGCCCAAAATCCAAAAAAATACATATTCCCAAAACCCAAAAAAATTTCCGTGTGGATATTTTTTCCTACTTGCCAAGAATAAAGGGAAGGCGAGAATTTGCACCGAGTGTTCTTCTCCACATCATCTCAACCCCCGTCGTTATCGAAAACACTTGGCTTAGGAACTTTTTAGCTAGTATCTAGGCTATAGTGGCGTGATTTCCTTAACCCTAGTTGTGGAGTCCCCGATGCATGATACGCTTCTATTCTCACTCTTCTCATGTATGCTTGAACTTATATTCGCCGCTTAATTCAATTCGGATCGATATTTTGGGTCATATCTTGGATTTGTGTATATCGAGCCTCATAGCACATTGTAGAAAGCATCACCATTTGCTAGCACACGACCACGCTCACTCGCGCTTCACCGCGTGGACCCACGACACTTATTTGGACTCGCTTTCCTAGGTTTAGTGGTGTGATTTGGCGTTTGCTTGCTTGGTGTGTCGTTTTTGATTTTGGTGGCTCTGATGGACGATCTTGGGTTTATAGTTTTCTTTTTCTTTCTTCCTCTCTATTTTTCCCTTCCGAGCTCCTACTCTCACTCGTCTTCCTCGAGGACGAGGAAGAGTTCAGCTTGGGGGATTTTGACGTGCGTTTATATTTCATATATTCACGCACGTTTTCTTTTGTGTTTCTCCGTGTTTTTCCGCCGTCTCTTATTCGTTTTCGTGTATTTTCCCATTTTCTTTCACTTTTCTTTGTTTATCCATGATTGCAGGGGATTGACCACGTAGGGGACGTTTAACGATGATATCTCAAGTCCCCGGAGCAACGGGAGAAGTCACGCATGACCCAGGGGGTCAAAAGCCAAAGAATTCATCTTCCAGCCCCTCACCTGGTCGGTTGGTCATCTCCAACCGATCGGGTGATGCACGCGTGCACCACCCGGTCTCTGCCGCAGCTCATAAAGAAGTCACCCGACCGGTTCGCAGACCGGTTCAGCAGGGGCTGTTCTCTGTTTTCTCGAAGCAAAACGCCAACCGATCGGGTGACTCTCACCCGATCGGTTCATCTGTAGCTGAAGAAGAAGAGCTGAAGACACGGACATCGAACCGATCGATTCACCCGACTGCTCCAAGATCCAACCGGTCACTCAAGAACTCACCCGACCGGTTCATGTGATCGGATGAAAGCTCGCCGTTTTCTGTTATTAATTTGTAACGGATCAACCGATCGGTTGATGCGAAGGTCTATAAATAGAACCCCTAGGGTTCCAGAAACGGGAGCTGTTATTTTTTCTACTGTTTTATCTCCTTGTGACGGCTGTAATTGTTACTCTTTTGTAAGTTTTCAGATCTTTCTAAAATTTTAGTATTGTCTTTATTAATCTATTACTTCCGCATTGCAATTGTCCGATTATGATTCCAATGGTTAAATTTCATTTAGATTGCTTTTTCATGAATTTTTGTGAGTAGTTCCCAAATCTGGGATTTTGGTGGAAACCCCTTCGAGGGCTCTTCCCGATGCGTCCATAGGGTTAGGAAATCGATAGGGATTTGGAATCTAACGGTTACGCGGGGTGTTTCATTGTCATCGGCGGGAAAAAGAACGCCTTTGACCGTTGGGCCAAGGGGGAATAAACTTGGCGGTTGACTCCCTAGCCATAGCTCACACCCCTTAGCGTAGACGTCGAATCCTAGCACGCGGAAGCGGCAGGATGAGACGTTGGGAGATATCGTTGCGGGCTTAGTGCTCCCGGGATCGATCAGTGTTAATGGACACGGGAGTGCCCACTGATCGAATCCGGGAAGTCCGGTGTATCATCCTGGGCACCGACCGGAATATCGGGCCCATGGGACGCCGGTACCACTTTCAGAGGCAACGTCTCACCATTAGACCCTAATCCCGATCGCTATCCATACCCGTAGGCCGTATCGGCGAGAGTCTCTCGTCGGGTTGGAAGCCAAAGTCCCGGGTTTTCTTTCTTGTTGATCATACCCTTTTATTTCCTTTCCTGACAACCATTCACCGATTCGAGCTAGCTCACCCCTCGGGGTGATTTAGGTCCTACCTGACCCAAGCACAACCTCGCCTCCCTGAGTTCGATATTCCCGCACCCTACACTAACCGTGAAACTTGCGGTAAACGACACCGCGCCGCCGCAACGCAAGCGGGGCGCCGGTCACGATGCTGGCGCTCGCTAAATTGTTTTACGCTTATTTGTTACTAAATTTTTTTACGCTTATTTGTTGTTTCGCGTCAAAGGTTCCCGCGAATTTTTATTTCTGCGCCGAATTTTTTGTTCCACGTCGAAGGCGCCCATGCTGCTAAATATTTTTAAAATAATTTGTTGTTCCACGTATTTTGACTGTGAAAATAATTTTTTGGGAAACAAAGATTTCATGGTGGAAAATCTTAATTTTAATTTGGCAACACCGGCTTGCAAAACTGGCGTCTCGGTTTTCACTGAAATCAGAACCAGAATTTGTATTCGGTGAAAATATACTAAAATATATGAACGGTGATATTTATTATACATTTGACAACCTTTTTGGAGACTAAAGATAAAGAGTGGCTGGGATTTGATCTTGGAAAATGGAGGGTTGAGATGAAGCTTCGAAACCATGAATGTGAGATTTGAAATTTGGTCAAGCTTTGAAATTTGGTCCAACTTTGAAATGAAGGGAGCTTTGAAACCATGAATGTGAGCTTTAAAATTTGGTCCAACTTTGAAATTTGGTCTAGCTTTGAAAGCAGCCAGTGAACCAGTTTCGTGCCGAAGGCGCCCGCGAAATGTTTTTACGCTAATTTGTTGTTCCACGCCGAAGGTGTCCGCTAAAATTTTTGTTGTTATTCCACGCCAAATTTGTTGTTCTACATGAATTTATTGTTCCGTGTCGAAGGTGCCCGCTCCGAATTTGTTGTTCCCTACCTAAGGCGTCCGTGCCCCTAACTATTTTTACACTAATTTGTTGTTCTTTTAAATTTTAATTTATTTTTTGGGGTCAAAGATTTCGCGGGGGAAAATCATAAATGAACCGTGCCCGCAGGCATGGTTTATTTTTAAGTTAATTTGTTGTTCCGCGGCGAAGGCGCCCGCGCCGAATTTGTTGTTCCGCGCCGAAATTTGTTATTCCGCACCAAATTTGTTCTTCCGTGTCGAATACGTCTGCACTGAATTTGTTGTTCCGTGCTGAAGGCGCTCGTGCAGCTAATAGTTTTACGCTACTTTGTTGTTCTTTTAAATTTTAATAATTTTTTGGAAAACAAAGATTTCGCGGGTGAAAATCTAAATTGAACCCAACCCGTGGGCACGGGTTGTTGTTATGCTAATTTGTTGTTTCGTGCCGAATTTATTGTTCTGTGTCGAAGGTACCGGTACCGGATTTGTTGTTCCGCACCGAAGGTGCCTGTGTCGAATTTTTTGTTCCGCGCCAAATGTGCCTATGCCGCTAAATATTTTTACACTAATTTGTTGTTCTTTTAAATTTTAATAATTTTTGGGAAACAAAGATTTCGCGGGAGCAAATCTTAAATCAACCGTGCCCACATGCATGGGTTTTTTAACAACAAATTGCATGGGTTTTTTAACGCCAATTTGTTGTTCCGCGCTGAAGGTGCCTGCGCTGAATTTGTTGTTCCGTGTCGAAGGCACCTGCGGCAAATTTGTTGTTCCACGTCGAAGGCGCCCGCACTGCCGCTAAATATTTCTAAGCTAATTTGTTATGCTTTTAAATTTTAATAATTTTTTGGGGAACAAAGGTTTCGTGGGGGAAAAATCTTAAATGAACCGTGCTCGCAGGCACGGGTTATGACCAGTATATGTATATATATGGTCATGCGCTGTCAGCACATGTTCGATTTCCTTGCTAGAGCTTTTTGGGGTTCAAATTTTTGTTATTTTTATTTTTGCACTGTGTTCTACAACTTGTTGATCACACCAAATTTCAAGTGAATTCAACACTTTTTGACCATCCATCCATCCATTTCAAATAATCGGCTCCAAAACTGGATCTATCATCTTTTTGAAATGGATGGATGGAGGGTCAAAAAGTGTTGGATTCCATTGAAATTTGGTGTGCTGATCAACAACACTTTGTAGATTACACCGTAAAAATGAAAAAAAAAAGGAAATTTTAGACCCCCAAAACGATGTCAGCACAGGAAAACCGAACCTGTGCTGAGGTCACATGCCCGTGTGTGTGTGTGTGTGTGTGCGATATAAGTGGGATAAGTGAGATATAGATACTTATATTCGTGACACGTTGTTGAACACATTGGCATCTTTGATAAAACTGTGATACATGTGCTTTATAATTGCTAATCTTTAACGAGAATTAATACATGTGTAGTAACTTCTCCATAGCAATCATACATTGGGCCAGGGGGAGTGCGTATCTAAATTTTCTAATTTCATATTTTTATCAAAATTGTTTGCCATCGTCAAAAAGGAGAAGAATGTTGGTTATTGAATCACCCCTAAGTTAGTTTTGATGATAAGCAACAATTATTGTTGCTAATGAGGTTTTGTGAGATGATTTGTGAGTGTAGGAATCCAAGTCAACAATGGTCAACTCAAGGTAAAAGTCAATGATAATATGGAATCAAAGCTTGATGATGAAAAGTCATGGAACTTGAAGCTAAAGTTGAATATCAAAAGCCTAAGTCAAGGACTCATGGAGGTGTAAGACTTCAAGACCAGTGGTCAAGCTAAAGGAGAATGCATCAAAACTCCTAGTTATGTGATGATGTATTCTATATTTTCGTACTTGTCTTAGAATGTTAAAGCTAGTAGTTAAAGCTTGCACACACACACACACACACACACACACACACACACAATATTTTTAAACTGTTCAAATTATTTAGAAAACTTTTAAAAATGATTCGATCGATTTTTGAAATTATTTCAATATGTTTTTTCTTGTATCAACATAATAGTGGGCTACTTTTATAGTAGCAGTTAACTACTTTCTGGAGGAAAACATGGTGTTAATGTTTTGTACCTAAAATATTGGAATACAGTAGTCGGAGAGTCGACTATTGTTATACAGATAGCCGACTACCAAATGTATGGTAGCCGACTACTTCTGCTATAACAAACGGAAAAACATAGTTCTGTGTTTTACGAAAAGCTGTCGATTTTCTCGTTGGGATGTCATTTTAGGGAGTATTTTTAACGGTTTTTAATCCTTATTTAAGCTGATATTTCTAGGATTTTTTGGCACCATTATTGATCATATTATTAAGATTTTCAAGATTTTTAAAGTTTTCAAGGCTTTTGATTTTAAGTGTTTTAAAGCTTATAAGCATCATAGCCTTGATCAATTGTGAATTTCCTCAAGATTAATCTTGATAATTATGAGATTCCAATTAGGTTTTGTTTTGATCTTTTTGTTTTACTCTTATTTATTCTTGAGATCATAATGTTTTTTTCATAGCAATTCACTATACATAAAGCTTCAATATATTGGCTATAGGAGATTGTAAGAAGTTCACCTTTAAAGAGAGGTTTGTAAATTCACAATAGGTGTAGTGGTAAGTGGTTGTGATTATTTGATTGTATTAGTTGGGTGTAAAAGCCTCAAGTGTCGAGGTCCTCACTTGGTGAGGTGAAATTTGTTGTGTTGGAAATTACTAATAAGTGGAGCTAGGTGACTGTAGAAGCCCTCTTTTTTGAGGCAATTTACTCTCTTGGTGGAGAATTGGTTAGTGGAAATCCCAACGAGGTAGGAGACTGGACATAGCCCACGGGAGGGTGAACCAGGATAATTCTTTGTGTTTGCAATGTGTTATTTTGTCTTTATTTCTCTATTACTGGCTTGTGTTTGTTTATTCTGTTGTGCATCTTACTTCGATAGCTTGTATTGGAGATAGTTGATTAAGAACCTAAAGTAGTAACTTCCTTACGAGTTTTAAACATTACTAGATGGTTTAGATTTTTACTTAAGCATTAATTTTAAGAAACACTAATCACACACCCTCTAGTATTTGTTTTTCCATCTATAGGATCCCAACAGCCTTCTCATTTCAAGTTTAGTAGGTGAACAAAATACTTCTTTTTTCTTCTAGTCTATTTGAATGGTTGGGTAAAGAGGATCGCTAGTTGCTTGAAGCTTGAAATCATCTTAGGTTCTATTATGTTGAATTAATCTACATAGTGTAGCTTTTTATAAAGCTATTGTAAAGGTTTTGCACTTGATGGCATCATAAGCAGTGTCGCTGCATAATCTCATGATAACTAGTGATATGATATTATAGTTCTATGGTTTCGTCAAATTTCTCCAACTGCAAAACTCAAAAATCATATAACTAAGGTGCCTCAAGTATCTCTCGAGTGAATAAAAGGTCTCTCAACCGATTCTTTGTATTCACTGCCTTCATCCTCCTCCTTTTCTTCTTCAGTTCACCAAGTCTTTCTTTCATTATACAAAGTTTCTCCTTGAATTCTTCTTGCAAAGCCGGTAATCTTATATATGGAGGGTGTATGACTATACTGACAATGAGAATCATCATCATCATCCACTCTTCCTTTACTATGACCTCCATCAACTTGTTGAATGCGGTCTCTTTTGATCTTGTTCCTTTCCTGGTCTATAGTGTCGAGGTGTAGGTTGTCACATTCACCTTCCGCTTCACCTTCATCATTGTTTCGAGCTCTAAGTATGTTGGTTTTCTAGTTCCATCTTATCATAATGTTACTTTTGTGTCAATCTATTGATGAATGCTATCTCTTTTGATCTTGTTCCTTTCCCGATCTATAGTGTTGTGGTGTAGGTTGTCACATCCATCATTGTTTCCTTTTGCTTCACCTTAATCATTGTTTTGAGCTCCAAGTATGGTGTCTTTCTAGTTCTATCTTATCCTAATGTTGAGAGATGTATGCCCTCAAGGTAATTTATCAATGTAATACATCTTGTTCATAAATGAAAGTATGCTTTCCTGTATCAATTGTCCAAGTAATTCTATTATGATGTCTTCATTAAAATACTTAGGTGATTTCCTTAGACTTAGAGCAAGGTCATGCTTATATCTAGATGTTGATCTCGATTATGAGAAATGTCAGGCCAATAGTAGCTTAAGTCTAAAATCATTTGTAGTCATAGATGTGTCGAGAATAGGATATCAACACATTGTATAGACTATTGTGTCTTTATCTTCACTAGTAGCAGCGACGAAGATCTCATAGTCGTTCGGCTTAGAGAAGTCGGAACGAAACACATGTGCTCATTGGTAAATGAGTTCACTGAACGACCCAATGAGAGTTATCACATGGTTAACATAAACTCATCTGTTAATGATATCTTTCAGTGATAATAGGCAAGTTGGTCCTTAGACTTGTGGTCATTGTACAAACCTATACATGAACTGTGTCACTTAGATCTCTGACCTAGCTCAAGGCAAGTCCTATTGAAAGGTCTTTGGTTGGGTATCACTTGAAGTGTGCGAGAAGAGTAATGACCAAGAGAAAATTCGTCTCTCTCGTTTATGTAGAGATAGTGATGCATGTGTTAGTTCGGTCCTTAGTAAAATTTTTTGGCCAAAGTATGTTGGAAGAAGTCCAACATTAATAGGCTAAAGATCAATAGAGACTAACCGATTTCAAGCTATTAGGGTTGACAGTTGACCATACCCTAGGCTTGGCTAAGCGACATAGTTATGACAAAGGGACTAAAACTGTAGCATTCATCACAGAAACAGTCATGGTGGTCCTGACAATACTCAAGTCAATGGGTCAACTACATAATGATGATACCGAAACAGGGACGACACATGCTGCTCGTGGTCACTATCATCTGAGGTTTCAAGCCCCACTGTAGTAGGGTCAGGCTGTAGGGTCTCACACAGAGTGGGACCTTTGTCAAGTAATAGGTAGAATTAGGGATATTATGCATACGATGTATGAGAATTAATTATGTCGCAAATGGTTTGAGATATAGACTTTAGAACATTTATAATGTGTGATTAAACCATATGATGCAAAGGATTCGAATATGTCATAAAATGTTTGTGAGCATATTTTATAATAAAAGCATAGAAACTGGGGGTACGTGAATGTTTCGGACCCATTTGTATTAGCCTAAGTTAAGCCAGGGCTAAACCAAAGAAGAAACCTAAAATTGTCTTGGCCCAAGCTCAAAGAGCTTAAAAGAAAAAAAGGAGGCCCAAAAGGGGCAGCCCACGAGCAGGCGCATAAGGCCAAGCGGGCACACATGTTTTCTAGGCATGCCAGATAGCATGGTGGGGCCCACTGTGGGCCCCACAAGTTGTGCATCTGTGACTTTTCATTGGGGGTAGTTCTGAGCTCAACTTTGGAGCATCGTTGAGGGGTCAATTGAACACAAAATTGAGCACCGTTTGTTTCAATGCGTTCACCGTTTAATGCTCTTCGATTTGATATAAGATATCGCTTCCGAAGTTCAACGGCGAGGGAAGAAAAGTTCGTTAAAGTTTGGCCTTCATAGAGAGAAAACTTGTAGTTAATATTTGCACCTAATTTTTTAGTCCCACATCGGATATTTTGAGAATAGGAGGGGTTAGCTCCCTGTATATAATAAGGGATGGCTCTCCTCCTTGAAACTTGCACCAAGCTGACTCGTCTCAATTTGTGTTGAGCTCTACTCCCAAGTATAGGAGGTCGCCAAGTAATAAATTCTGGTGAGACATGGTTGGATCACGGGCACAAGTTGTTTTGCAATCACGAGTTCATCGGTAAAGGAAGGGTAATGGCGAAGTATTCAACCAACTAAGATAGCGGTGGAAAATTGTGTTAAAATGTGGGTTTTGAAACCATCTACCAAATTAACGTCCTAAGGTAGGATTATCGGGAAGGCAAATAGGCGAGGAAGCTTGTGTGTTGTGTGGGAATATGGTTGCTAGGCATATAGGTTCAATCCTAATATAACTCAACTAGCCACCGGACTAAGGGATGAACAATCGGTGGATATGGTATTAAATCGAACATGTGGTGTGCAATGAAAGTAGGGTATGGATTATTGAGATAATAAAAAACCAAGCATACAAGAGTGGTACCACTAGGCTAACTCCACTCTAGATATATCCATTAGGGTCCCTAATACAAAGTATATCACAAACAACCCAACCACATAATCATGAAAACATGCTAGAATGGCAACAACCATAGCCATACAACCAAATATCACCACAGAACCACACAAGAAGAAGATATAGTTCATAATAACAAGAAAATAGAGATTTTTACTTCTAAAAATATCATCCAATATCATTACATTACCAAATCCAAATACACAAAATTGGGGAAATAATATCACCAAAGATCTCTCTAAAGAAGATACAAACTCTCTCCCAAGATGTGCTCCGTCAAGCTTTCTTTGTGCTCCCCAAGCTCTAACCCTAAGTTGAAGAAGATGGAAGATTGGAATAATGGGATAGAGAGGGGAAAAGCCCTAGAAATAGGTTCAGCTTGTGGGTTGAAGAAAACCCCCCAAACGGGTTGAGAAGAAAAAGCCCAAAACCCAGAGCTTAGGAAGAAGAAAGTGGGGGCAACACTGTCGTGTCGCCTCCACTACGGTGTGGCTCATATGCTGCTACGACAGGCGACACAGTCGTGTCAAAGATGACATGGCCATGTGGTGCCAGAAATCTACGACTAATGCCTCTGTTGCCCTCTATCTGTATGAACGACACGATTGTGTCGGATTCGATACAGCCGTGTCAAAGCCTTTGCTTCCATGGGGCTGCTGCTGCTACCTTGGCTCCTTTGGCTAGATCTCCACATGGTCGTACGGAGTTGACACACCCTGAACTCACACCTAAAATCCACCTAGCGGTGTCATAATCGCCGGGCGCAATAAAGTTCCTAGGTGTTGACTCTGGGCTCTATCCGCAAGCGAACGGTGTCAAATTATAGTATATAAGATTGTCGAATCCCACAGAGACAGTGACAGTGTATTGGGGTCTCAGATTATCTTTAAATCTCAGAATGAGATAGCAGTCGGTTTGGGAAGATTGGTTGTGATGGTGTTGTTGGTTCGATAATAAAAGAAGCTAGGGCCTTAGGGATCACAGCTAAGACCATCGGAGGTTAATGTTAGAATGAGATCTTTACATTGCATTGGATTTAGGAGGTAGATCTCTCATACCACTCTCGTGGGTTAGAATTTTGAGGTATTTCGGTGGCTCTCATTGACGCAATGGCGGTAGCCGTCAATGTAGTGATATAGTTCGTCAGTGGATCCTCTCAAGGCACGAGCGGGGCATGGTCACGAGCCTTGGTTGGATCCACTAATTCCTTATTTAAATCCCAAAGATACTCCATAAGCTCATCAATTCCATCGACCGTGGGCATGATCTCAGTACGTGTTCTCCTAAGGATTTGGATGGATCGACCGAAATAATCCCCCTTATTCCCAATACAACCTAGAGATCCAGATCTACATCTCTTTCCTAGAGTCTTAGGGCTAACCCATCAACCCTAGGGAAAACTACTCACACATAGTGATTACGACGAATAAGAACTTAGTTTCTACCGTAGAAAACATCACAACAATAAAATCAAGTGAGGTATTAAGATCTTACGTACCGCGAATGAGAAAGAGCAACAGCTAATAGAGATCAAAGAATTCCCGCAGATTCCAAGACAAAAGAAATAATAAAAACTTAATCTTTCTCCAAAAACAACTCAATTCTCAAAACCTAGATCTAGATCTACAATAGTTTTCGATCTCTTCTCCTCAGCGCAATTCAAAAACATCGTAAAAGCTCTCCTTCTTTCAGTCTCCAAAATTGCCTCATGTACATCCGTCTGGGGCCCCCATGAAAATAACCTGAAACTCTGGAGTCTAGGCCCGTATGTTGTCGACCGAGTCAGTGACTCGGTCGAGCAGACGCCTGCTCGACCGATCAGGCGCATTAACTGCTCTTGGCTTAGCGAAGAGGTCTGGGCTATCGGTCGAGCAGCCTTCTTACTCGACCGAGCTGTCAGTAGATCGGATCTCCTTCCAAAATGTCGCTCTGACTACTCGGCCCGAGTAGGCTTTGCTCGGTCGAGTCATCCGCTGGCTCGGTCGAGTAGGTACTGCTCGGTCAAGCGGGAAGTTGGTGAGATGGAGCTCGAAAATAGGTCGACTCGGGGCGAGTCCCCACTCTGCTCGGTCGAGTCGGATGCGCGTTCTGTTGGGCTTTGTGTATCAGCTCGACCAAACAGCTTGTGCTACTCGGTCGAATCGCCTGGGAAAAATCCAAAACAACTCCTCTCTCTTGCCAGATTCTCCTCTACTCCTCCCATAAGCTTCCGAACCTCCGCAAACTCCTGTTGAGCCTCGCCAACGGACTTACGGGCATACTGGATGTGTCCATATCCAAAAGTGGTTCCGAATCGCTCCCAAATCCATGAAAATCCATAAAACTCTACGAAACTCGAATATGGCGTTATAATTGCAGTATCGCAAGAAAATGCAGGATTTGGATGCGGATATGACATGAAATGAAATGGAATGATGCTATGAAAAGATAAAAAATATGGACACATCAAAATCCCCAAGCTTACCTCTTACTCGTCCTCGAGGAAGACGAATACTAGGTATGCCAGGCGATAAACAAAAGAAAATAAAAGGGGTAAGAGATGGAAGGGGGATGCTAAAATGTCCAATCAAATCTCAAGCCTTAGCAGTATATCACGATGCTTCGAATAATAAAACACATGCTAATAGTATCCTAAAGTCTTACTAATCATATGGCTAGCATGCAATAAAGGTAAAAGTAGGGATCTTCTAAAATCATGCCATCAACTCATATCAATTTCATGCAATCTATAGAGTCTAGTATAAAAAGAGTTAACAATGCAGTTTTTCAATCAATAGATACAAGTGGAGCACAAAGAGATCACACCAACATGCAATAGAGAATGGAAAAAGATCACGTCATTCAAATATTCACTTCAAATCATGAAAAATCTCCAAAACTAAAATATTTTGTAAAGTTCAAGCATTATTGAATCTCCCCGTTGTGCACCATCTCCACTCTAATGTTATACTCACTCATATAATCAAGTGGTTCAACCCCAAGCTTAGCTTGAGGCGTCGCATCTAGGAATAGGATATGGAACTTTTTGTCTTTTCCGAAGTATTTGTAGTAGCTTCTAATAAAGGGATAGGGAATAATTTTCTTTCCTTCTTTTCTCTTTTCTTTTATTTTTCTCTTTTCACATTTTTTTATTTGGAAGCTATCTTTTTTTCTTTTGGGATTTTTTGGGAAACAGATGCGGTAGAAGTAGCTGCAGGGGTGAAACCAGATGATATGTGGAGAATCATATGGATATATGGAGAAAGAAAATAATATATCACTCGATTCACTCATCAGAGGTGCACAATGATTCAATGGGATAATACTCTAACTAAACGTATTGCTAGCATGGATATTTTCATTCTTCTCAATGAATATTGAAAGCATGCGGTATAAACCACAATAATATTAGGCATGCAAACAGAAGTGGATAAGATAACAAATAGGTGCTCCAAATGTACTAATTATGCGTGAACCTAGGTGCATTACCTAACAAAAGACGTACTAGATACTATTTCATGCATTCAATTTCAATTCATATCAGGCATTAAATTAGAAAGATCAGCAAGAGAATATGCCAGCGTATAAATAGTAAAACTGAGACTAACCTAAATAGCATGTCAACAGATATAAGCATCGTGAGTAGCTATTGAGGGCTATGAGAGATATCATCATGCAGAACAATTCTAGCTAAAATGGGGAAAAGCGGAGAAAGTAAGAAAATGAAACAGGCATGTAAGCATGGGAAAAAGTGAAAAACGTGATGCTGAATGAGGAAAAATGAAAAGGTGAATAAATGAGGGGAAAATGAGAGAAAAATGTAAAAATAAAAAATAAAAAATAAATAAAACTAAAACGATAGCACTCATCCCCCAAGCTAAACGCAGCAGTGTCCTCACTGATGAGAGCACGCTGGCATGTGGGAAATGATGCTAGGGTGGGTGGGTGGGTAAGGAGATAAAAAAGTGAATGGAAAAGAAATCTATGAAAAACGAAAAGGAGAGTGATATGATGCAAAGATAAAATGATGATGCAAATGCATGGAATGATGCATGGAGGGTCTTCCCCCAAGCTGTGTAAGACAAGGGCCCCGAAAAGACAGATAGGCACAAAATAGGATTAGGGAAGGACATGAACAAAAAGTGGTGGAGGGACGGCATCGAGCAAGGGCACCACCCTCTGAGGGTGGTGGTGGGTCCCCCTGCTGTGGTGCAGATAATGCGGCAGTGGGCTGCGGCTTGACAGATGCTCCAGATGACGATGGATTGTCTGGGGGGTCGGATCGCCAGTGCCTACTCAGGTTGCGAAAACCTAGGAGGTCCTGCTCAATGGACTATTGAGTAGTGCCACCTCCATGACTTATGAGTAGGAGCATAGCGACGAAATGGTCACCCTGGTCAGTGTCCTGGAAGGTAACGTCATATGCTACGTCGTTGAGATACAGACGCTCAGGAGGGGTTGGAGTGATGGTTGTCAGGGGTGCAGGGGTGGATGATTCGCCAACAATAAGGCCTGGTGTGGGTGAGCGTGTATGACGGGTGCGTCGAGTTGGCCTAAGGTTGGGTGCACCGGTGTCGACATTTATGGGTTTAGCTCGGCGTGGTGGCATCTTGCAAGTAGTCTAAAAACGTGGGTCGGTATGTAAAGTATACAGTGGAAAGAGTGTACCGACACGAATGATGCAGTGAGTGCAAAAATTTCTTGTGGTAGCTGGTAGTCAAACGAGTGGTATCCCCTAAGCTGCTCCAATTTAAATCCCTCGCGGTAAACGCAGTGCACCTGAGAAAGGAAACGAAAACAATGTTAGTGAAAAAAAAATGTGCGTGTAGAGGAAGGGATTGGAGCGAGGTGTGTCATTCGGTCGGGTTAGTATACACGGGGTGTTTGGGGATTGGGGCGTAGAGGGTGGGGGTACAATGGTGAGAGAGTTACGCGAAGGCTCGACCGAGCACTAATTGTGCTCGGTCGAGTTAATCGGACGTGTAAACGGGGCGGGCTGATTGCTCGGCCTAGCACTAATTGTGCTCGATCGAGTGAAGGGTGTTGCCCTAGGGGGTGAGGGGGCTGGTGTGGTCGCGGAGGGGGGGGGTGTTGGTGGAGGGGGGAACTTAACGAGAGGGGGGGAGAGAGAGTGACCGGACGTTGATGATGGCGACTGCGACGGTGGGAGGTGGGCGGCCGTGCAGATCGAGTAGGAGAGGGGGGGCTGGGTGCTTGGGCAAGTGAATTTGGGGAATTAAAAGATTTTAGGGTTTAAAGATGTCGAGTTGGGTTTTGTTAACCCGACTGGATTGGAATGTGGGCCCCGTAAGATTAAGGGTAATGCTACTTGGCCGAGCAGAGTAATTGCTCGGTCGAGTCATTAAAATAAACTGGAGCTGAGTTTTAGAATACTCCCTGGACTACTCGACCAAATAGGGTCAACTCGGTCGAGTAACCATCTTGTTGTTGTTTCCCATCTTCTCCCTTGCTCGGTCGAGTAGATGGGTACTCGGTCGAGTAGGCATCTACTCGACCGAGTAGAGACTACTCGGGCCGTGTAGGCAGAACGTCATTTTTCCAATATTTCCATGTGCTGTCCTCAGCTCGATCGAGCAGATGGATACTCGGTCGAGTAAAGGACTACTCGACCGAGTAAATGCTGCTCGGGTCGTGTAGACAGAACGACATTTTCCTTTACTTTTCATGTGCCATGCGCTACTCGACCAAGTAAGTGGCTGCTCGATCGAGTCCCATATGACTCTTTTTCCTTAACTTGCTCTTCTATCAGCTGCTCTCCTTCCAGCTCCCTTCCATTCAAAACATCGATTTGCACGCTCCCCTTAACGTTCAACCTGTAGAAAGGAAGAGCCTATCAGATTTTTATAGTTTTGCATTTTTAAGGAATAGAAAGAGTTTTTATTTGGTTTTCTGGGATAGATAAAGAAAAAAAACTGAAAAAGAAGATCTAAGATATAAAAAGTCGGGTTACCTCCCGATAAGCGCTCGTTTTGAGTCATGAGCTCGACTCCCTCAAGTTCTTCAATTGTTATTTGACGCGTAAGAGATGCGCGCATCATTCTTACCAACGATACCGTGCGGCAGTATTTGGCATGCTTCTTCTCCATGGTTTTCCTCAGCTACCTAAATAGCATGTCTACAGATATAAGCATTGTTGTAAATGGGGTCGCCATCGTCATCAACACTCGTTCTAATCGGGTCCTTCATGACCCCCTCAGCGGTATACTCCCCTATGGCATCATCTTCTAAGAGCTCCAGATAACTAGGTCCTTCTTCTTGGACATGCTCCCTCATAGACTTTTGCAACTGGAATTGGGCCTCTATATTACCCACATTCATTGATAGAGTCCCTTCACGAACATCAATCAGGACGCCGGCCGTCGCCATGAAAGGATGGCCAAGTATAAGCTAGGAGCTCCCTCCCTCCGGCATATTCATTATAACAAAATCCACCGGCACACACAATCTGGGAGGTATTTGCAGAATGATGTCTCTGGTAATGCCTACCGGATACGTGACCGAGTGATCTGCCAGCTGTATTGACATGTTTGTGGGCTCCAACTCACTTCCGATCTGTAGTCTTTCGAATATGGAGAGCGGCATCAAGCTGATGCTCGCTCCCAAGTCGATCAAAGCACGGTTGATAGGCGTACCTCCTATAGAACATGGGACCGTGAAGCTTCCTGGATCCGGTAGTTTTCTCGGGAGATGGTTCTTTATGATGGAGGTAGAGTCCTCCATAAGATTTATTTCCTCGTGCGTCTGCTTCCTGGTAATGAGGTCCTTCAGAAACTTCGCATAGATAGGAATTTCTGTAATGGCATTCATAAAGGGGATGTTGAGCTGGATGCCCTTCAAAAGTTCCGTGAACTTTGAATACTTCTTCTTCATTGTAGCTAAAGCTAGCCTCTGTGGATAAGGCGGAGGGGGTCGGCTTCCCTTATCCTTTGCGACATTCTTAGGATATGGTTTACCGGAACCAGTTTCATCTTCTCTTGGTATCGGTGCGACGGTGGGTAGGGTGGAAGGAGAATCCGCCCTCGTCCGTAGCCTCTTCATCATCACCGCCAATAGTGGCATCCTCGATTGTAACTTGTTCTCTGTTTATGACTGACACCATCACAGCATCGGTTGTCCATCCTCTACGCGTGGTAACGAAGACCACGGCATTAGCTTGAGCCCTCGGATTCGGCTCCGGTTGTGAAGGCAACCTCCCTTGATTCTTAAGTAATTGGGACATCTAACCCCTCAGCTCATCAAGCGACGTGTTTATGTTCTTGAACTGAGTAGACGTGTCTTGGTTGAACCTGATTTGTCCGCTCATAAACGTATCTAAGGTGGTCTCTGTAGGGATTTTCAAGGTCCCTTAGAGCTAATATATTGCTATTCGTCCTAAGTCGGACGAACAAAATAAATAAAACAGTGGAAGAAATGATTTATTAAACTATTTAATAAATAAAGCCCTAAGGAAAAATTCCCTAAGCCAGGATATCTACTGACTCAAGTTGGGTCCGACCAACTCGAGAAAGTTCTAACTACTAATTAATCTAATTGCATATAAAATTGACTCACCCGGAATCTTGCCCTGGAGCAGGCAAGATGTTCCGCACCGTCTTGCGCTCATTGATCTGAGCCGTCTTCCGAGCCGTGTTGCGTCGCTCCTCGCCGCAGACTGGATCAGCTCTCGTAGTGCACTTCCGAGCCGTGTTGCGTCGCTCCTCGCCGCAGACTGGATCAGCTCCCGTACCGCACCTTGCCTCCGAAGCCATCACAAGCCGTAGAAGATTTCACTTGAGTAAACCCGCGTCGTAGACTTCCGAATCAGATTCGGACCTCCTCGTTGTCTTGCTAGGACTCGGTTGGAGGACAGGAAAATTTATAGAGGAAGAGAATAAATTTAGTCTAGATTAAGTTTGCTCAAAATATTCGTGAGCTCCTTAATCAGAGACTTGGTGCAAGGAACAAAGAAGGGAGTGCCCACCTATTTATATAGGAGGCCGGCTCCCCTTCTTTTGTCATGAGCAATGTGGGACTAATTGTAGGAAGAGGGATTTGGATTAATTCAATTTGGGTTAGTTTAGCTTACACAAAGCCTTAACCTTCAACCAATTAATCCTCACTCATCGTTGAGCTCTAGAGATGATACAAGTTATCATTTCGAAGAGCTAGTGATGGTGAACGCGTAGGAACAAACGGTGACGAGATCCGAGTTCGTTTGACCCTTCAAACAATTGCTCAAAGTTTGAGCAAAAAACCAATTTCGTAGCCGTCAAGGGTTTCCACGAAAAAACCCTAAATAACTTAAGTGGCGGGCGACCCGCTAAGCTTAGCGGGCGCGCCCGCCTAAGGCTTACTGGGCGCGCCCGCTAGGGCACACCCGCGCGGGCTCAGCCTGCTGTCACCAGCGGGCTGCGCCCGCTGTATGCAGCGGGCATGCCCGCTGGAGCAGCGGGCTGCGCCCGCTGCGCCCAGCGGGCGTGCCCGCTGTGGCAGCGGGCGGGCCCGCTGCAACAGCGGGCCGCGCCCGCTGCACCCAGCGGGCGGGCCCGCTGGGTCAGCGGGCCCCGCCCGTTTTGCCAAGTGGGTTTTATCCCACTTCCCGTTTCGCCTTTCTCGCGTTTCTGGGCTCATCCGAGCTCCGATTCCTACACGGTTTGATCCTCTGGATTCCATACGAAATTTCCTCCATTCCCAAATGCTCCAATTTCACAACCAACTTGTGAATTTAATATTCTCTTTACATCTAATGATATCCTCTATACATTCTATCTGTTACTACAACGTGAGTGTTACTCGGTGTGAGACCCTACAGCCTGACCCTTACTACAGGCCGAGACTCGAAGTCTCAAGACGACAGTGGCCACTAGCAGTAGGTGTCGTCCCTGTTTGGGGATCATCGATTACGTGATAGGTTCGTTTAAGCAAAAGTGCCTGACGAAATCACTCTGACTGTGACTGTGATAATTTCCGCAGTTTTAGTCCCTTCGTCATAACTATGTCACTCGGCTAGTCTAGGGTATGGTATACTATCAACCCCATTGGCTAGTAGTGGTCAGTATACATCGGTCTCTGGTACATACAGGTTGTACAAGTTACAACATACCTTGGCCAAGGTTTTACCGAGAGCCGTACCGACCTGTGACACTAACTTCCCATTAACGGAAGAGACGAATCCTCTGTTGATCACTACTTAGCTCATATGTTTCGAGTGTCACCCAGCCTAAGATCTTTCATCAGGCCTGGCCTCGAAGTTAGATCTTTAGACCTAAGTGACACTGTCCACACATAGCTTCATACAATGATCTCAAGTCCTAAGGACCAACTTACCTATTATCACTTAGAGTTATTAATGATAGTTTAGTTAATGCATAACCATTTAATAACTCCATGTTTTGGTCGTTCAGTGAACTCAGCTTTTACTGAGCACCTGCGTCCTGTTTTCGACTTCACCAAGTCGCTTGGTTATGAGACCAACCAGACAGGGACGCAATGGTCTGTCTGATGTGTTGATATCCCTTATCTCGACACATCTATGACCATGAACACTTTTAAGATTCAAGCTATTAGAGGTCAGACATTTCTCATAATCGTAATCTACATTTCGAAACATGTGTGACCTAACTCTGAATCCAAGGGAATAATCCGAGCAATGAACAACTCAGATAATACTTTACCAGAAAGAAAACTTTCATTCATTGAACAAGATGTTTCATTATGATAAATAGCCACGAGGGCATACATTTCTCTACATCTCCCACTTGCACTCAGGCCTATTTATTTTGGTATCTCATACCATATTTACACGCTAGTTTTTCTAAACGATCACGTGCCAGCGCCTTCGTGAATGGATCTGCTAAGTTGTCTTCCGAAGAGACTCTAAGGAGTTCTATATCTTTCCTCTGCTCTATCTCCCGAATCAGGTGATACTTGCGAAGAATATGTCTGAATCTCTTGTGGAATCTGGGTTCTTGAACCAGGCTTATGGCTGCATTGTTGTCGCAATACAACGGTATTGGACTTTCAACGGCAGGAACCATCCCGAGCTGGTTGATGAACTTCTTCATCCAGACTGCTTCCTTTGCTGCATCGTTGGCCGCTTTGTATTCGGCTTCCATTGTGGAGTCTGCAATGGTGACTTGTTTGGAACTCCTCCAACTGACTGCTCCTCCGTTGAGAGTGAAAACATATCCTGAGATCGATTTGCTATCATCCATGTCACTTTGAAAGCTTGAATCTGTGAACCCTTCAACATTCAGGTGTTCACTTCCATAGACCAAGACCAAGTCTTTAGTTCTTCTTAAGTACTTAAGAATTGTCTTGACTGCTTTCCAGTGCTCTTCTCCCGGGTTAGACTGATATCGGCTTACTATACCCAGTGCATAAGCGACATCGGGTCTGGTACAAATCATGGAGTACATGATAGATCCCACAGCAGAAGCATATGGGACCTTGGTCATCTTTGCCCTTTCCAAGTCGGTTTGTGGAGACATCTTCTTGGTGAGGGCTATCCCATGATTGGCTGGTAATGAACCACCCTTACTGTTTTCCATGTTAAAATGTTTTAACACGGTTTCAATGTACCTGGTTTGGGAGAGTCCTAGCATCCGTTTAGATCTATCTCTATGGATCTTCACACCCAGTATGTAGGATGCTTCTCCCAAGTCCTTCATGGAGAAATTTGTTGATAGCCAATTTTTAACAGACTTTAACATCTCTATGTCGTTGCCTATTATCAGAATGTCATCTACGTATAGAACTAGGATGACTAAAGAATTATTATTACTGGTTCTTTTATAGATGCATGGGTCATCCTCATTTCTGACAAAACCAAATTCTTTGACTGTTTTGTCGAAACGGATGTTCCAACTTCTTGATGCTTGTTTGAGTCCATAAATGGACCTGTGCAGCTTGCACGCCTTTCCATTGCTCCCACTGACTTCGAAGCCTTCTGGTTGAGTCATGTAAATCTGCTCTTCCAAATTACCGTTTAGGAATGCAGTCTTCACATCCATCTGCCAGATTTCGTAGTCGTAGTAGGCAGCAATTGCGAGCACTATCCGAATAGACTTGTGCATGGCTACTGGCGAAAAAGTTTCGTCATAATCTATTCCTAGAATTTGACGATATCCTTTTGCAACTAGTCTAGCCTTGTACGTCTCTACCTTTCCATCTGCTCCAATCTTCTTCTTGAAGATCCATTTGCAGCCTATGGGAACATTTCCCTTGGGCACGTTTTCTAAGGTCCATACCTTATTTACGTGCATGGAATCTATTTCGGATTTCATTGCATCTAGCCATTTGTCAGAGTCTATACTCTTTATGGCTTCCTGGAAGTTAATAGGGTCATCATCAATTATGATGCTATCCTCGATTCCCCCGTCTACGAGAAAACCGTAGTACCTTTCGGGTGCTCGAGGAATCCTACTTGACTTCCTACTCACTGGTTGGGAGATGTCAAGTTCTGACTCTCCCACTGGTTCCGACACTTGTTGCTGTGCGGGTACTTCCTCCGAGCATTCATTCAAATCAATTACCTTGCCAGTGGATTCCTTCACGAGGAATTCCTTTTCAAGAAAAGTGGCATGTCTAGAGACAACAATCTTTTGTTGTTCTGGATGGTAAAAGACATAACCTAATGAATGTCTTGGGTACCCTATAAATTTACACAGTATAGATCTGTCTTCCAGTTTGTCTGGATTTTGCCTTTTGACATAAGCAGGACAACCCCATACCTTCAAGTGATTGAGGCTGGGTTTCTTCCCTGTCCATATCTGATACGGAGTCAAGTGCACAGATCTTGACGGAACTTTATTTAGAATGTATATAGCAGTTTCCAGGGCATAGCCCCAGAGGGAAGTAGTTAACTCAGCTTCACTTAACATGGACCGAACCATGTCTAACAAGGTCCGGTTTCTCCTTTCCGAAACACCATTATGTTGAGGTGTGTAAGGAGGAGTGATCTGAGAGAGAATCCCATTCTCTTTTAAGTAAGTGAGGAATTCATGGCTTAAGTATTCTCCTCCTCGATCGGATCGAAGAATCTTAATACCTTTCCCAGTCTGTTTTTCGACTTCGGCACGATACTCCTTGAATCGCTCAAACGTTTCGGACTTATGTTTCATCAAGAACACATGTCCAAATCTTGAGTGGTCATCAGTAAACGTGACGAAATATGAAAATCCACCTTTGGCTAACGTAGACATGGGTCCACATACATCGGAATGTACTAGACCCAAGAGTTCGATAACTCTTTCCCCTTGACTGGCAAAAGGAGTTTTGGCCATCTTACCTTTGAGGCAAGACTCGCAAGTGTCGAATGACTCATAATTCGAGAGGCCCAAGAGCCCCTCTTTATGTAACTTGCTGAGTCTCTTCTCTCCGATATGGCCTAGTCTACAATGCCAAAGATAGGTTTCATTAAAACTAGATTCCTTACGTTTTCTAGTATTAACGTTTAATACCACCTCATTGCTTAAAGTGTATATTCCATTGCTCAGTGTCCCAAATCCTAGCAACTTACCATCAAGGGCAATGTTCATGACATTTCCACTGATAGTAAAATTATAACCATCTTTAGCCAAAGCTGAGACAGATATAATATTGCATAGGAAATTTGGGATATAGTAACATTGCTTCAAAAGCAAGTTAGCTCCACCAGCCAATGTGTGTCTAAGATCTCCTATGGCTACAACATCAACATTTGCTGCGTTTCCCACTTGGAGAATTAATTCATTCTTTGCAAGTTTTCTACTGATTCTCAATCCTTGTAACTGGTTACAAATGTGAGAACCTGCACCGGTGTCTAACACCCATGCAGTAGAATTAACTGAAAGAACTACACTTTGTATTTTTGAGGTTAATGCATAGACTTCCCTTAATATTGCCCTTTCTGCTATTGACTTCTCCAACCAGCTATCATTAATATTAGAACCAGTTAATAAAATCTTATCTCGGATATTATTAAACTTACTCATCATGCTGCAAAGATTAGAACTCCTAATTAGCATGTGTTCAAAATAATTTTTAAATATAACTAGAATGGATTTTGTCCAATTATACTCTCCCATTAATAAACAGATCGTTTTCGTCCAAAACATGATTAAAATTAATTGGGAGCAGGAATCCAACAACCTTGAGTCGCCCGACCTTGAGTGTAGCTCAACAAGTCGTTCGACTCGGCTGTAGGTAGACGAACTCTTTGTCGATCATATCAATATATGACTCCCTATTCGATTTTACCCCTAGTCATTTGTGATCATGAGTGTGCTCAACCGGATCACAATGGCTAGCCTAGTCGGACCCTTGTTTTCGTGTCAAGCCTGACTTGCCCCTTTGCTCGGTGTATGCACGACACGCCGGTTTGGGTCAGAGCTTAAGACTACATTCTTGGTTAGACTTACGCCGAAGCTCTAGGGATGAGCTAACGGTTTCAGTCAGGTTAAGATGTCAATCAAGAAATCGGTTTCTATAAGGTTGACCTGTTACGGCTTGAGTGTGCTCAACAACCGAAACATGTTCCTTACAGTTGCCAACTCCTAAAACAAGGAGGGCTATGATTTATCTTGAATAAGATTATTATCGTATTAGACTTAGGGATAGTCGATGGACTTACATAGTTATGAATCGACACCTTGCGGTCCAGCGGACGCGGCCAGGGAATTGACTAAGCCAGGACCACTTGTTACCCAGTCTAGCTAGGTTGGTCCAAAAACTTTAGCCAAGCACATTGACCGACATCATGATCCATTGAAGGTGTTGTCATCATTTCCATGTTCGTTCAACAACTAAATGGTTTTTAAATTACAACTAGTTAATCCTTATTAACTAGTGGATCCCTAAAATTCAAAATTTTATGGGTTTGTTAGACGATTTTTATTAAGTCCTTATCATCTATAAGGATTCAAAAGTATATGCTGCTACCCTAATCGTCCAATAGGCAATTTAAACAATTTAAAATTCATAGCAGTGTCTCAAAATTATCACATAAGGTTTAAGGGAAATTAATGGCTAACCTAATCGTCCATTAGGTAATTTTTAAACAATTTAAAAATTTATTAAGCATGGTGTTAAAATTTATCACATAAAGTTTAAGAGTCAATTAATGGCTAACCTAACAAGTCTTTCTTGTAACATCAAAATAAAACAAGAATGCGCCATTAAACTAATTATCACATAATTAAAACATGCAGTTAAAAAGCAGTGTAGAACAGAGTAGATCTGGCTCTGATACCACTGTAGGGATTTTCAAGGTCCCTTAGAGCTAATATATTGCTATTCGTCCTAAGTCGGACGAACAAAATAAATAAAACAGCGGAAGAAATGATTTATTAAACTATTTAATAAATAAAGCCCTAAGGAAAAATTCCCTAAGCCAGGATATCTACTGACTCAAGTTGGGTCCGACCAACTCGAGAAAGTTCTAACTACTAATTAATCTAATTGCATATAAAATTGACTCACCCGGAATCTTGCCCTGGAGCAGGCAAGATGTTCCGCACCGTCTTGCGCTCATTGATCTGAGCCGTCTTCCGAGCCGTGTTGCGTCGCTCCTCGCCGCAGACTGGATCAGCTCTCGTAGCGCACTTCCGAGCCGTGTTGCGTCGCTCCTCGCCGCAGACTGGATCAGCTCCCGTACCGCACCTTGCCTCCGAAGCCATCACAAGCCGTAGAAGATTTCACTTGAGTAAACCCGCGTCGTAGACTTCCGAATCAGATTCGGACCTCCTCGTTGTCTTGCTAGGACTCGGTTGGAGGACAGGAAAATTTATAGAGGAAGAGAATAAATTTAGTCTAGATTAAGTTTGCTCAAAATATTCGTGAGCTCCTTAATCAGAGACTTGGTGCAAGGAACAAAGAAGGGAGTGCCCACCTATTTATATAGGAGGCCGGCTCCCCTTCTTTTGTCATGAGCAATGTGGGACTAATTGTAGGAAGAGGGATTTGGATTAATTCAATTTGGGTTAGTTTAGCTTACACAAAGCCTTAACCTTCAACCAATTAATCCTCACTCATCGTTGAGCTCTAGAGATGATACAAGTTATCATTTCGAAGAGCTAGTGATGGTGAACGCGTAGGAACAAACGGCGACGAGATCCGAGTTCGTTTGACCCTTCAAACAATTGCTCAAAGTTTGAGCAAAAACCCAATTTCGTAGCCGTCAAGGGTTTCCACGAAAAAACCCTAAATAACTTAAGTGGCGGGCGACCCGCTAAGCTTAGCGGGCGCGCCCGCCTAAGGCTTACTGGGCGCGCCCGCTAGGGCACACCCGCGCGGGCTCAGCCCGCTGTCACCAGCGGGCTGCGCCCGCTGTATGCAGCGGGCATGCCCGCTGGAGCAGCGGGCCGCGCCCGCTGCACCCAGCGGGCGGGCCCGCTGGGTCAGCGGGCCCCGCCCGTTTTGCCAAGTGGGTTTTATCCCACTTCCCGTTTCGCCTTTCTCGCGTTTCTGGGCTCATCCGAGCTCCGATTCCTACACGGTTTGATCCTCTGGATTCCATACGAAATTTCCTCCATTCCCAAATGCTCCAATTTCACAACCAACTTGTGAATTTAATATTCTCTTTACATCTAATGATATCCTCTATACATTCTATCTGTTACTACAACGTGAGTGTTACTCGGTGTGAGACCCTACAGCCTGACCCTTACTACAGGCCGAGACTCGAAGTCTCAAGATGACAGTGGCCACTAGCAGTAGGTGTCGTCCCTGTTTGGGGATCATCGATTACGTGATAGGTTCGTTTAAGCAAAAGTGCCTGACGAAATCACTCTGACTGTGACTGTGATAATTTCCGCAGTTTTAGTCCCTTCGTCATAACTATGTCACTCGGCTAGTCTAGGGTATGGTATACTATCAACCCCATTGGCTAGTAGTGGTCAGTATACATCGGTCTCTGGTACATACAGGTTGTACAAGTTACAACATACCTTGGCCAAGGTTTTACCGAGAGCCGTACCGACCTGTGACACTAACTTCCCATTAACGGAAGAGACGAATCCTCTGTTGATCACTACTTAGCTCATATGTTTCGGGTGTGACCCAGCCTAAGATCTTTCATCAGGCCTGGCCTCGAAGTTAGATCTTTAGACCTAAGTGACACTGTCCACACATAGCTTCATACAATGATCTCAAGTCCTAAGGACCAACTTACCTATTATCACTTAGAGTTATTAATGATAGTTTAGTTAATGCATAACCATTTAATAACTCCATGTTTTGGTCGTTCAGTGAACTCAGCTTTTACTGAGCACCTGCGTCCTGTTTTCGACTTCACCAAGTCGCTTGGTTATGAGACCAACCAGACAGGGACGCAATGGTCTGTCTGATGTGTTGATATCCCTTATCTCGACACATCTATGACCATGAACACTTTTAAGATTCAAGCTATTAGAGGTCAGACATTTCTCATAATCGTAATCTACATTTCGAAACATGTGTGACCTAACTCTGAATCCAAGGGAATAATCCGAGCAATGAACAACTCAGATAATACTTTACCAGAAAGAACACTTTCATTCATTGAACAAGATGTTTCATTATGATAAATAGCCACGAGGGCATACATTTCTCTACAGTCTCTAGATTGGAACGCGGCGGCATTGGTGCATAGCCTTGCTGTGGTGGGCAATTAAATTGGTAGCCTGGTGGTCGATACGGCCCATTGGCCTAAATCCGCTCTGCTGATGTGGTGGCTATCCTTGTTGTTGTTGAGGAGGTGGTGGTGGCCTCTGAAACTATGGAGGTTGCAGCCCTCCACTTGGGTTCCCGTTAGACAATCCGGGGTGATTCCTTGCGGCCAGATGTTGCCACTGATTTCGCCCATCCCCTTGGACATACTGTACCAACTCAGATGATTCGGCTCCGTCATAATGTCCCTCATTGGGAACATAACTTTTCTCTCCATATTTCTCCGAAGGATGATATGCTGGGGTGCTGGTAGTTGTTGGGATAGAGTCCAAACGATGCTCGATCATAGCCACCTGTTTACACAAAGTCTCAATGTGAGAATCGAGGTGGCTAACAGATTTTACCTCAGGGGTCCTGGTGACAATGGTGCGCTCCTCGCTCCACTGTTGGTTATTCGCCACCATATGCTCAAGTAGATCGATGGCTTCCTTAGGCAATTTGTCCAATAGGGCACCTTGTGTGGCAGCATCAATTATCATCTTCGTACTGGGTTGCAGACTTTTGTAGAAGCTTTGTACCAGATCCCAGGACTGGATCCTATGATGAGGACACTGATGCTAAAGGTCTTTGAACCTTTTCCATACCTCGTAGAGAGATTCTTGTGGAAGCTGCTTAAAATTAGAGATAGCTCCTCTGATCCGCACCGTCTTGGAAGGCAGGTAAAATTTGTCTACGAAGGCGAGCGCCAGTTGCTCCCACGTTGTGAAGTGATTGGACAGGTGGGCTCGAAGCCAATATGAAGCTTTATCCCTCAAGGTGAAGGGAAAGAGCCTTAGCTTAATGGCATCGTCACTCACATCTTTGGCTTTAAATGTATCGCACTTCGCCCGAAAAGTGTCGATATGATGGTTTGGGTTCTCGTGCGGATGCCCATGGAAGGGATCCTGCTGCATCAGATTTATGAGCCCGGTCTTTAACTCGAAGCTCGCTGTCGCCAGTTGCGATCTCAAAATGGAGGAATTATTTCTGAAGCTCGGTTTGACGTGGTCCCGGATGGACCCGGTGCGAGGTGGAGTGGCTGTATTTTCTGCCATTTGATCAGAGAGTGTCTGACTCCTATTCGAGGCCCTGAGAGCTCTTGCTGTTTTCTCAATTTCAGGATCGAATAGCAATTCTTTATCAAATGCCCCAAAGCGAGTGATCATACACAAGACAACTCAGAAAAATACCATGAGTAGCAAGATAATAATTAAAAAGAATGAAAAGGGTGGAAAGATAAGGAATGGTGAGAGTTGCTAGCAAACTCTTCAAAATAAAAATAAACTGAGATACATCGTAACCATCCCCGGCAATGGCGCCAAAAACTTGACGCACCCTGGACTCACACCTAAGATCCACCTAGCGGTGTCACAATCGCCGGGCGCAATAAAGTTCCTAGGTGTTGACTTTGGACTCTATCTGCAAGCGAACAGTATCAAATTATAGTATATAAGATTGTCAAATCCCACATGGACAATGACAGTGTATTGGGGTCTCAGATTATCTTTAAATCTCAGAATGAGATAGCAGTCGGTTTGGGAAGATTAGTTATGATGGTGTTGTTGGTTCGATAATAAAAGAAGCTAGGGCCTTAGGGATCACCGCTAAGACCATTGGAGGTTGATGTTAGAATGTGATCTTTACGTTGCATTGGATTTAGGGGGTTGATCTCTCAACTCATACCACTTTCGTGGGTTAGAAATTCGAGCTGTCATTGACACAAAGGCGCAGCCGTCAATGTAGCGATATAGTTCGTCGGTGGATCCCCTCAAGGCATGAGCCGGGCATGGTTATGAGCCTTGGTTGGATCCATTAATTCCCTATTTAAATCCCAAAGATACTCCTTAAGCTCATCAATTCCACCAACCGTGGGCATGATCTCAGTACGTGTTCTCCTAGGGATTTGGATGAATCGACCGAAATAATCCCCCTTATTCCCAATACAACCTAGAGATCCAGATCTACATCTCTTTCCTAGATTCTTAGGGCTAACCCATCAACCCTAGGAAAAACTACTCACACATAGCGATTACGACGAATAAGAACATAGTTTCTACCGTAGAAAACATCACAACAATAAAATCAAGCGAGAGATTAAGATCTTACATATCGCGAATGAGAAAGAGTAACAGCCAATAGAGATCAAAGAATTTTTACAGATTCCAAGACAAAAGAAATAATAAAAACTTAATCTTTCTCCAAAAACAACTCAATTCTCAAAACCTAGATCTAGATCTACAATAGTTTTCGATCTCTTCTCCTCAGCTCAATTCAAAAACATCATAAAAGCTCTCCCTCTTTCAGTCTCCAAAATTGCCTTATGTACATCCGTCTGGGGCCCCCACGAAAATAACCTGAAATTTTGGAGTTTGGGCCCGCATGTCGTCGACCGAGTCAGTGACTCGGTCGAGCAGGCGCCTGCTCGACCGAGCAGGCGCATTAACTGCTCTTGGCTTAGCGAAGGGGTCTGGGCTACTCGGTCGAGCAGCACGCTTACTCGACCGAGCTGTCAATAGATCAGATCTCCTTCCAAAATGTCGCTCTGCCTACTCGGCCCGAGTAGGCTTTGCTCGGTCGAGTCATTCGCTGGCTCGATCGAGTAGGTACTGCTCGGTCGAGTCGGAAGTTGGTGAGATGGAGCTTGAAAATAGGTCGACTCGGGGCGAGTCGCCACTCTGCTCGGTCGAGTTGGATGCGTGTTCTGATGGGCTTTGTGTATCAGCTCGACCGAGTAGCTTGTGCTACTCGGTCGAGTCGCCTGGAAAAAATCCAAAACAACTCCTCTCTCTTGCCAGATTCTCCTCCACTCCTCCCATAAGCTTCCGAACCTCGGTGAACTCCTGTAGAGCCTCGCCAACGGACTCACGGGCATGCTCGATGTGTCCATATCCAAAAGTGGTTCCGAATCGCTCCAAAATCCCTGAAAATCCACAAAACTCTACGAAACTCGAATATGGCATCAGAATTGCAGTATCGCAAGAAAATGCGGGATTTGGATGAGGATATGACATGAAATGCAATGGAATGATGCTATGAAAAGATAGAAAATATGGACACATCGGGAGTGTACCACACGATTGTGTGGGCTGTCAAAATTCCCAATCACATGTCGTTTGAGTCTCCAGAAAATTCGAAAAATTCCAAAAATATCCTGCAAAATAAACCCAGACTCGGATAAGCCATAAAAACATAATTTTGTGCATAAATAAATTGTTACCTCCAAAATATGATGATATCGACAATATGTATGTAATGAAGCTAAAACATGAATAATATATGCACATAAAGAACAGAAATGGGAGGTTAAATATACAATTTCTATCACAAATCACACCAATAACTAGCTTTTTGCTAGTGCCTAACAAAACAGGCGATAGTGCCTAACAAAACAAAGCACATGTCAAACTCTAAATTATTCATGGCAAATAGAAAATATTTCAATATGAGCTCAAATTCAATATACACATCCTTGAATGAGACCAAAACCGTGAACAACGCTTTTATTTGGTTTAAATAGAGAAGAGCAATGAATGCCTTACGTAAATGAAGGTTAAAACACAACATATCTCAAATTTCAAATATTTAGCTAAAACGATGCTAATTTTTCCCAATTTGTGGTGGTTAGGGTGAATTTTATTCTTTCTTTCATTTTCTTTTATTTCGTGCACTCCCCTAAATTCTATCTTTCGACGCGTATCCCCAATGCTTCTTGAGGACGGGGACCCGAATACTCGACAAAACTAGAAGAATGAAGCACTTATTCTTTTTCTTTTTTCTTTTTGTTTTATTTTGTGTTTTTTTGCTTTCTCCCTTTTTTTGAATCATTACTCCAACCAACCACACCTAGGCATAACCAAGCATAATCATAACCAAAATGCATCGATTTGAAAATTACTCAACTCAATTGGTTTAACCTAGACTCGTGCATATCATGAGTTGCAACAGCTCAATCCAAGCTATTTCAAAGAAAAAATTCATGAAATATGGACTCGTATAATAAATGGCATATTAAAAATAATCTCATGAAGAAAACATAATACAAAGCATGCCAATCATAATTGAGAGTTTGAAAATAAAGTTTGATTCCGAAAATATGCATGAACATGAAGCATGCAAAGGACTAAGCAAACAACTAGCAAATGAGCAAGGAGGGTAAATGTTATGCTTGTAAGATATTGGGTGATGGCAAAATGTAGCTCTGAAAAAAAATTTAATGCAAAAATCCTAACAAACCAAACCTAGCTAAAGATTCTAACACTCTTCCCCCAACTTAAAATAAACATTGTCCTCAATGGTGAGAGAGTATTAGATCTCAGTATAAGATCCTAGAAAAGAAAATAAAAGCATACAAAAGAAATAAAATAAAACATTTATTTATGCACACTATTGGAAAGAACACAACGTGGCAAAAAGCGGATTTTGGATGTATAATGATGGAGCCAGCTGCTCAATCAGCTCATTGCGCTCCTCCGCCAGCTGTTTCGGAGCTAGGCCTCCACCGGCCTCCTTGGATTCCTCCGCCAGCTGTTTCGGAGCTAGGTCTCCACCGGCCTCCTTGGATTCTAGCAATTCAGCTCTCAGCATCTCCTTTGAATAATCTGTGTCCTATGGGAGACGAGCTGCATCAATCCAAGTGGTATCCTCATGCCCTGCGACATAATTATTCCAAATGGGTCGTCAAAATAAATAAAGGAAGTTAAACATAATTGACAACAATCTGAATCTAAAATGTAAGGAAGTGAAATTTTGGATTCAGAAATAGAGGGCATGGGTAGGTGGGAACTTCCCTGAAAAATGTCGCTAGGACCTGGTTGATGCACGGCCTCAGCAGGGGAGAAAGTGGCTACAGGGGCAAATGTGAGGAAGAAAGTGGCTACAGGGGCAAATGTAAACCATTTCAAATTCGTCTTCGCTCTCCTCATCCTCTCTATCAAGTATTACAGGCACTGCATGCCTTCCTGGACTATGTGGTCTATCCGGATAATCACTATGAATGACAGACTGGTGTGCATCCCGAGGTGAAGGAAGTAGGAGTTGCTTCTCTAAAGTAGGAGTAAGGTGTGGCTCGGGCTCCATCATGATCAGTAAGCTCGCTCCATCGCACATATCCTCATCAACATCATCAAAGTAAGCCATCTCAGCATTTCATCATATGCACTCGTATACCTCAAGATGTGAAGGTGAATCTTAAAGGAAATAGGGCTCCGGCTGTAACGACCCGCTCTCAGGGGCCATTGCTTATTTGATTACATTTGCAAGTCTGCAGATTACCAGTGAAATCAATATAGTTACAATACAGAGATTACCAATACTCAAACCAGCGTACATTATTACAGTCCATATTTGAAATACAACATAACACAACACTCTCACACTGAGTACATAAAAGGAAATGCAGAAAGGAAATACATAACAGCATACAATACGCACACCAACTCAAGTATCTAGAAATCAGTAGTCTCTGGATCAAACTCTGGCTCCTCAAACTCAGGGGCTGCTTCTTCGATCTATTTGTCGTCTGCCGGTGCCATAAATGGAACCGTAGGTAAGTCAAAATAATTCTTAGTATAGAAAAGGAGCAGTGCACAAGTATGACTAAAGCAAATGATAGAAAGTAACTACGTACACGCAAACCAGAACGAAAAGTAAAGTACTGAGTAACAATGTACAAGCAAAACAGAGCAAAAAGTAAAGTACTGAGCAACAACTGTAACAAGGCATACATAACTGAGTAATAATGGTAAACCGAACTAAGAGAAGGCGACGAACTGTACTGTAGTAGTGCAAGCAGTGAGTAAAATAAAAGCTACGTGAGTCAAGTCGGAGAGTACGATATGCAACCGTTGAGTTCATCTCTTTCCTGGGTGCATAATACCCGGGCGAAACTGACACGGGTAGGAGGAGGTATTTGCCGATGCAGGCAGCATGTAAGGTTTTGCCGACACAGGCATCTATGTTTATCGATACAGGTAGCAGGCAGATGAACTTCAGTCAATCCCACACACTCTCAAACTATGAGTTACCCCCAAACCCCAGTAAAGTGGCAAGTGTTCTATGTACATGTTTCATACGAGATGTTGTAGTGCCCTGGGAAGCCACTGCACATGTACTAGAGGGGGGGTGAATAGTACTTTTAAATAATAGGGAGAGTTATTCCTAATTATCGTGCAATTAACAAACAACAATGCGGAATAACAACGATCAACAAGAATAAATACAAACACAAACAAATGGTTTAATGGGTTCGGATCCACCCAAGTCTCTCCGACTTGTTCCCGGTGATCCTACGTCCCAACCACCCGGATCCCTTCCGGATACTTGAGTTAGAAACCCTAACTCAAGATTTCCAATATGACCACTTGCGAAAACCTCACAAGTCCAAACGACCTACAATCGATGACCGTGAATCCCACAACCCGGGATCACGCAAAACCTCTCACAACCGAGAGTATACAATTCAAATATAACTGAAATGAAATGCTTACCAACAAAATACCTATGCCTTGAGATTTCTTACCAAATTAGGGCAAAGAGGATTTTGATGGAGGAAGAGTCACCAAACCCTAGCTTCAAGAAGATGACCAGCAATGGAAGCCTAGGGATGAGATGGATGACCTAGAATCAAGCCCTTGGCTTGGAAGGCTCACAATCAATGAATCTCTCTTGAGGAATAAGAGTGAGGGAGAGATTCTTGAGAATGGGAGAGCTTGAAGTTGAGAGTTGAAAAGCTTCTCTTTGAATCAATAGAACTCTGGAAATAGCAGCCTTGGATCCTATGAAATAACCCCTTCAGGTATTTAAAGGATCAAGGGAAAAGAGAGAAAGAAACGTCGCTTTCAAAACTCCAACGGATCTAAATCTGAAGCAGACTAGTCGGTCTAAGAAGGATCACTGACCGACTAGTTCATCAACTAGTCGGTCGGTGATTCAACATGGACCGACTAACAGCTCGACAGCCAAAAGAGTGATTTCCAGGCAACATGAACTAGTCGGTCTAAGAAGACTTGCCAACCGACTAGTTTGCCAACTAGTCGGTCGGTGAGTGTTCTTTGACCAACTAAGAGTGAAATGCATGAAGCTGAATACAAGTTACACTAGTCGGTCTAAGAACAAATGCTGACCGACTAGTTTCACAAATAGTCGGTCGATGAATGTTCTTGGACCGACTAACTGTAAACAGTAACTCAGGCTGTACAGAGGCAAGCTCAACTAGTCGGTCTGAGAAGGATTCTTAACCGACTAGATCGTCATCTAGTCGGTCGGTGAACCTTCTTTGACCGACTAATTGATCGACATGGCTGAGCTGAAATGAGATAGTACATCTAGTCGGTTCATGAAGAGTTGCCGACCGACTAGATCGTCATCTAGTCGGTTGGTGACTCTACTTGAACCAACTAAGATGCACTAGAAGCCGAGGGAAGAAGTGATAGGCTTCGGGAAAGTTTCTAATGGCTTCTAAGATAATCCTAGCTCTAAGATATGAGCGATATGAAGATAGACATGTAAGAATTACTCAAGGCTTAACATTCTATAAATCGAAGCTAAAAGACTATAAATAAAACCTTAAGGAACGGTCTTCGAAAGCTTCGATCAAATCTTCATGACTTCCAAAAAGGTCCAAAAGCTTCAACAAAGCTTTAGGCATTGAATACGAGCTTTGAGAAGTCTTAAGATGTCGCTTTGAGTGTTCTCGTGAATTTGGCGATGATCTCCATAACTGCGCTCACAAATTGTTAGTTCACGATTTATTTATGTTTGCTCATCATCCAAAACCAAATACGGGGAGTCCAATACTCAACATTCTCCCCCTTTTTGGTGATGACAACCCAACATAAATAATAATCAATAATAATGTACTAAATGAAATTTACTTACTCCCCCTGCATTGATGACACATTAGATCCATATGAAATAATAAACATATGCATCAATCAGGCGAGAAAATTAAAAATACAAATCCAGTTATCGAATTTGAAATACATTTATATTTTCTTAACTCCCCCTGAATCTAACATATCAAATTAGATTCATGCTAAACTATCATTTAGCACATGCCATTATTATATCTCTCCCCCTTTGGCATAATCCAAAAAGTGCGGGAGGAAGTCAATGATAACAGATCATGGCCAAATAATACATGAATCACGGGAGTCGAAGAATACGACCTCGGTCCAATGACACCAAAGTAAAATACGAAAACATATTAAAGGTGTGCCAAAGAGACCTTAGTCGAAAAACGAAAAATGAAGTCATCAAAATACCAATTGTAAATTCACGTATTGATGAAAGGAATTTATTCTCCAATATCAACATTTATAGCTATTTTAGTGCATGGAAAACAATTCTATGTTTTCATACAACTAAAGCTATTGAATCAAAATAAATCGTCGAGCGACGAAATCAATATCAGAGACATACATAAAATGTGCACAAAGGAATGAACCATCAGAAGATTGGTGCACATCATAGAATATCAAATGTCACAATATCAATCGAAAATGAACATTAAGTAAAAGCACATCAAAACTAAGTGAAGTATGCGATGAGAAGTGACACGGTGATAAAAGTAATACGAAAATCATCATAATAACTTTTAAAAACATGTCATGCCAAAAATAGATATGAATTTCAAAGCATTTATGGCATTCACAATTCTATCATGCTAGGAGAAACAAAATGATACCAATGTAAAGACATAGACTCTAACCAAGCATGCATTCAACCCTCATGGATACCAAATGTAATATCATACTTACAACATTAAGCTCCCCCTACATTGGTGCATTACCTAAGCACCATCAACTCCGTTTGAATGAAAGTCTTCGCAAATCGAGGAGTTGGTAGGGTTGGTATCCCACGGTGGATTGAACCTAGAAAACTTCATTTTGGTATCCAAAAATCCTTTTGGATCCAATGGGTTAGACAACAATTTTGAAATACGAAATAAAAATTATTGTAACCCATAAAGTAATATAATCAAAATCAATTTTATAAACATATGCCTTGGTACACATAACATGATCATAAGCTCATGGTACCAAGCATTGAAGGGTTAAAGGAACTAACCCTTCGGAAACCAAGTCCAAGAGGAACTTGACTTTCCAACATAATCATCATTCAAAATAACATCATTAATATAGGATTGCACATAAACATTCATATCATGATTGCTAGTGTTCTTGGGACCCCAAATAGTGTAAATTTTGGGAATCCTCTTCCTAGTGGTTGCATGCACAAAAGGTTGATTTCTATGTGGTGCATGTGGCCTAGGAGCATGAGATGTGTATGCATGAGGATGATTATGAGAGAAGGCATTCACATGTGGATTAGATGTGTGAACATAAGCATTAGGATGTGCATGAGCATGATTACGTGCATGTGGATGTCTCATATGAGTGTTTGCACGTGCTCGTGGGTGCGGAGTATAAAAATCATCATTAATATTTGCATGCACCGTGGAAGTAGGATGTGTGTTCCTACGTGGCATAGCATGTGAGTACAAAAATGCATGACCCCTCTTTGGAGGTCTACCCAAAGTGGGTTTCTTTCCAATCGGGGGTGTGAATGAAGTGGAAGCACTATTGGTAGGAGAACTACCAATGGGGTGTTTGCTCCCACTCGTCGAGGCATCGGATGTTGGCCTAACAAAGGTGGTAGGCGATTTGGATGAGTCTCCCATCTTATAACCCAAGCCAATGTGGTGTTTGGCCGGAAGTAAGTCATTTAGGATATTATCCAAATGGCCCTTACCTTTATTGAAATCATTGATACGGCTTAACGTGCACTCATACTTCTCTTTGAGAGAATGCATCGAAGCATCCAAAGTGGATACTTGCGATGTGAGTGCATAAACACGAGATTTGAGATTCTTATTCTCAAAACTCAAGGTTGAGTTTTGAGACGTCAAATCCGCCATCTTGTGTTCATCCGATTTCTCAAAATGAACATGCTCAAGTTGAGATTTGAGGTTCTTCACCTCATTTCTCAACAAGCCATTATGAGTAAGCAAACTTGCTTTCTCATTGGCGAGTGTCTCAACAATGGTGTCATTGTTGGTGATGGTAGACTTAGGAGAGGTTTGGAGGCTAACAAGTTCATCTTTGGTCTTATTATATCTATCTACTAATTTAGTAAATTTAGACCAAATTTCTTGGTTTGCTAACCTCATTTCATCAATAGTAGGTTCTCCACTTTCATCCTCGCTTTCATCCTCGCTATCATCGAATGAGGACTTTCGATCTTTTGCCTCATTAGCCATGAAGCAAAGTTTTGCTTTCTCCACTCTTCCATCATCCGACTCTCCACTTGAGGAATCCTCTTCAGAGTCGGTGAATGTGCCAACAAGTCCTTTCTTGTACTTTCTCGACTTGTCGTACTTCGATGCTTTCCCATTCTCCTTGTGTTTGTAGAGAGGACAATCCGGTTTGATGTGTCCTGGCTTGTTGCATTTATAACACACGGGAGTAGAAGCATTAGTCGAACTAACTTTAGATTTATTCAAAGATATACCTTCTCGGAGGAATCGATCGAACTTCCTTGCCATACGAGCAATGGATTACATGTCCAATTCGTCTTCCGATTCTTCATCATCGGTAGATGGAGCGGCCTTGAAGGCAATCGCCTTTTTCTTTGGCTCATCTTGCTTCAAGTACGCTTTCATCTTTTCCTTCATTCGGATCTTACTATCCTTGCGTACCTCGTAAGACAACAAGGTACCCATTAGTTGTACGACGGTATATTTATTCATGTCATTACCTTCCTCGATGGCGAAGGTACGCTTTTCCCAACATGATGGAAGACCGTCGATAATCTTCGCGACTTTCTCCTTTTGGGTATAGACCTTCCCAAGAGCTTCCAAGTCGTTTGATATATCCACGAAGCGAGCGTAATATTCCTTCATGGTTTCGCCCTGCTCCATATGAAACAACTCAAATTCTTTATTAGCAACGACGAGTTTAGAATCTTTTACCGTACTCGATCCTTCGTGCAATATGAGGAGTTGGTTCCATATTTGATATGCACTCTTACATGTGCATATCTTGTTGAAGTCCTCGGGCTCCAACGCACAATTCAAGGCATTCATTGCCTTGGCATTGGCAACTTCCGCGGCGACCTCCGCGGGAGTCCACTTCGCGAAATATTCTTCGGAAGGCTCGACATACTCCGTCATGGTGTCTCTCCATAGTGAAGCGCTCCGGAGGAAAATTTGCATCCGGCATTTCCAGTACCCGTAGTTGGTACCGTTGAAGTGTGGAGGCCTGACGGAGGATAGTCCTTCCAAAACTGAAGAAGCTCCATCGCGGTTCTTGAAGACGTTGTAGTCATTGTTCGTCATAGCTTTGAACTTTGGCTATGTGTAGCTTTGAACCTTGGCTCTGATACCAATTGTAGTGCCATGTGAAGCCACTGCACATGTACTAGAGGGGGGGTGAATAGTACTTTTAAATAATAGGGAGAGTTATTCCTAATTATCGTGCAATTAACAAACAACAATGCGGAATAACAACGATCAACAAGAATAAATGCAAACGCAAACAAATGGTTTAATGGGTTCGGATCCACCCAAGTCTCTCCGACTTGTTCCCGGTGATCCTACGTCCCAACCACCCGGATCCCTTCCGGATACTTGAGTTAGAAACCCTAACTCAAGATTTCCAATATGACCACTTGCGAAAACCTCACAAGTCCAAACAACCTACAATCGATGACCGTGAATCCCACAACCCGGGATCACGCAAAACCTCTCACAACCGAGAGTATACAATTCAAATATAACTGAAATGAAATGCTTACCAACAAAATACCTATGCCTTGAGATTTCTTACCAAATTAGGGCAAAGAGGATTTTGATGGAGGAAGAGTCACCAAACCCTAGCTTCAAGAAGCTGACCAGCAATGGAAGCCTAGGGATGAGATGGATGACCTAGAATCAAGCCCTTGGCTTGGAAGGCTCACAATCAATGAATCTCTCTTGAGGAATAAGAGTGAGGGAGAGATTCTTGAGAATGGGAGAGCTTGAAGTTGAGAGTTGAAAAGATTCTCTTTGAATCAATAGAACTCTGGAAATAGCAGCCTTGGATCCTATGAAATAACCCCTTCAGGTATTTAAAGGATCAAGGGAAAAGAGAGAAAGAAACGTCGCTTTCAAAACTCCAACGGATCTAAATCTGAAGCAGACTAGTCGGTCTAAGAAGGATCACTGACCGACTAGTTCATCAACTAGTCGGTCGGTGATTCAACATGGACCGACTAACAGCTCGACAGCCAAAAGAGTGATTTCCAGGCAACATGAACTAGTCGGTCTAAGAAGACTTGCCAACCGACTAGTTTGCCAACTAGTCGGTCGGTGAGTGTTCTTTGACTGACTAAGAGTGAAATGCACGAAGCTGAATACAAGTTACACTAGTCGGTCTAAGAACAAATGCTGACCGACTAGTTTCACAACTAGTCGGTCGATGAATGTTCTTGGACCGACTAACTGTAAACAGTAACTCAGGCTGTACAGAGGCAAGCTCAACTAGTCGGTCTGAGAAGGATTCCTAACCGACTAGATCGTCATCTAGTCGGTCGGTGAACCTTCTTTGACCGACTAATTGATCGACATGGCTGAGCTGAAATGAGATAGTACATCTAGTCGGTTCATGAAGAGTTGCCGACCGACTAGATCGTCATCTAGTCGGTTGGTGACTCTACTTGAACCAACTAAGATGCACTAGAAGCCGAGGGAAGAAGTGATAGGCTTCGGGAAAGTTTCTAATGGCTTCTAAGATAATCCTAGCTCTAAGATATGAGCCATATGAAGATAGACATGTAAGAATTATTCAAGGCTTAACATTTTATAAATCGAAGCTAAAAGACTATAAATAAAACCTTAAGGAACGGTCTTCGAAAGCTTCGATCAAATCTTCATGACTTCCAAAAAGGTCCAAAAGCTTCAACGAAGCTTTAGGCATTGAATACGAGCTTTGAGAAGTCTTAAGATGTCTCTTTGAGTGTTCTCGTGAATTTGGCGACGATCTCCATAACTGCGCTCACAAATTGTTAGTTCACGATTTATTTATGTTTGCTCATCATCCAAAACCAAATACGGGGAGTCCAATACTCAACAGATGTTTCACAAGATGTTCCATACGATGTATCACATGATATTATTAGTTCCTTGTTTACAATGATAGTTAAACCAGGATCACTAGTTGACTTTCTTATTGAAAACCATAAAGTTAGGAACTCATTTGAAAGCAGACTGTGCCAAAGCAAAGTGGATGCTAAGAAATTTGAGGATAAAGACACAGTGCTGAAGTTGATTCAATGCTTTGAGTATGTGGTCGTTTCGTTAGTACACAATTTACCCAAGTAGGTGGTTGTGTGTGTTACAACCACCCAACTTGAAAGTTGTCAATGTCACATGCTTAATTAGATAGTCATTCTACAATTGATTAGTTTCCTATTAGATTAGGTCTCTAGTTTTTGGTCCAAGTCAATAGCCGTTCTAAGGCTATACGTGATGTCCTGAGTTCGTAAGAGTACACTTATCTAATTTTTTAAATCTAGAATTTATTGTGACTTACCAGTTTCGAGGTTGTTGGAGTGAGCTGGGACTAGAGTTAGAGCTTCCAAGGGTGCTGGTGCACGAGAATCGGAACCTGAAATCACAAGAATTCATCGGTTAAAGAATACACTATTTTCTATCTATTTATCTCGATCGTTTTGATTTTATAATCGATTGAAACGGTGTCAAAAAGCGTTCTAAAATTTTATACGGGCTGGATATAAGGAAAATAATTTTACCTAAGAAGGAAATATTTTTCTGAAGCCTCTGGGTATTTTAATAATTTTTAAAAGCTCAAAAATGAATTTAAAAACTAATTTCAAATAGTTACTGTAATCGTTCAAGAATTTCTTCTGGATGAAATACTTATCAGAATATTTCAAGTGAGCTGTCAAAACGATCGTCTCGATGCATACTACAACATATAATTTTTCCATATTTCAGTTTACGTGAAAATATTAAGTTATTAATAAGTGAAAACAACGTATTTAAATAAGTGAAAACAACGTATATAAATTTTTAGGCTTAATAATTTGCTGTGAAAAATCTACTCGCTAGATCGAGATTAAATTAGCGCCAATGGGTCCAGAACGTCACGATCGATTTTCTGGAGTTGGTCTTGTATTTTTCTGATCTGTATATAATTAATTATCAATTTTAAACCAATGAACCAATGTAGTAATATATATATAAATATATAAATACGCGTATATACGTATTTTATACGTTTATAAAATTTTACCTCTCTCCTTCACTCACTCGAACTGCTGCTGGGGTAAACGACGATGGCGGGGCGCTGGAGGGCGGCAGGGTCACGGGTAACGGCGGCGACGTCTACTACGGCCGGGTCCGACGGTGAGAGTGGCAGTGTCAGGTGGCGGGGAGCGGCGGTAGAGTGAGGGAGAGGTGGAGGGGAGAGAGAGGTAGCAGGGAGCGGGGATCTGGGGACGGCGGCGTGTGCGGGCGGCGAGGGCGGTGAATTGGCGACGTCGAGAGCGAAGGAGGCAGGCGGTGAGCGGTGGAGAGGCGCTTGGGGGTGTTGTCGACGGTGTGCAGTCGGCATGGGGTATTTGGCGGTTACTGGGGTCGACAGGGCTGACAGCGACGACAGAGGCGATCGGGAAGGCGGCGACAAGGGCGGCGTCGGACGATGTCACCGGTGAGAGGGGGGCTGGGGTGAGTCGGGCTGAGAGAGAGAGATAGATGTGTTTAAATTTTTTAATAATAATTAACTTCGGGTTTAACAGGTATAGGGGGGATTTTATAGCTAATAAAATCAATTAAAGATTAATAGGGGAAGTCAAAAATAATTAATACGTTAGGTATGTATTTAATGTAATTAGGTTTAGTTTTTTTGACTAAGCTAAGAAATCTTTTAAATGTTTCTCCCTCATGTGTCAGTCATGTTAGTGTAAAAATGATTAGGTTAATGTAATTAGTAATTAGATTAGTAAATAGGTTAAGGTAATTAGTAATGATCATATTGAAATATCATTTTCTTGATACAGACGACTCCAAAAAAATACGAAACATTAGCCACGAGATCGTATCGTTACGAGGATCACGAATATGAAGTCAAATTTAAGGTTTGACTGATGAAAAAAATAGAAAAAATTAATTTACTCATTTTGAACGTATTTGATACTATCGTGAATATGTAAATTTGTGCACGTTGAAACCAGACAGTTACACCGGCTCCCCAATGTCATTAATATCACTCTGGCCTTTGCTCACTGACGTCCCCCACGTTTACGTGTCAGATGTATGCAATATATGATTGGGGGGCATGAGATTTAAATATTTATAACCGCAAGCGCATGGTGTTGTAGTGTGGCTTGGGGGTCGAACTCAGGGAGGCGTGGTTGTGCTTGTGTTAAGAATGACCAAATTCACCCCATGGGCGAGCTAGCCCGAATCGGTAGATGGGTTGTCACAGAAAATAGAATGCGAGGGATAAACAATATAAAGGGAAACCCGGGACTTCGGTTTCCACCCTATCGTGTGATTCTCGCCGATACGGCCTACGGGTAGGATAACGATCGGAATTAGGGTCTAATGGTGAGACGTTGCCTTTAAGAGTGATACTAGCGTCCCATGAGCCCGATATTCCAGTTGGTGCCCAGGATGATACGCCGGACTACCCGGGTTCGGTCAGTGGGAATTCCCATGTCCATTAACACTGACCGACTCCGGGAGCACTAAGCTCGCAACGACAACTCCCAATATCTCATCATGCCGCTCCCGCGCGCTAGGATTCGACTTCTACGCTAAGGGCGTGAGCTATGGCTAGTGAGTCAACCGCCAAGTTTATTCCCCCTTGGCCCAATGGTCAAAGGTGGTCTTTTTCCCGCCGATGACAATAAAACACCCCGTGTAACCGATAGATTCCTAATGCATATCGATTTCCTAGTCCTATGGACGCATCGGGGAGAACCCACGAAGGGGTTTCCACCAAAATCCCAGATTTGGGAACTACTCACACATATTTACTAAAAAGCAATCTAAATCAAAATCGACCGTTAAAAACATGATCAGGCGATTGAAAAGCAGTAAGAGCAATGCAAATACCACTATACTAAAGTTTGGTAAAGGTCAGACAACTTACAAATATCTGAAAAATTACAGCGGTCAAGAGAGAGAGAAAACAGCAAAAAATAACCACACGTTTTCTGGAAACCTAGGTTTCTATATATATAAAACGACATCACCCGATCGGGTGAAGAATCACCCGATCGGGTGACCTGCTGCGAACTTCGGCAGCATTCTTCAAAATTTCACCTGGTCAAGTGACACGGTCGGTTGGCGGAAGCTGCTCGTCGTTTGGATCTTGAGCGTCGTTGGGTGAACCGATCGGTTGATAAATCAACCGATCGGTTGGAATTGTTGCCCAAAAGACAGTAACTTTGGACATTTTGGCACAGTCTGCTAATGGTCGGGTGAGGTCTCCGGGTCATCTTTTCGGGGAAACGGCTACATGTGAACCGATCGGGTGAAGATCACCCGATCGGTTGAGTTTTAGCTCCAATTTCCAGAGAGAGAGGTCGGGTTGAACCGGTCGGCGACCCGGTCGGTTGAGACTTTCGTTGCTTCACCAGCTGACCGGGTCGTGCACGCGTGCATCACCCGATCGGTTGGCCTATCCAACCGATTGGGTGGGGGCTGAAAGATGGCGATCTTCGTCGTTTGACCCCCTGGATCACGCGTGACTCCTGCCGTTGCTCCAGGGACTCATGATATCGTCGTTTTATGTCCCCTACATCGGCAAACTCCTGTAAATATACAAAAACACGAAAAAGTGAAAGAAAACAAGAAAACACGAGAAAACAAATACAAGACGGCGGAAAATAGCGGAAAACACAGAAGAAAACGTGCGTGAATATATGAAATATAAACACACGTCACTCACCTCCAATTCAAGATCACCTCCGACATAAAAATGTATTGTGTCATCAACATGGTCGATACACACTCTATCATCCATCTCTTTCTGCTCATCAAGATATGGTCGTTCAAATTCCTCTACTTAGCTCTAATGCACCTCATCATCCTGTGCTACATGGTCTTCTATGGGATCACATTGTAATGAGCCCATAGATGGCTCCTCAAGCTGACCATGGACCTGATGGACTGCATCCTCATACTCGGAAAGTCTCCCAGGTAACACCATGAATCATCAGTCGAATAAGCAAAGAATTTCCCAGTGCAGCCCATCTGCACGAAATCCCATGTAGAAGGCATCAATCATGCATATAAGATCTGTAGGAAATGATCCTCGTGGAATCTATGGTGTGGGCATGCAAGCATCAGATCATTGAACCTCTACCAAGCCTGATGGTTGGCCTCCCCATCAGCTTGGATTAAACTCGTTATATGCTGCTCCTTGGCCTGCCACCCAGTTAGCCTCTGCATTAAGGATAAATGATCCTGAGTGCAAGTGGGAGATGTTGGGGGATATATGCCTTCAGTACATTTGTATTTGATGCAAATTATTTTTTTATAATAGATGTGGGAATTTTGCAAAGGGAATTAAATGTGTTGTAAATTGTTTTTGTGCATATTTAATATAATAAAACGAGTGGAAATGGTTACATGGATGACGGGATCGTCCGGTTCTAAACCCAGGTTTGAACGGCGTCCAAAACAGACTCCGTAAGAGAAAAATAGAGCCAAAAGGTGTAAAAAGCCCTTTCTTGGGCATTGTGGGTCGGGCGCCCGCCTAAGGTACCCATGCCCATTTAGAAGAGTGGGAGATCATGCTAGCTTAGTAGGGTGGGCTCCCGTGCCTGATGGCAGTGGGCACGGGCCCGCCCGCGAAGCGGGCGGGCCCATCCACCCACACTTGCGGGGGCGCATGCTCAGCACGCGCCCCGGGCCCGCCCGCATGAAGCAGGGGCGCATGCCCAGCACGCGCCCGCGGGGCACGTGCTGGGTACGCACCCAGGCTGGGTGCAGCTTGTCAGTGGGGCCCACTCCTTGGGCCGCACAACTTAGGGTTTGGACCATAATTTGGCTCCTATTTCCTGGCGGCTCGTTTTTGCGGAAAAACTTGGTTTTGACCAACTTTGGGTGCTTGTTTGAGGGGTCAAACAAACTCAAATGACGTGTTGTTTTTTCCTACATGTTCATCGTTCAACCCTCTTCAATTTGATATGTTGTATCACTTACGAAGCTCAACGGTGAGAGAGGAAAATTTTGCTAAAGTTTGGCCTTTGTGAAATGTAAACTTTAATTAATTTTTTCCTCCAAAATTAATTGTCCCGCATCGGATATGGAGTGAAGGGGAGGGGTCAGCCACCTATATAAATAGGGGCCTATTCCCCTCCTTGAAACCCATCCCAAGCTCCAGTCTGAGTAGCTCTATTGAACGTGAGCAAGCCCAGATCTGAGCTTAACTTAAATACTATTTCTCCCTAAATTTCTTAATTGCTCCTGTTCGGGCTCTAGCAAAGCTACGAAGGAGCTCGGATCGGATCCGAAGTCTTGACGAAGGATCCATTCAAGGTGAAATCTTCTTCGGCACGTGGTTGGCTCAGCGACAAGGGTATTGCTCGTCTCGGGACGTGGTGCGGTTCAGGAATCGGTTCGGCTCGGGACGAGGAGCGGCTCAGGACGCGGTTCAGCTTAGAAGAAGCGGCGTGGGGCGAAAGAAAATGTTGCTGAAAACGACGCTTCGTATTCTGCAGAAACGAAGTGAAAGGTATGTAGCGTTTATAATTGTAACTGTTAGATAGATCTATCCTTAGGGGTTAGTCGGACCCAACCCTGTGATAGTAGAGATCTTGGCTAGGGTTGTTTACCTTTAGGGCTTTGATTTAAAATTGTTTTAAATCTGTTTTTTCGTTGCTTATTTGTTTTCACCGTCCGACTGACTTAGGCTGGACATCGAATTTATAGCCCTAAGGACCCGTAAACCCTACACAAGGCAGATGTTAGTACTTTATATTCATGCATTTATAATTGCAGTTATTTTTTAGATCTATCTTTATGGGCTGGTCAGACCCACCCTGGGATAGTAGAGATTCTGGCTTGGGTTTTATTAGGTCTTTCATAAAATATTTTTAAGTTTTTCGCTGCTTATTTGTTTCCGTCGTCTACCCGACAAGGCCAGACGTCGGTTTTGAGCCCTGATGACCCCACCAAAACTCATTAGGTTGTCACATTCACCTTCTGCTTCACCTTCATCATTGTTTCGTGCTCCAAGTATGGTGTCGTTCTAGTTCTATCTTATCCTAATGTTGCTTTTGTGTACCTTGCCATGTTGTTGCTATAGTAGTAGCTGAAGTGTCTGTTGGAGTGCTTGTTGGAGTGACTGTGAGTGATGTTGATTTTGAGATTGGTGTGCAAGGATATGTTGCTTATGAACAAATTAGGATATGAGCTCTTGTATCTGAATCATCTGAGTGGTCATTTGTTGAAGTTGCTCTTGTGAAATATATGTGGCCTAAGCAACTTTAAGATAGTGTATCAAAGTTAGTTGTTTGCAGGTCGTGATGGTCCCACATTATTATTATTATTATTGTTCTTTTATGATTGTGAATAATTTGATTCTCCAATAATTGGATTAAATTACGTCTCAAGTCATATTACGTCATGATCTCTTCAGTTTCCCATATACTATGTCAATGACATAGCAAGTACTTGGTAAACATGATAGATATGTTGTTTGCCATTGGACTATTGTTTGTAATATGTAGTGGATAGGAAACCTAGCATGTAAGCCTACACATTAAAGATGACAAGAACTTTAGCAAGTCGAATTATGGTGGAACCCACTGATTTGACTCATATGGCCCTCAAGGTATGGTCCTAATGAGCATATATTGTCACGCACCGATCCCCAGAATACCCGGAACTTTACAAATTTTTTTCTTCTAAGTATCCTGAAGAGTGAGGGTGATAAGAGGAAAAGAGAGAGAAATGAGAAATGGAACATGCAGGCCACTGCGCACATGCTGAGATAGTACAAGTGAAGCTCCACAATAAAATCAAAACAATCTCATAAATAATATAGAACAACAACAACACCATATCATATATAAAAACTTCCATTTATATATATAGTCCAGGTGCATCACTACACACACACCACCACTCTCCATCTCCCAAGACAACCCAGTCACAATACAAGCTACAGCTCACACCAAATGCTACCCCTGAAATCCAACCCCAAGTCACCACCAAACATGCTGCCCCTGCTTCCTGAAAAATGGGGAGGAGCATGTCAATGCGTGCCCCAGTAGGAACCAATTTGGATTTGGAACACTAATTTAAAATTATCAACCACAAGGCAAAGTAAGATAAATAAGACGTGTAAACTAAATAATGTGACGAAAAGAAAACAACTAAGTAAGGAATCATACATGCAGTTTGATGTTGAGCTACTGCAAGAAAAGGTCAGCACGAATAATAATACAAGTGTTCACACAACATAATCTAAAAGAGGAATCACAAGTAGCATATGTAAACACAGTGTCACAAGCAAGCAAGCAAAAGGGAAAGGGAAGCGTTGCAAGTAGAAGAAGTAACATATAGAACACATGTTTATTAATTTATTTAGTTGGAAACTTGGGTAAACTGTGTGATACCAGGACATGGACCTCACCCTAAGGATTTGGGGTGGAAACTGCACACGACGCAGTGGACACGGGCACTGTACGCTGGGCCTCTCACCATGCCCCGTCAGGGGACCTACCTCACGGACACTCACCCCAAATATTTGGGATAAGTATGGCACACGGTGCAGTGGACACAGGCACTGTACACTGGGCATCTCTGCCTCCTCCCTGTACGGTAGCAAAAGTGAGGCACTTCACCATATACCTCTCCAGTCCCAAACCACATCATCACAATGTCAATGCTGCTCCACTCCCTGTAAAGGCGAGTGGGAATAATCATCACATATCACATCATCTCCTCCCCACCTTCATAGTCCAGGCCTCATATCCATAATTTACTCAAATTCCCCACAACCCCAGTTTTAGTAGCTCACCCCCTTTAGAGGGGTCTGAGATATTCCAAATCATCAAATAAACATCATAAATCATATTATAAGAATCATGATGGCATGGCTTCACAGTGTTAACACTCCACATTCATATCAATGTGGGTCATGCACCGAAGTGCCATGCCCTCAGTCATCGCCTCATCACATAGCAATCTGGGTCATGCACTCACGTGTCATTCCCTCTATCACATCACATACAAATTCACGTATAACAGTGTAGCCATGACATCCATGTCCTCAACATCATCAATTTATAACAGGGTTCTTGGTACAAGAGCATATAATCTCATTTCTCATGTTTCTTTAACTTTACATTCATTGAGGCATTTCAACAAACATGTGGCATGCGCCATATCAATGAATACTATCACATCAGAAAATTTAGTAACAAATAGAATGATCAAGCATTCTTTCAAGTAGCACAACATCCATGCATGATAGAATGCAGAATTGACATCACCACAAGATTCAATATTCAACTAAACACTCCAGCTTGCTGGAATTGCCAGAACAGCTACAAGATCAGCATATTGGATCCATATTTCTTGTGAATTTGACCAAACTCTCTAAATGAAAGTTGAATATATAGCAGTCATGGATTCAGCTATAAAATTTCATGCAAAATTATGAACTATTTGATGTATGGTGAATTTTTTAGTCAGAACTGTCAAAACTGTTTCTCAGACTGATTTTAAGGGCTGTAAAGATTGCTGTTTTTGGGCATGTTGCAGTCAGAATTTCGAAACATATGCATAGTGATGAAGTTGTAGAAAAACTTGTTAAATTTACAACGAGATCAAGAACATAAAATTCCATTGTGTGTGTAGATACTGAGGTCAATTTTACTAAACTGTGTCCAGACTGAATGTCAATCAGACATGTTGTAAATATGGAAACTTTACTCCTAATTTATGAATTTAACATATGTCAAATCTTATATGATTTTGGGATAGAACTTCAAGATCTATAAGTATATAATTTTTTCGAAACCTAATTCAAGCTACAGTAACCACGACTAAAGCAACAACAGACATCGGGATTTTAGAATTCCAAAGGAGATGATTTTGCTAAGAACTTTAAGGGAAAATTTGTGAAATTGAGCCATAGCATATAAATTTGACTACCCCTATCACATATTGGGTAAAACATGCTATAAAAACATGATCACAAGAACCAATTAATAGAATTCCAAATCCTAGAAGATTCCTACCTCAAAAGCTTGTTTTTCTTCTCTTCTTCTCTTTCTTTCTTCTCTAACTTCTTCCCACATGCCAACTTGTGATACTTGATTTTTGGGAGAAAGAATTAGGGTTTTGAGTTGAAAAAAAGGAGGAAAGGGAGAGGGAGTGGCCGGCCTAGAGGGGATAGGGAGAGGGGAAAGGGAATGAAAGAAAGAAAAGAAAAGAAAGATAAAGAAGATGGAAGAAAATTCCTAAGAAATATCTCCCACTAGAACCTCCTTAGGATAAGCATGTACTTTGTGAAATTACCAAAATACCCTCCCAAAAATACCCCTCAACTTTCATGTATTTACAAGTTTGCCATTACTTTACACACACACCACTTTACTATACACACACATCCTTTAGTCCAAATGACCATTTTGCCCCTCACTTTTCTAAAAATTTACGAGGATGCCATTAACCCCTAACCCCTTTCACACTAGCATAGCTTTCCTACACACACCCATGCATGCCTACACATGCATATTTGCACCACGCACACACTTCCAATACATTCCTGTTGTTTTACACCCACGACGTCATTCACACTTCTTCCGCACTCATTCTCGCTTTCTCGTCTCTTAGCCACGTATTACAGCCCAATCCCCATTGCATTACGTTACATACTTCGATATCCACGTTTATTTCATACCTATGTATGCATTGTAGGTAGAAATACCACGTGTATATAGTAGAATACGCGTATATTTCATAACAGGGCATGACATCCAACCCACCTTAAAATAAAGTCCGTCCTCGGACTTTCTAGGGTGTGAGCCCCGCCAAAGGTCAGTTAGGTATGACGATCTTACTACTCATGAAGTATAAACAAGAATACATACCTACACCACACTTATATACACTATATGCTTCATTGTCATCCATACCCATCCGCGTCACATACATATCACAGATACATCCTACTATTCATCTAATAGCACACCCACATCGCTATGTGTATCACTACATGTACATACATGTATGTCTTTCACCTAAACATCTAAGTACACATACTCACTCACTAACCGATACAACACACATCATAAATAGATCTCGGCAGGTATCATTACACGTGTCTAGATCACTCATCATATTTATGTACATACGACATCACATCATATCCATATCATGATACATAGGGCATTCATACATGGCATGCTTTAATATATATCACAATACCTTCAAGTATAACGATTTATATTCTACTTGCTTATATATTTACATATACTTCTATATGCATGCACTGACATACGACTATACACATCAATCTACACACGTAACTTGACAAACAGGGTCACCATCATGGTGTCACACCATATGTACACCAGATCTCTATACACACAACACTTAGTCATATAAGTTCACCCACAATTATATGCACATAAATATCTACATACATATAATATTTAGTCACATCCAACATACATCGACGTGCACGCACTAACACATGCATGGTCAAGTCACTTAGGCCTGCAATCATAACTATAGATTAATTATACACATAATTTCACATTCATAGCGATGCACCTACTGCCTCACACAGATACGCACATATACCACACACAATACACACAAGAGTGCACAAACTTAATTCGTTTCCCTCATATGCTATATATATAACTACTTTGACATATCCTACTTACATACTGGTACAATAGTCAAATAAATATAAATATCCATCCAACACCACATACGTGTATACATATAAATATACAAATAAGCACACACATCCCAATACTCATATACCAAACAGTTTCATTCACTTACATTCATCGAATATATATATACACATGCATTCCATATCTATCACATTTACATCCACATTGCATATGTATATACATACACACATACTCTAGTACAGACCTATATATACACGCATACAAACAGGAATACACTTATCCAAGGTTCACCTAGATACACCCAGATAGTCAACCATATAGGATAGATCAGCATGTAAGCAAAAAAGATGAATATATCTATAGGTATGTATATATATATATATCTATTCATCCAATATATACACAATTACATATGCTTCTACTGCACACTACACATATATAACACATTCCTACACTCCACAGTGACACGTATAATAGAAATTCATACAAATATGATACATATTCACACATATGTAACGACAATACTCCACATAGATACTCCATATCTAATTATATACACATACTCATTTTATACCCATAGATGTATACATATCAACACTCTATATAGATCTCTAGGCCTACACATAGCCAAATACATGTACACATATACACACAGAACATGCAACCATGTACATACACTCCCATGTATGGGCATACACACCCATACACACATACTATACATATTCTACTATTACACACCCATACAGTCGAGCTACACAAACTATACTAGCAGCTAGTCTGTAGCTACCCATACAATTATATACATAACATTCAATATACCCACACCCTTACTAGCATACTAGTACATACACAAATAGGTGCATTTCAATATTCATACACATTCAGTAGATAGCCACACATCAACGGCGATATACATTGATGCTCTAAATACGTACACATCCATATACTGATAAGTATATCAGAATAGGGATCATTCACATACATATATGAAGGGTTTTGGGGAACCCTTAGGGCACAAAACCCTATTCCCGTCCTAAGTCGGACGGAACATAGACATAAAAAATTGCAGCGGAAGAATAAACAAGTTAATCTAATTAACATGCAGTTAAACTATTTAACTTAGCCCTAAGGTACAAGACCCTTAGCCAAGATCTATACCACTCGGGATGGATCTGACCATCCCAAGAAGGATCTAACCTACTGCGATTAAATTAAACTAATGCTTATAAAATACATACCTGGAATCTCAACCCTGGGGCATGCAAGATGTTCTGCACCGTCTTCTGAGCCGCTTCCCGTCTCACGCCGAGCCGCTCCTTGAACCGCTCCCCGAACCGCTCCTCGAACCGCTCCGCATCCCGAGGCGATCAATCCATGTGTCGTCGAGCCAACCACGCGCGGAAGAAAGTTTCACGCGAGTGAAACCTTCGCCAAGATTTCGGATCCGAATCCGAACTCCTTTGCAGCTTTGCTAGAGCCCTCAGGAGTAAGGCAAAAATATAGGAGATAAAGAAATATTAATTTATGCCTAGATCCGAGCATGCTCCAACATTTACGGGAGCCTCTCAGATCTAGAGCTTGGGACGACTTTTGAGGAGGGGAGCAGACCCCTATTTATATAGGCGGCTGACTGCTCCCATTTACTCAAAATCTGATGTGGGACTAAATTTGGAGTTAATCAAATTCAATTTAGTTTGCCTTTCACCAAGGATAAACTTCCGTGAATTTTAACTCACTCACCATTGAACTTCATGATTGATACAACCTATCAATACAAAGGGCGTTCAACGGTGAACGCATAGGAAAAAACCGTTCGTCAATCTGAGTCCGTTTGACCCCTCAAACGTCAGTCCAAAAATCACCCAAAACGTGTGTTTCAACAAGAACACAGCTGCCACTGTTTACTGGGCACGAAGCCCTAGCAGTTGGGCCCACAACATGGGCTCCACGTGCACGCAGCAGCCCACAGAGGGCTCGTGCATGGCACGCGCCTACGGGTGCTAATCAAGGGACGCCACCTGGCGCCCCTGTTTCTATTTTTGGGCAACGCTGGCGCCCAAGGCGCCAGCAATAATCAATGGCCTGGCCTTTTGGCCAGGACCAAAAATGGCCGCCCTGTTTTATTTTATTTTATTAAAAAACACTTTAACATTTAAAAATTTGGGCTTTTACTGCCATTTACCCTTTCTATTTAAACGTCTTTAAACAGACTTATTGGGCTCGTTTGGACTCCGTTTTTGACGCGGTTTGAACCTGTGTTTAGAGCGGGACGATCCCGTCTTATAGGTAACCTTTTCCTTGTGTTTATTATATTAAATATGGTTTTAAACAATTTAAGACACATTTAATCTCTTTTGCATCATATGCAAATTAGTCACTATCTAGGCTTAAATTATCATTTGCATCAAATACAAATGATCTGAGGGTATATCCCTCTACATCTCCCACTTGCACTCAGGATCATTTATCTTGAATGCAGGAGATTATTGCAAACATCTTTTGCAATATTTTATCCCTTGCATCAAATGCAAATTATTCTCCCTAACTAATTTCTACCTATTACTAGACGAAGGTCGCACTCTATGTGAGACCCTACAGCCTGACCCTTACAACAGGTTGGGCTCGAAGCCCTATACGGCAATGACCACGAGAAGTGGTTGCCGTCCCTGCTTCAGGAATCATCATTATGTGGTTGACTCATTGACATGAGTATTGTCGGGACCACCCTGACTGTTTCCGTGATGAATTCCGCAGTTATAGTCCTTTCGTCTTAACTATGTCGTGTAGATCAAGTCTAGGGTACGGTCAAACTGTCAACCCCAATAACTTGACTCCGATTAGTTTCTATCGATCTTTAGTCAAATAATGTTGGACTTCTTCCAACATACTCTGGCCAGAGATTTTACTAAAGACCGAACTAACTCTACGACACTAACTCTCATTGACCGGGAGAGATGAATCCTCTTTTGGTCATTACTCTCCTCGTACGCTTCAAGTGACACCCAATCAAAGACCTTTCGACAGGCCTAGCCTCGAAGCTAGGGTCAGTGATCTAAGTGACACAGTTCACGCACAGATTCGTAAATTGACCTCAAGTCAAAAGACCAACTTGCCTATCATCACTTAGAGTTATCATTGACAGATTGGTCAATATAACCATATGATAACTCTTGTGGATCGTTCAGTGAACTCATTCTCTAATGAGCACCTGTGTCTCGTCTTCGACTTCTCCAAGTCAAACAATCATGAGATCATCGCCACCGCTTAACGGGTGAAGACTAAGACACAATGGTCTATCCGATGTTTCGATATCCTTGTCTCGAAACATCTACGACCATGAACCCTTTTAGACTTATGCTACAGACGGTCAAACATTTCTCCATGATTGAGATACTCATCTCGATACCTGTTTGACCTTGCATAAAGTCTCAGGACATTACCTAAGTTAATATCTAATGTTAACTACATTATAATATAACTTAGATAAATTATTACCAAACAGCTTACTGTTATATCGAACAAGATGTTTTGCTATTCACACACAGAGATTGATTGCCTTGAGGGTATCATCTCTCAACATCTCCTACTTACACTCCGGCCCATTTATCTCGGTATCTTATACCGTTTTTACACATAAGTTTTCCCGACTTCATCTGGTAGAGCCTTCATGAGTGGATCTGCTAAACCGTCTACAGTATAGACTTAAGGGGTTTCTATGTTCATGTTAGACCAACCATTTGAATATCATTCAAATAATTCACTTGGTCTTTCAGAATCCATAATGTTTTATTTCCTTCGATCTTATCCAGTTCATCGTACCTTACGATAATAATTTTAAATTAGTTAATGGTCATTTCAAATGGCTCATATCTATTTCTGATAAAGTATCAAACTTTTGATTACTTTGTCAAGATATATGTTACATTCCTTTGATGCCTCGCATGTAATTTAAACGTTCCCCTTGACCTTGAAAACTTTCTGGCTAATTCATATAAGTTGGTTCGTCTAAATCATATTTAGAAAAATGAACTTATAAGTGAATTTCCAGTTTTCATGGTCATCATGAGCGTTTACATCGAGTTTGGTCCGAGTATATCTGTACACATCTGCTGGCGAAAAACAGTTTCATTCTAATCCGTTTTATAAGAATTATGATAAAACCCGTTCTCGACCAACATGATTGCACTTCACTATTTTCCTTTCTGCACCAATCTTTCAACTTAAAGATTTACTTGCAGAAAGTGAGAAAACATTTTCCTTGGGCACGTAAACTAAATTCCAAAATTTATCTACGCACACGGACCTGTTCCGATTACATCAAGTTATAAATCGGAGTTACTACTCTGAATTTCATCCTAGAAGTTGACTAAGTCATCATCAGTTATGATGTCTGACTCGACTCATGAGATTCGAGCAATTATACAACTTCTTAATGATCGATTTAATGAATATCTTATAGATAATGTCCTCATAGAACATTATCAAAACCTAGGCATTACTATTTGGGACTTAACCCAGAGGGAGGACTTAACTCAGAGTCACTGGCTATGGATCGCACCAAGTCTAACTAAGTGCGATTCATATCTTTTTAACACACCGATGTGTTAACAGACTTGACCTGAAAGAAAATCATATTTTCTTTTAATTGCGCAAGATTTTATGTAGCTAAGTATTTGACCATTCGATCTAATCGAATCAATTTAAATACTTTTGTCATTTCGTTCTTTATTTTATCAGACTTGTGTTTCATCAAGAACACGTGTCTTAATAAAATATACGAATAACTTATTTTGGTTAATCTAGACTCGGGTACATCAGTATGTACGAGACTGAGTTCGACAACTCATTCTCCCACTGTCTTACAGATGGGTTTCGGCGATTATATCTAAGAGGGTAAGACTCACAAGTGTCCGTAGACTTCATAATACGAGAGGTCAGACCCCTCTTTATGTGACTTGTGAAGCTTAGTCTCTCGATATGGCCTAGTCTATTTTTCCATACAAGTTTGCTACTATCTTGTGTATTTATATATTAACATCTAATATATATATTATCATTATACATATTACTCATTGCTTCAAAAGCAATGTGACGACATTCGTCAAAACGTGTTAACCTTTTGTATAACAATAATTACGAAATCGTGACATCAGAATATGTCACATTTTCATTTCCTCCTCCTTATGCCTTTACTAATGATAAATTAAACTATTTAACTCGACTGACTTTCCGGAGTGCCTTCTTCCTTTTCTAAATCACATTTAGATATAACACAACATAAATAAATAGCTATGCAAGCATCTCATGTATCCAAACGCCTGAGAGTTGCAATCTTGAGTATAGCTCAAGAAGTTGCTTGTCTCAAGATCCGGTTGAGATACATAGTCTTGCACCTCTCATGCACTCGTATTCGACTCAAACGGTTTGATCGAATTCTCAAACTTTGCGGATCAAAATTGTTTGTTCAAACAACCTTGAGAGTAGCTTGACAAGTTGTAGGGAGAAACGTACTTCGAATATCTTATATGTTCAAGCTGCCCCATATAGAGGCGAGTGACATGTAGCGTGAATTTATTTATTGGACCCAGAACTTAAATGAAATCATATTTCTTAAGTCTGTTCTTTAGAAGGTCATTTTAATGTCAACGAGAATATAGTTTAATTCTATCAATTAGAATTTAACTTGATATTCAATTATGCAACCTTTTGACCAGTTAACTTATTTCATTAAAACATTATATTTTGATTCCTTCGGTAAACATAGTCTTGCCCTAGTTTAGCATATGTTCAATATTAAATATAGGTAGATTGGCTTTTATCTATCTATATCCTCCCACTATTTTTACGATCATTTAAAGTCTATACAATGAACGATTTAATCGAATTAAATTAATGGGTAAGAGATCCAATCACCCTGAGCCTTAACAACCTTGAGTGTAGCTCAACAAGTTGATTGACTATGTAATCGGAAGATGATTCTTTATTGATCATATCAGATATGACCCTCTTATCGGTTTTTACCCCTAGCCATTTGTGATCATGAGTGTGCTCATCCAAATCACAATGTCTAGTCTAGTCAGACCCTTGTTTTCGCGTCTAGCCTCGACTTGCCCCGATGCTTGGTGTATTCACGACACGTTGGTTTGGGTCAGGTCTTAGACTACTGATCTCGCCCCGGATGCACACCCGGGACGAGACTCGCTAGTCTTACCGCAAGCGCACGGTGTAGCGGCGAGCGGGTATCGAACACGAGAAGGGCAAATGACGGTGTCTTTTTCAATTCACCTGGCTATAAGAACAGTCGAGAAATATTCGCAATAAAGCGGTCACAGTCGTTCAATTGTATAAATAAAATATCAAATTAATAAAAACGCCTAGGGATAGGGAATCCCCGCTACAAACCGTATCTCGTCATTATGATTCGTAGGTTTCACAATTGCTAGACTTGAAATTCAGGTGAACTAGTTGCAACTAAATGTAGAACCAAGCTCACGCTCTTGCGCTATTGCCGGTCTATAGCAAACCTAGGGTAGGGTCCAATCTCTTGCAAACCCTTACCTAGGCAAGCTAGCGTGAAGAACAACATCATCGTTCAATCGTATCTCGAGCACACTCTCGTGCAAACTCAAGCTACGACCTAGGTTGGGATAGTTCCTACCCGTCCAATCTCTTGCAAACGGGTATTGGTATAGAATTACAATCGAGAACCCTAGTATTGGTCCAATCTCTTGCAAACCAATCCTAGAGAAATCCAATTATAACCCAATTCGAATTTCTAGGGCTTCCTATCGATTTGGGATCCAATCTCTTGTAAATCCCAATCGGTATGAATCCCTAGCTATTCGTATTAAATCAATCCCAAACTAACCCTAATCAATTCTAGCAAGAATTTCACCAATTCATCACAAATTAGAAATAGGGTTCGTAGGGTTCATCCTTACGCCCTAAGACAATAAAACTACTCACTATTCATAATGCAAATCATTAGAAATTCAATAATAAAAACAATAGAATTCATTGCAATAGACAATATATCAATAAAAATGAGGTTTTTGATAGAAAGAGAGACAAACCAAGGAAGATTCAATAGCATCCAACAAAATAGAACTTTTTATCTCTCTCCAAAGAACTCAATCTAATCTCCTCAAAAGTATTCTAAAAAAGGCTGCCAAAACTATGAAAAAGCTCGCCTAAACTAGGTTAAAAACTGTGGTTAAATACCCCCCAAAATCGTCCAAAAAACTGTGACAAAATTGCCCCTGCGCAGCTTAAAAATCGCACTTTACGCTACAGGCAGCGCGGCTCACTCGGCCGAGTGACAAATGTCACTCGGCCGAGTGACAGACCCTGACGGATTCCAGTAAGTCTGGACTTTTGGGGGTCGTCTCCTCGGGAGTCACTCGGCCGAGTGACTTTCTTCGCTCGGCCGATGGGATTTCTTCACTCGGCCGAGTCGGAACTCGGGGCTGACTGACGGATTACAGTAACCTGGGAATTTTGGTTGCCATCGTCTTGATGCCACTCGGGCGAGTGGTGTCTCCGTGCTCGGCCGAGTGGTCTGGCGATGCTCGGCCGAGTACATGCTGATATGGAGTTTGTTGCGTGTCCGATCTGGCCGGCCGAGCGGGCTGTCGATGCTTGGCCTAGTGACTCCTTCACTCGACCGAGTGGCATGCTGAAAATGCCCAATCTTCGTATTTTTGCTTCCTCGTCACTCCTACGACGTTCTTTCTTCTTCCACTCCTCTCCAATCGCAGAATTCCCCTCCAAAGAGTCACGAGTGACACTCTGGAGTGGGTGCATCTCAGAATCACTCTGAATCGCTCCAAATCTCCTGAAATACGACAAAACAAGAAATCGTGAAAAGCATCGCAATATTGTCGAATAATCGTGAAAAATGCGATATGGGCGATCTAAATGGCATGCAAACAAGCAGAAAAAAGGTGTAAAATATGGAGTGATCAAAATCCCCCAAGCTTACCTCTTACTCGTCCTCGAGGAAGATGAGTAAAAAGCGAACCCGGTGGATAAAGATAATGGAAACGATGGAAGAATGGAAAATGAAAAATGGAAAACAAAATAGAAAACGAAGAAGGAAGTTGCTAGATCATTTTTCTCAGGACGTGGGTTTTGCTTACTCATATAGCATGCATCGAATATAAAACACATGTCAAAGACTTTTATCTCGATATCATAGTATAATGGTGCATTTGAAATAGAAAACCCAAGAATATCAATATAGCATGAAAAATGGAATAATTCTAGAATTAACATCGTCTGAAGCATCTAAAGCGGTATACAAAATCGTAGATCACACACTTTTCAATTGAATGCTTTCTATAAGGAGTATAAGAGATATCACACAATAGAGTAGTAAGAATAGAAAAGCGTGGTTTTCATGAAATGAATGCTAAGCGTAGATTTCTGGATTTCGTGAAACTTTATCAATCTTGTCGAGTATAAAATATTACTTAGACTAGGTTGTCATGCACAGTCTAGTAGTCACTCTCTCACACTTCATTGGATTCTCTCCCCCAAGCTTATCCATAAGCGTGGTGGCATTCACAAATCAATATGAACATTCCCCATTTCTTTTGAAGCTCCAAAAGTAAAAAAAATGAAAAATAAAAATAAAAAGAGGGAAGAAAGAGAGAAAAGGGTATGAGATGGGATCGTTTATGAACTTCTTTTCTCCTTTCTTTTCTTTTTCTCAATCTTTTTCTTTTTCTTTTCTCTTTTTTTCTTTTTTTTTCATAATCATATATACACAAATGATCCCAAATCAAAAGAGAAGGATATACAAGTATTTTTTTCTTTTTGGTTTTGGGGAATTTGGAGCATGGGATATAATAACGGGGGAGATGCCAATAATAGAATTGCTAAGGGGAGATTAACCAATGAATTTAAAATAGAGAAATAATGTTCAAGATATGTGGAGAAAGAAATAAATGTATCTCTCGGTTCACTCTATAGGACGTGCATGACAACTTCAGCAGGGTAATTTAATCTACTCAGTTCAATCTCAAAAATCAAACTAGTCCAGATATATCAATGCTAGCAAACATCCAATCAACCTGAAGTGAAGCGTACAAATCATGCAATAAGAAGTGACATAAGAAAGGAAAGCAGTACTCCAGATATAAGCAATCAATGCGTGAAGCTTGGTGTGTTTTCTACGATAGCATACATATGAATCATCAGACATCAGCTAATAATAGAATTTCATCCATTGTCATACGGAAAAAGAGTGGGTTACTATTTCTAAATGCAAAGCAGAATATAGCATATGATACCAGAAACAAAAGCTATGACATGACAAAATTAGCATGTATATTAAGAAAAGCTAACACCACGTCATCGTCATCACAGAAAAATCATCTCTAGCAAAAGATGAAAGAAATAAAGATAAAAGAAAACAGAACTATTTACAATGCAGCACACAAAGAAAACACGAAAAACGTGATGCACGGTAAAAAAAATGCAAAGTGATGAAAAATGGGTGCAAAAGCGGAAAAAGCGTGAAAAACTGAAAATAAAGGTGATAAAAGCAAAAGGTGTGAGAACTCACTCCCCCAAGCTAAAGTGCACAGTGTCCTCAATGTGCAAAGTGTGGCACACCGAGAGACGTGTAATGGGTGGGGTGGGTGAGGATGCATGCATGATAAAAAAGAAAGAAAAAAACAAATAGAAAATATGATGTGGATATGAATGATGCATGCAAAGATCAGAGTGATGCAGGTAGCGTGTCACCAAAAATACCCTCCCTCTCTCCCAAAAAGAAATAGAATGATATGAATAAGATAGGGACCAAAACAGTGTATGGAGGAGGGGGGGCAAAATAAAAATATCTCCAGGACCAGCAGAGCATGGGCAGCATAACGACAAAAATATCGATGGCATCAAGAGTGTGCCTAAGCTGGGGTGCTGCACCATCTCCGTCCTGTGGTGGAGGTGGGGGTGGGGGTGGTGAGTGTGGAAGCTGCTGGGTGGGTGGTGGCAGTGGTGGCAGTCGCGCGAGAATCTGAGTCAGGCAAGCCTGAATACTCGGAAGTAGCTCGACGCGAGACTGCACGGTGGAGACTATGGCAGACAGAGCCATAAAGTCGCCTCTGAGTCCACTCACCGCCCCCTCAAGAGCACGAATGCTCTAAAGTAGAGCGTCGGGGGGAGGTGGTGCAGAGGGACGCACATGTCTAGGCTGTGAGGGACGGGGCTGTCTGACACGGGCTGTGTAAATAATCGGGCCAGCAGGTATGTGCGAAAAAGGTGCTGTGCTCACTAGTGGATGCCCAGCCTCAGTGTGAGGCTGGGACGCAGGCTGGGTCGAGGCGGCAGCAGCAGCATCAGCAAAAGTGGAGGGTAAAATGTGCGACGAGGAAGCAGGAGAGGTCAGTGACACAGAAGCGGGGACAGACGTCATGACACTCTTAGAAAGGACAGCTGCGGTGGAGACAGAAGGGTCAACCACTAGGGAGGAAGTGTAGGTCCCAAAAGGTGATACCCCAGCGGAGATCAAACTGGATAGGGTCTTCACGACGGCAGCGAAGTAAGACTCGCCGCTCTCTAGTATGGTGGGTGGACGCTCGGGAAGAAGTGAGGAAATAGGCTCAACCGAGATAGGCACAGCAGTGGTGGGGGTGGTGGTAGACGTGGTGGACGACTCAGCGAGGGTACTCCCGACACCGACAGAAGTGTGGACAGAGGTGCCGGGAGGTACAGACAGTGCAGGCTCAAGCTGAGGTATCGTGGGGTTGACGGGTGCAGGGGGTGCCTGCTTAGCTCCCTCGGCCTCTAACACATAGGCGGCGGGGATCAGGAGATCCATCGCCGGAAGCCAGTCCCCGTGTGTCGGTCCTATATGTGTTCAAGCGGGGCTCGGGAGAACCATGTAATCGGCACTAAAGGGGTCGTGCAACCATACCCAGTGTCGCTGGCCGTGGGGACGAAGCATCTTCATCCAGGCCATAACATCTATCGAGAGAGTAGTGGGGCCCGGGGCTCGTCGAAGGTCGTCAGGTAGGTCCACGCCGGTCATAAGGGCTAGAAGCGTGATCAGACCGCCGCAACAAATAGGTGAGCGAGCGCCCATCAAAATGATGATGCGGTCTAAAAACCAGCTAGCAATATCAATCTCAACGACGGGGACCAGGTCGTCGCTACCCCTATCCAGAACTCTAGGGCGAGTCATCGCATAGAGCATGTAGAGCTCAGGTGTAGACATCGTCCCAGGCTCGTACCTCGCCAAGAAAGTGGTCGCCATAAGGCGCTGTGCTATGCGGAGGCAGGGGTGGACTATAGCTGAGGCCTTGGCCCTACTAGGGTCAAAGGCAAGTGGTGAACCCGTGATCCATGTCCAGAAGGTGGAAGTGTCGAACGACGGTGGTGGGATGTGCGTGGGTGCGTAGGCACGATCGGGGACAAGGACAGTGGGCCACTGGAAGAACGCACAAAGCATGTCGAGAGTGACCTCGCACTCTCGATCCATCAGGCGGAATGTGCATCCTCCAGGGGTCCGGTCAATCGAGCTCAGGACCTCAAGTGTCGGACAGATATAAGTGTCCGCCGACATCGCAAGAAAATCACGCCATCCCACGTTGTCGTACAATGTGAGGAGCCCCTCTAGTACCCCTAGGTGGTTAAGGTCTGCTAAGTGTGTGAACCTAGAGGGCACTATCGAGCGCTGGGCGATACGCTCAAATCGGACGCGTTGTGCGTCGTTTTTGAATGTGATCCCCAGCGGCCCGACGGCGGGAGCCGGTGGATGGACAGGGTTGTCAGGAATCGGCTGTGTGGGTGGTGGTGGAGGTGGCAGGCTAGGTGGAGGGGAGTCCTCCCTAGCGTGAGAGGGACCAGGGTCATCGGTCCGCCTCCGCTTGGGGGCGGATCCCCGTGTGCGTGGCCTAGTGCGGGGCGGTATGTGTGCCGCGAGTGCTCACCTAACAATAATAATATGCGGCGTGCTAAAAAGAGTGGAACGAATGTACATGAACATGCCGCGAGAGCAAATCAGTAAGTGCGTGCGAAGAGCGCCGCCTCCGCAAAGCCAAAAGCGCGTCCAGAAGCTCCCCAAAGCTCCCCCAAGATAGCCTGCAAATCAAACAATGATATCAGCAGATAATATTCAAAATACATGGGGGAGATGGAGTATAATAGATAGATAAAGAATTTAATTTAAGTATGGGGCTCAACGGGTCTACGGATCAAGAGGAATAAGGAGAAAAATGGGTTTTTGGGCAAACCGAGGCTAAACGAGGCAAATCGAGGTTGGGGCGGCCGGCGCCGGCGAGGTGGGTGACCGCCGACCGTCAGCGAAGTCGGATCAGGCGATCGCTGAATGGAGGGAGGCGATTCGGGCGTGGGGGTGCGAAGTATCGGCCGAGGGAGGCGAAGAGGCGAAGAGCTCGGGCGAAAATGGAGAAATTTGGGGTTTTCGAAAATCGCGCCCGTCTATCAGTTTATATAGAAAATGTTACGACTCGGCCGAGTGGAAACGTCACTCGGTCGAGTGCGTAAACGAAAAAGAAATTTCGAAAAGTCTCATTCCCACTTACGACTTGGCCGAGTGGATTTTCTTCACTCGGCCGAAGGGAGAATCTCCTGTCGGCCGAATGGCTCCACCACTCGGGAATTTTTAGGCTAGGAGGGTATCTGTTTCACTCGGCCGAGTGACTAAATGTGCTCGACCGAGTGGCAATTAATACTGAAATACACAAAAAAGACAGAGAGTTGGTTCCACAGACTTCCTTGGTTGGTGCCCCACTCGGCCGAGTGGGGTCCTTTGCTCGGCCGAGTGGCATATGATAGTCGGCCGAGTGACGTGCTGTTTTCTGATTTGGGGCTCCGTTTTCGCTCTACTCTCTGTTTTTCTTCCTCCAGTTGGCTTCTTCCTCTTCCTAAGCCTCGAGCGCATTCCTGGAGCGCTCTTCTTTGCCTCGGTCATCCTCCATATGAGAGATCTCCTTTTCTCCCCTCCTGTCATAAGAATTAAGACCCGTTGTCAAGATTTTTATAGGCAATTGACTCAAAACACTAATAAAGCCTAAAACCAAAATAAAAAACCAAAATAAAAATAATGCAAAAAACCATCGGGTTGCCTCCCGACAAGCGCTCGTTTAAGGTCTTGAGCTCGACCCCTTTGGATTTTCAAATTAGCGTAGGGATGTTGGGTGCGTATGAGATGCACCCGTCGAATTTATCGGGAAGACCGCTCGGATTTGGATCGTGGTGGTGTGTGGCCTTCCTCAGCGCCCCTTCATCATGGGCAATGTTGGGGGATGGCTCCCCCAAGCTTGAGCTTGTTCCGGTCCTTGACTTCGCCGGTGACACCGATCTTCGAATCGGTGGAGCTTTCTTTGGATTCTTCAATGTCGAGAGCTTGCAAAGCTCTCGAATTCTTGCGACTTCAATGTCGCCATCATCATTTGCCGTGAAGCTATTGGGAGAGTCCTCCAATGTCTCTTCTTCGCTCAAATCTTGGCTTTCTTCAAAGCCATCATCGTGGAGTGCACCGATGGAGTGGGGGATAGCATCTTCTATAACCTCGTCAAGGAGGTCCACATAATCTAGCTCCTCATGATATGACATGTGCTTCTTAGCCTTTGGTATATGGAGCTCGACTTCAATGTTGCCGACATTCAAGGTAAGAGTCCCTTCCCGCACATCGACGATTACACCGGCGGTGGCGAGGAATGGGCGTCCAAGTATGAGCGATATGTCACCCTCCTCCTTGACATCCATGATCACAAAATCACAAGGCAAGCATATGCCTCCCGAAACTTGGAGTGGGATGTCCTCCGCGATCCCAACCGGCCTAGTGATCCGACCGTCCGCGAGTTGAATCCTCATGTCGGTCAGCTTTAAATCGGTGCCCGTGTTCAACTTCCAGAACATGGTGAGAGGCATGAGGCTCACACTAGCGCCCAAATCAACCAATGCTTTTTGTAAGGGGACGCCTCCTAGTGTGCAAGGAATCCGGAAGCTCCCGGGATCTTTAAATTTGGCGGGCTCATTTTCCTTCCTAGTGAACCAAGTTCCTTGTTCCGTGAGCATGATCTTCTCTTTCCTTTTCCTTCCCATAATCAAGTCCTTTAAGAACTTCACGTAGGATGGGATTTCCACTATGGCATCAAGGAAAGGGATATTGAGGCTCACCCCTCACAAGTATTCGAGGAACTTGGCTAGCCTCTTCTCGATCTTGGCTCTAGCTAGCCGTTGAGGGAAAGGCACCGGTGGCATGTATTGGCACTCATCAATAGGTTCCTCCACTCTAGATTTTGCTCCTTCTTGCGGCTCCTTCTCTTTCTCCACCTCAATTGCCGGCTCGCTCTCTTCTAGACTTTCCACTACGGGTTCCTTGGCTTGAGTCATGACAGGAGTGGTATCCTTCCCGCCTCTTGTCGTAACCGCAACCACCGCATTGATATGGCCGGTGTTGCCCCGTGGATTTGGCTCGGGTTGAGCCGGCAATTGTTGGTTGTTTCTATTGAGCAACGCAAGTTACTCCCCAATTTGAGCGACGACGGTGGTAAGAGAATCTTGTCCCGCCTTCAACGTGGCGTTAATCTTTCTCTGCTCCACCATAAACTCTTCCACCTTAGCTTCAAAATCCGAACGTGGTTGAGCTTGTAGAGGGTTGGGATTTCTCCAACCTTGATTATACCCGGGTGGCCTATAAGGTCCCACTTGTTGCCTAGGTGGGAAGTTTTGCTGCGGTGGCCCCCTTGGTTGATAATTCGGTTGTGGTGGTGGAGCCCGAGCTTGAGGAGGTTGTTGTGGTGGGGGGTTCAAGGCACCATCATTATTAGCATAGGAAAAAACCAGGATGGTTTCTAGCGGCCGGGTTGGCCCAATATCCGGAATTCCCCGCAACATACTGAATTTGCTCCACAGCTCCTTCTCCATGCTCTCCTCCTACATACATAGCTTGGGATTGGTCTTGCCAATCACTCATATGGTTTGTCGGTGCGGATGTAGAAGGATCTCCATGCGGCTCGGTAATGTATTTCTCCAATCTCTCCACTACCTTGTGGAGAGAGTCAAATTTGCTAGCAAGCTCCGCCACGGCCTTGGCCTCATAAATACTCGTGGGCTTCAAGGAGGACGAAGAATGTCCTCACTCATCGCCCCACTGTTGGTTGTTGGAGGCCATCTCCTCTAGCAAGGCCATAGCTTCATCGGGGGTCTTTGACAAAATGGCTCTGTTGGCGGTAGCATCAATAATCTGTTTTGTGCCCGGTTGGAGTCCATTGTAGAAACTGTGGACAAGCTCCCAATCCTCTATGCTGTGATGGGGGCATTGATGCTGCAAGTCCTTGAAGTGCTCCCACGCCTCATAGAGAGTCTCCTGCAGTCCTTGCTTGAAGGATATGAGAGCACTTCTTATCTTCACCGTCTTGGAGGGCGGGTAAAATTTGTCAACGAAGGCACTCGCCAATTCATCCCAAGTGATGAAGATTCCTTCAGCCTGCGTCCTCAACCAATATAAGGCCTTGTCCTTGAGTGTGAAGGGGAAGAGGCGCAGTCTGATAGCATCTATGGAGACGCCCGACATTTGGAAGGTGGCACATTTTGATAAAAAGAGCTGGATGTGGTAATGAGGGTTTTCATGGGAATTCCCATGAAAAGGGTCTTGCTGTATCAGAACTACCAATCCAGTCTTCAACTCGAAAGTTTTGTCGGCTGCCAACTCCGGCATAGCTATGGACGAGGTCGTGGAGGAAGTCTTAGGCCGAAGCCTATCTCTAATGGAAATGATCCTCGCCATTCGCGCCGCCAATTCTTCGGCTGTCTCAGGATGGGTCATAAAATTCCCTTCCGTATCGAGTCTCCTCTCCACTCTGATCCTCCTCAATATACGTTCGATCTCCGGATCGTATAGTATTTCTTCGGGGTCCGCTGTGGATCTCGTGTACATGCAAGGAAAAACAGAGTTTCAAAGAAATAGTTAGCACAAAGGAAGGGTAAAATAAAAATAGAAATAATAAAACAAAAAGAAAAATAGCTAGGTAGGTAGAATCAAACACTATCGCATCCCCGGCAACGACGCCAAAAACTTGATCGCGCCCCGGATGCACACCCGGGATGGGACTCACTAGTCTTACCGCAAGCGCACGGTGTAGCGACGAGCGGGTATCGAACACGAGGAGGGAAAATGACGGTGTCTTCTTCAATTCACCTGGTTATAAGAACAGTCGAGAAATATTCGCAATAAAGCGGTCACAGTCGTTCAATTGTATAAAGAAAATATCAAATTAATAAAAATGCCTAGGGATAAGGAATCCCCGCTACAAACCGTATCTCGTCATTGTGATTCGTAGGTTTCACAATTGCTAGACTTGAAATTCAGGTGAACTAGTTGTAACTAAATGTAGAACCAAGCTCACGCTCTCGCGCTATTGCCTGTCTATAGCAAACCTAGGGTAGGGTCCAATCTCTTACAAACCCTTACCTAGGCAAGCTAGCGTGAAGAACAACATCATCGTTCAATCGTATCTCGAGCCCACTCTCGTGCAAACTCGAGCTACGACCTAGGTTGGGATAGTTCCTACCCGTCCAATCTCTTGCAAACGGGTATTGGTATAGAATTACAATCGAGAACCCTAGTATTGGTCCAATCTCTTGCAAACCAATCCTAGAGAAATCCAATTATAACCCAATTCGAATTTCTAGGGCTTCCTATCGATTTGGGATCCAATCTCTTGCAAATCCCAATCGGTATGAATCCCAAGCTATTCGTATTAAATCAATCCCAAACTAACCCTAATCAATTCTAGCAAGAATTTCACCAATTCATCACAAATTAGAAATAGGGTTCATAGGGTTCATCCCTACGCCCTAGACGATAAAACTACTCACTATTCATAATGCAAATCATTAGAAATTCAATAATAAAAACAATAGAATTCATTGCAATAGACAATATATCAATAAAAATGAGGTTTTTGATAGAAAGAGAGACAAACCAAGGAAGATTCAATAGCATCCAACAAAATAGAACTTTTTATCTCTCTCCAAAGAACTCAATCTAATCTCCTCAACAGTATTCTAAAAAAGGCTGCCAAAACTATGAAAAAGCTCCCCTAAACTAGGTTAAAAACTATGGTTAAATACCCCCCAAAATCGCCCAAAAAACTATGACAAAATTGCCCATGCGCAGCTTGAAAATCGTACTTTACGCTACAGGCAGCGCGGCTCACTGGGCCGAGTGACAAATGTCACTCAGCCGAGTGACAGACCCTGACGGATTCCAGTAAGTCTGGACTTTTGGGGGGTCGTCTCCTCGGGAGTCACTCGGCCGAGTGACTTTCTTCGCTCGGCCGATGGGATTTCTTCACTCGGCCGAGTCGGAACTCGGGGCTGACTAACGGATTACAGTAACTTGGGAATTTTGGTTGCCGTCGTCTTGATGCCACTCGGGCGAGTGGTGTCTCCGTGCTCGGCCGAGTGGTCTGGCGATGCTCGACCGAGTACACGCTGATATGGAGTCTGTTGCGTGTCCGATCTGGCCGATCGAGCGGGCTGTCGATGCTCGGCCGAGTGACTCCTGTAGGAAGATATATGCCCATAAGGCAATTTATCTTGATTATACGTCTTGTTCATACCGTATGTGGTACGTATTATTCTAAGTATAAAAAGATTTGTATTAATATACTTAGATAATATCCATAGACTTATAGTTAGGTCCTTACATATCTAGATGAGATCTCGATTATGAGTAAGTAAGTGACCGAATAGAAACGTAAGTCGTAAACGGTTCGTGATCATAGATGTGTCGAGAACTGGTGTCACGACCCGCTTCCCTAAAATGGAGGCGAGACGTGAAAAGGTCCGCACGAGAGTGGAGCTGTGAAGCCCCAAACCCGATAAGCGTAAATAAAACATAAGCAGGTCCCTGTAACCACAACGGAACAACAATAATAATACAAGGAGAGACTGAAATAAAATCTCACATCTCAAATATTGTCCAACATGAAAATAAGTCCAACATCCAGAAAAGCCACCAGGCTAAAAGAAAAGAGTCCAAGGCCCAGAACAAGGCCAACAAAAGCAACGACAACAACAAAGTATGGGTGCTACGCACCGATAGCAAAACAACTGTCTAAGCAAAAGTAAAAACACAACGGAGACACTAGGACTGGTCCCCAGTGTCCACGTACTCCCCGTCAAACACGGGCTCGGGCTCGGCGTCAGCAAACACCTCGTCCTCAACAAGGTACTCGGGCTCGGGATCTAACATGTGTCACCCAAAAGAGTAAAGGGGCACATGTCAGCAAGTCAAAAGACTTAGGCAAGGAAACTGAAAGTAAGGCAACTAGCAACCTAGCAGTTTAGTATGCATGGCATGACAGTTATAACATGAGTGCACAAGTTAAACATGGCAAGGCAATATGTACAAGAGAACAATCATCGGGACGAGACAAGACAAGACAAGAGTAGCCATGCTACTATCAATCCCAATCAATTCACATTGTTGTAGGTGTTTATGCCCTTCGCTGAATGGCTAGCATGTCAGACCGATCGGCACTAAACACCAATCACATTTCACGGTTGTTTTGTAGATGTTTGCGCCCTTCGCTGAATGGCTAGCATGTCAGTCCGATCGGCCCCAAACACTACCCCACCCCCAAGAGTTTACGCCTTACACACTGCAGTTGTTGATCAAACAGACCCCCAGTTGATTGGACGCTTAACCCTCACCCCATCCCGCACTAAACAAGCCAGGGTCCCTGAACATGAGCCCAGCAAGTGAGCCAGGGTTGCCCCGCACAGGAGCTTGTTTTCCTATTTCACAATTCAATATCGAGCGTTGGGGTTTCCAACTACAGGGCTCGCTTCTGGAACACGAGCCAGGAACACAAGCAATGTAGCAAAGCTACGCAATCACTGAAAAACATGAAGGATGCAATGACATGACAATTAATTTGCATACCGATAATGGAAAGTAAACGTGACATGGTAAATGTGCAACATGATATGTGTCGGAACTAGCTTCGTTGTCAAGCTAGTTCCCAATTCGCGCCTAGGCGAGTATCATTTCGTCGCCTAGCCTCTTTTACGCCTACAACATGCAAATGGCCTAAGACATGGCCTAAACCCTAAGTGGCAAGTTTCACTTGCCTAGCACCGGGGATGACGACCACTTCGTCACACGGATGCCAATCTACGGGGAAATCGCTGTTATGGGGGACCAATCATCAAACAACATGAAATATTATTAGGGTTTCATAAAATTATAAATAAGTTATAAAAACAATGGTAGATCGATTTCTTACCGAGAGGAGGCGGAAGAAACACTCCGGGGAACCCTAGGATCAGATCTGGAAAAGATTGGAGAAGTTTAGGGAAACTAGGGTTTCGGAGGATTTGGGGATTTGATGGATTTTGATGGGATTTTGGGGAAGATGAGAGGTAGATAGGGTGAATGGATGGATTGGATGATGGATTTAGGGCTTGGAATGAAGGATTGAAGCTTGGAGGAAGATGGGGGCTCAAGGGGGAAGATTTTAGGGTTTTGGGTCGTGTTGGGGAAGAAGAAAACGTTTGGGTTGGGTTTAAATAGGCTAGGCTGGCGGCTGCCCAGAAATTAGGGTTTTAACACTGGTTAGTCGGTCAAAGAACAACCACTGACCGACTAGTTTGGCAACTAGTCGGTCGGTCGACCAACGCAGACCGACTAAGTGCAAACAGTAACTCCTGAACGAAAATAGGATTTAGAGTTAGTCGGTCCATGAACAAATACTGACCGACTAGTTTATCATCTAGTCGGTCGATGAATGTTCTTAGACCGACTAAGAGTAAACAGTAACTCCTGAGAAATTTAGAAAGCTAACTAGTCGGTCCAAGAAGGATTGCCGACCGACTGGATCGTCATCTAGTCGGTCGGTGCCCCTTCTTATACAGGCTAATGAGCACCAAAAGTTCCGATATGGAGCGCGGGGCCCCGAGATCGATTCCTAAGACTCCTAGGCTTGATCTAATAGTTAGATATGACCGTTATGAAGCCCGTCACGAATGACGTACTTCGAAATCGACGATCCTAAGGAAGAAACGAGAAAATACGACGAATCGATCGAAAATGAAAACTACGGAGGCAAAAACCACGCATGAGGAGAAAATCCACCAAAACAAATATTATATTATATTAAATCCAGATACATGAAAAGCAGTCGTTACATCCTACCCACCTTAGAATAAAGTCCGTCCTCGGACTTTCTAACTATAGCTATATCTAGTCACCCTAGTAATTACCCTCAATCAATATCACATCACAATTTCAACCAAGTACATTTATTTCAAGCGCTTATATATATACTCTAGGTGGTCAATTATTAACACCACGGAAGTAAATATATATTCACGCACATAGTACACTTATACTTATTATAATCAAACAACTCCATTCACGTATTCAAATCATTCATATAGGCAAGTATATTCCATATAACTATAAAGCACTTATTACACACTATATGAAAATAACCAAGTCTCTTTTACTTATATGAAAATAATTTCACACTAGGAAATACCATCGGAATCTACACGTATGAGTAACTATCTATGGACATGACAATAAGAATACTCTAATCCCTATACCTCCTAGTATACGCCAAAACAACCAACATGCGAAATCACACCATACAATTGTTAAAACAATTTCACTATATCTAACATACATTCATCATCGTTATGATTCCACCATTTACAATCATTCAAATACATGCACACATTTCACCGTATTACCACTTCATATATATATAGTCCTATAGCTATAATTACGACACGCCATACATATCATAGTCACCAAATCCTATAACTATCACATACTCACCCGTGCATGGTGCACACCCACACACGACAATATTTCATTCATATATACACCAATCACACCACTATAAGTTTAGTACATCTACGCACCTAGTTTAGCTAGCGCACATATATATTCACGCAACCAAATCCTTAGTGAATAACTATACCACAAGACCAACTCACATAACTATATATTGGTATGGCCACCCACAATCGTGTGCGTAACACAACCGGCACAAACAATCCAAACATTATACATACATCATCCATCACTAAACACCAACCACATATAGTACACCAATGTACATAGAGTATACCCACTCAAGCTTGAGTGAGACTCAAATCATAGCGGAATAATTCCATATACGTAACATAGCATCCATATATATATATATGCCAATACCAGCCAATGCATACACGTCTACCTACATAACCACATACATATTTAAATGTCAAACACCCTTAATATCTAACCAGGTAATATCACATATTTCAGCCAATTCATATATCATGATATTCTTACAAACATCAGCACACCTATAATTACAATACTCTCCCTAATAAAAGTATTTACCCATAGTCACACCCAAGCATACTTATAGTTTCACCAATCATATTATTTCAACCATCATAAGTATCTCCAACCACGAACACCCTATTCAGACATTCCAATACAGAATCTTATATACATAGACGCCCCTAGAGTGGCATAGCTATCCTCGCACATATCCATAAATATTAACACACTTACAATTCATAATATCACGAATAACTCTGAGTATGTATATATCACACAATAGACAACATCACCAGAAACACTAGAAGTATAAAACGGTCATATTTTGAAAAGTTGGGGTTCCCCTTCATACAAACGATATTTGAGGATCGATAAAATCACTTGTTCGAAATAAGTTTGAGTTGAATGCTCATAATAAGGGGAAATGGTTTATGGGTTTAACGGAAATCATTATGAAGGGGAGCAAAGCGTTCTTACGCACATTAAGGACGTAGTTTTAGAAAATATTATACGGCAGTGATTTAACAATGTTGGCAAAAGTCTTGAAACGAAATTTAATTAACGAAAGAATTCTAAATTCATGCCAAATACTTTCAAAATCTTTAAGCCAGGAAGAATTCAAATAATCAATATTGAAACCACCTTTTAGTGCAACCGGAATTTGCCAAAAGAAACCGTTTTACACAAAGCTCTTAACATACGAGCTAATGAGCCTAATACGGATATATGAAAACATTCGAAATTCAACTTAGTTTAGAAATTATTCTAAAAGCATGCGTGGTTGACGGAAACTCAGTAGTAGGTTTGTCAAAATTTGTAATAAGCTTTAAAACCAAATTATTGAAGGTCTAGATCGTGAGAAAGTTATGAAGACGTAAATTTAAATCCTTTTTTTTTCCAAAAAAAAATTGTAATAGGGAAAATGTTGAACATATCCTAGGTTGGTTGAAAGCTGGAATCATGTGTAACTTGAAAAGTATATTAGAGGAAACGCGACGAGTCAATTTTGTGGCATACGTAAGATAAGGAAATTTATAAATCGAATTGGGCAAAAATAAAGATACAGTTCAGAATAAAATTTATATAAGAGGGGACAAGGTATTTTCATGGGTACGGAAGGTATAGACTGGCAAAACACAAAATGGGTTAGTATTCCAAATTTTTCGACAAAAACTTTAGAGATCTTTAAGTCAACGAAGGAGCATAAAGTATAAATTTATAAATATTAAAATTTCAAACGAATTTAAACTTAGGAAAAGGAAGTCGAAGGGATACCTTCAGAAAGGTCAAGATCTACAACGGAGAGGTCCGAAAATATTTTACGGCAGAGCTTACTATAATATTTCGGTAAAAATTTTGGTATTCAACGAATGAAATCCGATCAACTATAGTGTGAAAATTTAAGCCCATGCTAAATGCTTATAAGTTTTAAAAACTGAAGAGAAATTTCAAATAAATATCCTCTTTTTTAAAAAAAAACTTTTTAGAAGGACCCGGATTTGCCAAATAACTGATTTATACAAGACCTTAAAGTACGAGTTTAATGAACCTAGAACTAATATATGAAAATAATTGAAATCCTACTTATCTTGGAAGATATTCTAAAGTAATCAAAATAGTGGTAAAGCTCTTAAAACCAAAATACGAGAGATATCGGTTAGCAGAAGCTACGAGATTAAAATTTCAACCAATAGACTTCAAAATCTACGAAGGGATTTTAACTCGATCGAATAGGAAGGAATTAAATATTTAAGGAAAAAGGGGGCCATCAAGAATTGCTTCTACACGAAGCACCAGGATGCACTGCACATTGATGCACCAGAGTCAAGAGGACTCGTGCCAGAAACGTGCAGACCCAAATCGCACTCAACAACCCACCCAGCAATCAAACTCCATTCTAGCAAACATAACGTATCCAAGCAACCAAACATATTCTAACAAGCAGGACTGTCAAAAGGAAAAAGCAACCAGACTGAGGGTTACCTGCAATAACCCCATCCACAGTCCCAGCCTCGACTACGGCCATCGGGGAAGCCTGCCTCCTCCATGGAAAAGCCTGCCGAAAAGCCTGCCTCTGTGGAACAAGGGCTGCCCCACGTCCAGCAGGAACAGACGCTCGCTGCTGCAACGGCGGTGCTGCAACAGGTGCCTTCCAAGGCTGCTTCAACCTCGGGCACTCTCTGAGAACATGGGCGGGATCTCCACAGGCAATACATTGCCCCAAGAACCTCCTGCATGATTCCTTCTTATGACCAATCTTGCCACAATGATGGCACACCTTCTGACTCGGCCCAGCTTCTGGTGCTTGCTGCTGCGGAACTCCATCCGACGCCTTCCGCAGCCGATTTGCGTGCCGACAATCCTTCGCCGAATGAGAAGCACCACCACAAACCAAACACTGACCTAGAAACCTTCTGCACGCCCCCTTGAGGTGCCCGATCTTGCCGCAGAAATAGCAAGCCTTCAGAGCAGATCCACCACCAGCTCGGGTCTGACGTCTCCTAGTCATCTAGCGCCAGAGAAACGGGCCAAAATTAGACTCACAGCTTAATGACTCGGATGTCGAACTTAGTTCACTGGACATTCTAATATTATTATCGCTATTCCGATAATAGAAGTTACAGAAGGACCTGCATGGGCCACCACTAAAACCTGTCACGACCCGCTTCCCTAAAATGGAGGCGAGACGTGAAAAGGTCCGCACGAGAGTGGAGTTGTGAAGCCCCAAACCCGATAAGCGTAAATAAAACATAAGCAGGTCCCTGTAACCACAACGGAACAACAATAATAATACAAGGAGAGACTGAAATAAAATCTCACATCTCAAATATTGTCCAACATGAAAATAAGTCCAACATCCAGAAAAGCCACCAGGCTAAAAGAAAAGAGTCCAAGGCCCAGAACAAGGCCAACAAAAGCAACGACAACAACAAAGTATGGGTGCTACGCACCGATAGCAAAACAACTGTCTAAGCAAAAGTAAAAACACAACGGAGACACTAGGACTGGTCCCCAGTGTCCACGTACTCCCCGTCAAACACGGGCTCGGGCTCGGCGTCAGCAAACACCTCGTCCTCAACAAGGTACTCGGGCTCGGGATCTAACATGTGTCACCCAAAAGAGTAAAGGGGCACATGTCAGCAAGTCAAAAGACTTGGGCAAGGAAACTGAAAGTAAGGTAACTAGCAACCTAGCAGTTTAGTATGCATGACATGACAGTTATAACATGAGTGCACAAGTTAAACATGGCAAGGCAATATGTACAAGAGAACAATCATCGGGACGAGACAAGACAAGACAAGAGTAGCCACGCTACTATCAATCCCAATCAATTCACATTGTTGTAGGTGTTTATGCCCTTCGCTGAATGGCTAGCATGTCAGACCGATCGGCACTAAACACCAATCACATTTCACGGTTGTTTTGTAGATGTTTGCGCCCTTCGCTGAATGGCTAGCATGTCAGTCCGATCGGCCCCAAACACTACCCCACCCCCAAGAGTTTACGCCTTACACACTGCAGTTGTTGATCAAACAGACCCCCAGTTGATTGGACGCTTAACCCTCACCCCATCCCGCACTAAACAAGCCAGGGTCCCTGAACATGAGCCCAGCAAGTGAGCCAGGGTTGCCCCGCACGGGAGCTTGTTTTCCTATTTCACAATTCAATATCGAGCGTTGGGGTTTCCAACTACAGGGCTCGCTTCTGGAACACGAGCCAGGAACACAAGCAATGTAGCAAAGCTACGCAATCACTGAAAAACATGAAGGATGCAATGACATGACAATTAATTTGCGTACCGATAATGGAAAGTAAACGTGACATGGTAAATGTGCAACATGATATGTGTCGGAACTAGCTTCGTTGTCAAGCTAGTTCCCAATTCGCGCCTAGGCGAGTATCATTTCGTCGCCTAGCCTCTTTTACGCCTACAACATGCAAATGGCCTAAGACATGGCCTAAACCCTAAGTGGCAAGTTTCACTTGCCTAGCACCGGGGATGACGACCACTTCGTCACACAGATGCCAATCTACGGGGAAATCGCTGTTATGGGGGACCAATCATCAAACAACATGAAATATTATTAGGGTTTCATAAAATTATAAATAAGTTATAAAAACAATGGTAGATCGATTTCTTACCGAGAGGAGGCGGAAGAAACACTCCGGGGAACCCTAGGATCAGATCTGGAAAAGATTGGAGAAGTTTAGGGAAACTAGGGTTTCGGAGGATTTGGGGATTTGATGGATTTTGATGGGATTTTGGGGAAGATGAGAGGTAGATAGGGTGAATGGATGGATTGGATGATGGATTTAGGGCTTGGAATGAAGGATTGAAGCTTGGAGGAAGATGGGGGCTCAAGGGGGAAGATTTTAGGGTTTTGGGTCGTGTTGGGGAAGAAGAAAACGTTTGGGTTGGGTTTAAATAGGCTAGGCTGGCGGCTGCCCAGAAATTAGGGTTTTAACACTGGTTAGTCGGTCAAAGAACAACCACTGACCGACTAGTTTGGCAACTAGTCGGTCGGTCGACCAACGCAGACCGACTAAGTGCAAACAGTAACTCCTGAACGAAAATAGGATTTAGAGTTAGTCGGTCCATGAACAAATACTGACCGACTAGTTTATCATCTAGTCGGTCGATGAATGTTCTTAGACCGACTAAGAGTAAACAGTAACTCCTGAGAAATTTAGAAAGCTAACTAGTCGGTCCAAGAAGGATTGCCGACCGACTGGATCGTCATCTAGTCGGTCGGTGCCCCTTCTTATACCGGCTAATGAGCACCAAAAGTTCTGATATGGAGCGCGGGGCCCCGGGATCGATTCCTAAGACTCCTAGGCGTGATCTAATAATTAGATATGACCGTTATGAAGCCCGTCACGAATGACGTACTTCGAAATCGACGATCCTAAGGAAGAAACGAGAAAATACGACGAATCGATCGAAAATGAAAACTACGGAGGCGAAAACCACGCATGAGGAGAAAATCCACCAAAACAAATATTATATTATATTAAATCCAGATACATGAAAAGCAGTCGTTACAACTGGATATCGACACATCGGATAGATCACTGTGTCTTCGTCTTACCTTCAGGTAATGATGATCTCATAGTCATTCGACTTGGCGAAGTCGGAGACGAGACACAAGTGCTCATTAGAGAATGATTTCACTGAACGACCAAGTTAGAGTTATTAAATGGTTAACTTTAATGATCTGTCTTTAATAACTCTAGGGTGATGATAGGTTAGTTGATCCTTAAGACCTGAAGTCATCTGTACCAACCTGTGAGCGGACGGTGTAGCTTAGACCCATGATCTAGCTTCGAGGACCAGTCCTGATGAAAGATCTTAGGTTGGGTTGCACCGGAAGCTCTCAAGGTGAGTAAATGACTAAGATGGGATTTGTCACTTCCATTAAAGGGAAGTTAGTGTTATAGGCTCAGTACGGTCTTTATGTTAATCCTCGGCCAGGGTACGTTGCAAGTGTAGAGGAATATGCCCTCGGATCATTTGTATTTGATGCAAATGAAAATTTAAGCCTAGATAGGGACGAATTTGCATATGATGCAAAAGAGATTAAATATGTCTTAAATTTTTTAAGGCTATATTTAATTAAATAAACGCGTTGAAAAGGTTACCTAGATGACGGGATCGTCCCGCTCTAAACACAGGTTCAAACCGCGTCAAAAACGGAGTCCAAATGCACAAGTTATAGCCAAAACAAGTCAGCCCAAACTGTTGGGCTGAAACCAGCGAAAATGGAGGCCCACCAAGCCCGAATTTTCTGGTTAGGGTTTTTTGAAACCTGGGATTTTCTTGACGGCTACGTTTCTATGAGAAGCATGACTTTTGGCTAACTTTGGACAATTGTTTGAAGGGTCAAACGGACTCGGATTGACGAGCCGTTTTTTCCTACGCGTTCACCGTTGAACCCCCTTCGTATTGATAGGTTGTATCAATCATGAAGTTCAACGGTGAGGGAGTTAAAATTCACGGAAGTTTAGCCTTTGTGAAAGGCAAACTAAATTGAATTAATTAACTCCAACTTTAGTCCCACATCGGAAATTGAGTAGAGGGGATGGGTCAGCCGCCTATATAAATAGGGGTCTGCCCCTTCCTCTAAACTCGTCCCAAGCTTTAGATCTGAGCGGCTCTCGTAAATGTTGGAGCACGCTCGGATCTAAGCTAAATTAATATTCTCCTCTCCCTATAAATTTCTGCCTTGCTCCTGAGGGCTCTAGCAAAGCCGCAAAGGAGTTCGGATTCAGATCCGAAATCTAGGCGGAGGTTTCACTCGCGTGAAACTTTCTTCGGCGGTGGGTGGCTCGGCGACACGGGGATTGATCGCCTCGGGATGCGGAGCGGTTCAAGGAGCAGTTCGGGGAGCAGTTCAAGGAGCGGCTCGGCGTGGGACGGGAGCAGCTCGGAAGACGGTGCGGAACATCTCGCCTGCCCCAGGGTTGAGATTCCGGGTATGTGTTTAAATTAGCATTAGTTTAATTTAATCGCAGTAGGTTAGATCCTTCTTGGGATGGTCAGATCCATCCCAAGTTGGCATAGATCTTGGCTAAGGGCCTTGGACCTTAGGGCTAAGTTAAAAATTTTTTAACTGCATGTTAATTAGATTAACATAAGTTTTATTCTTCCGCTGTTCTTTTCTGTCTATGTTCCGTCCGACTTAGGACGGGACTAGAGTTTTGTGCCCTAAGGGTCCGCAAAATCCTTCAGTGGTATCAGAGCCAGGTTTGCGTAGCCGATCTAGCACTGCGATTTTATTAAACTTTAAAATGCTTTTTAAATACTTTTAAAAATGGTTTTAAAGTTATGAGATAATTTTAAAATAAATTTTTTTTTTCGAATCTTTTAAAATGATTTAAAATTTATGAGATATTTTTTAAAAATGATTTTAAAAGAATTTGAGATGTTTAATTATTTTATATGATAAAATTTTAAACATGGAAAAAATTTAAAATGGTGTTTTAAATTTATGTGATAAATTTAAAATTGATTTTAAGGCTTTAAATTTATGCGATAAGTTTAAAATGTTTTAGATGTTTAAAAATTGTATATGATAAATTTTTGAACATGGAAAAATTTTAAAATGGTGTTTTAAATTTATGTGATAAATTTAAAATTGATTTTAAGGCTTTAAATTTATGCGATAAGTTTAAAATGTTTTAGATGTTTAAAAATTGTATATGATAAATTTTTGAACATGGAAAATTTTTAAAGTGATGTTTTAAATTTATAAGATAATTTTAAAACTGATTTTAAAATGTCTAATATTGTTTATGCGATAAACTTTTGTCTATTTAATTGTTAAATAGTAGTACACTTTTTATGCGATAAAATTAGTGTAATTTTAATGGCTAGTTCATCTTGTCCCTTATTTGATTACACAAGACAACCCTTTAGGTTAGCCATTAAGAAATCATTAAAATTTATTAATTGAATTTTAATGACATGCTATGTTTTAATAAAACATTAACAATGCTTCAAGACCTAATTCCTGATTAGGGTAGTTCCTTTAATGAAAATTTTAATTGTTATTATTGAATCATTAAAGGACTTCGCTTTTAGCGTTGTTAATAAAATTTATTAAAATCCTAATAACGATTAGGACAGCACGTGAACCTTATAGTTGATAAGGACTTAATAAAAGTTATTAAACAAATCCTAAAATTTTGAATTTAAGGATGCAACTAGTTGATAGGATTAATTAGTTGTTAATAAAAGCTGTTTAGTCTATGGCACACATAGAAAAATGACAAGCTTCATTCAATGGACCATGATCCAGTCAATGTGCTTGGCTAAGAGTTCTGGGTCAACCTTTGCTAGTACAAGGGGCAGTGATCCTGGCTTAGTCAATTCCCTGGCTGTGTTCCGCTGGACCGCAATGTCGCGAATCATGATTGTATGACACCCTGGACTATATCTAGTCAATGCGTTATAAATCTTATTAAAGATTAATTCGTATCCCTCCTTGATTTTGGAGCTTGGTAACTCAAAGAATACAATTATAGTTGTTGAGTCTCCTCAAGCTGTGACTTGTTTTTCTTTAAGGAACAAATTCCAACATACATGTGATGTAGTCTAGACTTGACCCAAATCGATGCGTCGGGTCTCCTCGAGTATCGATCTAAGTCAAATCTGGACACGAAATCAAGGGTCTGACTAGACCAGTCATTATGATTTGTTGAGTCTCCTCAAGATCATAAGTGACTGTGGGTAAAAAACGATAGGGAGTCACATGTGATGTGATTGACTAAGAGTTAGTCTACCAATTATGGAACCAATCAACTTGTTGAGTCTCCTCAAGGTTGTGAGGTTCAGGATGATTGGATCACTCTTTCACTAAATTTTAATTCGATTAAATCGTTCGTTATTAAGCTTTAAAACGATCGTAAAATTAGTGGGAGGATATAGATAGATGAAAGCCATTCTACCTATATTTAATTTTGAACATATGCAAAAACTAGGGCAAGACTATGTTTACCGAAGGAATCAAAATATAATATTGGAATAAGTTAACTGGTCAAATAGTTGATTGATTGAATATCAAGTTAAATTCTAATTGATGCAATTAAACCATATTCTCGTTGACATTAAATGACCTTCTAAAGAACAGACTTAAGAAATATGATTTCATTAAGTTCTGGGTCCAACAAATAAATTAAGCTACATGTCACTCTTCTCTATATGAGGCAGCTTGAACATATAGGATATTCGAAGTATGTTTCTCCCTACAACTTGTCGAGCTACCCTCAAGGTTGTATGGACAAACAATTCCGATCCGCAAAGTTCGAAAATTCGATCAAACCGTTTGAGTCGAATACGAGTGCATGAGCGGTGCAAGACTATGTATCCCAACCGGATCTTGAGACAAGCAACTTCTTGAGCTAAACTCGAGATTGCAAAGCTCAAGCGTTTGGATACATAAGACGCTTGCATAGCTATTTGTGTTGGGTTAATTAATATCTAAATGTGATTTAGAAAAGGAAGAAGGCACTCCGGAAAGTCAATTGAGAAAGTTAGTTTAATTTATCGTTAGTAAAGGCATAAGTAGGAGGAAATGAAAATGTGATATATTTTGATGTCACGATTTCAGAATAAATAGTTATACAAAACGTCTAACACATTTTTTTGGACGAATGTCGTCACCTTGCTTCGGAAGCAATGTTTTGTGTTAAGTAATTTGTAATAACTATATATATATATATTAAATGTTAATATATAAATACACAAGATAGTAGCAAACTTATATGGTAAAATAGACTAGGCCGTATCGAGAGACTAAGCTTCACAAGTCACATAAAGAGGGGTCTGACCTCTCGTATTATGAAGTCTACGGACACTTGTGAGTCTTATCCTCTTAGATAAAATTGGCCGAAACCCATCTGTGAGACAGTGGGAGAATGAGTTGTCGAACTCAGTCTAGTACATACTGATGTACCCGAGTCTAGATCAACCAAAATAAGTTATTCGTATATTTTATTAAGACACGTGTTCTTGATGAAACACAAGTCTGAAATAATAAAGAACGAAAAGACAAAAGTATTTAAACTGATTCGATTAGATCGAATGGCTAAATACTAGGCTACATAAAATCTTGTGTAATTAAAAGAAAATGTGATTTTCTCTCAGGTCAAGTCTGTTAACACATCAGTGTGTTAAAAGGTATGAATCACACTTAGTTAGACTCGGTGCGATCCATAACAAGTGACTCTGAGTTAAGTCCTTCCTCTGGGTTAAGTCCCAGATAGTAATGCCTAGGTTTTGATAATGTTCTATGAGGACATTATCAATAAGATATTCATTAAATCAAGCATTAGGAAGTTGTATAATTACTCGAATCTCGTGAGACGAAGAGTCGAGTTAGACATCATAACTGATGATGACTTAGTCAACTTCCGGGATGAAATTCGGAGAAGTAACTCCGATTTTAAAAACTTGATGCAACCAGAATAGGTCCGTGTGCGTAATTAAATTTTGGAATTTAGTTTACGTGCCCAAGGAAAATGTTTCCTCACTTACTGCAAGTAAATCTTTAAGTTGAAAGATTGGTGCAGAAAAGAAAAATAGTGAAGTGCAATCATGTTGGTCGAGAACGGTTTTTCCATACTAATTCCTATAAAACGGATTATAATGAAACCGTTTTCCACCAGCAGATGTGTACAGAACTACTCGGACCAAACTCGATGTAAACGCTTAAGTTGACCATGAAAATTGGAGTATTCACTTACAAGTTCGTTTTTCTAAATATGATTTAGACGGACCAACTTATATGAATTAACCAGATAATTTTCAAGGTCAGTGGGAGCGTGTAAATTACATGTGAGGCATCAAAGGGATGGAACATATATTTTGACAAAGTGATCAAAAGAGTTTGATTCTTTATCAGAATTAAATATGAGCCATTTGAAATGACCAGTAACTGATTTAAATGATTATCGTAAGGTACGATGAATTGGATAAGATCCAAGTAAATTAAAATATTATGGATTCTGAAAGACCAAATGAATTATTTGAATGAGATTCAAATGGTTGGTCTAAACATAGAAACCCTTAAGTCTATAATGTAGACGGTTTTAGCAGATCCACTTATGAAGGCTCTACCACATGAAGTCGGGAAAACTTATGTGTAAAAACGGTATGAGATACCGAGATAAATGGGCCTGAGTGCAAGTGGGAGATGTTGAGAGATGATACCCTCGAGGCTATCTATTTTCATGTGTGCATAGCACAAACATCTTGTTCGAAATAACAGTAAGCTGTTTGGTAATAATTTATCTAAGTTATGTTATAATGTAGTTAACATTAGATATTAACTTAGGTAAAGTCCTGAGACTTTATGCAAGGTCAAACAGGTATCGAGATGCGTATCTCGATCATGGAGAAATGTTTGACCGTCTGCAGCATAAGTCTAAAAAGGGTTCGTGGTCGTAGATGTTTCGAGACTAGGATATCGAAACATCGGATAGACCATTGTGTCTTAGTCTTCACCGTATAGCGGTGGCGATGATCTCATGATCGCTTGACTTGGCGAAGTCGTTGACAAGACACAGGTGCTCATTAGAGAATGAGTTCACTGAACGATCCATAAGAGTTATCATATGGTTATATTGACCAATCTGTCAATGATGACTCTGAGTGATGATAGGCTAGTTGGTCTTTTGACTTGAGGTCATTTTGACGAACCTGTGCGTGAACGGTGCCACTTAGATCAAATGACCTAGCTTCGAGGCAAGCCGCGTCGAAAGGTCTTTGATTGGGTGACACTTGAAGCGTATGAGGAGAGTAATGACCAAGAGAGGATTCGTCTCTCCCGGTCAATGGGAGTTAGTGTCGTAGGGTTAGTTCGATCTTTGGTAAAAACTCTGGCCAGAGTATGTTGGAACAAGTCCAACATGATTTGACTAAAGATTGATAGAAACTAACCGGAGTCAAGTTATTGGGGTTGACAGTTTAACCGTACCCTAGACTTGATCTACACGACATAGTTTAGACGAAGAGACTATAACTGCGGAATTCATCACGGAAACAGTCAGGGTGGTCCCGACAATACTCATGTCAATGAGTTAACCACATAATGATGATTCCTGAAGCAGGGACGGCAACCACTGCTCGTGGTCACTGCCGTATAGGGCTTCGAGCCCAACCTGTTGTAAGGGTCAGGCTGTAGGGTCTGACACAGAGTGCGATCTTCGTTTAGTAATAGGTAGAAATTAGTTAGGGAGAATAATTTGCATTTGATGCAAGGGATAAAATATTGCAAAAGATGTTTGCAATCATCTCCTGCATTCGGGATAAATGATCCTGAGTGCAAGTGGGAGATGTAGAGGAATATGCCCTCGGATCATTTGTATTTGATGCAAATGAAAATTTAAGCCTAGATAGGGACGAATTTGCATATGATGCAAAAGAGATTAAATATGTCTTAAATTTTTTAAGGCTATATTTAATTAAATAAACGCATTGAAAAGGTTACCTAGATGACGGGATCGTCCCGCTCTAAACACAGGTTCAAACCGCGTCAAAAACGGAGTCCAAATGCACAAGTTATAGCCAAAACAAGTCAGCCCAAACTGTTGGGCTGAAACCAGCGAAAATGGAGGCCCACCAAGCCCGAATTTTCTGGTTAGGGTTTTTTGAAACCTGGGATTTTCTTGACGGCTACGTTTCTATGAGAAGCATGACTTTTGGCTAACTTTGGACAATTGTTTGAAGGGTCAAACGGACTCGGATTGACGAGCCGTTTTTTCCTACGCGTTCACCGTTGAACCCCCTTCGTATTGATAGGTTGTATCAATCATGAAGTTCAACGGTGAGGGAGTTAAAATTCACGGAAGTTTAGCCTTTGTGAAAGGCAAACTAAATTGAATTAATTAACTCCAACTTTAGTCCCACATCGGAAATTGAGTAGAGGGGATGGGTCAGCCGCCTATATAAATAGGGGTCTGCCCCTTCCTCTAAACTCGTCCCAAGCTTTAGATCTGAGCGGCTCTCGTAAATGTTGGAGCACGCTCGGATCTAAGCTAAATTAATATTCTCCTCTCCCTATAAATTTCTGCCTTGCTCCTGAGGGCTCTAGCAAAGCCGCAAAGGAGTTCGGATTCAGATCCGAAATCTAGGCGGAGGTTTCACTCGCGTGAAACTTTCTTCGGCGGTGGGTGGCTCGGCGACACAGGGATTGATCGCCTCGGGATGCGGAGCGGTTCAAGGAGCAGTTCGGGGAGCAGTTCAAGGAGCGGCTCGGCGTGGGACGGGAGCAGCTCGGAAGACGGTGCGGAACATCTCGCCTGCCCCAGGGTTGAGATTCCGGGTATGTGTTTAAATTAGCATTAGTTTAATTTAATCGCAGTAGGTTAGATCCTTCTTGGGATGGTCAGATCCATCCCAAGTTGGCATAGATCTTGGCTAAGGGCCTTGGACCTTAGGGCTAAGTTAAAAATTTTTTAACTGCATGTTAATTAGATTAACATAAGTTTTATTCTTCCGCTGTTCTTTTCTGTCTATGTTCCATCCGACTTAGGACGGGACTAGAGTTTTGTGCCCTAAGGGTCCGCAAAATCCTTCAGCAAGTAGTACAACGTGTATACAATAAAGACCGCCGTATACTGACCAATGTTGTCTAATAGGGTTGACAGTAAACCATACCCTAGGCCAACAATAACACAGTCTTGACGAAGGGATTTTAGCTAACGGAATTCATCACTGACACAGCCAATGCAAACCCTATGACACTTTTGTCAAAAGGGTCGATCACGTTATGATGACTCTGAAACAGGGACGACAGCTACTGCTCGTAGTGACCGTCGTTTAGGGGTTTCGAGCCCCAACCTGTAGTAAGGTCAGGTTGTAGGGTCTCACACCGAGTAGTGCTCGTGTCTTAGTAATAGGAATATAGAATAGAGAGAAATGTCATTTGATGATATTCACAAGTTAAGTTGTGAAAGTTAGTCGCATTAGTAATAGGGACACAACGTTGCATCAGATGCTAACTTTGACTAAACGTGTTGTAAATTAGGTACAACGAATTTAGTAGGAACAAACTTGTTGGAAAAGGTTACCTGGATGACGGGATCGTCCCGGTCTAAACACAGGTTCAAACCGCGTCCAAATCGGAGCTCAAACGAGCCCAGAAACGCAGAAAGAGTTCAAGGGGAAGTGGGTTAGACCCACTGGGCCAAAAGGCCCATGTGCAAAGGCAAACGGGCGTGACCCGCTGCAGCAGCGGGCATGGCCTGCTGTGTGTAGTGGGCGGGCGCCCGCTGCACAGCGGGCGTGGCCCGCTGCACAGCGGGCCAGCGCCCCCAGCGCCCGCTGCAAGCGGGCGCGGCCCGCTGCAGCAGCGGGCGCCGGCCCGCTGCAGCAGCGGGCGCCGGCCCGCTGCAGCAGCGGGCGCCGGCCCGCTGCAGCAGCGGGCGGGCGGCCCGCCCTTGCCCCCTTGGGCGGGCGCGCCCGCTAAGTCTAGCGGGCGCGCCCGCAACTTAAGTTAAATTAGGGTTTTTGTAAACCCTAATGACGGCTACGAATTTTGTGTAAATTGCTAAACTTTGAGCAATTGTTTGAGGGGTCAAACGAAGTCGAAATTCGTCACCGTCAGTTCCTACGCGTTCACCATTCCAAGCTTTTCTGATTGATAGCTTGTTTGGTGTCTGAAGTTTAGTATGTGAGGAGAATTAATTCGTTAAAGTTTGACTTTGTGAAAGGCTAACTTTAAAGTTGAAATTAAGCCAAATGACTTAATTTGTTTTTCTCTTCATGGGGATTGTCCCACATTGCCCGCAACGAGAAGTTGAGTGCTCACTCCATATATAAATAGGGGTGCACTCTCCTCGTTGAAAAACACACCAGTCAACGATCGGGTAGCTCCAGATTTTTAGAGCAAGCTCGATCGGCGACTAAATCTCTCTCTCTATTTTCCTATTCTCCGGAGTAGTCCTAGCACGACTACGAAGGGGGTTTGGATCTGATCCGGACGTCTAAGACGTGGGTTCTTCTCAAGTGAAACTTTCTACCGCGTGTGATCGGCTCGGAGGCGAAAGCGGCTCGGGCGGATCGGTGCGAAGGTGCGAGGCGGCTCAGGGAGATCGGGTCAACGCGGCTCGGCTACGAGGAGCTTCTCAAGACGGTGCGGTACATCTTGCCTGCTCCAGGGCCAAGATTCCGGGTATGTGGTTAAGCGTTTTAGCGTAATTTTTAATTAGTCGCTTAGTGTAGATCCTTCTTGGGGTGGTCAGACCCACTCCAAGTCGGCATAGATCGGGCTAGGTTCTGGCTCCCCAGAGCCTAGCTAAATAGTTTAGCTAGTGTAGAAATACGATTTCTGGTTTTTTCGCTGCGCTTTTGTGCCTCCGTGGTCCGTCCGACTTAGGACGGATACGGATCCGAGCTCTGGGGGTCCGCCAAAACCCCAACAGTGGTATCGGAGCCACGGTTATGCTATAGATCTACTATAGCGACTTTTTTAAATCGTTAAAAATGCTTAGCTTTCATGTACAAACTTTTTTGCTTAATGTTAAAAAGTTTTAAAAAATTGTTTCGTGTTTTAAAAATTGTTTATGCAACACGGAAATTTTATTTTGGACTATTTACTTTATGCGATAAATTTTAAATAGGTATCCAACATTTAAATACTGTATAAAATTTTTTATGAGATATGAAAAATTTTAAAGAGTGTTTAAAGTTTATGTAAACTTTAGAAAAATTTTATTTTTGAAATTTAAGAATTTTCTTTAGTTACATAAAAGTTAGAAATCTTTAAACTTTATTTGAAAGCTTCCAAAAAGGGATTTCTAAAAGATTTTAAAAGAGTTTTAAAATTGTCTTAAATATGTAAATAATAGAAATAATTTTATTTCATGAGATGTAATATAAATTAATTTCTTTTACTACATAAATGTTTCTAAATTTTTTATGTGATATATTAATTTTAGAAATAAGGTTAAAAATTTTTTTTAAAGGCCTAGGTTTAAAATTATTAGATAATTTTGTACGACCTAGTTTTATGCGATAAAATTTTTTATGAAGGCTTTAAATTTTAATCTTTAATTTTAAGTGTTAAAATTTAGATTTGCATGTTTGTATTATATAGATAATTTTTAAACTTGCAAATACATTTCATATGTCACTAAAAATGAAACTTTCTTTTATGCGGATAAAGTTAGTTGCTTCATTTCATGTTGAATAATGTATTCACAAACCTTGTTAGGTTAGCCATTAAAACATGATAGTGACATACTATGTTTGATAAAACAAAACAACATCGAACCTAATACCTGATTAGGGTAGTCCCTTTGTTTGTAAATCATTTCATTAAAATGTTTAAATAATGATTTTCATAAAAGAAAAAATGTTGAATTGTTTTATTAAAATCCTAATAAGATTGGGGTAGTAAGTTGAACGTAAAACCTTATAGTTGATAAGGACTTAATAAAAGATGTTCAACCAATCTGAAAAATTTTGAATTTTAGGATCCACTAGTTGATAAGGATTAACTAGTTCTTTTAATAAAAGCCATTTAGTTGTTTGGAAAACATAAGATTGATGACAACTCCTTCAATGGATCATGATGTCGGTCAATGTGCTTGGCTAAAGTTTTTGGACCAACCTAGCTAGACTGGGTAACAAGTGGTCCTGGCTTAGTCAATTCCCTGGCCGCGTCCGCTGGACCGCAAGGAGTCGATTCATGACTATGTAAGTCCATCGACTATACCTAAGTCAATACGATAATAATCTTGTTCAAGATAAATCGTAGCCCTCCTTGTTTTAGGAGTTGGCAACTGTAAGAAACATGTTCCGGTTGTTGAGCTACACTCAAGCCGTGACATGTCAATCTTATAGAAACCGATTTCTTGATTGACATCTTAACCTGACTGAAACCGTTGTCTCATCCCTCGAGCTTCGGCGTAAGTCTAACCAAGAATGTAGTCTAAGACCTGACCCAAACCGGCGCGTCGTGCATACACCGAGCAAAGGGGCAAGTCAGGCTAGACACGAAGACAAGGGTCCGACTAGGCTAGCCATTGTGATCCGGTTGAGCACACTCATGATCACAAATGACTAGGGGTAAAAATCGATAGGGAATCATAGAAAATATGATTGATGACGAGTTCGTCTACCGACTACAGAGTCGGACAACTTGTTGATATACACTCAAGGTTGTCAGACTCAGGGTAGTCGGATCCCTCTCTCACAAATATTATTTTATAATAAATTGTTTATTATTATGGCTTTAAATAAATTTAGTGGGAGAATATAGTTTTATTAAAACCATTAAAACTATACTACGAACATATACTAACTAAAGTATCTATAAAATGCAGAATGGACTCAGGTCTAAAATACATGGTAGAAAAAAACGTGCTGGATGGAACCAACTACAAAGACTTGCTTAGGAACATTAAGTTGGTCCTTTCCCTAGCTGGGATTGGATACATATTATTCGAGGACGCTCCGGACAAGCCCGATGAGGATTCGACCCACGAAGAGAAAGAAGCCTTCAAGTTGTACCAGAGGGATGCTGAGAAGGCAAGGTGCCTTGCTCTAGCTTCGATGACCAACGAGCTGCAAAGGAAACATGAACATATGGATGTTCAGAGCATACTCCTTAATGCACAAGAGTTGTATGGCAAGCGATCAAGAGCTGCCAAGTTCGAAGCTACTAGTAACCTCTGGGGCACGAAGATGACGACAGGACCCGTACAAGATCATGTTATCAAGATGATCGGGTACGTAGAGGACGCCGCCCAGTTAGGATTTGTCCTGGACAATGAGATGTCCACGGACATTATCCTAAAGTCTTTAACTCCCGAGTTCAAGCCCTTTATAACTGGCTTTATAATGAACAGCCTTGAGACGGATCTTCCTGGTCTCCTCAATATGCTCCGGCAATTTGAGGAGATTGAGAAGAAGCCGGCTGCACTGGTTGTTGGCTCTGCTACTTCCGACCAGCCGAAAGGCAAAGGAAAGAAGAGGCAGGTCCCACAACCTGCGAAGGCTAAGAATGGGAAGAAGAAGAACAAAGGGGCCCCGTCGAAATCTGAGTGCTTCCATTGCCACAAGATTGGCCACTGGAAGAGGAACTGCAAGATCTATCTTGCAGAGAAGAAGAAGGGGCATACTGATGCCTCCACCTCAGGTACAAATTAAAATTCAATTAAATGAAATTATTTCCATTCATATAGTATGAGATACTTATAGACATCTGTGTACTGTATGCAGGTGGCTGATAAGAACTGTAGATTAGAGAAGCACGGAGATCGGTCGGCAATTAAAGCAACAGTTGCTGCTGGGACCGCTCAAAGACTTCTGGAGACGCTGATCGTGATGGAGATGATATTTTTCTTATTTGAATAAAATGTATCATCTTTAAGGATCGAAAACAATGAATGAGTGCTTTGCACTCAAGGTTTATTTTTGATAAACAAATTAAGGTTCTTTTGATGAACCCGTTGTTTTGGAAAGGATGTCTCGTTTGTTGCAATTGAAATTGAATTGGCTTAAATTCTGTGGATGTGGCTTTTCTGTGATGGTTGCGTATATTTTCGAATAATGGTGTATTGCTTCGATAATATTGATTTTGGAGCTGACTAAATGCTAGAAGTCAATCAGTAGTTAAGTGCAGGTTCCAGGGGGCGTATAAATTGTGTGCGAACACAAAAATACGCAAATCAAGATTAATTCTTGATTACCTGCATTTAGTTATTAAAAGAGTTAATAGTAAATGTGGTTAAAGGAATAAGTACAGTGTAGGACGTTTTGATTGAACGAGTCAATGTCAAGTTTCCTTAAAACGATCTTGACTTGACTCATTCGTCAAACCGAATCTGACACTTGTACATTCCATCTGAGGCACTTACCAAATGGTTAGGTTTTGCACATAAATCTAAATATGATTTAGATATTATGTTAAAGAAATTTGACCAGGTAATTCTTAAAGTCAGTGGGAGCGAGCTCATATACTTGGTTCCGTTTTTCGGACTAAGTAAAAAGGATTTTTCACTTTAATGAATCTATTATACATTTGACAGAGTTTTTTGAATTCTAGGGCTGACTAGGACAAGCTGACTAGGACAAAGGGGTTAATAGAAAGACGGTTTAGATCTAATCTTAGAAATTTAAACGGTTGAGATAAGTTTGTAAAATTTTGAGAGACAAAACGTTAACTCTGGGAGGGAAAACTAAGCCTAGCTTTAAAACACATTCAACGCTCAACTTCCAGGCTCTCATACACAGTGTTCGAGACCTAAAATCGCGCGTTGGTCCACTGTATCCCATGCATTTACAATGCCAGAGCACTTGCTTGCCATATCATCGATCCGTGGCTAACAAAACCAAACTCATCATAACCTTCCAAACTTTCAAAGATCAACGGTTGATACATCCCCTATTTCTCCCCAGCAGATCGATCCACACAAAAGGCATCTTAAAACATCTGAAACTTCTCTGGATTCTCTCTCACGCAAGGAACAAAATAGTTCTCCATTGTTCCTACCCCTCTACTCAGATCACCAAATTCTCAAGCTCTCTTAGGTAAGAAACACAATCGAACTAAGGTTTCATTTCTCTAATCAGCCATTCTATCTTTCAGCAAGGTCTCAAGAAAGGGTGGCATGGGCTTGAAAATTACGGAGTTTCTCAGAGGCAACCACATCCACCACGCTTCGCCTTGGAGATTGGATCAACGTGATGGCGACCGCGGATGAAGGGAAACGAATTTAGATAGGGTCACGATCGATCAGATCAATGTCTAAGGCGAAAAGGAAACGAGGAAGAAAAATGAAAGTAATGCTTCATGGCCCTTCACACAGCACGGTGCTCTCTCTCTCTCTCTCTCTCTCTCTCTCTCTCTCTCTCTCTGCCACCTACGTGCTACAGTTCTGCCATCAATTCCTTTTCCAAGTTCACATCGATCTCAGAGATAAGGATCACTTTATAGATTAATCTCTATCTAATGGATAAAAATTGAAGACGCCTTATTATGAAAATATGACACTTCAGCATATCCAACTTTCTTGAATTCGATTAGTTATCATAACTATCTTGCTATTAAAAGAAATCATGATTATCAATTGAATTTTTGGGCATTCCAAAATGATTTCTTATCTTTCCTTAACTCTTCGTTACTGTTGATTAACTTAGGCATATACTGACCAAAAAGTATATTACTAATATAAACACATCATACCAATGTCCGAGTTAAACCACATGGTTCACATTAATGTCTGAACTCTCATGAAAGGGATGCATCGAACAATGAGGATATCAAAGCACCGACGTACACTTTGGAGTTTTGAATTCTGTCTAGCTAAACGTTAAATTTCGAGTGCGCACAGAAAATCACGAATCGAGGTTGGCGAGATTAGCGCAATTTCCATCTTAGTTAGCGTCACTGGCACCTCCAAGGCTATCACCATGCAGAAGCTCAAGGCTGTCATCGTCCAAAAATTGATGCTTCCTCTTTCCGAAAATTTCCTCTTTTGTATCGTATTTTGCTATTCAATCTGCTCGATCCTGCTCTTCGAAATGGAGAAGGGTTGCGGCTCTTGGGAGTAGATCAGAGCGGTGAAGATCGTTGGATGTGGTTTCGATGGGCTGGAAACAAGTCTCATTTTGATGATTTTGGTTCTTCGGCAGTGATTCCGAAGGAAAATGGTGATCTGCTGGAAATTTTTTTTCTTATTGCTCTTGAAAAAACATTTGGTTGACATCGTTTTTGTGTTTTTGGTTTTTTGAATGATGCAGGTTTGAAATCATGGTCACCAGTTGTAGATTCTAGGCGATCGTCGAGAAGCTAACGACATGTAGTTAATAGGTAGGAGAGGAGAAAGACTACTAGAGAGACAGAGTGCACCTTAAAGGCATCGAATAGCAGAGTGCACCTTAAAAACACTTCGTTAAACACTTGCATTTAAGAGTGAGGCTGCAGAGCACTTGCATTTGTGTTAAACACTTCGTTAAACACTTTATCAGAACGCAAGTGGGTTGATTTGCATTTGCATTTAAACGTAAACTCTCACCTTAAACGGTCAATGCATTTGCATTGAGCTTGCACAATACTGAAGTTGGTGGAGGACTCAAGTGGGTGGAGGCCGAAGAGCATTTAATTTGCGCAAGAAATCAAGTGGCCGGCCAAGTGGGGAGTCTGCATTTAATTTGTGCAGAGCCTTTAAGAAGAGGCTACACCTGCGCCATTTGTGGGGAGGGGTAAAATCAATTTGGTGAAAACTCAAGTGGCTGAAACTTCAGGGGCCCAACATATGTGCTTGCATGTGGGTGAAAACTCAAGGCGAAAACCTCAGTAGGTGAAAACTCAAATAGGGGAAAAACTCAAGTGGTTGAAAATTTCTGACACTTCTCTCTTCGAGGTGATATGGGCTCAGAGCTCTACGTCTGGGCTCTATTTGTGCGCTCTAAAACCGAGCTTTATTCCATGGTCTATTTATGTTCTTAGGATCTATTTGTGCGCTCTAAGTCCGAGCTCTGATCCTCTTGAGATGTAACTTATATGACATATATGACATGTTCAGTTTAATGATATGGCTCTCTTTTCTCTTTTTGGCTCTCTTTTCACTTTTTGATTTCATTCTAATTTCTACTATGTTCCTAACAATCATTCAAGTAAGTTAACAGGTGAAATGTGTACAGTTGATATACTTTAACTGAAGCTTAATATGGTATCTGTCACATAGTGAATAACCTAACAAAAGGTTTGTAGATTGTGATGTTGCTTATGTTTACACATGATACCAAATATTTTTATACAATCTGATTATTACAACTCTTGAAATTTTCTGTTCATTTTGGCATTTCACTTTGGCATTGGAACATTTACTTTACATATATATGTAATTGTTGCTTGAATATTTTAAATGAAATATATCTGAAGTTTGAGTTGTTCAAACAGACAGTTTCATTGACGCATTAGTGGCTTCGGTATATCGGCAATTGTAGTTGTTGGTCCGCGTCGAGGGCGCCTGTGAAATTTTTGTTCTTTTAGTAGAATATTATATCTCCCAAAATTTTGGAAGGGTAAATAATTTTTGGAGAAACAACGATTTTAAATGAGCAAATTTTTGTTTTTTTAATTTGTGAAGTAGAATATTAAGTCCCAACAAATGCAAGTGACGATATACCCAAGCCACTTAGGCACCATTGAAACTGTCTGTTTGAACAACTCAAACTTCAGATATATTTAATTTAAAATATTCGAGCAACAATTTCACATATATGTAAAGTAAATGTTCCAATGCCAAAGTGAACAGAAAATTTCAAGAGTTGTAATAATCAGATTGTTTAGAAATAGTTCGTATCATGTGTAAACATAAGCAACATCATAATCAACAAACCTTTTGTCAGGTTATTCATTATGTGACAGATACCATATTAAGCTTCAGTTAAAGTATATAACCTGTGCATTTCACCTGTTGTCAACTTACTTGATTGATTGTTAGGAACAGAGTAGAAATTAGAATAATACCCAAAAGAGAAAAGAAAGCCATATCATTGAACTGTACATGTCATATATGTTCCATCGAAAGAGGATCAGAGATAGGAAATATATCTAAATTTGAGTTTCCTGATAAATTTTTTTACGCTAATTTGTTTTCCACACAAAAGGCGGTCCCGTCGAATTTGTTGTTCTACGCTAATTTATTGTTCCGTGCCGAAGGCGTCCGTGCCGCTAAATATTTTTACGCTAATTTGTTGTTCTGCGCCGAATTCATTGTTTTACGCTAATTTGTTGTTATGTGCCGAAGGCATCCGCGTCGAATTTGTTGTTCCGTGCAGAAGGCGCCTACACCAAATTTGTTGTTTCGCACCGAAGTGGCCATGCCGAAGTCGCCCATGGCACTAAATTTATTAGGCTAATTTGTTGTTCCGCGCCGAATTTGTTGTTCCGCGCTGAATTTGTTGTTCAGTGTCGAAAGCGTCTGCATCGAATTTGTTGTTCCGCGCCGAAGGTGTCTGTGCTGTAAATATTTTTATGCGAATTTGTTGTTCTTTTAAATTTTGGCTGTGAAAATAATTTTTTAGAGAACAAAAATTTTGAGGGGATATCTTGACTAGACCACGCCCGCGTCGAAGCTAAATTTTTGTTCGTTTAAATTTTAGAAATGGGAATAATTATTTGGGAGAACAAAGATTTTGAGGGGATATCTTAAATGAACCGGCGCCAGAGGCACCAACTAAATTTTTTTGCGATAATATGTTGTTCCACACCAAAGGCGTCCGTGCCGAATTTGTTGTTCTGCGTCGATGGCACATGCACCGACGGTGCACATGTCGCTAAATATTTTTACACTAATTTGTTCTTATTTTAAATTATGGATGTGAAAATAATTTTTTGGGAAACAAAGATTACGCGAAGGAAATCTTAAATGAACCGTGCCCGCGGGCACGGGTTATGACTAGTCTTCTATATAAATCATTAAGTCAAAATTGTTTTGATTTAATAGTATATATAGAGACTTAGGGTGTCAAATATGCACTTGACATATTGACACAATAAAGAGGAATGAGCTAGAACTGACTTACGGAAATGTTAGACCCCACATCTAAATCGTATAAGCCAACTGTTAGCTATACGAAGTTTGGAAAATTGATCCAGATCATTTTTCAAAAGGATCAACCCTGTGTGATCAAGAGATGTAATTTCAATCCATTAAAATTCGTTGTAGATACTTATTAGTAGAACCATTCTAAGGTTTGTCATATCAAATGTCAAAGTGACTGATATGCTATAACGGTATGAGATACCGAGATAAATAGCCTAAGTGCAAGTGGGAGATGTAGGAAGATATATGCCCATAAGGCAATTTATCTTGATTATACGTCTTGTTCATACCGTATGTGGTACGTATTATTCTAAGTATAAAAAGATTTGTATTAATATACTTAGATAATATCCATAGACTTATAGTTAGGTCCTTACATATCTAGATGAGATCTCGATTATGAGTAAGTAAGTGACCGAATAGAAACGTAAGTCTTAAACGGTTCGTGATCATAGATGTGTCGAGAACTGGATATCGACACATCGGATAGATCACTGTGTCTTCGTCTTACCTTCGGGTAATGATGATCTCATAGTCATTCGACTTGGCGAAGTCGGAGACGAGACACAGGTGCTCATTAGAGAATGATTTCACTGAACGACCAAGTTAGAGTTATTAAATGGTTAACTTTAATGATCTGTCTTTAATAACTCTAGGGTGATGATAGGTTAGTTGATCCTTAAGACCTGAAGTCATCTGTACCAACCTGTGAGCAGACGGTGTAGCTTAGACCCATGATCTAGCTTCGAGGACCAGTCCTGATGAAAGATCTTAGGTTGGGTTGCACCTGAAGCTCTCAAGGTGAGTAAATGACTAAGATGGGATTTGTCACTTCCATTAAAGGGAAGTTAGTGTTATAGGCTCAGTATGGTCTTTATGTTAATCCTCGGCTGGGGTACGTTGCAAGTAGTACAACGTGTATACAATAAAGACCGCCGTATACTGACCAATGTTGTCTAATAGGGTTGACAGTAAACCATACCCTAGGCCAACAATAACACAGTCTTGACGAAGGGATTTTAGCTAACGGAATTCATCACTGACACAGCCAATGCAAACCCTATGACACTTTTGTCAAAAGGGTCGATCACGTTATGATGACTCTGAAACAGGGACGACAGCTACTGCTCGTAGTGACCGTTGTCTAGGGGTTTCGAGCCCCAACCTGTAGTAAGGTCAGGCTGTAGGGTCTCACACCGAGTAGTGCTCGTGTCTTAGTAATAGGAATATAGAATAGAGAGAAATGTCATTTGATGATATTCACAAGTTAAGTTGTGAAAGTTAGTCGCATTAGCAATAGGGACACAACGTTGCATCAGATGCTAACTTTGACTAAACGTGTTGTAAATTAGTTACAACGAATTTAGTAGGAACAAACTTGTTGGAAAAGGTTACCTGGATGACGGGATCGTCCCGGTCTAAACACAGGTTCAAACCGCGTCCAAATCGGAGCTCAAACGAGCCCAGAAACGCAGAAAGAGTTCAAGGGGAAGTGGGTTAGACCCACTGGGCCAAAAGGCCCATGTGCAAAGGCAAACGGGCATGACCCGCTGCAGCAGCGGGCATGGCCCGCTGTGTGCAGCGGGCGCGGCCCGCTGCTGCAGCGGGCCAGCGCCCGCTGCTTGCAGCGGGCGCGGCCCGCTGCAGCAGCGGGCGGGCGGCCCGCCCTTGCCCCCTTGGGCGGGCGCGCCCGCTAAGTCTAGCGGGCGCGCCCGCAACTTAAGTTAAATTAGGGTTTTTGTAAACCCTAATGACTGCTACGAATTTTGTGTAAATTGCTAAACTTTGAGCAATTGTTTGAGGGGTCAAACGAAGTCGAAATTCGTCACCGTCAGTTCCTACGCGTTCACCATTCCAAGCTTTTCTGATTGATAGCTTGTTTGGTGTCTGAAGTTTAGTATGTGAGGAGAATTAATTCGTTAAAGTTTGACTTTGTGAAAGGCTAACTTTAAAGTTGAAATTAAGCCAAATGACTTAATTTGTTTTTCTCTTCATGGGGATTGTCCCACATTGCCCGCAACGAGAAGTTGAGTGCTCACTCCCTATATAAATAGGGGTGCACTCTCCTCGTTGAAAAACACACCAGTCAACGATCGGGTAGCTCCAGATTTTTAGAGCAAGCTCGATCGGCGACTAAATCTCTCTCTCTATTTTCCTATTCTCCGGAGTAGTCCTAGCACGACTACGAAGGGGGTTTGGATCTGATCCGGACGTCTAAGACGCGGGTTCTTCTCAAGTGAAACTTTCTACCGCGTGTGATCGGCTCGGAGGCGAAAGCGGCTCGGGCGGATCGGTGCGAGGGTGCGAGGCGTCTCAGGGAGATCGGGTCAACGCGGCTCGGCTACGAGGAGCTTCTCAAGACGGTGCGGTACATCTTGCCTGCTCCAGGGCCAAGATTCCGGGTATGTGGTTAAGCGTTTTAGCGTAATTTTTAATTAGTCGCTTAGTGTAGATCCTTCTTGGGGTGGTCAGACCCACTCCAAGTCGGCATAGATCGGGCTAGGTTCTGGCTCCCCAGAGCCTAGCTAAATAGTTTAGCTAGTGTAGAAATACGATTTCTGGTTTTTCCGCTGCGCTTTTGTGCCTCCGTGGTCCGTCCGACTTAGGACGGATACGGATCCGAGCTCTGGGGGTCCGCCAAAACCCCAACAACTCCTTCACTCGGCCGAGTGGCATGCTGAAAATGCCCAATCTTCGTATTTTTTCTTCCTCGTCGCTCCTACGACATTCTTTCTTCTTCCACTCCTCTCCAATCACAGAATTCCCCTCCAAAGAGTCACGGGTGACACTCCGGAGTGGGTGCATCTCAGAATCACTCCAAATCGCTCCAAATCTCCTGAAATACGACAAAAACAAGAAATCGTGAAAAGCATCGCAATATTGTCGAATAATCGTGAAAAATGCGATATGGGCGATCTAAATGGCATGCAGACAAGCAGAAAAAGGTGTAAAATATGGAGTGATCAACTACTTCTAGCCAGACTACATCATTGATTTAACTTACGCCGACGCTCGGTGTATTCACGAAACGACGGTTTGGGTCAAGTCAAGATTTCATCTTATGTATTTAAGGAGTTGGTTTCTACAAGATTGCCATGTCACAGCTTGAGTGTATCTCTACAACTGTAACACGGGTCCTATAGTTGCCAATGTTGGATATGGAAGACGTTTGTACACCCTTGTGGGGGATGTACGAGGAAATACGGACCTCGAACGTCGCGTACACGAAGTCGTGTGCAAAGGGAATATGTTCCCTTGCGGAGAGGATCTCTGGATGAGTGGGAAAGTCGCATTATATATGCATAAGTGCATGCGATATATGGCTAATAAAGGGGGAATATCTTAAGCTTATGTTGTACCATGCATATGGTACAACTTAAGCTTATAATGTGCCATGTATCATGGTACACCTTAATTAAGTTGTTCCAAAGGAACAACTTACCCTAAAATAACTACCTTGGGGGCTATAAATAAGACCCAAGGGTAAGCCATTTCTTACACCTTTTGCATGAAATTCATGCATGCAACTTCATCCTAGCGAAGCTCTGCAGAAATCCTTTCTCTTCCTCTTTCCAAGTTCTTAATCTAAAATAGAGATTTAGATTGTGGATTAGTAGCCTTACTCCATTCGTGAGAAGACTCGATCCGTCGTGGCGAATCCGAAGGCTAAGTTCCGAGACTACCGTTCCGCATATGCAAGCGTAAGTCTCCACTTTAATTATCGATCCTAACTCTGTTTTGGCAGGATCCTACATTGGTATCAGAGCCATAAGGGTTCGCCCCGGTCAAACCACCGCCCCGTCAAAACTATGAACGAGTCGTTGTCTTTTTCACGAATGGGTCTCCTACTATTACGGATATAGTAGGAACGCTTCGTGACGGAGAGAGCGCAGCGGTTGTTCTTTTCACGTTAGGGTCTCCTATCATTACGGATATGGTAGGAACTCTCCGTGACGGGAAGAACCGACCGTTCACGTAGTATGTTATTTTTCATTTTTGGCACACGGCCATTAGGAAATAACTAATTTCTCGACGAACGGGTGCTTCATCGAGGAAGATGATGGTAGTTATTTCCATCGGGTAAGAGGAATTTGGTGCATGTGCACCATGGCCAAATGGGCTATGAAGGCTATGCACCCCCCCTTCACTTGCGGAGGGGGTTGGCTACGGCCAATAACCACCGGCGACCACCCCATCAAGGGGGAGGAGTGTGTGCGGCAACCCCATTCAAAGGGGGTGGCCGGCCATGGCCAAAGGGGCCATGGCCGGCCAATGCCAAATGGCCTTGGCCATGACCGGCCATGGCCAAGCCATGGCCGGCCATGGCCAGGCTGGCAGTGGCCGGCCAAGGCCAGGCCGGCAATGGCCGGCCTTGGCCAAGGCCTGCCGGCCTGGCCGGCCCTGGCAGAGGCCAGGGCCGGCCCTGGCCGGCCCTGGCAGTGGCCAGGGCCGGCGCCCTGGCCATTGCCAGGGCCAGGCGGCCCTGCCAGTGGCCAGGCGGCCCTGCCAGTGGCCAGGCGGCCCTGGCAGTGGCCAGGGCCGGCGCCCTGGCCTCGGCCAGGGCCTGGCCGGCCTTGGCCGGCCTCGGCCATGGCAGAGGCCCTGGCCGAGGGGACCAAGGCCCCTGGCCGGCCAGGGCAGAGGCCCTGGCCGGGAAGATGTTGCAATTCAAAAATTGGTCGACCAATTTAGTGTTTTTGGTCGACCAATCCGACAGATGGTCTGGGTCGATTGCAAACTTGCCAAATGACTCATACGGGGTAACTAAAGGCCTTGGTCAAACTCGAATGTGTCGTTTAGTCCATACGGGGCTAACCACAGTGCCGATTAGTTCATACGGGACTAACGTTTGAACGAAGTTTTTTTTCATTAGGCTCTACTCTTTGAAGATTGGCCATAGTGCTCTACTTCATGCGAGATTAGCCATGTCATTGTGCTCTACTCTACGGAGATTAGCCAATGTACTTGTGACGTTGTGCTCTACTCTACGGAGATTAGCCAACGTGCTTTCAAATTTTTTTTTGAAAAAGATGTTTTTCAAATAGGTTATGTCCCGTCCTTAATCGGGATAGCGCAATTTAGAATTCCAAGTCCTACCACGATCCGGCCATGGTTATCTAACCCATGGGTGTGTAGAACAGGTCTCGTGGCTTGGCAATTGTTGCGCTAAAATTCTTTGCGCAAATTCTCACCTATTCCATTTTGAAAGATATGTTTTTCAAAGTATTTTTCCGCTGCTAATACCATACGGGTATTATTTCTGATTTCTTTTTACTTGAGATAAGTAAGAGGGATACTTTGAAAGTTACTTCTAGATGGTAGTTGGGAACGTAGTGAACTTCTCGATTCTAGAGTAACATTTCAACGCATCCAAGGAACTTATCAAGTGTTTAAAGAATCGAAACTTTATGCATAGAATTTTGATCGTGTTTTTCATTTTCTTTGCAGTTTTTTGAATCGAATATGTCTACCGCTTCTAAGAACATTGTCGCAGAGCTTAACAAAGGTGAAAAGCTCAACGGCGACAATTATAAACTTTGGTCAATAAAAATCCAATATGTTTTGGAGGAGCAAGATGTGCTCGAAACACTCCAAAACATAATGGAAGAACCTGAGTTGGGCAATACGGCCCAACACAAGAGGGACCGGGAAGCTTATGATACTTGGACTCGAAAGAACAAAATAGCACGTATTACATTACTGTCCGCAATGGACAATGACATAATGCGTCTATTTCGGGAATTCGACCTATCCAAAGACATATGGTCTGAGCTAGAGATAAAGTTTGGTGGAACTTCGGTTACCAAACTCCGCTCCTTAAATATTCAATTTGATTCGTACAAGATGCGGCGAGATCATTCTATGAAAAAGCATCTCCGCCACATGGCGAATCTTATATGTGAATTAAAGGATGCGGGTGTTACGCTGTCTGACGAACAGCAGATCCAAGCAGTCATTCGTTCACTCCCAGATAGCTGGGATAACATGAAAATGCATCTCACTCATAATGAGTGAATTAAAACTTTAAGCGATGTATCGAAACACCTCGAACTCGAGGAAGAGCGGATTCAAGCCGTAAAACCAAGTGCAGAAGTGCACGTGGCCGCTAGTTCCTCACATGGAGGAAATAAGCGGAAGAATAAACGCTTAAGGTTTGTGAACGAACGAAAGCAAGAACCGGAAACCTCAAAGAAGACTAAGAACAAAAAGTGACAAAAGAATGTGCACTCAAAGAAGAAAAACTTGAAGAAGATCAAGTGCTTTAAGTGCAACAAGTACGGTCACTTCGCCCGTACATGTACGGATAAAAGTGATAAGGTAACTTGTAGGGCTAGTTACATATGTGTTTCTAGTTCCATGTTTCTTGCTGAATCTAACTATTTTTGGTTGATTGATTCAGGGGCCACAGACCACGTAGCGAAGGACAGAAGGTTCTTCGTAGAGTATCGGAGGATAACTCAAAGAACAAAGTGGATATACGTCGGCAACAACACTCGTGTTGAAGTCAAAAGCGTCGGAACATGCAAGCTAGTTCTCGACAACGGCCGGACTTTATTATTGCATGACGTCCTCTTTGCCCCAGATATTAGAAGAAATATCGTATCCGTGGTCATGTTAATGTCTTTAGATTATGAGTGGAGGTTCTATAAAAAATATGTTGACCTTGTTTGTAATAATTCTTTGATTGGTTCTGGTAATGTTTGTAATGGATTAATTGTTTTAAATACAATGTATGATGATTCTTCTTCCATTAATGAAAGTTTCCATTTAACAAATGCTTCTAACTCTGAATCTGAGATCATTTGTTGGCATGCAAGACTTGGTCATATTGGACCAACTAGAATGGATAGACTTGCCAAAAGTGGCTTGCTATCTAATGTTTCAAAAGTTGAAATGTCAACTTGCGAACATTGTCTTGTAGGGAAAACTTGTCGCAAGCCGTTTGGAACTAGCACAAGGGCCGAAGTTCCATTACAGCTTATCCATTCGGACATTTGCGGTCCAATGAATGTTAAGACAAGACGCGGGAAGTCCTATTTCATCAATTTCATTGATGACTTCACCCGTTTCGGTCATATTTATTTGATTTCCCACAAACATGAAGCTTTAACTTGCTTCAAAAACTATATGAGTTTAGTGGAAAATCAACTAGATCGCAAGATAAAGGTCTTGCGAACCGATCGGGGTGGGGAATATCAATCAACGAGTTTTAAGGAACTCTGTGATGAAAAAGGCATAGTTCATCAAATAACTATGCCTTATACTCCACAACAAAACGGGGTTGCGGAAAGAAGAAATAGGACATTGATGGAAATGGTCCGTTCAATGATGTCTCAGGCAAATTTGCCTATCACCTTTTGGGGTGACGCATTATTGACGGCAGCATTCATCTTAAACCGTGTACCCTCGAAGTCGGTAAGTTCTTATGAGTTGTGGAACAATAGAACTCCAGACTTAAGCATTCTAAAACCTTGGGGTTGTGCATCTTACGCACATTTATCCTCTCACAAATATGGCAAACTTGGGCCACGTGGGAGGAAGTGTATCTTCATCCGATACGCTGAAAACTCCAAAGGATATGCTTTCGTCGGTCAAGAGGACAATGGAGGTCTAATAGAATTCGAATCAAGGGATGTTGTCTTCTTGGAAAACGAGTTTCCAAGACAGGGTGAGATAAGTCAAGACTTATCCTTGTTTGAGACTTGGGATCAAGAAGGATCGGAACGTTCGAGTGGGAGAATTCCTGGTGAAGAAGAAAATACGTTTCAAACTTCACCAATGGATGATACGAACGATACCAATCCTATTCCGAGTGGGAGTGATTGTTGGGGTTTTGGCGGACCCCCAGAGCTCGGTTCCGTATCCGTCCTAAGTCGGACGGACCACGGAGGCACATAGGCGCAGCGGAAAAACAGAAATCTTAATTTCTACGCTAGCTAAACAATTTAACTAGGCTCTGGGGAACCAGAACCCAGCCCGATCTATGCCGACTTGGAGTGGGTCTGACCACTCCAAGAAGGATCTACACTGAGCGACTAATAAAAATTTACACTAAAATGCTTAACCACATACCCGGAATCTTGGCCCTAGAGCAGGCAAGATGTACCGCACCGTCTTGAGAAGCTCCTCGTAGCCGAGCCGCGTTGACCTGATCTCCCTGAGCCGCCTCGCACCCTCGCACCGATCCGCCCGAGCCGCTTTCGCCTTCGAGCCGATCACACGCGGTAGAAAGTTTCACTTGAGAAGAAACCCGCGTCTTAGACGTCCGGATCGGATCCAAACCCCTTTCGTAGTCGTGCTAGGACTACTCCAGAGAATAGGAAAGTAGAGAGAGAGATTTAGTCGCGGACCGAGCTTGCTCAATAATTTGGAGCTACCGGATCGTTGACTGGTGTGTGTTTCAACGAGGAGAGTGCACCCCTATTTATATAGGGAGTGAGCACTCAACATCTCGTTGCGGGCAATGTGGGACAATTCCCATGAAGAGAAAAAAACAATTAAGCCATTTGGCTTAATTTTAATTTTAAAGTTAGCCTTTCACAAAGTCAAACTTTAACGAATTAATTCTCCTCACATACTAAACTTTAGACACCAAACAAGCTATCAATCAGAAGAGCTTGGAATGGTGAACGCGTAGGAACTGACGGTGACGAATTTCGACTTCGTTTGACCCCTCAAACAATTGCTCAAAGTTTAGCAATCTTCACAAAATTCGTAGCCGTCATTTGGGTTTTCAAAAAACCTAATTTGACTTAAGTTGCGGGCGCGCCCGCTAGACTTAGCGAGCGCGCCCGCCCAAGGGGGGAAGGGCGGGCTACCCGCCCGCTGCAAGCAGCGGGCGGGCGCCCGCTGCTGCAGCGGGCCGTGCCCGCTGCAAGCAGCGGGCGCTGGCCCGCTGCAAGCAGCGGGCCGCGCCCGCTGCACAAGCGGGCACGGGCCCGCTGTGCAGCGGGCCACGCCCGCTTGCAGCGGGCGCTGGCCCGCTGCGTGCAGCGGGCCGTGCCCGCTGCATCAGCGGGCGCTGGCCCGCTGTGCAGCGGGCGCCCGCCCGCTGCACACAGCGGGCCATGCCCGCTGCTGCAGCGGGCCGCGCCCGTTTTGCCCTTGCACATGGGCCTCTTGGCCCGGTGGGTCTAACCCACTTCCCCTTGAACTCTTTCTGCGTTTCTGGGCTCGTTTGAGCTCCGATTTGGACACGGTTTGAACCTGTGTTTAGACCGGGACGATCCCGTCATCCAGGTAACCCTTTCCAACAAGTTTGTTCCTACTAAATTCGTCGTAACTAATTTACAACACGTTTAGTTAACGTTAGCATCTAATGCAACGTTGTGTCCCTATTGCTATTGCGACTAACTTTCACAACTCAACTTGTGAATATCATCAAATGACATTTCTCTCTATTCTATATTCCTATTACTAAGACACGAATACTACTCGGTGTGAGACCCTACAGCCTGACCTTACTACAGGTTGGGGCTCGAAACCCCTAGACGACGGTCACTACGAGCAGTAGCTGTCGTCCCTGTTTCAGAGTCATCATAACGTGATCGACCCTTTGACAAAAGTGTCATAGGGTTTGCATTGGCTGTGTCAGAGATGAATTCCGTTAGCTGAAATCCCTTCGTCAAGACTGTGTTTGATGTTGGCCTAGGGTATGGTTTTCTGTCAACCCTATTAGACAACATTGGTCAGTATACGGCGGTCTTTATTGTATACACGTTGTACAACTTGCAACGTACCCCGGCCGAGGATTAACATAAAGACCGTACTGGGCCTATAACACTAACTTCCCTTTAATGGAAGTGACGAATCCCATCTTAGTCACTTACTCACCTAGAGAGCTTCTGGTGCAACCCAACCTAAGATCTTTCATCAGGACTGGTCCTCGAAGCTAGATCATGGGTCTAAGCTACACCGTCCGTTCACAGGTTTATACAGATGACTTCAGGTCTTAAGGATCAACTAACCTATCATCACCCTAGAGTTATTAAAGACAGATCATTAAAGTTAACCATTTAATAACTCTAACTTGGTCGTTCAGTGAACTCATTCTCCAATGAGCACCTGTGTCTCGTCTCCGACTTCAGCAAGTCGAATGACTATGAGATCATCATTACCCGAAGGTAAGACGAAGACACAGTGATCTATCCGATGTGTCGATATCCAGTTCTCGACACATCTATGATCACGAACCGTTTAAGACTTATGTTTCTATTCGGTCACTTACTTACTCATAATCGAGATCTCATCTAGATACGTAAGGACCTAACTATAAGTCTATGGATATTATCTAAGTATATTAATACAAATCCTTTTATACCTAGAATAATACGTACCATATACGGTATGAACAAGACGTATAATCAAGATAAATTGCCTTATGGGCATATATCTTCCTACAGTGATGTTATTCCAAGTGGGAGTGATGTCATTTCAAGTGGGAGTGATCAAACTCAAACAAGACGTAGTAATCGAACGAGGCTAACACCTCTGAGATTTGAGGATGAATTTCCTCAAACATTCATGACATTACTACAAGTTGATGACGAACCTGCAAATTTCAAACAGGCCGTCACATGCCCTGCTAAAGATAAATGGATAGCGGCAATGGAAGAAGAACTTCAATCCATGAAAACAAACCAAGTCTGGGACTTGGTTGATTTACCTAAGGGACGTAGAGCCATTGGGAACAAGTGGGTTCTCAAAATCAAGCATAAGGCTGATGGCTCCATCGAGAAATATAAAGCTCGCCTTGTTACGAAAGGTTTCACGCAACAGGAAGGAATAGACTACGAAGAGACTTTCTCTCCTGTCGTGCGTTTTACCTCCATTCGCTTAATTCTGGCAATGGTGGCTTGTTTGGACCTCGAGTTACATCAGATGGATGTAAAGACTGCTTTTCTTAACGGAGAACTAGATGAGGAGATCTACATGGAACAACCAAACGGGTTTGTACAAGAAGAAAACAAACATAAGGTTTGTAAACTTCGTAAATCCATATATGGTCTTAAACAATCCTCAAGGCAGTGGTATATGCGCTTTCAAGAAGTCGTTTTGTCGTATGGTTTCTCTATGCTCGACGAAGACAACTGCGTATATATTAAGAGGATTAAAAACAAGTATGTAATTATGTCTCTTTATGTAGATGACATACTTATAGCCGGAAATGATAAGCGTCTTATATTGGATATCAAATCTTGGCTTTCATCCGTCTTTGAGATGAAAGACATGGGTGAAGCTGCATATATCCTTGGGGTTAAGATCTCAAGGAACCGTTCCAAGAAACTTCTTTCTCTCTCTCAAGAGACATATATAAAGAAAGTTTTAGAACGATTTAATATGCAGGACTGCAAGCCAATTGATACTCCAATAAGCAAAGGCGAGGGTCTATGTTTGGAAATGTGTCCCAAAGATCCAAAAGAAAAGAAAGCTATGGAAAAGGTTCCATACTCCAGTGCTGTCGGGAGTCTGATGTACGCTATGATGTGTACCAGACCGGACATTTGCTATGGTGTTGGTATGGTAAGCCGTTACCAATCCAACCCAGGACAAGCACACTGGAAAGCGGTGAAGAGGATATTAAGGTACCTCAAAGGGACTGCGGACTATGCGTTATGCTATCAAGGCAATACCTTGAGACTCGAAGGCTATACCGATGCTGATTGGGCAGGTGATCTCGACGAGCGAAGATCTACCTCAGGCTTTGTTTTCTTGCTCGGGAATGGTGCAATATCCTGGAGCAGCAAGAAACAAACCTGCATCGCTCTATCAACCATGGAAGCCGAATTCGTAGCATTCAGCATGGCGGTCCAAGAAGCTGTTTGGCTTAGGAAATTCTTAGACAGGCTGACGAATGCCACTGACACAAGCACTGTTCCTATATACAGTGATAGTCAAGCTTCGATTGCCTACGTCAAAGATCCTAAATTTCATTGTAAGACCAAACACATTGACATTCGATTCAAGTTTGCGAAGGACTATGACAAACGGAAGGAAGTAGACATAGGATACATATCCACGCATGAGATGATAGCGGATCCCCTTACCAAGGCGATCCCCAGAGATGTGTTCTACAAACACTTATCATCTATGGGAATGCGTAGGTGCTGAGCTGTATCTTGTAATATTTCCCATGTCTATAGAAGATCAAAGTTTAATAAAAGAAAGAAGTTCTTTTATATATTGCATACAAGTTTCTTACAAATAATTTTAAACATTTGTGTTTGAGTCTCAGCTATTTTATTGTGTGTATGTCGGACAGATTAAGGTTGGCTCTCTCACATGAGCAACCGCCTTATCTTATCAGATGGATAAGATAGAGATGAGACTAGTTTAAAGTCAAAATCATTAGACAAATGATTTAGAGTCGTGACTTAAACAAGATAGTCGAATAAAAGATCTGCATCATACGGATGCTTACAAAAGATCTGAGATCTGTATCACAAGGATATAAAGATCTCATTGGATTTTTAAATCCTATCTGTCTTATGCAGGATGAGAGTCCGTGAATATTTCACGAGTAGTAAGGGGACTCAAAAAGATAGGCACTGTGGTGTCTGATCTTTCATCCGTACAACATCATTAAGACATACTCTCCCTGGGAAAGGAGTGATGTTGTAGTACGTGTTCATACCACGTATGCATTTCGACCACTGAGTTAGTAGCAATAGTGTTTGCTATTATGTAAGACTCAAAGGCCATACGGGTCTTAACTCTTACCCTCAAGGACTCCAATTGGTTCCTTTAGATTTGACGAGATGATCGCTATCTTAGCGTGTTACTAATGGGCTATGATAATTCGGCTCGGCGGGGCACGTTAGAAAAGCGAATCAAGTCAAGATCAGAAGGTTCGCAAGAAGAGGAAGATTGATTTCATATTCGCATTTGGACTTTAATGATTCAAAGCTGGCCAACCAATTGTAATCCAGATGGGATTCAATTGTTGAATATAAAGTATAAGAAATGTGAAGAAATAATCTAGGGTAAAGCATGCGTTGAACTACTCAACTTTGCACCTTCGAGGTCGTTGTGTATCTCTAACAAGTGCACAACAACAGACTCTACGCGCATGACGGTCGCACGGTCTATTTCTCGGTATGATAGATGAAAAAACTAAGAGAAAGACGTTCTCTTACAATCCCCTCAAGTGTGAGTGGGAGATGTTGGATATGGAAGACGTTTGTACACCCTTGTGGGGGATGTACGAAGAAATACGGACCTCGAACGTCGCGTACACGAAGTCGTGTGCAAAGGGAATCTGTTCCCTTACGGAGAGGATCTCTGGATGAGTGGGAAAGTCGCATTATATACGCATAAGTGCATGCGACATATGGCTAATAAAGGGGGAATATCTTAAGCTTATGTTGTACCATGCATATGGTACAACTTAAGCTTATAATGTGCCATGTATCATGGTACACCTTAATTAAGTTGTTCCAAAGGAACAACTTACCCTAAAATAACTACCTTGGGGGCTATAAATAAGACCCAAGGGTAAGCCATTTCTTACACCTTTTGCATGAAATTCATGCATGCGACTTCATCCTAGCGAAGCTCTGCAGAAATCCTTTCTCTTCCTCTTTCCAAGTTCTTAATCTAAAATAGAGATTTAGATTGTGGATTAGTAGCCTTACTCCGTTCGTGAGAAGACTCGATCCGTCGTGGCGAATCCGAAGGCTAAGTTCCGAGACTACCGTTCCGCATACGCAAGCGTAAGTCTCCACTTTAATTATCGATCCTAACTCTGTTTTGGCAGGATCCTACAGCCAACCCCTAAAACAAGAAGGGCTACGGCTAATCTTGAAAAAGATTATTAACGTATTTGACTTAGATATAGTCGAGGGTGTCATACAATCATGATTCGCGTCAGTGCGGTCTAGCAGAACATAGCCAGGGAATTGACTAAGACAGGATCACTATCCCTTAAAGGGTGAACCAGCAAACTTAGCCAAGCACATTGACTGGACCATGGTCCATTGAATGAAGCTTGTCATTTTTATATGCGTGCCATAGACTAAAAGGCTTTTATTAACAACAAATTAATCCTATCAACTAGTTGAATCCTTAAATTCAAAATTTTAGGATTTGTTTAATAACTTTTGTTAAATCCTTATCAACTATAAGGTCCACGTGCTATCCTAATCGTTATTAGGATTTTAATAAATTTGTTAACATCGCTAAAAGCGAAGTCCTTTAATGAGAATTAATTATAACAATTAGAATTAAAAATTCATTAAAGGGACTACCCTAATCCGGAATTAGATCTTAAAGGGTTGTTAAAAGTTTTATTAAAACATAGCATGTCATTAAAATTCAATTAATAAATTTTAATGATTTCTTAATGGTTAGCTTAAAGGGTTGTCTTGTGTTATCAAATAAGGGACAAGATGACATTGCCATAAAGTTACACTAATTTTATCGCATAAAAGAAAAGTGTACAACTATTTAACAATTAAATATGATAATGTTTATCAAATAAACAATCTTAGCATGCATACTTAAATTTAACATTTAAACTTAAAATTGTGATTTTTAAAACATTTTATTTTATCTCATAAAAATAAAAAGCTTGCTTTAAAAAGATCACAAAATTTTGCATGCTACTTAAAAATATTTATCGCATAAAAATTTTAAACTTTTAAAATCAGTTTTAAAATATCTCATAAATTTAAAACATCATTTTTTAAAAAATTCTATGCTTAAAAATTTATCACATAAAATTTTAAAACATCTAATAACATTTTAAACTTATCACATAAAGTTTTAAAGTCTTAAAATCAGTTTTAAAATTATCATATAAATTTAAAACATCATTTTAAAAATTGCATGCTTAAATTTTTATCACATAAAATATTTAAACATCCTTTTAAAAATTTTCATGCTTAAAATTTATCATATAAAATTTTTTAAACATAAAAAAACATTTTATAGGGCATCCAAAAATATTTTAAAATTATCTCATAACTTTAAAGCATTTTAAAAGTATTTTTTAAAAACATTTCAATGTTTAATAAAATCACAGTGCTAGGTTGTTACGCAAACCTAGGCTTTGATACCACTGAAGGGTTTTGGGGAACCCTTATGGCACAAAAACTCTATTCACGTCCTAAGTCGGATGGAACATAAACATAAAAAATTGCAACGGAAGAATAAACAAGTTAATCTAATTAACATGCAGTTAAACTATTTAACTTAGCCCTAAGGTACAAGACCCTTAGCCAAGATCTATGCCGACTCGGGATGGATCTGACCATCCCAAGAAGGATATAACCTACTACGATTAAATTAAACTAATGCTTATAAAATACATACCCAGAATCTCAACCATGGGGCAGGCGAGATGTTCCGCACCGTCTTCCGAGCCGCTACCCGTCTCACGCCGAGCCGCTCCTTGAACCGCTCCCCAAACTGCTCCTCGAACCGCTCCGCATCCCGAGGCGATCAATCCCCGTGTCTCTGAGCTAACCATGCGCAGAAGAAAGTTTCACGCGAGAGAAACCTTTGCCAAGATTTCGGATCTGAATCTGAACTCCTTTGCAGCTTTGCTAGAGCCCTCAGGAGTAAGGTAGAAATATAGGGAGATAGAGAAATATTAATTTAAGCCTAGATCCGAGCGTGCTCCAATATTTACGGGAACCGCTCAGATCTAGATCTTGGGACGACTTTTGAGGAGGGGAGCAGACCCCTATTTATATAGGCGGCTGACTGCTCCCCTTTACTCAAAATCCGATGTTGGACTAAATTTGGAGTTAATCAAATTCAATTTAGTTTGCCTTTCACTAAGGCTAAACTTCCGTGAATTTTACTCACTCACTGTCAAACTTAATGATTGATACAACCTATCAATACAAAGGGCGTTCAACGGTGAACGCATAGGAAAAAACCGTTCGTCAATCCGAGTCCGTTTGACCCCTCAAACGTCAGTCCAAAAATCACCCAAAACGTGTGTTTCAACAAGAACACAGCCGCCGCTGTTTACTGGGCACGAAGCCCTAGCAGTGGGGCCCACAACGTGGGCCCCACACGCGCGCAGCAGCCCACAGAGGGCGCGTGCATCGCAGGCGCCCTGCGGGCGCTAATCAAGGGGCGCCACCTGGCGCCCCTGTTTCTATTTTTGGGCAACGCTGGCGCCCAAGGCGCCAGCAATAATCAATGGCCTGGCCTTTTGGCCAGGCCCAAAAATGGCTGCCCTGTTTTTTTTTATTTTATTAAAAAAACACTTTAACATTTAAAGCTTTGGGCTTTTATTGCCATTTACCCTTTCTATTTAAACGTCTTTAAACAGACTTATTGGGCTCGTTTGGACTCCGTTTTTGACGCGGTTTGAACCTGTGTTTAGAGCGGGACAATCCCGTCTTACAGGTAACCTTTTCCTTATGTTTATTATATTAAATATGGTTTTAAACAATTTAAGACACATTTAGTCTCTTTTGCATCATATGCAAATTAGTCCTTATCTAGGCTTAAATTATCATTTGCATCAAATACAAATGATCTGAGGGCATATCCCTCTACAATATATACATATAACCATTCATAAGACATACACCAATACACGTTCAATAATAATAACACATATACACAGTCACACCAAGCTCGCTACAATACACCAACATACATACAGATATCTCATATACCAATACACAATCCCCCACATGCCACTAAATACAGAAGGATGCATGCACTACATATACATCCAAATGGTCATATAGACACCATTCTATGGGTAAGCGTATTCACACACATATACGCATACCATAACTCCACTTAACCATGCAAACCCACTGCTATCCCATTTATACATGCACTCTATAATCTCAAATCCGTATATCCATCACATCCTACGTGTGTTACACGTCACACGTACATCCATATCACATACTAGGCACAGTATAGAGCTAAGGGCCTAAACCTAGGGTGGACGGGTCTAAAGCACCTCTACCCACCGTAGGATACATCTACTCCAAACACACTGGAGCATTACTCGTACTACCCTTACGTCCATTACTTATCTATATCGTTACATACACAACATATATAGCCATAGCACAACACCTATCTTCACGCAATAATACAACCCACAACTATATACCAAACTAAGACAATATACCGGTTCATATAAGTACATAGGCAGCACATACACATACTCATAGTTATTTAAAATTTTAACACATTAGGAATTCATACCCTGGCAATGCAACAATAGCAATATATGTACCAATATCCCAACCTATATCTACACCACCTATCTATACAAGTACACATATATTCACTCACACACTTTCCCCTCCATATTTCCACAAGACAATCTGGACACTCCACTGCCTTATCCATACAAGGATATATATATATACACCTTAGTACATTCCCCACATGGGGACACAACCATAATGCAATAGATTAGAAAACGCTTACATGCACTCATAGCACATATCCTCACTCGCATCTCTACAAGGTGGGTGTGGGTGTGTGTGTGTGTGTGTGTGTGTGTGTGTGTGTGTGTGTGTGTGTATCCCCACTATCTTATATGTACCCACTAATATACACCAACGAATAAACACATACATATCACCTATGTCTCAGGGTCACACAAGTTTAACACATACCTACTCGCATACCCGTATCATGAACTGTTATAGAGGTGTAATATACATACACTCAAGTATTCGCCCACCTAGTATATATACACCCCACGCATATCCATATACCACTACAAGCATCCAGGATACATGTAACTTTCATGCCATTCAAATATACAAGTATACCGCAACATATATAATTCAAATCTCTAAGCTCAACAAATGCACTTATACACACGGGTTCACACAGTTACATATACACGCGTATACCTACAATATACATCTATAGTATAATATACTGCAGAAAATTCATCCCCGGACTCCTTAAAGTTAGGGGTTCAAGGGTGGATCACTTAAAGCTCTAAGGTCACTAAGATCACTACTCACCTTAGGGTTAATCTATCACAATCAAATATTGAAGCATTACATGTACTATCCTTACACACATCGCAGTGCGGCGACCTGCATGAGCCACCAAAAACTGTCACGCTCCTATCCCCAGAATACCCGGAACTGTACAAAAAATTTTTCTTCCAAGTATCCTGAAGAGTAAGGGTGAAGAGAGGAAAGGAGAGAGAAATGAGAAATAGAACATGCAGGCCACTGCGTACATGCTGAGATAGTACAAGTGAAGCTCCAGAATAATATCAAAACAATCTCATAAATAATAAAGAACAACAACAACACCATATCATATATAACAACTTCCATTTATATACATAGTCCAGGTGCATCACTACACACACCACCACTCTCCACCTCCCAAGACAACCCAGTCACAATACAAGCTACAGCTCACACCAAATGCTACCCCTGAAATCCAAACCCAAGTCACCACCAACCATGCTGCCACTGCTTACTGAAAAATGGGGAGGAGCACGTCAATGCGTGCCCCAGTAGGAACCAACTTGGATTTGGAACATTAATTTAAAGTTATCAACCACAAGGCAAGGTAAGATAAATAAGACGTGTAAACTAAATAATGTGACGAAAAGTAAACAGCTAAGTAAGGAATCATACCAGCAGTTTGATGTCGAGCTACTGCAAGAAAAGGTCAGCACGAACAATAATACAAGTGTTCATACAACATACTCTAAAAGAGGAATCACAAGTACCATATGTAAACACATTGTCACAAGCAAGCAGGCAAAAGGGACAGGGAAGCGTTGCAAGGAGAAGAAGTAACATATAGAACACTTGTTTATTAATTATTTAGTTGGAAACTTGGGTAAACTGTATGATACCAGGACCTGGACCTCACCCTAAGGATTTAGGGTGGAAACTGCACACGACGCAGTAGACACAGACACTGTACGCCGGAACTCTCACCCTGCCCCATCAGTGGACTTGCCTCACGGGCACTCAACCCAAAGATTTGGGGTAAGTATGGCACACTGTGCAGTGGACACGGGCACTGTACACTGGGCATCTCCGCCTCCTCCCTGTACGGTAGCAAAAGTGAGGCACTTCACCATATATCTCTCCACTCCCAAACCACATCATCACAACGTCAATGCCCCTCCACTCCCTGTAAAGGCGAGTGGGAATAATCATCACATATCACATCATCTCCTCCCCACCTTCATAGTCCAGGCATCTTATCCACAATTTACTCAAATTCCCCCCAAACCCCAGTTTTAGTAGCTCACCCCCTTTAGAGGGGACTGAGATATTCCAAATCATTACATAAACATCATAAATCATATTATAAGAATCATGATGGCATGGCTTCACAATGTTAACACTCCTCATTCATATGAATCTAGGTCATGCTCCGAAGTGCTATACCCTCAGTCATCGCCTCATCACATAGCAATCTGGGTCATGCACTCACGTGTCATGCCCTCAATCACATCACATACACATTCACGTATAACAGTGTAGCCATGCCATCCATGTCCTCAACATCATCAATTTATAACAGGGTTCTCATTTCTCATGTTTCTTTAACTTCACATTCATTGAGGCATTTCAACAAACACGTGGCGTGCGCCATATCAATGAATACTATCACATCAACAAATTTAGTAACAAATAGAATGATCAAGCATTCTTTCATGTATCACAACATCCATGCATGATAGAATTGAGAATTGACATCACCACAAGATTCAATATTCAACTAAACACTCCAGCATGCTGGAATTGCCAGAAAAAGCTACAAGATCAGCATATTTGATCCATTTTTCTTGTGAATTTGACAAAACTCTCTAAATGAAAGTTGAATATATAGTAGTCCTGGATTCACCTATAAAATTTCATGCAAAATTATGAACTATTTTATTTATGGTGAATTGTTTAGTCAGAATTGTCAAAACAATTTCTCAGACTGATTTTGAGGGCTGTAAAGATTGCTGTTTTTGGGCATGTTGCAGTCAGAATTTCGAAAAATATGCACTGTGATGAAGTTGTAGAAAAACTTATTAGCTTTACAACGAGATCAAGAACATAAAATGCCATTGTGTGTGCAGGTACTGCTGTCAATTTTACTAAACTGTGTCCAAACTGAATGTCAATCAGACATGTTGTAAATATAGAATCTTTACTCCTAATTTATGAATTTAACATATGTCAAATCTTATATGATTTTAGGGTAGAACTTCAAGATCTATAAGTATATAATTTTTTCGAAACCTAATTCAAGCTGCAGTAACCAGGATTAAAGCAACAACCGATATTAGGATTTCAGAATTCCAAAGGAGATGATTTTGCTAAGAACTTCAAGGGGAAATTTGTGAAATTGAGCCATAGCATATAAATTTGACCACCCCTATCACATATTGGGTAAAACATGCTATAAAAACATGATCACAAGAACCAATTAATAGAATTCCAAATCCTAGAAGATTCCTACCTCAAAAGCTTGTTTTTCTTCTCTCCTTCTCTTTCTTTCTTCGTTAACTTCTTCCCACATGCAACCAACTTTTGATACTTGATTTTTGGAAGAAAGAATTAGGGTTTTGAGTTGAAGAAAAAGGAGGAAAGGGAGAGGGAGTAGCCGGCCTAGAGGGGATTGGGAGAGGGGAAATGGAATGAAAGAAAGAAAAGAAAAGAAAGATAAAGAAGATGGAAGAAAATTCCTAAGAAATATCTCCCACTAGAACCTCCTTAGGATAATCATGTACTTTGTGAAATGACCAAAATACCCTCCCAAAAATACCCCTCAACTTTCATGTATTTACAAGTTTGCCATTACTTTACACACACACCACTTTACTATACACACACATCCTTTAGTCCAAATGACCATTTTGCCCCTCACTTTTCTAAAAATTTACGAGGATGCCATTAACCCCTAACCCCTTTCACACTAGCATAGCTTCCCTACACACACCCATGCATGTCTACACATGCATATTTGCACCAGCACACACGTCCAATACATTCCTGTTGTTTTACACTCACGACGTCATTCGCACTTCTCTCGCACTCATTCTCGCTTTCCCGTCTCTTAGCTACGTATTACGGCCCAATCCCCCTTGCACTACGTTACATACTTCGATATCCACATTTATTTCATACCTACGTATGTATCGTAGGTAGAAATACCACGTGTATATAGTAGAATACACGTATATTTCAAAACAGGGCATGACATATATAATAAGACGAAAGCAAAGGATTGATTTCGAATATAAAAAACTGAGATCCAAGCTTCTTTTTTGGTGGACGATTCCTAAGATTAGCCAAGGATATTTTAGAAATTTTACTGCTTGCCTATTAATTACTTTATGGGCCTTCATGTGTAACGACCCGCTCTCTGGGGGCCATTACTTATTTGATTACATTTACATGTCTGCAGATCACCAGTGAAAACAATATAGCCACGATACAGATATGTACAATAATACTCACAACATCGTATATTTATTAATACAGTCCATCATTGAAAGTACAACACAATAGCATCTCTCACACTAAATACATGAAAAGTAAAGCGGAATAGAAATACATAGAAAGTACATCACACATACACTCCAAGTCTAAAAGTCGACAATCTCAGGGTCGAACTATGGCTCTGTGAACTCAGGAGCATTTACGTCAACCTGTACGTCGTCTAACGGTGCCACAAAGATGGAACCGTAGGTAATTCGCAACAATTCTAGCAATAGAAATAGAGTAGTGCAAAAGTATGGTGACCGTGCAAGTACAATGAGTTACGTATAAGAGTAACCATGGTGATAGCAATAGTGAGACTAGCAGGCATGAACGGTAACGAGAGTAAACATGCAAAGTACTGAACAAGACATACACTCAAGTGGTTATTGTGGTTCTAGCAGTAATTAACTAACTATGTGTCTCATGTAGAAGAGTATGATATGCAACCATGGGTCATCTCGTTTACCGCGAGGAGCAAATCCCGGGTGTCAACTACAACATACTTTTGAGAAATAACGAGACGAGACAAGAGAGGTGACTCTGGTCATAGCTCCCACACTTTCTCTACAATGAGTTACCCCAAACCCCAGTGTCGTGTGTATCGATTACCTGTTTCTTACATGATGTTCCACAAGATATTTCATTAAGATATTCCACAAGATATATCACTTGATATTCCATACGATCATTCATTAGCATTTACTGAGTTACAGATGGCATGCAGCAGGTGGTGTGACTGTTTCAATGTGAGCAATCGTGCAACAAGTGTATCGATATTTCATGCAAAGTTTTCAAGTGACAAGCATCAAGACATGGTAGGCTAGGGTGGTAGAGAATTATCATGGTGAACATGAGTTTACGTGCGTTGAAAGGTTGAAGAAACTCATTAGAAGGTATTTATAATCAATAGTTGTAAACTTACGATAATTGGAGTTTTAACGTTGATCCATGCATACACGGTCAGTCAGGTTTGGCCAGTCGGTTCACCATCCCTGCTAGCAGGGTGATCCAAACTTTGGCGCAAACGATCCTAGACACCAGGTGATACCTGTAATGGACCCATGGCTACACACACACACACACACACACACACACACACACACACACACTAGAGGAGGGGGTGAATAGTGTAATGACAAGCAAAGTCTTAATTAAAAGTTACTAAAGTTAAAGCACAATAAGCAGCGGAAATTAAATAGAGTGCTCAACAACAACAATCGCAAACACAAGGATTTTACCCTGGTTCCCCAAAACTTGGGTACGTCCAGCCACACCAGTATTCACTATAAATTCCCACACAGAGAAGTGAATACAATATCACACAGAGATACCTCACACAAAGGATTTGGATTCTCACAGAGAGAGACCTCACACAGAGGATTTGTTCTCTCACACAGAAAGAACCAAACTCTCACACAGAGAGTAACTACCACAAAGAGAGTAACTAATTCCCACAAAGAGAATTAGGGGTATCAAAAAGGTGAAACGAAATAACGCTTACCTATGCTCTGATATGATCTTACCAATGTGAAGAAGAAGGCATGCAAGTGAAACTCAAGTGCTTGAGATGAGGATTTGATTGCACTTGATGATCTTTCTCTCTTCTAGGAATGAATCCTAACACTTCTAATTTGAGTGTATGAAATGAAGAGAAGAAAGATGTTCTTCAAAAAAAAGAATGTGATTGAAATCCCTTGGAGAAATTCCCTAGAGCTTAGATTCTATAGCATAAGATTGAAGCTCTAATGAGGGAATGGGAGAGATTAGGAGTGGCTATTGATTCACAAAGATATTCAATATTAACTAAGAAGTTCTAAAAGAACTATCTCCTATATAAAGGAAGCCAAGAAGAACCCATAAAACCAGCCAAAAACCCAAAGGAAAGAAATCAGCAATGGCTGGATTTTGGCAGTTTACGGTACAGACAGTCGACTGAATAACAAATGACAATCGACTGTTCAACAGCTAGAAAAATACCAACGGCTATAATCTGAGCCAGGAAGTCGAATGTAGAAGACTACACATGGGATTGTATAACAAACAGTCGACCGTTTATCCTTCATCAGGCGACTGCTGCAGGGGATGGAAATAAAACAGAGAGATGCAATTTTCGCACTTACGCCTTTCAGACGACTATTGACCATTTCACATGCGACTGCAAATATACAGGCGATTGTAAATACTTCATCAGTCGACTAACTTGCAAATTGGGACGAAGCCCAGAAAATGCAAGTTGCGCACAGACGACTGTTGAGCAATTCACAGGCGACTGTAAAAATACAGGCGACTGTAAATTGAACATCTGTCGACTGAGGCAAAAAGCTCAAGTAGAGTCAATGAAAAAGTTGACATGAGCAGTGTACTACAATCGACTGTAAAAGGCTCGACATGCATCTGGAATCACCCAGTCGACTGTAAAACCTTCATCAGGTGACTGTTGGAGAGCCAGAGACTCCAATTCAGTCTTTGGACAAGATGAACCTATTGGGATGATATATACGATAATCCTAAGGCTCACTAAAATGGTTAAATGCATGTGCATGAGAGTATGATCATCTATCAAGGTATTACAATAATCCTAGACTCAAAAAGAGAAATGCAAGTAATATAAATTACATGGATTACATATTGCATCTCCTAGAGTCTAAGTCTTCAAGCTCATGATACCTTGATGCTCACAATCATCTTTAAGCTTTTGGCACCCCTTGATGAGCTTCCCTTCATCAAGCTCTAAGCTTTAACATTGCTCCTCTAGATGTCCATCCATCATCATGCTCCAAGCTTTGGCTTCATTAGATGATCTTCATAACTTCATTCAAGCTTGAGCACTCCATCACTCTTAGAGGTCTTTAAGATATCCCTTGAAATATCCTCCAAGCATTATGCTTTGTCTCATCAACATATAATCATTAAGATAAACTGAGACTAAAACATAAGATTGATTAGCATACTAACATAATGTGTTGATCATCATCAAAACAACGTTAGTCTTGAACCCAAGAACTAACAATCTCCCCCTTTTGATGATGACAATCCATTATGTCAAAATATAATAAACATTGAAATAAACAATGTGTGCTAATAAACTCCCCCAATCAATATGCAAATGTGCATAAAATATAAACATGAAAAGCACAAATCATATTGATGGGTGTTATGCAAAAACATACCAATTGATAATAATGCATTAAAAGCATTATATATATTTTTACATAACCTATTTCTCTCCCCCATTGGCATATCAAAAAGATGGATAATAGCCAAATAGGAAAACCAAGGGCAAGAGAAATAACCATCCCATATGCACAGACATAATGTAAATGACATTCAATGTGACATATGAATGGAAAAATAATGCTAGCAAGCAAAAATTCCATACTCCCTCATAATCATACAAAACATGCAAACATGGGAGTAATGGACACACTCACGGGTACAAAATGTAAACATATAAGCATGCTACCCAAGCAATGAATAGCGAAGTGAGTGATCTAGCAAGTTGGAAACCAAACAAAAGTGGAGTTTGGTTTCTGTATATAGTCATATGAAAATATAACATTATGAACATATGAATCTATATACGAATTCCTATCTAGCCTAGAAAAATTCTTAGGAATCCACAAAGAAAGTGATTTGGGATTCTTAAGAAGAGGTTTGGTTAAGGCATGAGTAGGAATTAAGGGAACACGCTTATGAGGTGGAACATACACATTAGCGTGCCCCGTATGTGAAACATGTAATTTAGCATTAGGAACATTCACACAAGCATTTCTACCATGCATAAGAACATGTGAAACATGCAAAGGTTTGTCATCAATTCTAGCATGCAAGCAATAATAAGATTTCCTATGAGTAGAAACATCATGCATATCATTCAAAGAAGAAGCATTCATATCAACATATTTTTGAATTGGCTTCTTAATATATGCAAGACCGGAATACAAAAATGCATGATTTCTCTTTGTCTTAGAAATAATAGTTAATTTTAGGCCAAAAGAGTTGGATGTGACTTTCTCATTAGAATGCTCCCCAATAAAATTTATTTGGGTGCTTCTAAGAGAAGAGCTTGGTTTGTTCACCTTCAATGAAGAGGATCCAAAAACCGTGTCCTTACTCAATTTGAAATTTTCAATTTGAGTATATAATAGCTCACATTTCGTCAAAAGTTAAGATATGTTGTCATCCCTCTTGGATAGACATGAGCTAATCTCACAACATTTTGACTTGAGAGCTAATGTCTCATCTCTCAAAATATTGTAATCACACTCCGAGTGCATCTTCTCTATTTGGAGTTTGAGGGAAGCATTCTCATCTCTCAAGACACTCAATTGAGAAAGAAGAGTATCTTTCTCGGTATGAAAAGAATTAAGTTCAACATTATGCGATGCATACAAACTCTCTTTCACAGATGTGTGAAAATCAAGATCAAACTCAATACGAGCTTTAAGAGAGTCATTCTCTTTGCTCAACATGCACACAATAGAATCAAGAGCAATCTTTTCTTGATTCAGTGCAATGGTTTGTGTATCATCACGAGATTTGGATGATAAAGAAGTGTGTATCCGAGCAAATCTCTCAAGCTTGTTGTTATTTGCTTTGGGAGAGTCCATAAACAACGCGTTACAATTTTCAATAAAATGACTTCGTTGAACGAGAGAATTATGAAATACTTCATTACCAACGATGCTCTCATCATCGCATGATTCCTCTCCACCATATTCTTCATCAAGAAAATTCCATATCTTCTGCCGTCTCTAAATCAAATACTTTCTTTGCAATTTTCGGAGAGAAGGCATTGAGCAATGCATTCCATACTAGAGCATCCGAGGTAATAAACCCCGACTCCTCATGCACATCAAGCCAGTGGAACATGTTCTTCCTCCATTTTGAGAAGTGTTTGCCTTTGAAGACGGGAGGAAGGGAGAGGGGTTGTTGAGACTTAGAAGTCATGCTTGCAAAAGCCACCAAACCAAGGCTCTAATACCAACTGTACTGAACCATGTAGGGCTATACACACACACACACACACTAAAGGGGGATGAATAGTGTAATGGCAAGCAAAGTGCTTAATTAAAAATTACTAAAATTAAAGCACAATAAGCAGCAAAAATTAAACAGAGTGCTCAACAACAACAATCGCAAACACAAGGATTTTACCCTGGTTTCCCAAAACTTGGGTACGTTTAGCCACACCAATATTCACTATAATTCCCACAAAGAGAAGTGAATACCAGCTCACATAGAGATACCTCACACAGAGGATTTCGATTCTCACACAGAAAAATCCTTACTCTCACACAGAGAGACCTCACACAGAGGATTTGTTCTCTCACACAGAAAGAACCAAACTCTCCCACAGGGAGTAACTCCCATAAAGAGAGTAACTAATCCCCACAAAGAGAATTAGGGGTATCACAAAGGTGAAACGAAATAACACTTACCTATGCATTGATATGGTCTTACCAATGTGAAGAAGAAGGCATGCAAATGAAACTCAAGTGCTTGAGATGAGGATTTGATTGCACTTGATGATCTTTCTCTCTTCTAGGAATGAATCCTAACACTTCTCACTTGAGTGTATGAAATGAAGAGAAGAAAGATGTTCTCCAAGAAAAGGAATGAGATTGAAATTCCTTGGAGAAATTCCCTAGAGCTTAGATGCTATAGCATAAGATTGAAGCTCTAATGAGGGAATGGGAGAGATTAGGAGTGGCTATTGATTCTCAAAGATATTCAATATTAACCAAGAAGTTCTAAAAGAACTAAGCCATCTCCTCTATAAAGGAAGCCAAGAAGAGACCATAAAACCAGTCAAAAACCCAAAGGAAAGAAATCTGCAACGACTAGATTTTGATAGTTTACGGTACAGACAGTCGACTGAAGAACAAATGATAGTCGACTGTTCAACGGCTAGAAAAATCCCAACAGCTATAATCTGAGCCAGGACAGTCGACTGTAGATGACTACACAGACGAATATATAACAGACAATCAACTGTTTATCCTTCATCAGGCGACTACTGCAGGGGATGGAAATAAAACAGAGAGATGCAATTTTTGCACTTACGCCTTTCAGATGACTGTTGACCATTTCACAGGCGACTGTAAATATACACGCGACTGTAAACACTTTATCAGTCGACTGACTTGCAAATTGGGATGAAGCCCAGAAAATGCAAGTTGTGCACAGACGACTGTTGAGTAATTCACAAGCTACTGTAAATTGAACATCAGTCGATTGAGGCGAAAAGCTCAAGTAGAGTCGATGAAAATGTTGACTTGAGCAGTGTACTACAGTCGACTGTAGAAGGCTCGACAGGCAACTGGAATCACCCAGTCGACTGTAAAACCTTCATCAGGCGATTGTTGGAGAGCCAGAGACTCCAATTCAGGTTTGGGCAAGATGAACCTATTGGGATGATATATATGATAATCCTAAGGCTCACTAAGATGGTTAAATGCATGTGCATGAGAGTATGACCATCTATCAAGGCATTACAATAATCCTAGACTCAAAAAGAGAAATGCAAGTAATATAAATTACATGGATTACATATTGCATCTCCTAGAGTCTAAGTCTTCAAGCTCATGATACCTTGATGCTCTCAATCATCTCCAAGCTTTGGCTCCCCTTGATGAGCTTCCCTTCATCAAGCTCCAAGCTTTGACATTGCTCCTCTTTATGTCCATCCATCATCATGCTCCAAGCTTTAGCTTCATTAAATGATCTTCATAACTTCATCCAAGCTTGAGCACTCCATTACTCTTGGAGGTCTTTAAGATATCCCTTGAAATATCCTCCAAGCATTATGCTTTGTCTCATCAACATATAATCATTAAGATAAACTGAGACTAAAATATAAGATTTATTAGCACACTAACATAATATATTAATAATCATCAAACCAACGTTAGCCTTGAACCCAAGAACTAACAATACCAATGTTAAGAACACCAATAATCATATCTGCTCCGTCGATCATATTAACGAAAAGTAGAGTAGTGCATGTTTATTTAAAGTTCCATGTTTACTTAGATCTCTACCACTATAATAGTTAAACCAGGACCAGATATTAACTTACTTATTGAAAACCAGAAGGTAAAGCTAAGCGGATGCTACGAAATTTGAGGATAAAGACAAGTCCAACAAACATGGAATACAAAAATTATTGGTTTAAGTGAATATCCGTTCTGTAGTTGATTATTTCCCTAGTTAGTTAGGTCTCTGGTCATTCGTTCAGGTCAATAACTGTTCTGAGGCTATATATGTTGTCCTAAGTTCATACAAGTACACTGTCTAAATTTCTAAAGTTAGAATTAGAGTGACTTACAGGTTAGAGGATCGTCGTATTAAGCCGAGGTTAGCTTCCAAGGGTGCTTGTGCACGAGAATAGGTACCTGCAATCACAAGAAATAATCCGTTAAAGACTACATTATTTTCTATTTATTTTTCTTAACGTGTTCGTATGTTAATAGTCGCTTAAAATAAGTCAAAACGCTCGCTAACAAATTTTATATAGGTTAGATGTGGGATACATAATTTTAGATAGGAAGAAAATATTTTTCTGAAGTTCATTGGTATTTTTCATAATTTTTAAAAGCTTAAAATCAATTAAAAACTAATTTTCTAAATTAGAAAACTAGATATCGTAACGTTCACTGATTTATTCAGAGTGAACAACACGTCGAAAAACTTCAATTAAGCTGTCAAAATGAGCGTCTCGTTTAGTACTACTATATATAATTTTCTCGTACGTCAATGTATATGAAATTCTTGTAATATGAATTTTAGAGAGAAATTAGCTTTATTGAGTTTTGACTTTGAAAAATCATTGTGGGAGATGTACTTGTCTTTGGGCGATGAAACTAGCGCCAACCGGTCCGTTTCGTCATTTCGGATTTTATGGGCCTTGTCTGGTATCTTTCCGACCTATAAATATTTTATTATGAATTATTAACTAAAAATCTCATATAATATATCAATATATACACCTATACGTACTTGTATACGTATACATATACATATACATATATACGCATTAACTAATATCATACCTCTTCATCTTCTCTTCGAGTTAACAGCAGCGCCTGGGGGTCTTCATCGTCGCTGGCGGCGACCGTGGCGGCGGAGGTTGGCGGAGGTCGACGGAGTAGGTAGGGGCGGCACGACGAGTCTAACTGTGGCAGAAGGCGGCGCTTGCAGCGACGGTGAATGGTGGAGGAGGCGTCGAAGTGTGAGGTGATCGAGTGCCTTCGCTGCTGTTTCCCGACGATTGGGGGCAGTGCTGCGGTGGCTGAGCGGAGGCGGGGCAGCGGCAGAAGGCGGCGAAAGGCAGCGTCGGCAGCGGCGTACGATGGCGAGGGGAAAGGACGGTGGAGGAGCTAGGAGGGAGTCGGGGCTCGGAGAACTCTAGCTGGCGGCGTAGGGGGGTGTTGTCGAAGGGTCTGACGGGGGCATCGACGGCAATGGCCTTCACTGGGGTGCGACGGCGACGGCGAGTGCTCCACCGGAGGGGGTGATGGTTGGGGTCAAAGGCATGGACTGAGAGTGGGATGCGGGGGAGAGAGAGGGAGAGATGGCGACGGTCGAAGGGGGGTTCATCGACGGTGGGGAGTGCCATCGTGGGCGCCGGTAATGAGGTGGAGCAAGGGTGAGGTTGAGAACGAGAGGAGAGTGTGTGTGTGAGTGAGTAAGGAGAGGGGGGCTTGCATTTCTGTGTGTGTTTTAGAGCTGAGAGGAGAAGGGGAAATATTTATTGGTTTAGTTGATAATGTATAAGTATGATAACATTAATTAATGTACTTAATGCCATTAATATGGGAGTTAGAGGGGGGGTGAATCTGATTAGGGGGAGAGGAAAGCGTGAAAACGTTTTCCTCAATTTTCTGGTTTAGGGTTGGTTAATTAAGGTAAGAAGTTAATTTGTTAAAAGCAAAACCTAATTAGTAAGTGGTAATTAGTAAAACGTAAAAACGAATTTTCGATTTTGCCCCTGAGACTAAACGTCTTCGAAAAATTATGAAAACATAGGCACAGGTTCATATCGTTGCGACGATCATGAATACGAAGTCCATTTTTACATTCGAGTGACGAAAAATAGAAAAAATTCATTTACCCATTTTTGAAATCATTTGAAAACGTTTTTTATGGAAATACATGCACAACGAAAACATGTCGTTACATTCTACTCTCCTTATAAAAATTCTGTCCTCAGAATTCAAAAGACCGATCATTGCCTTAGCAATTAAACGATTAATGGGAAGGCTTGATGAATGATAACGATATAGGAAAATAAGTTGTTAATAGCATGAAACATAATGTGACATCATTGCATCAAGAAAACAAGAGATGCTATGTATGAATACATACTATTGATATCACCATTGTTTCCGTAATTAGTCCCAAGACTGGTATCATCATAATAGCTACCTTTTTTCTCAAGTAGCCGAGGTTATGATGTGATAATGGTAAGAGATACTATCACAAGAGCTATGTTTTAACCATTGATCGCAAATGAACGAGTATAATATTAAGAACGATAACTCATACATCTAATTGCCTGGCCGGTGACTTCAGCATCTTCTGTTATCATTGTGTAGACTTGTCATCTCGGGGGTGGAGCCTGTTATTGAGCTTGTTGGAACACCTTCTGTTGAGGGGGAAGTGGTGGTCGATGTGGAGCATTCCTTGTAGGGGCATCAACAGTAGCTTTATATCTATCTTCTGTGGTATCTTTTGCTCCATGGTCCTTGGATCCATAGATCAAGCAAAGGTTTAGGTACGATCAACATTCTACTTTGATGTGCCCACGTTTTCCACAATAGAAACACTCTCGATGTTGTTGTAGTGCTGGCCTTTTGAATCGAGTCTACTGGACTGGGCGATGCATATGGTTGGATGGAGGTCGACGGCTGGGTCCAGTAGTAGTTGTTGGAGGTGGTGACCTTCTAGGAGGGGCAGCTATGGACTGCCCTTGCTTTTCTTCTATTTCGATAAATTTGTGCTCAAGAGCTGCAACTAGAATTTCAGTATGGGTGCAGAGTTGGCGTCTGACCAAGTTCCGTCGAATCTATATGTTAAGTGATTGGACCAAAATATTGCAGTTAAATTCCCAAGTATAGGAAATCGTTCAAGTAGTAAACCTGGTGAGTCCAGGGTCGTATTCCTCAGGGACAAACTAATCTACAAGTTTTACAATCTGAAACTTACTTGGAAATGATTTAGTGAATTATGAACCACCCTTTCAAGGTGAATTTTTGGTTGGGTTTTTGATTTGAGGTAAAACGTGTAAGAAAATAACGTGAAAAAGTGATATGGTAAAAGTGTGTGTGTGTGTTATGTTTTCGTTAGTGTGGTAGGATATTATGATAATCATTCTTCAAGGATGACTCAATCCCTCATCTGTGCCAAGGTATGGGGATCAGATGATTTAACTTTAAAAGAACGATGATTTTTTTAGCAAAATTTGATTAACGTTGAATCGGTCGTTTTTTCTAAATAATAAAGTATAACTAGATGAACCTCGCGGTTCATCACCCTCCTTGGGCCCCTCTACAGGTTTGTGCACGTAGACGATGCCTCACGGCATGTCATCCTAAGCGGATTCCTCTCGGATAGCACGAAATTCATTAAAATAGCGAAAAACGACATTTTCAACGTTTTAAATTATTACAAGTGCTATGAAGATATGAAACATGAAACCCATCAATACTAACTACTATACAACATACTCACAAAATTTTTGGCTAGCCATGGTAATAAAAACAGCAAATATTATTAATACAAACATCATTTGATTACAAACTCTAATACAAAACTAATAAAAACATAGAAAAGTGGAGAGTTTTCACCCAAAACGAAGCCAAAACGATGCCAAAACTTCTCCAAACTTCTCATACGGCTTCTACAACTCCTCTGAAATTTTGGGGAGAAGCCCCCAAAATTTGCTTCACTCAAAACCTCTGTTCTAAAAAACTCGCCACGGCGACGCCATGGCATGCCATGGCGACAAGGCTCTACCCTCACGCCCCGTTAATACCCAAGTTGGCTTTTTAAGGTGGCACGCCGCTATGGCACGCCATGGCGACACAAGGCGCGCCACAAAACATAAGGCACGCCTCAAAAAACAAAATAAAAAATAAAAAAAGCACCCGGGTCCGCATTATAGGGTTAAGAGAATCCGAACCCGACCCGATCTCATTATTTGAGGCTTCTTTTCATCTCATAGCCGCCCGTATTCGATTTGGGGCCTAGGGATTTTCATCTCGCTCGCAGCAGCCGATTCGTGACGCCTTCGTCTCCGGCTGCACTCGTCTTCGGTCCTCCCTCTGAACGGCATCAGCGTCGACGTCTTCTTCAGTTCTCCGGCCACCCTCGTCTCTGGTCTTCCATCTGAACGACATCAGCGTCGCCGGCTTCTTCAGTTCTTCAGTTCTTCGTCGTCGGCTTCTTCAGTTCTTCAGCTCAAAAAGGAGATCTCTGCGTCTTCTTCAGTTCTTCCTCATTTGTAAGTATTCAATTTAATTATTCAATATAAGTTTTATTTTTTCTCTAATGTCTCGTGTTTAATGTTGGGTTAGACTTTTCGAATACGCAGCTCGTCATTTTCTGGCTTTAGGCAGCGCTTGCGAATAAAGTTTATTCAAGATGTTGAACTAGGACATGCAAAAATCAATGTTCCTTTAAGTATCAGCAAATTTCGTTTAGATCCAATTATCCAAATAGCTTTAACAACTGTGTTAATCAATTGCTTTGATATTAATGACATATTAAGGTCACATGCTTTTTAGTTATGTAAACAATTGCTTTTTAGTAAAGTAACACTTTAGTTAATTGTAAGCAGTAAGCACACATATCAATGTAGATGTAAGGCTATGGATTTGGTAGGATTTGAAAATTAATCCATCTAAGTGGAGCATAGTTTACTGTCTACATATATATATATATATTATATAATATATACATACATTTGCCGCCTTAAGCCACGCCTTGAAAAACGTCGTGGCTCCGCCAAGGCTCCTAAGGCTTGAGGCTTGACCTCGCCGCCACGCCACGCCTCACGCCATTTAGAAACTTGCTCAAAACCGAGGTTGGATGATCAAGTTATGAGCCAAAACCCTCTTTAAATAGGATTTTAGAGCGTATTGGGCTTGCGGGTCTGCTGGTTGCAAACTCGCAACCCATCCACGGCAGTCAAACAAGGCGGGCTCAGCCTGTGTTTTCAACGCAGGCGGCCCGCCCGTGCAGTTAATGCGGGCGGCGCCCACGTTGCCTGGCGAGCGCCGCTGGCCCGCCAAAGTGGACCGGGGCAGGTCCGGGTCCGACCCGCCCCGTGAGGCGGTAATCATAACCGCCCGCGTTGCAGGCGACAGTTGACGCCAACTGGCATCAGCAATTACTTTTTTATTTTTTTAATTCCTTCTTTTCACAGTTTTGCTGGGCCTTTTTAATCCCCAAAAATTGCTCCGACTTCCGAAAAATATGGAAAAATAGCCGTTGGATTCGGAAAATTGCAAGCTTCATCTGAAAAATATAAATGAGACAAAATTAGGCCATAAATGGTATTTTGCATATAAATAAGCGATATGCTCTAAAATTAAATGATTTTACAATAATACATTTATTAGAGACCAAATAGATATTAAATATACGCAAAATACAATCAAATGAGGGGTTAAAAATGTAATATTCTCTCAGAATCACACCCTCAACTAGGTTTTTGCTAGTCTCTTAGCAAAATAATCGAATTTTCCAAAAATATGTCATACACCCCAAAAAATGAATTAAGAATAATATTACCCAACAAAATTCATTAACTATCATGGGTTTTCATGGACTAATGCAAAAATCTACAATTTTATCTCAATTCACACATATTCAGTATCGCACAAATGCAATTGTTTAATTAATAGGTAATCAAGTCCTAGGATGTAAATTTCCTAGGATTAGGCCATCACAACATCCAAATCATAAGATCATGATCTTGAATTCACTCAAAATATCTCATCTCTTTTTTTTCTTTTTTTTTCTTTTTTAAACATTTTAGAGCAATCCATGTAACGAGCGTTAGGTCAATGACTCCCAAACCAGACGGTCTTAGGGCATTTGGTTTTGAAAACCCCCTCAGACTTAATAACTCGGAATGTCTAAAGATTATTATGCATTCCCACATACTTCATTTTTCGACGCGAATCCCCAAGCTTTCTGAGGCACGAGGACTCAGCTACGAAAAGAAGCTGGAAGAACGGTGCATTTTATTCACTTTTTTTGCTTTTCTTCTTCTTATTTTTTGACATGAGACATGTTTGAGTAAAATTCTCTATCATCTACTAATCAACAAGCTTGTGTATGTTGTTGGCCTTTATCCTGAGAATTTATAAAATTTTTCACATAATTACCAATTCGTAAATGCATACGACATGAAATTGCCTAAACCTAACAATAGTTTCATGAGATTACAATTGCGGATACATGCACTAATTTACATAAAAGTCATGATAATTTAAAATTCTACGCAGGGGTAAAACATTCTTAAGCTTTTTATCAATAATGAATATATGTGTTTAATTAAAGACGACGGAATTTCCACTTCAAAGGGCCATATAGATAGTTTGGGCGAAAAACACAACTCTTTTTTATTTAGTATGCAAACATATGAAAACTTTTTTGGCAAACTTGTAAATGCAAACAAAAAAAGTTTTTTTATGCAAACTATATATATTGTTTACTACCTCCTCCTCCCCAACTTAAAATGAATATTATCACTAATGTTTAAAGCATAGTAGAATAAAATATGGAGATCAGGATATGTGAATGCATAAACAAACAGCTTCCCTTTCAAAGATATATAACGACGTATGATGGTAAAAATGGAAGAGATCGCCGTAGCCTCCCAAATGGAGGATCACAAAGATCTATCGGTAGAGGAATTTGCTCCAGAAGCTCTTTGCGTATATCCTCCCCTAGGGCTCGAGATGGCGACGCCAAAGGCAATTGTGTAAAAATTGGCATCCAATAAGTGCTAGGTGTCGCAGATGGTAAAGATGCTAACTCCATCACAAAAGGATGATCCAGAATATCTAGCAGAGGTGGCATCTGCACGATCAGCTCTGTGTGCTCTTCAGCCAGCTGCTGCGAAGCTAGGCCTCCACCGGCCTTCTTGGATTCCAGCAATGCAACTCCCAGACGAGTGGCATCAATCCAAGCGTTATCCTCATGCCCTGTAACAAAATTGTACCAAAATGGGTCGTCGAAATTAACTAAAGAATTTAAATTCAATTGACGACATTTTGAATCAAACGTATTTGAAATTTGTGATTCAATAATATAGGGCATGAAATTGTGGGAACTCCCCTGGTGTGTGTCGCTTCGCCCGATCTGATACTATGCCCCAGGAGGAGGAAGTGTCTGCGGAAGTGGATCTGAAGGGTAAACAGCGCTGGCTCAATGTAGATCATTTCGTAATCGCCATCAATCTCTTCCTGCGGTGAAAGAAGTGGGAACTACTGCACTGAAGTAGGAAGAATGTATGGCTCGAGCTCCATCTTGGTCGGTAAGCTCTCTCCCTCGCATATATCCTCCGCGTCATCATCAAAGTAGATTCCCTCATGGTCAACATGCACCACATCATCCATCTCCTCTTGCTCCACAAGATTTGGCTGTTCATCCTCTTTCTTTTGGCTCCAATGTCCCCCATCAATATGTTCTTCAAGTTTTTCCAGAGGGTCGCATTGGAATGAGTCCTCTGGCGAAACCTCAGGCCGGCCGTGGACCTGTTGGAGTGCGACCTCATACTCAGCAAGATCATTTAAATACCAACATGCTTCCTCGGTCGAATAAGCAAAGAATTCCACATTGCAGCTTGTCTGCACGAAATCTCCACAGAAGGCAGTAATCCCGTGTAGAAGATCTGTAGGAGATTATCATCGTGGAAACTGTGGTGTGGACATGCAAGCATCAAATCATTGAACCTCTGCCAAGCTTGATAGTATGCATCCTCATCAGTTTGAGCAAAACTCGCTATATGGTGCTTCGTGGCCTGCCGCCCCTGTACCTGTGCAAAGAATATAGGAAAAAATACTCGAAGAAATTTAACCTGAAACGACAACCAAGTAGAATCTGAGTCAAGAGTCAATGTTTCAAACCAATGCGTAGCAAAATCTCTCAAAGAATATGGGAAGTATCTAAGAAATAAGCCATCAATGCGTGATTCCCACCGAATAAAGTGCGGTATATCGTTTCAAACTTTTGTAAATGTAAATGTGGGTTCTCATCCACCATACCATGGAAAACTGGTAGGATTTGAATCAACCCCGACATAAAGTTTGAATGCATCATTATCCAATTCATGAAAAAAAAATTCAGTTTTAAAATTTTTTTGGGTTATATAAAGAAACGTGAAAATATAAAGAAAACAAAATGACAAAAAAAATTGTAAAAGAAAGAAATTTTAATTCACAAATTAAAGATGGGACACTTCTAAAAGAAAACAAAATGACTAAAAATGTAAAAGAAAGAAATATTAAATCTCAAACTAAAAAGATGTGACAATCTAACCAAACATCAAAATAAAAGAAAACTAGTTATAGAAAACGTAACAAAAAATGAATAACCAAAGGAAAAAAAATGGATATACAAAGAATATATACACACAAAATGGACAAATCTAACCAAAATTTCAAAGCTAATTAGAAATCGTAAGAAAATATTGTTCGTTGTCCCCGGCAACGTCGCCAAAAACTTGACTGGACCAAAATGTTGCAGTTAAATTTCCAAGTGTAGGAAGTCGGTCAAGTAATAAACCTAGTGAGTCCAGGGCCGTATTCCTCAGGAACAAACTAATCTACAAGTTTTACAATCTGAAACTTGTTTGGAAATGATTTAGTGAATTATGAACCACTCTTTGAATGTGAATTTTTGGTTAGGTTTTTTATTTGAGGTAAAACGTGCACGAAAATAATGTGAAAAAGTGATATGGTACAAAGTGTGTGTGTTGTGTTTTCGTTAGTGTGGTAGGGTATCATGGTAATCATTCTTCAAGGATGACTCAATCCATCATCCATTCCAAGGTATGGGGATCGGATGATTTAACTTTAAAAGAACGGTGATTTTTTTAGCAAAATTTCATTAACGTTGAATCGGTCATTTTCTCTAAACAATAAAGTATAACTAGATGAACCTCGCGGTTCATCACCCTCCTTGGGCCCCTCTACGGGTTTGTGCACGTAGACGATGCCTCGCGGCATTTCATCCTAAGCGGATTCCTCTCGGATAGTGCGAAATTCATTCAAATAGCGAAAAACGACATTTTCAACGTTTTAGACTATTACAAGTGCTATGAAGATATAAAACATGAAACCCATCAATACTAACTACTACACAACACACTCATAAGATTTTAGCTAGCCGTGGTAATAAAAACAACAAATATTATTAATACAAATATCAGTTGATTACAAACTCTAATACAAAACTAATAAAAACATAGAAAAGTGGAGAGTTTTCACCCAAAACGAAGCCAAAACGACGCCAAAACTTCTCCAAACTTCTCCTACACTGCTCCAACTCCTCTGGAATTTGGGGGAGAAGCCCCTAAAATTTGTTTCACTCAAAACCGAGGTTGGATGATCAAGTTATGAGCCAAAACCCTCTTTAAACAGGATTTTAGGGCTATTGGGCTTGCGGGTCTGCTGGTTGCAAACCTGCAACCCATCCACAGCAGTCAAACAAGGTGGGCTCAGCTCACGTTTTCAACGCGGGAGTCCCACCCGTGCAGTTAATGCGGGCGGCGCCTGCGTTGCCTGGCGGGTGCCGCCCGCCTGCCAAAGTGGACTGGGGCGGGTCCGGGTCCGACCCGCCCCGTGGGGCGGTAATCATAACCGCCCGCATTACGGGCGGCAAATTCCGCTCGCAACGCGGGCGGCAGCTGACGCCAGCTGGTGTCAGCAATTAATTTTTTTATTTTTTATTTTTAATTCCTTCTTTTCACAGCGTTACTGGCCTTTTTAATCCCCAAAAATTGCTCCGACTTTCGAAAAATATGCAGAAATAGTTGTTGGATTCGGAAAATTGCAAGCTTCATCTGAAAAATATAAATAAGACAAAATTAGGATTTAAATTGTATTTTGCGTATAAACAAGTGATATGCTCTAAAATTAAATTATTTTACAATAATACATTTATTAGAGACCAAATATATATTAAATATACGCAAAATACAATCGAATGAGGGGTTAAAATGTAATATTCTCTTAGAATCATTTAGCCCTTGCTTAAAGCGTTGCGCTGGAGTCAGAGGGGTGTTAACTATCCCTGGAGCAAATCGGCTAAGCATAGTAAACTGAGCATCATATTGTTCCACTGTCATGGAACCTTGCTTCAAACCAACGAACTGGGCTTGCAGTTCCATCTGTGCCTCAGGGAAAAGTACTGAGTTTTGAAGTGATCAGTGAATGTCGCCCAATCGATTGGACGTTGAAGGCGACGTTCAACTGAATTCCACCAAATCCAAGCTCTGTAAGTCAATTGCAACTTAGCAGCATTCTCCCATGCGTATTCTGCGATCTGGGCTGCTCTTAAGTCATCCTCAGCGCTTCGCAACCACTCTTCGGCCTTCAGAGGAACGTCCAAACCATTCCAAGGCTTTGGTCGGAGCGACCTGAATTGTTGCACTCCTCCTTCGTGCTTTTGTTCCCCTCGTAAGGTGGGAACAAGCTCTCGTAGTGCGACATCATATATTTGGTGCACCGTAGGAGATGTTCCGTTGTTGGGGTTGGTTTGATTGCTGGCTCCGGACACATCAGCTCCATTGGGACTCTCAAAAGTATTTTCGTCCATCGTTTGAGTATCGCACCTGTATACATAGGAAAATGTCAGCTTCGTTGAGTATTATATACAGTACATTCTGATCTAACTATACTGCTCACAAGGTATTTTGCACGGACCTGCATGGGCCACCAAACTTGTAACGACCCGCTCTCAGGTGGCCATTACTTATTTGATTACATTTATAGGTCTGCAGATTACCAGTAAAAACAATATAGCCACGATACAGAGATGTACAATAATACTCACAGCAACACACATTTATTAATGCAGTCCATCACTGAAAGTACAACATAATAGAATCTCTCACACTAAATACATGAAAAGTAAAGCGGAATAGAAATACATAGAAAGTACATCACACATACACTCCAAGTCTAAAAGTCGGTAGCCTCAGGATCGAACTATGGCTCTGTGAACTTAGGAGCGTATACGTCAACCTGTACGTCGTCTAACGGTGCCACAAAGATGGAACCGTAGGTAAGTCACAACAATTCTAGCAATAGAAATAGAGTAGTACAAAAGTATGGAACATGCTATAGCAACCAATTAAAGATGATCATGCAAGTGCAACAAGTAAGGTAAGAGCAGACATGCATACAAGTGCGATAAGTAAAATACTGATGGCTGCACAGGTGTGGTAAGTAAAGTGCATGTAACACATAAGGTAAAGGTGACCGTGCAAGTACAATGAGTAACATATAAGAGTAACCATGGTGATAGCAATAGTGAGATTAGCATGCATGAACGGTAACGATAGTAAACATGCAAAGTACTAAACAAGACGTATAATCAAGTGGTTATTATGGTGCTAGCAGTAATTAACTTACTATGTGACTTACGTAGAAGAGTATGATATGCAACCATGTGTCACCTCGTTTACCACAGGGAGCAAATCTCGGGTGTCAACTACAACATACTTTTGAGAAGTAACGAGACGGGACGAGAGAGGTGACTCCGGTCATAGCTCCCACACTTTCTCTACAATGACTTACCCCAAACCCCAGTGTCGTGTGAATCGATTACCTGTTTCTTAAAGGATGTTCCACAAGATATTTCATTATATATTCCACAAGATATATCACATGATATTCCATACTATCATTCATTAGCATTTACTGAGTCATAGATGGCATGCAGCAGGTGGTGTGACTGTTTCAACGCGAGGAATCGTGCAACAAGTGTATCGATATTTCATGCAAAGTTTTCAAGTGACAAGCATCAAGACATGGTAGGCTAGGGTGGTAGAGAATTATCATGGTGAACATGAGTTTACGTGCGTTGAAAGGTTGAAGAAACTCATTAGAAGGTATTTATAATCAATAGTTGCAAACTGACGATAATTGGAGTTTTACCGTTGATCCATGCATACACGGCCAGTCAGGTTTGGCCAAGCAGGTCACTATCCCTGCAAGTAGAGTGATCCAAACTTTGGCGCAAACCATCCTAGACATAGGGTTATACCAATGTTAATAACGCCAATTATCACATCTGTTCCATCTATCATATTAACGAAAAGTAGAGTAGTTCATGTTTATTTAGAGTTCCATGTTTACTTAGATCTCTAACACTATGATAGTTAAACCAGGACCAGAGATTAACTTACTTGTTGAAAATCAGAAGGTAAAGCTAACCGGATGCTACGAAATTTGAGGATAAAGGCAAGTCCAACAATCATGGAATACAAAAATTGTTGGTTTAAGTGAATAGCCGTTCTGTAGTTGATTATTTCCCTAGTTAGTTAGGTCTCTAGTCATTTGTTCAGGTCAATAGCCGTTCTGAGGCTATATATGTTGTCCTAAGTTCATACAAGTACACTGTCTAAATTTCTAAAGTTAGAATTAGAGTAACTTACAGGTTTGGGGATCGTCGTATTAAGCCGAGGTTGGAATTGGAGCTTCCAAGGGTGCTTGTACACGAGAATATGTACCTGCAATCACAAGAAATAATCTGTTAAAACCACACTATTTTCTATCTATTTTTCTTAACGTGTTCGTATGTTTATAATCGCTTAAAATAAGTCAAAATGCTCGCTAACAATTTTTAGATATGTTAGATGTGGGATAAATAATTTTAGATATGAAGAAAATATTTTTCTGAAGCTCATGATATTTTTCATAATTTTTAAAAGCTTAAAATCAATTAAAAACTAATTTTCTAAATTAGAAAACTCGATATCGTAACATTCACCAATTTATTCAGAGTGAACGACACGTCGAAAAACTTCAAATAAGCTGTCGAAACGAGCGTCTCGTTTAGTACTACAACATATAATTTTCTTGTACGTCAGTGTAAGTGAAATTCTCGTGATATGAATTTTAAAGCGAAATTAGCTTTATTGAGTTTTGAATTTGAAAAATCATTGTGGGGGATGTACTTGTCTTTTGGCGATGAAACTAGCGCCAACCGATCCGTTTCGTCGTTTCGGATTTTCTGGGCCTTGTCTAGTATTTTTCCGACCTATAAATATTTTATTATGAATTATTAACTAAAAATCTCATATAATATATCAATATATACTCCAATACGTATACGTATACGTATATGTATACGTATATACGTATTAACTAATATTATACCCCTTCCTCTTCTCTTCGAGTTAACGGCAGCGCCTATGGGTCTTCGTCGTCGCTGGCGGCGACCGTGGCGGAGGAGGTCGGCGGAGGTCGACGGAGTAGGTAGAGGTCGGCGGAGGTTGGCGGAGTAGGTAGAGGCGGCGCTACGAGTCTAACTGTGGTGGAAGGCGGCGCTCGCGACGGCGGTGAATGACGGCGGAGGCGTCTATACGTGAGGGGATCGAGTGCCTTCGCTGCTGTTTCCCGACGATCTGGGGCAGTGTTGCGGTGGCTGAGCGGAGGCGGGCAACGGCGGAAGGCGACGTCGGCAGCGGGGTATGGCGACGAGGGGCAAGGACATCGGAGGAGCTAGGAGGGAGTCGGGGCTCTCGGAGAACTCGAGCTGGTGGCACTGGGGGTGCTGTCGAAGGGTCTGACGGTGGCTTCGACGGCAGTGGCATTCATCGGGGTGTGGCGGTGACGGCGAGTGCTCCACTAGAGGGGGTGATGGTCGGGGTCGAAGGTGTGGGCTGAGAGTGGGATGCGGGGGAGAGAGGGAGAGGGAGAGATTGCGGCGGTCGGAGGGGGGTTCATCGACGGTGGGGAGTATCGTCGTAGGCGACGGTAAGGAGGTGGAGCAAGGGTGGGGTTGAGAACGAGAGGAGAGTGTGTGCGTGAGTAAGGAGGGAGGGGGGGGGGGGGCTTGCGTTTCTGTGTGTGTTTTAGAGCTGAGAGGAGAAGGGGAAATATTCATAGGTTTAGTTGATAATATATAATTATGATAACGTTAATTAATGTACTTAATGTCATTATTATGGGAGTTAGAGGGGGGATGAATCTGATTAGGGGGAGAGAAAAGCATGAAAACGTTTTTCTCAATTTTCTGGTTTAGGGTAGGTTAATTAAGGTAAGGAGTTAATTTGTTAAAAGTAAAACATAATTAGTAAATGGTAATTAGTAAAACTTCAAAGCGAATTTACGATTTTGCCTCTGAGACTAAACGTCTCCGAAAAATTATGAAAACATAGGCACGTGTTCGTATGGTCGCGTGTATCACGAATACGAAGTCCATTTTCAGACTTGAGCGCGATAAATTGAAAAAAATTCATTTAACCATTTTTGAAATCATTTGAAAACGTTTTGTAACAGAAATACGTGCACAACGAAAACACCGTTACATCATGCCTCAAAACTTAATCGGGTTTAAGAAAGCTTAATGGTAGACTATAGTTGGGATACCAACACCAAACGATCACAATCACTCTACTGATATCACTATAAGGGCTGTTTGGCAATCTGAAAATGTGAAAGTAAAATCATTTTCATCCGACATGTTTACATAATCTAGTCCGCATCGGCTCGCAAGAGTGTGATCTTGGTAGGCCAATATGTTTACATAATCTAGGTTATATATTGTGAGTTTCGAATAGTAACCAAGGCTAATATGGGCAAATGATGGCATGGCATAACTAAAGATAATTAAAGAATTATTGTTCCAATTAGAAGCACAATCCACACAAATTAGTAATAATAATATAAACAATAATTGCATAGGCTTTGCTTAATTGACCGTAATTAACAACGGCTTAATATTGTGTGCGGGTGCTCCCTCCAAGCAAAGTAGGCCAACGCGACATAAGCTGGCACCAAATCGGACGGTTGTCAAACCAAGGCCACATCTGAACGGCGCCAACTAATCGCATAGGATCACGATCCCCCCGTTTCTCGTTTCCATTTTTGCCCCCGTCATGCACGCAATTTGTATCATTACCATTTTGATATAAATACACGCCCAAAAGAAAGCAAGCCAACAAAGAGAATAAAAGGTCTCGTGCATATAATTCTATAAATATATTATTAATATTAAAATAAGTAAATAAATAATTAAATGCTTGCCATCTTCTTCTTCCATTTCTGTTGGGATCTGAAGCCCTCTTCCCTGAAATCCCTGCGATTAAACCGGGCTCGATCTCTGAGCTGAGTCCCCCCTCCCTTTGACTCAGTTCTCTCTTCACTCTCCATCTAAGCTCCCTCTTTTAATTTTTCCTCTCTCTCTCTCTCTCTTCATTTTTTTTTAAATTTTAATATTAATTGAAGCGAAGAAAAGGATTTTCAGTTCACAAGTGACCCGATCGCCGCTCTTCTCACGTCGTGGGCGATTTTTTCCGTCGTCGGAGTTGAAGACAGAGAGCGAAATCGTTCGGAGGTCTCTCAGTCGGAGGACTCTAGAACGATTTTCGCTGCTCGTTAGTTGGTCTGATGTAAAAAAAAAAGAGGAGAGAAGCGATTAGATCTGATTTTTTAATCAGCAACCGATCTGAAAGCAGCCAAAAACGAAAGAAAACAATCTTGCACCCAAAGAAAAGGTTCGTGATCCGATCGCTTTCCGTAATAATTATTATTACTTTCATCCTCCTTTTTTGCCGTTCCCTTTTCTTGTCTTAAAGGAATGAACGAAAACCCTAATTCTAGTTTCATTTCCATTTTAGGGAGGTTTTACTGATTGCTTCTTGGAGATGTCGTCATCCAACTCCCCGTGCGCCGCCTGCAAGTTCCTTCGCCGGAAGTGCACCCAGGGATGCGTCTTCTCCCCCTACTTCCCGCCGGACCAGCCTCAGAAGTTTGCTAACGTGCACCGCGTCTTCGGGGCGAGCAACGTGGCCAAGCTCCTCAACGAGCTCAGCCCGGCCCAGCGAGAGGACGCCGTCAACTCTCTGGCTTACGAGGCCGAGGCCCGGCTCCGCGATCCCGTTTATGGCTGCGTTGGCTACATCTCTCTCCTCCAGCACAAGCTCAAGCAGATCCAGCACGATCTCTACTCGGCGAAGAAGGAGCTGGCCGCTTACATCGGCCCGGCCGCTCTCGGCCCGTTCCTCCCCCCGCACCACTCTCCGTTTGCTCCCCCGTTCCATCACCAGCAGCAGCATCAGATTCACGGGCCGTCTGCCTCGTCTATGCAGCAGTACGGCATGCCCGGAATCGGGATGGGGTTGGGTCTAACGGCCACCCCGCAGATGTTGTTCAGAGAGCAGCAGCAGCAGCAGCAGATGGCTGCGGTCGAGGCCCAGCAGATGGCCGCGGTGGCGGCCGCTGCAAGGGAGCAGGAGATACTGAGGAGCTTCGAGCAGCAACAGCAGCAGCAAGAGATGGCGAGGTTCAGCCATGCTTTTGTTGACGGTAGAGGATTCAACGACGGTGGCGCTGGGGCATCCGTTGTGGTGGCTGCTGCTGCGGGGAGCTCGGGGGCTTCGCCGCCGTCAGGATTGGCGTTGGTTTCGCCGCAGCAGTTTGATAACCCATTTGCTGTTCATAACCAGAATCAACATCAACAAGCACAGCAGCAGCAGCAGCAGCAGCAGCTTCATCTTCATCAGTTTACGGAGCATAATCATAATTATCATACATCGCAGCAGCAGCAACAACATCATCATCAGAGGGCTGGGAGTGATGAGGGGAGGAGTGCCATCGGTCCAACATCCTGAAACAAAAATCTCTAATTTGTTTCTTCAAAATTGGATGTCTTCGGCGAAAACTAATTGGGATTTGTGTTCTTTTTTGTTCCTAATACTCCTCCACTCCTGGCTGAAGCTCCTATAGGTAAATTGTCTTCAACCATTTGTTTTGTCGTTCACACTGTTACATTAATTAATTGGCCATTTCATTTCAAAATTAGGTTGCCCTAATTTGCTGTTTTAATTTCTCTTGGATTAACCATTTGTGCACTTTATATAGCATACATTTTGCATAGAGAACACGTAGCAGATGCAATGGAACAAAGAATTTTTTGAAAAATAAATAGCATCACAAGCAAAAGAAATTTAAAGAGCCCAAAAAAAAAAGAAAGAAATGGAAAAGGCATCATGTTTCTTTTTGTATGTTACAGTTTGCTTTGCTTGTTTTATGTAACCAAAAAAAAAAAAAACAGAACTGTTGATTAATTTGCTGACATCTGAATTCTCTGTTGCAGTTGGATCTTTTGCTGCAGGCCTTACTCCCACTGCGACTACAACCGACGAAAAAAAAATGGCGGGAATAAGCAAATGCGGTGACCACGATCCACAATTTTTCTTAATTTTGTCTCTTGCAGTAAATAATAAAGCCGAAATCTCTCTCTCTCTCTCCCCCTCCCTCTCCCTCTCCCTCTCCCTGAAAAGAACATAGCTATAAGTTTTTTTGTCTTTTCTATCTTCAGAGCTTTACTGTTGTGATTAATCGAGCATCTTCTTTCCTTACTTAATTATACATCTCCGTTTATTGATATATGTTACCAAAAATCTGGAATTTTCTTGAAGATAATAATGCGTATCATTGGAGATTATCTCATACAGACGATTATTATGTGAAGTAGAATGTGTCACGCTATAAGAGATCATTTTTGTATATCATATATCATTCGATACTCAATATTATTTTTATTTATCATTATTTTCTTTATTTATGATAGATTTTTTATATGAGAAATTTTTTTATATGTAATATGATATCTAGTATTCTTTCCTGGAAACTTTCAAGTTTTTTTATTTTTCCAATTTTGGGTCAAATTGGTATTCTTATTTAGGTGCCTCATGATACAGAAGAGGTTAATTTATAATGGGCTCTTTGAGGAGTGCAAGCTTTCCCTTCACCTAATTAGAAATAACTCTCCCTTTGACGGCAAAACTAGCAATTGGCCACTCCCTTTCATCGAACTATTAAATCAATCACTGTACCCTGAAATATATGTGACAGCTTGAAAACTTCTTAGTATATTTATTTATTTATTTAACCTTTGAAATCAATGCTGTGCTCATAACTAGAAATTTTTTTATGGATTTCAGCTTGGTGAGGGCTGACCCCCAAGTAAATTATTATTAGAGTTTAAAGGCGATCTGTTGGCGTTTAGAGTCCCCATTAATATGCATGCTTTGGTTTTTTCATTCTCATGTGGATTGCTAACTTTTTAATCCTTGCAAATTGCAATTTGGAAACCGATGTTATGCTGCACGTGCAGTCGAGAGCAAGTTGATGTGAGAAGAAGAGATGGTGGGTATTTTGGTACTGGCAACGAAACTTTTGAAAAAACTTAATTGACTCTCAGTTAATTAATTAGACTTGAGTAACACAATTCAGAGTTCTGATTATTTAAATTTATATATTAAATGTGATTACTATGATTGATTGCGACAATGTATATAACACATGACAAGGGAAATAGAATGCCAGCTTTCATTGTTTATTCATAGTGAACTCACGCTTTGAAGTCAAGCAACAAGAGTACGTCCAAATTGCTTGGGATCATTGGATGCGTGTTTGTGTGAATAATGTGTATGACATAACATATAAGTGTAGGACTCATATACAGTCTCAAAAACCACCTACTAGCTGTTTTCGACCCCAAAGTTATTGCTACTGTACCTACAACCGCAACCCTACAGCACATTGTTTCCTTCTAATCTAACCCATCTTCGCAATATCTCTGCAAAGTTCTTATTACTACCCAACTCTTTTCTTCACGTGACAGGGGACCGAATTTCAACGCCCACCTAGGAATCATCACTGTCCATACTGGGGTTGGTGAGAGACCTCCTCTTCACTCTTTACCCTTGCTCCTTTAGTACTTCGCCGATCACCACCTCAGTGGCGACCGCAATGAGGAATAGGTAAGTGACTGGCAATGCCAAGTCGCGATGGTGATTAGTATGGTTGAGGTGAGGTAAGAGAGGCTGAGAGTAGTAGCCATAGTAACCTGTGACGAGGGGATTGGGCTTGGTATCAGTAGTTGTTGCCGTAGCTTTATGCTTCGTACAACTGTCTTGACTAATATCGTACCAAATAAGCCCAGTTCTGATTTGTATCCCACTCAAGTCTTTAACCAATATATCTTACTTAATGCATGCACGGCTATCTAATTTTGATCTATTTTTTGTTGTTTTCTAGATTTGTTGATTACTTTGTTGGATCAGTACTGCACTACATAGACCGGCAGTGCTGCGACCAAACGATAGCCGCTTTTTGAGTATGACTTAGTTTATATGTCCATGGACTTCAAGTATGATACCATTCTACAACTTAATTATATCCAAACTTTGATGTGTTTGGATTAATTAAGATTAAGATATATATGGCATTATCTATCATTACTCTCCCACCCCCCCCCCCCCCTCTCCACACACATGTATATCATTTATATGATACACATACACACACACACACACACACACACACACACACACACATATATGCAAAAAAAATGTACCTGAGGTTGACCTCAGGTATTTCTACCTGCGCACACCCCCCGCTGTTCGGGTGTTTTCAGTTTTTTTTTTGAATTTTTTTTGCAGTAGGTAGATATACTTGTTATGTAGCTCCCCACAAAATTTCAGGTCAATCCGACACCGTTTGAGCCTCCGTTCATCGATTTCAAAAACGTTGCGCAAAACTGTCCAGAATTCTGGACAGTTTTGCGCAACGTTTTTGAAATCGATGAACGGAGGCTCAAACGGTCAATCCGACGTTTTTGAAATCGATGAACGGAGGCTTAAACGGTGTCGGATTGACCTTAAATTTTGTGGAGAGCTACAAAACAAGTATATCTACCTACTGCAAAAAAAATTCAAAAAAAAAAATACTTACAAACCCCGAACAGTGGCGTAGTGCGCAGGTAATTCTGCCTAAGGTCAATCTCAGGCACATTTCCCTCTACACACACACACATATGTGTATGTGTGTGTGTGTGTGTGTGTGTGTGTGTGTGTGTGTGTGTGTGTGTGTGTGTATAACATTTGACAGCGATTTTTGAATCCTAGGGCTGACTAGGACAAGCTGACTAGGACAAACTGGTTGATAAAAGACGGTCTGGATTTAATCTTGCTGAATCAACGGTTGGAATATGATTTTGAGAAAATTCTAAAAAAGAAAATATTAACGGGTGGGGGAGAAAAACGAATCGCCGGCTGAGATTTAATACAATCACGCAGATTGACATGCGAATCGATGACATGTCATTAAATCCCACCGCACGTTAGAGGGAAACCATGCGGCTTCAAATCCCACCGCACGTTGGGTGGAACTTTGGGGAAAATACCGATAATTTTGAAACTTGAGGGATCAGACTTTTAGGGGCACAGCTAAGCCATCACTTCAACTCTTTTTTTGATTCAGGTCACTTCATCTTTTCAATTGCCAAACATCTACCCCCTTCTCTTTCATATCCGAAAACCAAAAGAGTATGGAATTTTTTTTGAAGAGATTGCAGATGAAGTACGATGAGCAAGCAACGGCACCGGGTACGATCTCTCTGTCGTCGCCTTCTCCTCTGAAGGCCGTGTCTTGCAGATCGAATACGCCGCAACCACCACCGCAGCCCTCCATTTACGGCGATCTACAAGGATCTTCTCACACGTAAGGGGGATAGCAAGGCAGACACGTCACCGCTTCCTCCTCCATGCTGATGCAGTGCTCCTCTCTTCTTCAACCTCTTCAGGTTTCCAAAGATCCCATTTTTTATTTTAATTTTCATGTATAATTTGTTCATCCTCCTCCTGCTCTTTAAATCTGTTTGTATTGGAGAAAATTGTTTTGTTTAATGTTTTCATTGAATAATAGGTGAGAAATACGGAAGCTGATTCAAAATTCTTGGCAATTCTTTGGTTCACTGGCGACCCGGCAACGCGGCTCTACCTCTTTCTTCACCCCGTGGTTTATCTTACTTCATGAGCAGCGATCATGCACCGGAGAAATTTGAAAGTCTCTTTGGTTATTTGTACTTTTTGCCCTTTTTGTTCTGAAAGTGATCAAATATGTACTACTGTTACATGGATGGTTGTTTGATTCTTTTGATGAATTAACTTTGATCTGGTACTTCTTAGGATATTTTAAAGCTTTTTTTGAGTTATTGTATTGCTTAATAGGTTGATGTTGTTGTTGTTTTGTACGGAATGGACTAGATGATTATTATTTATTTAGTTTAATTAATTATGTCTGACATAATTGCACAACAATGTCCATAGCTCAGTGGCAATCAATAGGTAACGTGTTCGAACCCGGTTGGAATCTTACCAAACAATTGATTTAGATTTCTTTTCATTTTAATTCGTGAGCATCTGCCAACCACGTCATGTCGTCGCCCTCCAGCCTCCTATGTGTTCCCGCCGACCGTGGCTCACCTTTGTAGACTCCGTTGCATGGGCATCACCCCATGCCATCGTCACCAAGCTCCGTGATGGTGTCTCGACCCCATGCAGCGGAGAACGAACGAAAAAAAACGAAGAACATAAGAGATGGGGAAGAGAGAGAATGATGAGAGGTTTTCACACGTCGAAGTCGTTCGGCGTCCACGTCGAAGACAACCGCATCGATATCTTAAATGTTTTTGGAGGGAAAAACATTTACGGTTTTTGATATCTTAAATGTTTTTGCGCCGAAGCTAAATTTTTGTTCATTTAAATTTTGGAGGGGGAAATAATTTTTGAGGGAACAAAGATTTCGAAGTGATATCTTAAATGAACCGTGCCCGATGGCACAGTTAACAACTATTTTTGAAATCTAGGGCTGACTAGGACAAGATAAAGCGCGGCTAAGATTTGTTCTTGAAGAATTGACAGTTGAGATGAGTTTCAAGAAAGTTTTAGTGGGAATCAATTTGATTGGAAAACACAAAATTTTGAAAACCGAAAAGTCTCTCCCCCTCTTTCTTCCCAAAAATCTGTTTATAACTGATTCCAGATTTAATATCATCCACTTTGCTTGAGTACTTATTTGTATGCAAGTACGTGCATCGTTTTATCATTCAAATCGATTTGGACTTATGAACAATAGGAATCCAAATGCATCTTTTCCTGTAAAAAGTCAAAATTCTATCATGGGTCAGGGTGGCAAAATGGCCAGGGGGCCTGTCGGCCCGCCGGCCCGGCCCGGGCCCGGCCCCAGGGCCGGACTAGGCTGAGGTGCCCGGTCCATAGGTCGGCCCGGCCCGGCCCGGCCCGGCCCGGGGTTTTGTTAAAAAAAAGCCTCACAGAGGCGTAAGGGGAAGCCGGGCCGACGGGCCGGGCTGGGCCGGGGTTCTCCCCGACCGGGCCGGCCCGGATTTTGAATGGGCCCGGTCGGGCTGTTTTTATACCCTGAATCACGGGCGGTAATCTTCGTGGCTAGAGTTGTTCATCCAAAAAAAAATTACCGAGATAGTTGTTTTTCTCTGCATGTATTTCTTGAACGAAAAAATAAGCCCAACATATAAAAATGCAACGGCCCATAAAGGCCTAACCCGTGTCATATCACAACCTGAAGATCCATGTGTCTTATGAGTCATCGAATCAACAGGTCTGTTAAAGATTTTCCCAAAGATTTCGCACAATTTGTTGGCCCGCGTCAAAGGAACGCTAATTTCTCATTCTGTGCCGAAGAAACGCTAATTTGTTGCTTCGCGTCAAAGGCGCCCGCGTCAAATGAACGCTAATTTGTTGTTCTGCATCGAAGGTACCCGTGCCGAATTTGGTGTTCTGCGCCGAATGCGCTCGCGTTTTATTCCGCACCAAATTTGGTGTTCCGCGCCGAAGGCGTCCGCACTGAATTTGTTGTTCAACGCCGAATTTGTTGTTTCGCTAATTTTTAAGCTAATTTGTTGTTCCGCATCAAAGGCGTCCGTGCCGTATTTGTTATTCCACGCCAAAAGCACTCGCGCGTTGTTCCGCGTCGAATTTGTTGTTCTGTGGTGAAGGCGCCCGCGCCGAATTTGTTGTTATGCGGCAAAGACGTTGGTGCCGAATTTGTTGTTCTACGCCGAAGGCATCCACGCCGAAGGGGCCCATGCCGCTAAACATTTTTACCCTAATTTGTTATTCTTTTAAATTTTAGGTGTGGAAATAATTTTTGGGGAACAAAGATTTCGCAGGGAAAAATCTTAAATGAACCGTGCCCGCGGGCACGGGTTATGACTAGTATAACCTATAACCGTAAACCATATCGTCTTAAATCTGCGTATAATTCAATTTAATCTAAAACCACATTTGCATTACCCTCTTGAGAACTTATGTGAGGAGATAAACGAATTCATACTCATCGACTTATAATCTAAATCCCAATATCACTTATAACCCTAAAACTTGTTAAGATTGTTCTTTATCATACTAGTGTTATGAATCATAAACCTAATGACTAACACGGATGCATACACATAAACACATCACACATAACATAAAAGGAATTGTTACAGGAAATTATTACCTGCGTCGCTCTCATGCGCCTGATAACCTCCATCTCTGCTAGATTAAGGCCCATACAGGACCGAAAAAAGGCATTCTCCTCCTTCAGATTCCTCATATCATTCATGACTTGTATCAAGGTCGCCTGAACTTGAGCCATGCCTGTAATGTCGGTGGACTGGGGAGGCTGTGTGACACTCTCCTGCTGTGAAGAATAACCGGCCGAGTCCTCATAATCGCACTGCTCCGTGCCTCACATTAGATACCGGTTCTTCCTCCTCCCTTCCAGTGTCCCCGCAATGATAGAGTCCTCGTCGACCCTAGTGAGAGGCCCCGTGGCACTTGAGCCTGCCTGGGACTGTGACCTCACCACATCGACGGCATTGTGGACGGCCTCCTGAATAGAATAGAAAAAGATTTATATACACCATGCATTAAAACTGCATAATATAATGTAAATGTAACCTTGTACTAACCGCCAGCGTCCGATTCTTTGCCAACTTATTGGCATCATTGTACTTTGGGTGGGCCTTAGCAAGTGTATGCTCCACCAAAGACTCAATACCTGGGCGGCCCTACAATCAATAAGAAAATTTTTAGACACATTCTATCATAACGTAAATTTTTGTTACAAAATTTAATTAAAACATATTATCTGACGTGCCAACTCGTACCCAATCTAGCTGAAGCTCTTCGAGCCTCCATGATGCTCATAGCGTCGAGGCGCACTATGGTTGGCGGCGACTGTTTTGGCGGCGACTGTTGCCGAAATTTTCTATATAATTTTACAGTATGTCAGAAATCACATATATAGAATATGTGTTTACAAAAATATGAAATATACCTGCCCTTCAGGAGACTCCCACAGGAAACAATATCTAAAAAACTGCACTGGGTTAGCACGGTTGTCCAGACGCCAGTACTGCTCCCAGTCCTCAGGGAACCGTTGCCAGTACTTCTTTTTCAATTTCTTATGCCACTGGAAAAGTCCGTCCTGAATCTTATCCATGCAGTAGGTCCAGGCCTCCGGGTTGTGGTCCTGGATGTAATGCTGCTATGACAGATAACAAACACATTATATTAGTAAATGCCTATTAAGAACCTAAAATTAAAAGGTAGCTAACTTATGTTGATCTCCTGCCAACAGGTGACCAAGGACTCGTGCCGTTGATCCTTCCACGTCAGGCAAAGGTTGAAGAAATCTGACCTTTTAGCCTGGGCAGGAAGGTAATAATTAAATTTTACCGCCCACGGGTCAATGGGAGCTTGGTGGCTCCACTGTATCACGACCTGCTGCCCGTTTCCAGGAATCAAAGTCGAAATTTTCGTGCCGCCTCGTCCCTCCTTCGGCTGAGGGTTTGTGCCTACGAAAAACCAAACATATTAAATGAATGTATACAATTAAAATAAGGGTTTTTCTCATATTAGTCCCTTAAATTATGTATATTTTGATATTAGTCCCTTAAATCTTTGTAATTTGAATTTAGTCCCTTAAAGGGACTATTTAGGTTAAACTTTAAACATTTAAGGGACTATTTAGGTGATCAAAAGGGACTATTTAGGTTAGCGTTAAAGATTTAAGGGACTAAATTCAAATTACAAAGATTTAAGGGACTAATATCAAAATACACATAATATAAGGGACTAATACGAGAAAAACCCTTAAAATAAATATGTTTATATTATACCTTGTCGTCTAAAGCACTCAGCTTTGGCCTCCATCATCCTCGGTGCAGCTTTGGCCGCCAACTGCTCGATAACATGCCGCTGCATGTTTAACACGTCCGACTGCCTCCTATTTGCCTCTTCGTACCTATAGGCCGTCGGTACGGAAACACGCTTTATTACCGGCTCATATGGAATCTACAACACCGGCTCTGCTACAACATGCGGTGGAACAGTCTGAGAAGTGGGAGCGATATGTGACCCGACCGACCTGGGAGTTTCAATATGTATATCCTCTAGGCCACCTGCATCCATACACAATAAGACAATTGCAAATTCAATTAGTTTAACCAACAGGACTGCACATTTAAAATAAAAATATATGCACATGTCCCAGTGGGCAGTGGGGTATGTGGGGAAGAGGGGATATGTCCTACAGTGCCTGGAAATATATAAGAATGTTATGCAATTAGTTATACAAAAAATTAAAAGGTCCACATTTAGACACATACTAAAACTACAATCAGCGTACCGATCCCAGTGGGCGGGGTGGTATGTGACATATGGGAGCCATGTCTTGCACTATCTGAAAATGTATGAAGCATTTTACCAATTAGTTTTCCAAAAATTTAAAATGTGCACGTTATACAGCCGTACTAAAACTACAACATATCCGTAACCTGCCCCAAAAGGCGGGGTGGTATGTGCCGAAGGGGAGCAATGACCTGCACTGCCTGAAAATGTATGAAGCATTTTACCAATTTTTTTCCAAAAAATTAAAATGTGCACTTATAAAGCCATACTAAAACCACAAAATATGCGTACCTGAGTCCTGACCCAGATGGCCAGGGGTCTGGGGTGTCCCTGTACCCACTGAAAAATCGTGGTAAGAACACTATTCATCTGCACTTCATAAAATTTATTAATAAAAAATTGATGCGTGAGTGCTGTAAATATTTGCGTAATTTATATAAAATAAAAGTGATGTAACCAAAATGCAGTAATTCACATTCTTTATTGATTCCAAGAAAAATCATCGTAATAAACATCTTTATACATTTACATATTTTTATAGCTTAGTAATGAAAAAAGTTCAATTATTGAGGATGATGTTGATGCCCTTTATGACAGAGTCCGAATGGTAGATGAAATGACTTTGGTTATTATGTTTCTTCATCATGTGCACTCCGCTGCTACAATACCCGAGCCAGTGATCGCCAAATCCGGTATATCCACATGCAATGGTGTGATGTCATCAGTCGTTTCAGTATTTATCTCGAATGAAAAATCGTCCATGACATCATCTGCTACGAGTAAAACATATTCGTCATCTTCAGTGCCCTCTTCAGAACCCGTTTCATCCGGTGCATATGCTCTAGGCGGATTTCTAAGAACCACCCAATCATCGTCTACCATTATATCTTTAACATAAAAACATTGTTTTGCTTGCGAGGCAAATATAGACTTCTCCTTCGGATAGATTTCCTTCTTCAGATTAATGACCGTGAAGCCCAAGTCGTCCTTCTTCTTTCCTTGCGCACACCACCGCACCGTAAACATAACATGGCTCACTTCCATCCAAAAGCCATAAAATATCTCAACCACGTCTACAACCTGGCCATAATAGAATATTTGTCCTTCTTTTGGTTGTTGATCTCTGGATCTTGCATATGACAACTGCGTAAAGGATGAGAAGATTTCACTATTTTGGGTGCATTGGTTCTTCTCAACTTCAATGGTATTAAATCTGTAAAAATTAATAGAATAACATCCATATCGATGTATTGTGCCGTCAGGACCTCTGGCGTATTTTTGGATCGACTCGGATAGTCATGCACTGCGAACACATTGCTCTGCCACCTTTAAGATAAATAAGAATTGCATTCATAAACGCACGTTCTCAAAATTAATTTTGTGATAGGTATGTAACTATCATGAGAAATCGGTGTGCGCACCTTCAATTTCAGCCATGACGTAAATTCTTCAGAGTGTGCATCCGCAACATTTTGGTTAAGAGTTTTGTCGCGCAATTTGGCTTGGAGTACTTCTATATGAAGACTAAGTGACAAGTAAAGACAACTATTATAACTTAGAAATTAAACCACTTACAAAAGCAAATAACTCAGCTTTATTACATCCGATAGGTGTCTAATATGGATAGATTATTTAAAACATATGAATGTGCTTATTCAAGCTCAATTTTACTAAATCATGTGTCATCTCCATAATCATTATAGAATACTCCATCAGTACCTCTTGCTAGACGATTTACCCTTGTGTCTACACCGCGCAAATAACGAGATATGAACATCAAGGCCTCGTTTGACGTATAATTCTTGGATATTGACCCTTTTGGACGTGCATGATTGTGCACAAGTTGCTTCATGAACCCTAGATACCTGCGGTTCAAAAATCATAAAAATATTCAAATTCACGTTTAATTTTGGTCCCAACAAAATAGAATAATATATGGCATCGGCGTTCACCTTTCAACGGGATACATCCATCGATATTGTACCGGCCCTGCAATACGAGCCTCTTGTGCCAGGTGAACGGTAAGATGAACCATGATGGTAAAGAATGAAGGTGGGAAAATGTTTTCCATATTACACAGTGCAAGGATAACACGTGCCTCTAAATCTTCAAACTCACCAACGTCTATCACCTTCGAGCACACCTGCCTGAAGAATCCACAGAACTGTATCAGAACTTTTGCAAGCTTCTTATCGACATGACGTAATGCAACCGAAAGCAACTGATGTAGTAAGATATGATAATCATGTGTCTTCAATCCAAATATTTTCATCTGATCTACGTGCACACATCTTGATATATATGAAGCATATCCATCTGGTGTCTTCAATAACTTGAGAAACACACAGAGATTATAAATTTCATCTCTTGAAAGGGTGACCCGAGAAGCTGGCAGATCGTACTTGTAATTTTCCTTTTGTACAGCTTGCAATTTAGGACATATATTCAAATCTTTTAAGTCAAGTCGAGCCTTCACTCCGTCTTATGACTTGTTCGTGTCTTGCATCAAGGTATACGACAGATTTTCACATATGTTCTTTTCGATGTGCATGACGTCTAGGTTGTGACGTATATTCAAAGTCTGCCAATATGGCAATTGGAAGAAAATACTAAACTTTGACCAACCACTAGATAGTATTCGAACATCTGCTGTATTTTTCGAATATCTGCTGTATTAAATTCTGTGCGAGACATTCAAGGCGTTCTTCTTTTAGTTTTACCCTTGCCCTTGCTCTTTTCTTTTCCCTTTGCAGTCCGCCTTCTAACACCAAGATAGTTATCTTTGATATATCTGTTCTTTTCAAACTTCACTCTCCGCAAAGGGTGAAGTGCTTCAAATATGTCCTCTTCGGTTAGCTGCTCTGTGGCATCTCGACGTTCGGTTTTACCGTCGAACAACTGTGCATGTCTCCTATAACTATGACCTGCATGCAACCATCTTCTGTTCTGTCAAAAGCAAAACTTATGGCTATATTTCAGGAATGTGCCCTCATACACTGTCGTGCAAACCGGGCAAGCCGTCCTACCTTTCGTTGACCAACCAGATAGATTAGCATACACCGTGAAGTCATTTATCATCCATAAAACAATAGCACACATGCAGAAACTTTGCTTTGTCACGGCGTCGAAAGTGCCCACACCTTGTTCCCATAAAAGCTTCAGATCATCAATTAAGGGCTGCATGAAAACATCGATATCATTTCCAGGTGAGTATTTTCCAGATATCAATAGTGATAGTATCAAGTATGGTTGCTTCATGCACATATGAGGCATGAGCTTATACGGGGTCAGCAATACGGGCCAAGTGGACCAACCAGAGCTCATCACTCCAAACAGATTAAACCCATCGCTTACGATACCAAGCCTAAGATTCCTCGTCTCCCTTGCAAAGTCGGGATAAATACGGTCGATATTCTTCCATGCTTCCCTATTGGTAGGATGCCTCAATTTTCCGTCCTCTATGCGGTTGGTGGTGTGCCATTGCGTTTTTCCCGCCAATTCAGCAGACATGAAAAACCTCTGCAGCCTTGGTATAATTAGGAAATAACGGAGAACCTTCGCCGGAGTCTGCTTCTTCTTTTGGACTGTAGGAACATCCCTCTTCACACATGTTCTTTGTTCAACTTGCCACTGGGGAATGACACGTTGGACATTCGTTTAGGTCCTTGTTGTCTTTGTAATATAGAATGCAATCATTAGGGCATGCGTCAATTTTCTTGTAATCGAGCCCTAACGTATTAACGATTTTGTTGGCTTCATGATGAGTAGCTGGAATGCTTTCCTTCCCACCGAGAACTACCCTTCTCAACAAATCCAACATCATCTCAAAATGTGAAATCGCCATTCTGCTAAGGGTTTGTATATGCAGTAGTCTAATCATGAACGATAGCCTCAAAAACTCCGTGCATCCTTCGTATAAATCAGACTCGTTATCATCCACCAATTTCATCAATTGATCATAGTCAACAGAGTGAAGATCACCATCTGAACGGTTTCCGCTCGTAGCACCAATATCTTCCAACATTGTATCTATGTCATCTGCCCTTTGATCTACATGCACAATACCCTTTTCTGCCCTAAGCATCTCCTCTGTTACGACACCTTCTTCGTGGTAACTCCAAAATTTATAATTGGGGTCGAACCCGTGAGACACCAAATGGACACGTACAATGTACTTCTGAAGGATCTCATTGTTCCGGTACCTCTTACAAGTGCAATAGATTTTGGCACTGGACATGTGTAGAGGGTTGGCATCAGAGTATGCTAAGAACGCATCTATCCCTTCGACGTAGCTTCGGTTTCCACTCATGTTTAGATCCGATATTTCCATAAACAACTCGTCAGAAATCTCCGGCAACTGTAATTGACGATGAAATTTACATGTAATTGTGTATCGACCATTTATATATGTGCCAAAATAAAATTTTCAATTCTAAATTAACTATTTTGAGAACATTTAAATGATAGTCGACTCTTTCATAAAAGTAGGCAGCTATCAATGTAATACCAAGAGTATATGTTTTAACATGGCTATGTTCTCATTAATCTAAAATTAAAATAAATTCTATTTTTCTCTTGATATCGATAATATAACTAAAATAAATTTTATGCCACGGTCCTCTAACGAGTATACCAAGAGTGTCAGAGTGGATTTGACTACGTCCAAGCCACGTTCCTCTAACAAGTATGCTCCTTTTGCAATTCAGAGTTACCAAATATTTGCCACCTAACACATCCACTCAAAAGTTACCCTAAATGTGTTTCGCATGCATCAATATGTCATAGTTACTGGCACACAACAACACAATCCATAACTGCCAAATTTGTATGGATGGTTTTGGCTGTATAATTTGATTAATCTTAACAAATTAAGGCCATATAGTGATGGATATTGAAATTGCATTGTGATGCACGTTCCATGGCAAACCCTCACCCTCACCCCTACCCTAGACCCAACCCTAACCGAACCCTAACCCAACCCCTTTTCCTAATCCCAACCCTTGTCCCATCCCTCACTGTAACCCTAACCCCAATACCTAACCATAACCCCAACCACAACCCTAAACCTACCCCCAACCCCAACCTGACACCTAACCCTTAACCTTAACTTCAACCCTAAACTCAACCCTAACCCTAACCCTAACCCTCGCCCTAACCCTAACCCTAACCCTAACCGAACTCTAACCCAAAACCATATTCCTAAACCCAACCTTAACCCAACACCTAAACCCAACCCCAACCCAAAACCCTCACTCTTACCCTCACCCTCACCCTCACCCCAACCCCAACCCCAACCTTAACCCTAGCACCAACCCTAGCCCCAACCCCAACCCTAACCGAACCCAAACCCAAACCCAAACCTAAACCCAAACCCTAACCCTATTACTAACCCTAAACCTAACAATGAATACATTGATTGAGCGGGGGGGAGGCATTGGTTGAAGGGGGGTCGGAGGGGGTGACCTCATGGGGGCATTGGGGGAGTAGAAGAGAGAGGGGTCGGAGGGGACGTCGGCAACCTCCGTCGCCCCAGCTGCCGCTCTCTTCCTTCAGATCGGAAGAGGCAAGGGGAGCTGGGGTGTCGGCAGGGGTCTACGCCCCCTTCTGTAAGGACCCTGTCTATGGGGAAAACACTAGAAGGTGGGTTGAATAGTGTTCATGCAAATTTAAAAGAAATTTACGCCAAATAAAATGCAATCCAACAAATAGTGCGGAATAGAAAAACAACCCAAAGAGAAACACAAGCAAATGCAGATATGTTTCAAGGGTTCGGATTACCCAAGTCAACTCCCGACTTGTTCCCGGTAATCCTACGTCCCTACCACCCGGATACCACCGGATACTCAAGTTGGAACCCTAACTTGAGGTTTCCTTAAAGCCCACTTGTAGCAACCCTACAAGTGCAATCGAATACAATCGATGTCCTTGACTCCCACAACAGGGAGCAAGCAAAAACCACTCTCACAACCGAGAGCACAATTCAAATAAAGAAGTTATGAAATCTGAAAGCAACACTTAAAATCACATATGCCTTGAAGTAGAACTTGAAGGAGAAGTGTGATGTGTGTTGAAGAACTCTCTTGGAAGAGAGGAGAAAGCCCTTTCTCTTGACTGCACCAATTGCCTAGAAGATGAATCTTTGGTTCTAGGTTGGAGAGCAAGAGAACAAGATTTGGAAATACTTAGGGCTTTGGATTTGAAAGCTTTGATCTTTGGAAATGAAAGCTTGAAGGATTTTGCAATGAATGAGTAACCTTCCAATGAAACAGTAGAAGCTCTATTTATAGCTTTCTCAAATCCATAAAATAGTTTAGGCAAAAAACCAATCGAAATCCGTGAGAAAAATCTCAACGGATATAATCTGAACTCGCGACAGTCGACTGTTGAACAATCCACAGTCGACTATTGCACAGTCAGCAAGGGTAGGTGAGAAATCATAACGGTAACTTACCACGTGGACAGTCGACTGATGAAGTAAAGACAGTCGTCTGTTAAACCAACATGCGACTGTAATTTCTTCGACAGGCGACTGGCCGAGAAAAGAGTAAGTTAGACAAACACTGGAAATCTCACAAGATACAGGACAGACGACTGATGCAAGGGGACACAGTCGACTATCAAACAGAACAAGCGACTGTAAAACCTTGAACAGACGACTGTCAAAATCAAGAGAAATTTCCAGAGAGCTGAGTCAAAGAAATGACTTACAGACAGGCGACTGTTGCAGCAAAGACAGTCGACTGATCTAATAGACAGTCAACTGTATATACAGTATAAGTCGACTAGCCGTAGAAGTCAGATCAAAACATAGTTTGGGCATGGAGAGACAGGTGACTGATTTACAATACACAGTCGACTGTCACTAGGACAGGCGCCTGTGAATTGTTCAACAGTAGCCTATGCGAAATAATCAGAGAAGGCCCAAAACTACATTGTAATAGTCTGTGCATAACAGGTGACTGTAGAACAGAACACAGTCGACTGTTTTTGAGACAGGCGACTGTAAACTGTTAAGCAGTCGGCTGTTATGAACAATCTTAGCACAAACAAAAGAGAATTGAATTGGGATCAAAGGACAAAGGTCTAGAGATGTCCTATGACAGAAAGTAGATGTGTGTGAGTGCTTCATCAGAGTTCTACTTCTAAGCTACATACTAGAAGAGGTAAAAGAAAAATTACATTGACGAAAAATCTCTTCTTTCCATCGTATGAGCTTGAAGTCTTTACGGAGCTTCAATCATCAATCTACGATCATCCAATTCATATCATTTGCCTTCAATTACGTTTGTGAGTCATCCATTGCTAGTTGATCTTTATAATAAGCTTAGGCAATGGATTAACTGCAAAATAGGGGATTAGTCACAAGTATTTATGTTTGCTCATCATTAACACCAAGTAGGGAGAAGTCCAATACTCAACATTCTCCCCCTTTTTGATGATGACAAACAAACATAAACAAAAAGATAAATAATTGTGCGTAATGAAAACTTACTCCCCCTACATAGATGCCAATCAAGTTAGTCAACAAATATTAGAGCATCTACATAACAATTGAAGCAAATGAGTGAGATATGAATGAATTCAATTCAAGAAATCTAGGAAATAAAATCCCTATTCATTGTAATCTTACTCCCCCTGAATCTAAGGCAACGAAAATCTTAGATTCAAGCGTTAGAACATACTTAGCACATCCATTATTAATCTTGTATGTTTATTTCTCTCCCCCTATGGCATTATCCAAAAAGGTGGGAACAAATAACAACAACAATAATAGTGCTAAATATGAACTAACAACAATCAAGGAGTATAAAGATATATCGAATCAAAAACTCATAAAATCTCATCATATACACATGTGAGTAATGGAATTGAAATCCAATATCAAATTTTAGATATTCGAAATAAAAATAATTTTCACAAATTCATCACATCAAAGAAAGAGCATGAATTAACCAATATCAAATCCATATATTGTCTCAAAAGCACATCAAGGAGAGTGAAGCATACATGGAGACAACATATCATTTCATCACACAGATAAGATATACAATATAGCATAGTGACACATGAGAGGGATCAACATCATATATATAGATATATAGAAACTGAGTACATCAACGAATGGTCATTTACATGGCCATCCCAAAAAGATACATCATGATAAAACAAAAAAAATACATCATCATAAAGACATCATAGTATATCACCATACATATATAAAAAAGGCACAGACAGCATCATCCAACATACAAAAAATTATATATCAGAATCACTCATAATAACATCGCTCAAACATCTATCTAAGGGTGAGCGTCTCCAGGAGCTGCAGACGAGGAAGCAGGCTCTGTAGCAGCAGGAGTATCCTCTGGAGGAGGGTCAGAAGGACCTACAGAAGCAGCAGCAGCAACATCCTGAGAAGAAGCAACACCAGGAGGCTCAACGACACCAGTAGGCTGAGGAGGCACATAAAGCGGGGGAACAAACTGTCTCAAATCCTCAGGGAAGGGAATTCCCTGATGGAGGAAAGAGAGAGACAGCAATCTGTAGATACCAGAGACCATCGCCAAAAGAGTATCCTGAGATGGTGGAGCAGATGAAGAAGGCAAATCAGCTGGAGGCATAGTGGATGAGGATGGAGCTGAAGTAGACTTCCTCTTCTTCGAGGCAGTCTGCAGAGCCGAAGAAGATTTCGACTTTGCAGAAGCGTCGAGGAGAGGACCAAAGGGCATGGGCTCGTAACAAGTCAAGTCAATACCAAAGTGGCGAAAGACACGAGTCAAAAGACCACCGTAAGGAATGTGAGACGAGGAGGACGTGAACTCAACCTTGTCCATCCTATCAAGGAGGACACCGGCCCAGTTCACGGGCATGCCAGAGAAAATAGCATACATACACTTTAGTATATCCTGAGACGGCTGGTTAGACGATCCATATCTCGGCAGGATGTTGGACTTCACCACTAGGTGAACAGCCCAACCTCGTGCAGAGAACATAGATGATCTGACACCTGAATCAAGAGCTAAAGGTACCTCTCGAAACATATCCCGGAGAACAAACTGGTCAAGATCGTCAATCTCAGAGATGCAGATATCAGTGGGAAGGGAACCGACAGAAGGAATCCTACGAATAGTCCCTAAGAGAGAGGGAGTGATCTGAATGTGGGTTCCTTGAACGATAGTATCGAGGATCCCGGTAGATGAATACTCACCGTGAACACGGTTCGCATAGAAGAGCTTCACCAGAAATGGATAGGCTCTGGGGGACTCGCTCTGAGAGAAGCGAAAAAGATCGGCTAGGTGAGTAGCGGAAAGAATGTCAGATAGTCTCTCAGCAGTGAAGGCGGGGACAGCAATGTACCGTTCTCTAAGTAGGTTGATCCCTAGGAGAGAGTGAAACTTTGCCAGACAAAGATCGTCTCGGCAAACGGGAACCAAGGGATCAGAGGGGGGGGGGGGGTACGACAGGAGTCTCTTCAGAAGAACTAGACACAGAAGGAGACACAGGTGGGTTCTCAGCTACAGGCTCACTGATGTGAACACCAGTAGGCTTGCGCTGACGATGAATCAAAGGCTGAGCATCGCTAGAAGAAGCAAAAGGAGAGTAACCCGGCGAAGATGAACGCACAGGTGACTGGGCATGCTTGGTTCGAGCTTTATAGGGTTTCTTTCTCTTGGCAATGAGTTTCTTGGGTGCCCTAGAACGTTTAGGAGCATCGATCTTATCTTTTCCCTTAGGTTTAGGAGCCATGGAAACAAAAGAAGGAGAAACTAAAGCGAAGAAACGAAACAACGAAGAGCAAGTGAGAGAAGCAAACCAAGTGGAAGCACAGACGATCGCGGAGAAGAAGATCAAAGGCAAGGCAGAACGCGATCGACGACGACGATTAGGGGTAGTTCGACGGTTTAAGAGGCGAAATCGACCGTTTTTGTAGAGAAAAACGAGCGGGAAGTTGAACAGTCGAAGCGGAGGAGAGAGAAAGTCGACGTGGGGAAAGTGGTCGCGTAGACTGAATATAAACTTGGGGAAATCAATCTGAGCCGTTGGATCACGGAATCGACGGCTCGGATCAAATCACATGAACCGACACAACATAAGACAGTCGACTGATGAACAACAGTCAGTCGACGGGATGAAGTGATAAGATTAAAGCTCAGATAGAAGGGCAGTCGACTGGAAAGTAACATGCAGTCGCATGTCCATTGGACAGTCGACTGACATATACTCAACAGTCGGCTGGCCGAGAATTAGTACAGTTCACCAAAATAACAGAGAACACTGTAAAAATTCGATAGAGAGTACAGTCGCCTGATAACTAAAATGCAGTCACCTGTTAAACTAACAGTCGACTGTAAAACAGTCATCAGTCGGCTGTGCGAAAGATACCAATTCTCAGACTGAGGAGATAGAGTAGGGCAGTCGACTGTCGAAGGAAAGACAGTCGTCTGTCCTGGTTCAAAAGAGCACAGTGAGATAGAATTCCAGAGAATAAGAACACTCACCCTAGGACCTATACTCTAATCACAAATACATCGTAAAATCATTATGAAAACAATAAATCCATTGAAACACAAATTACTCCAATCAATTTCAAAAACTCATGAAATCAAATAAGTCACAATTGCCTTTCTTAATCTCATAAAACAATAAAGCACATGAAGAAAGACAATTAAAAAGATATGAGCTCAAAAAGGAGTTACAACATGAAGATTGAGCTTCTAGATTTCAGATTCACCCATAATTCCCAATTCTCCACGCAACCTCACAAATGAATCTTCTTTAAGAGGTTTAGTGAAGATATCGGCAATTTGTTTTTGGGTTTCAATGTACTCTAAGATGATGTCCTTCTTAGCTACATGATCATTTATAAAATGGTGTCTCACGTCTATGTGTTTGGTACGGGAGTGGTGTACCGGATTCTTATAAAGACAAATAGCACTTTGATTATCAACCATGATAGGGCAAGTATCACAATTGACACCATAGTCACTAAGAGTGTGTCTCATCCAAAGAACTTGTGCACATGCAAGACCCGCGGCAATATATTCCGCTTCAGTCGTGGACAATGACACCGAATTCTGTTTCTTAGAAAACCAAGAAACTAAGGATTTTCCTAAGAAATGGCATGTGCCACTAGTACTTTTCCTGTCGAACTTGCATCCGGCAAAGTCGGCATCACTATATGAGATTAAATCATATGTGCTAGATTTAGGGTAAAGTAACCCATAATCTAGAGATTGATTGAGATAACGAAATATTCGTTTAACCGCAATCAAGTGTGACTCCTTAGGTCCTGCTTGATATCTAGCACAAATACATACAGAAAACATGATATCGGGCCTACTAGCGGTTAAGTAAAGTAAGCTACCGATCATACCTCGATATAAATGTACGTCTATATCTTTTCCGCTTTCATCCTTGTGTAGATGAGTAGTAGTACTCATGGGAGTCCTTTTGCTCGAAGACGATTCCATCCCGAATCGCTTAATAAGCTCCCCTGTGTACTTTGTCTGATGTATGAATGTGACATTCTCCATTTGTCGAATTTGCAAACCAAGGAAGTAGGTGAGCTCTCCCATGTGGCTCATCTCAAATTCATCCTTCTTAGACTTGGAAAATTCTTGACAAAGAGTAAAGTTAGTAGAACCGAAAATAATATCGTCTACATACACTTGAATCAAAAGAATGTCATTTTCATAATCCTTAATGAAGAGTGTAGAATCAACTTCTCCCATTTGAAAACCTAAATTCAAAAGAAAGGTCTTAAGATGATCATACCAAGCTCTAGGAGCTTGTCTCAATCCATAAAACGCTTTCTTAAGTTTGAAAACATGGTTTGGAAATTTTTCATGAATAAACCCGGGAGGTTGAGAAACATAAACTTCTTCATTGACAAACCCATTTAAAAATGCACTTTTAACATCCATTTGAAATAATTTAAAGTTCTTATTGGATGCAAAAGATAAAAGCAACCTAATAGCTTCTAATCTAGCTACGGGGGCAAAAGATTCTTCGAAATCAATACCTTCCTCTTGCCGGTAGCCTTGAGATACTAACCTTGCTTTGTTCCGTGTGATTACCTCATTTTCATCCGTCTTGTTCTTGAAGATCCATTTGGTCCCAATAACTTGGTGACCACTTGGAAGAGGTACAAGTTCCCAAAATTCGTTTCTCTCGAATTGCGCTAGTTCTTCTTCCATTGCCACTATCCAAGAGCTATCCTCACAAGCTTCTTGAATGTTCTTTGGCTCAATGGTAGAGACGAATGCGCAATGGGAGAATTCTTCAATTCTTGATCTCGTTCGAACACCCACACCAATATCTCCAATAATTTGGTTGTGGGGATGGTTGCGAACGGTTGGATACGATTTGGGTATACCTGGATCACTAGGAACACTTCAACAACTTCGTTAGAAGTGTTAGTCTCAATAATAGAATCATTAATCTTAACATTATGAAGAGAATCACAAAGAATATCTACATTATCATCATCAACATGAGGAAAATCAAAATCTTCATAAAAAGATACGTGAAGTGATTCCTCAATCGTTGAAGAAGTTTTGTTGTATATCCGGTAGGCTTTGCTACGTGTGGAATATCCAACAAAAATTCCTTCATCGGATCTTGGCTCGAATTTGTCTAAATTACCAAAGGTGTTCTTTATAAAACATTTCGAACCAAAAACACGAAAATATTTCACTTGAGGCTTTTTATCAGAAAACAACCCAAAATAAGTTTTGTTTGTTCGGGGTCTCATTAGGATCCTATTGAGCACATAACATGCCGTGTGCACCGCTTCTGCCCAAAATTGTAGTCACAAATGACTATCATGGAGCATAGTGCGAGCACACTCAATAAGAGTCATGTTCTTTCTTTCTACAACACCATTTTGTGGTGGTGCACGAGGAAAGGAAAAGTTATGAGTTATCCCGGAGTCGTCACAAAACTTAGTAAAAGACTCATTCTCAAATTCTCCTCCATGATCACTACGAATAGTGATAATGGTGGATCCTAAAAGATTCTGAATCTTCTTTGCAAATTTAGTAAACTCTTCATGAGCTTCATTCTTATTAGTTAAGAAAGAAACCCAAGTAAATCTAGAAAAGTCGTCAACGACAACTAGTCCATAATGAGCATTACCTAAAGAAGCGGTTCTAGTTGGCCCAAATAAATCTAGATGTAGAAGTTCTAGGGGCCTCTTAGAAGTGATCCCTTCTTTAAGCTTAAATGAAGATTTACTTAGTTTACCTCTTTGACATGAATCACAAAAGTTTTTCTTATTAAAAGCAATCTTAGGAAAACCTTTGACTAGATCATGCTTAGCTAACTTATATAAGTGCTTGAAGTGAATATGACCAAAACGACGATGCCATAATAGTTGTTCACTTGTGTTAGCAACTAAGCAATGTTCTACGGTTTTAGAAAAGCTCAAATAATAAATATTTTTACGCCTAATACCGGAAAATAAAACATTTGAATCACAATCAACAATATTACACAACCTTCTCCAAAGTTAACCTTGTAACCTTTGTCACAAAGTTGACTAATGGAAATGAGATTGTGACATAAACCACTAACAAGATAGACATTTGCAATTAGGGGTTTGGAAGGATTACCAACGATACCTACTCCAATGATGGTTCCCTTTTGATTACCTCCAAAAGTGACCGTTGCACCATTCTTGATGCTAGTCACTTCGGAGAGCAATGAGGGATCTCCCGTCATGTGTTTGGAGCAACCGCTATCAAGAATCCATCCTTTCCCTTTAGAGCTAATAAGGCATTTATTGCTCTTCTTATTTCTCTTGGGTACCTATATAACATACCATAAGCTTATGGTATCCAATGTTTGTTGGGTCCAAGGGGATTAGCCCTTTGGAAGCCAAGTCCAAGTGGACTTCCGCTTCCCAACATAGTTACTATTTATAATTACATCATGAAAGTAGGAACCAACATAAGCATTCCTAACAGTTAGACTCGTGTTCTTAGGACCCCAAATAGTGTACATCTTGGGAGTCCTATTCCTAGTAGCATGCATATGTGTTGCATTTCTATGTGGTGCATGCTTCTTAGGAACATGATTTCTAGCATAGAGATGTGGTGGAGGATATGCATTGTACATTCTAGAATGATATGTATTCTTGGGAACATGCATATTATATGAAGCATATTGATCATGCATGTCATGAGGAGGATTAGCATACATGAAAGAATGATGCGTATGAGCATATGGGTGTATGGGAGCACGTACATGAGTATTTCTCATGTGTGGTTGTGTACGTGTCCGTGGGTGCGGAGCATAAAATGTGTCATGATTATCCACTTGTGAAGTAGGATGTTTCCTACGTGGATGAGTGTTAGTGTACATAAACGCATGGCCTTGCTTTTGGTTTCCACCCTTAGTAGGTTTCTTGCCAAAAGGAAGAGAAGGTGATGTGGTGACATTCTTGGTAGGATTGCTACTTATAGTGTCTTTGACACCACTTGTGGATGCACCGGAGGAAGGCCTCACAAAATCTATAGTGACACCACTATAGAAGGTGCGAGCATTGGATGCATTTGCTTTTACAAATCCAAGGCCTACACGATGTGTGACCGGAAATTGGTTTGCAAGCAAATCATCCAATTTTCCTTGCCCCTTATTGAATCTCACAATACGGGAGGACATGAGCTCATATTTCTCCTTTAAAGAAGAAATGTTGGTATCCAAGGTGGACACCCGTGCTTTGAGCTCGTGCACTTGGGTTTTAAGAGAATCATTCTCTAAACCCAATTGTGTGTGATGCATAACTAGATCACTATTATCCATTGGATGTGTTTGATCTAGTTGAGATTTGAGGGAGTTCACCTCATCTCTCAATGTGACATTTTGAGAAGCTAAGTTTGCTTTCTCAAGGGTTAAAGTATCAACAATGGTGTCATTGTTGATAATGCATGGAATGGATGACTTGCTAACTTTTGATTTCTTTAAGCTAGAGTATCTAAGCATTAAAGATTGGTATTTAGTAAATAGTTCTTCATTAGCTATACGAAGTTCATCTATTGTTACCTCGGTGTTATCCGTATCGGAATCACTCTCATCCGAGAGAGGGTCTTCAAGTTCTATGAAACACATGTGGGCGCTCTCACCCTTCTCATCATCGGAATCGCTTGATGAGTCATCACTTGAGTCATCAAAGGTACTGACGAGTTCTTTCTTCTTGTCTTTCTTGTTCTTGTCGGACTTGTGGTACTTTGGTGCCTTCCACTTTTCTTTGTTGTTTAGCATTGGGAAATCCCTCTTGATGTGCCATGGCTTATTACACTTATAACAAAGAGAGGAAGTAGCATTAGTAGACTCAAAACGTTTGTTGGAAGGAAATTTACCTTTGCGGAAGAAACGTTGGAACTTCTTCACCATTTGGGCCATTTCACCCAAATCCATCTCGTTCTCGGATTCATCACTTTCGGAGGATGACGAATTGGCGTTGAACGCCACAGCTTTCTTCTTGACCTCCGAGGGATTCATCATGGCTCGAATCTTCAATCGGTTATCCCGTCTTACTTCGTAAGACATAAGAGTCCCGATGAGATTCACCACGGTGTAGTTCTTCAAGTCATTGACCTCCTCAATGGCGATTGCTCGTCTTTCCCATTTAGAGGTCATCCCCATGATGATCTTCCTTACCTTTTCAGGTTCGGTGTAGATTTGGCCAATGGCTTCCAATTCATTTGTGATGTCGGTAAAGCGTCCGTACATCGACGCAATGCTCTCATTTTCCTGCATGTGAAACAAGTCGAAGTTTTGCACGGCAACATATAACTTTGAAAGCTTTACCTTATTCGTTCTCTCGTGGGTAACGATGAGATGGTTCCAAATTTGATATGCACTCTTACATGTGCATATCTTGTTGAACTCATTCGGGTCCAACGCACAATGAAGAGCGTTTATTTCTTTAGCGTTGTTGACTTCGGCAGACTTCTCGGAAGTCGTCCATTTCTCAAAATCCTCTTCGGCGGGCTCGACGTACTCCTTGTGGAGAGTTCTCCAAAGAGAAGCACTCCTAAGGAATGTCTCCATCCTACACTTCCAATAACCAAAGTTAGTACCATTGAAACGTGGAGGACGTACCGTAGATTGACCTTCGAAAAGTGTGGACGCTCCATCACGGTCGTGATTGTTGTACGAAGCCAGCAGAGGAACGTTGTTGTTGTTGGATGCCATAGATGAAACCTTACGCTCTGATACCAATTGTAAGGACCATGTCTATGGGGGAAACACTAGAAGGGGGTTGAATAGTGTTTATGCTAATTTAAAAGGAATTTACGCCAAATAAAATGCAATCCAACAAATAGTGCGGAATAGAAAAACAACCCAAAGAGAAACACAAGCAAACATAGATATGTTTCAAGGGTTCTGATTACCCAAGTCAACTCTCGACTTGTTCCCGGTAATCCTACGTCCCTACCACCCGGATACCACCGGATACTCAAGTTAGAACCCTAACTTGAGGTTTCCTTAAAGCCCACTTGTAGCAACCCTACAAGTGCAATCGAATACAATCGATGTCCTTGACTCCCACAACCAGGGAGCAAGCAAAAACCACTCTCACAACCGAGAGCACAATTCAAATAAAGAAGTTATGAAATCTGAAAGCAACACTTATAATCACATATGCCTTGAAGTAGAACTTGAAGGAGAAGTGTGATGTGTGTTGAAGAACTCTCTTAGAAGAGAGGAGAAAGCCCTTTCTCTTGACTGCACCAATTGCCTAGAAGATGAATCTTTGGTTCTAGGTTGGAGAGCAAGAGAACAAGATTTGGAAAAACTTAGGGCTTTGGATTTGAAAGCTTTGATCTTTGGAAATGAAAGCTTGAAGGATTTTGCAATAAATGAGTAACCTTCCAATGAAACAGTAGAAGCTCTATTTATAGCTTTCTCAAATCCACAAAACAGTTTAGGCAAAAAACCAATCGAAATCTGTGAGAACAATCTTAACGGATATAATCTGAACTCATGACAGTCGACTGTTGAACAATCCACAGTCGACTGTTGCACAGTCAGCAAGGCTAGGTGAGAAATCATAACGGTAACTTACCACGTGGACAGTCGACTGATGAAGCAAAGACAGTCATCTGTTAAACCAACAAGCAACTGTAATTTCTTTGACAGGCGACTGGCCGAGATAAGAGTAAGTTAGACAAACACTGGAAATCTCACAAGATACAGGACAGACGACTGATGCAAGGGGACACAGTCGACTATCAAACAGAACATGCGACTGTAAAACCTTGAACAGAAGACTGTCAAAAGCAAGAGAAATTTCCAGAGAGCTGAGTCAAAGAAATGACTTACAGACAGGCGACTGTTGCAGCGAAGACAGTCGACTGATCTAATAGACAGTCAACTGTATATACATCATAAGTCGACTGGCCGTAGAAGTCAGATCAAAACATAGTTTGGGCATGGAGAGATAGGCGACTGATTTACAATACACAGTCGACTGTCACTAGGACAGGCGCCTGTGAATTGTTCAACAGTAGCCTGTACGAAATAATCAGAGAAGGCCCAAAACTACATTGTAATAGTCTGTGCATAACAGGCGACTGTAGAACAGAACACAGTCGACTGTTTTTGAGACCGGCGACTGTAAACTGTTAAGCAGTCGGCTGTTATGAACAATCCTAGCACAAACAAAAGAGAATTGAATTGGGATCAAAGGACAAAGGTCTAGAGATGTCCTATGACAGAAAGTAGATGTGTGTGAGTGCTCCATCAGAGTTCTACTTCTAAGCTACATACTAGAAGAGATAAAAGAAAAATTACATTGACGAAAAATCTCTTTTTTCCATCGTATGAGCTTAAAGTCTTTACGGAGCTTCAATCATCAATCTACGATCATCCAATTCATATCATTTGCCTTCAATTATGTTTGTGAGTCATCCATTGCTAGTTGATCTTCATAATAAGCTTAGGCAATGGGTTAACTGCAAAATAGGGGATTAGTCACAAGTATTTATGTTTGCTCATCATTAACACCAAGTAGGGAGAAGTCCAATACTCAACACCTTCGACCACTCTCTCTTCCAAATTAGGACTAACCCCCGTCGAAAGTCTAGAATTAGGATGAGGAATTACCTCTACTCGTCGGTACTGAAGGAGGCTGATGGCTTCGGCTTCAGTGGTGATCGTCGGCGGTGATCTCTCTCTCTCTCTCTCTCTCTCTCTCTCTCTCTCTCTTGCTATTGATATCTCATTCCCAATTTTGTGAAATTGAGCACGTGGGGGGTTCACGCGAGCTCCCCCCAATTTAGGTAATTTTTTTTTTGGATGGCAACAGACTATTAGCCACGGACATACCCATGGCCGTTAATATTATTGGCCACGGAAATATCTCTAGCTAGAAAGTTAAGGCCACGAAAAATTTCTTCACCAATAATCCGTGGCTGAAAATAGTTAGCCACGGTTAAATCTGTGGCTGAAAGTCTACTTCCAGCCACAGATTTGTTCGTGGCCAATACTCTGTGGGTAATATTTTTATTCAGCCACAGATATTTGGCCATGGACAAATCCGTGGCCGATAGTCCACCATCGGCCACGGATTTGTCTGTGGCCAAATATCCGTGGCTGTAAACCCTTTTTCTACCAGTGTTTTCAGGAGTAGGACTGGAGCAACCTGTACAGGTTCCAACGTCAGAGACCGTTTCTAGTTTAGAGGTAGATCCTGCGGGTGACTTTGTCCAGTTGGACTTCCCTCGGGTAGATCAGTGGACGCGTTGTACTAAGTGTGGACCTCTTTTTTCTACTTTTTGGGTTGTGGATTTCTCTTCTTTTTTTGTACCTCTTTGTACAGATGATGTATGATGTACTCCTTGTAATGATGTAATAAAAGGAATAATTTGTTCTTTATACAGTGTGTTTCTCTGTTGTTGTTTTTGTGTTGAGTTAGAGCATCATCAGTACTTTCCAGCACGTGCGTAGTGGCCTACAGAATCTGTCTGTTCCCAGCAGTATTTTTCTTCTCTCTTCGCTTCTTTCTTCTTCACACCTGTAGTTTCGAGAATACCTGATACGGATTCATACTTATCGGGTATCCTGGAGAACGGGTCGTGACAAATACCAGATCACTTGGCTGAGCGTATCACATGCTTGGCCAAGCTGACGTCGCAAATGAGATGGCCAAAGAAATCTTACAAGAAGCAGGTGGCTCGGCTGAGCGACCCATCTCGATCGACCGAGTGATCCTCTGCAGACGATCTCCAAGTTTAGCCTAAAACCCTCTGTTGAATTAGCTTGACCGAGCACCAAGGTGCGCTCGATCGAGCGACCAAGGCCGCTCGGCCGAGCGGAGTTGAAAGAACAGAATTCTGGACAGACCTTTACTTTTTGAATATCTACTATCATATGAGATTTTACACTATTTTTTTCATATGGTTTCCAGATAGTAGACGTCATGATGATTCCAACGCTGCCAAGAATGCGCCAAATGGAGGTCGGATGAGTCCTGTGGAATATCTGCAAGTTGTGAAATTTGTGCTGGAAATTGTGCTCGAGCAGGCTGGAAAGTGTGCTTGGCCGAGCACCTGTGCACAGCATGGCCAAGCTGAGTGGGCTATCAGATTGGGCCCAGGTCGAGTTAGGGTTGTTTTTAAGGGGTTTCTTGGGGTTATATATGTTGGATCCTGCCAAAACAGAGTTAGGATCGATAATTAAAGTTGAGACTTACGCTTGCGTATGCGGCACGGTAGTCTCGGAACTTTGCCTTCGGATTCGCCACGACGGATCGAGTCTTCTCACGAATGGAGTAAGGCTACTAAATCCACAATCTAAATCTCTACTTTAGATTAAGAACTTGGATAGAGGGAGAGGAAGTATTTCGGCAGAGCTTCGCTAGAATGAAAATGCATGCATGAATGCCATGCAAAAGTGTAAGGAAATGGCTAACCCTTGGGTCTTATTTATAGCCCCCAAGGTAGTTATTTTAGGATCAATTGTTCCTTTGGAACAATTTAACTAAGGTGTACCATCGTACATGGCATATTATAAGCTTAAGTTGTACCATATGCATGGTACAATATAAGCTTAAGATATTACCCCTTTATTAGCCATATGTCGCATGCATTTATGCACATATAATGCGACTTTCCCATCAATCTAGAGATCCTCTCCGCAAGGGAACATATTTCCTTTGCGTACGACTTCGTGTACGCGACGTTCGAGGTCCGTATTCCCTCATACATCACCTATAAGGGTGTACTAACGTCTTCCATATCCAACATCTCCCACTCACACTTGAGGGGATTGTAAGAGAACGTCTTTCTCTTAGTTCTTTCATCTATCATACCGAGAAATAGACCGTGCGACCGTCATGCGCGTAGAGTCTGTTGTTGTGCACTTGTTAGAGATACACAACGACCTCGAAGGTGCAAAGTTGAGTAGTTCAACGCATGCTTTACCCTAGATTATTTCTTCACATTTCTTATACTTTATATTCAACAATTGAATCCCATCTGGATCACAATTGGCTGGCCAGCTTTGAATCATTAAAGTCCAAATGCGAATATGAAATCAATCTTCCTCTTCTTGCGAACCTTCTGATCTTGACTTGATTCGCTTTTCTAACGTGCCCCGCCGAGCCGAATTATCATATCCCATTAGCAACACGCTAAGATAGCGATCATCTCGTCAAATCTAAAGGAACCAATTGGAGTCCTTGAGGGTAAGAGTTAAGACCCGTATGGCCTTTGAGTCTCACATAATAGCAAACACTATTGCTACTAACTCAGTGGTCGAAATGCATACGTGGTATGAACACGTATTACAACATCACTCCTTTCCCAGGGAGAGTATGTCTTAATGATGTTGTACGGATGAAAGATCAGACACCACAGTGCCTATCTTTTGAGTCCCCTTACTACTCATGAAATATTCCCGGACTCTCATCCTGCATAAGACAGATAGGATTTTTAAAAAAATCCTATGAGATCTCTTTCAAATATCCTTGTGATACAGATCTCAGATCTTTTGTAAGCATCCATATGATGCAGATCTTTCATTCGACTATCTTGTTTAAGTCACGACTCTAAATCATTTGTCTAATGATTTTGACTTTAAACTAGTCTCATCTCCATCTTATCCATCTGATAAGATAAGGCGGTTGCTCATGTGAGAGAGTCAACCTTAATCTGTCCGACATACACACAATTAAAATAGCTGAGACTTAAACACAAATGTATATAAAATCATTTGTAAGAAACTTGTATGCAAATTAAACTTTGATCTTCTATAGACATGGGAAATATTACATGATACAGCTCAGCACCTACGCATTCCTATAGATGATAAGTGTTTGAAAAACACATCTCTGGGGATCGCCTTAGTAAGGGGATCCGCTATCATCTCATGCGTGAATATGTATCCTATGTCTACTTCCTTCCGTTTGTCATAGTCCTTCGCAAACTTGAATCGAATGTCAATGTGTTTGGTCTTACAATGAAATTTAGGATCTTTGACATAGGCAATCGAAGCTTGACTATCACTGTATATAGGAACAGTGCTCGAGTCAGTGGCATTCGTTAGCCTGTCTAAGAATTTCCTAAGCCAAACAGCTTCTTGGACTGCCATGCTGAATGCTACGAATTCGGCTTCCATGGTTGATAGGGCGATGCAGGTTTGCTTCTTGCTGCTCCAGGATATTGCACCATTCCCGAGCAAGTAAACAAAGCCTGAGGTAGATCTTCGCTCGTCGAGATCACCCGCCCAATCAGCATCGGTATAGCCTTCGAGTCTTAAGGTATTGCCTTGATAGCATAACGCATAGTCCGCAGTCCCTTTGAGGTATCTTAATATCCTCTTCACCGCTTTCCAGTGTGCCTGTCCTGGGTTGGATTGGTTACGGCTTACCATACCAACAGCATAGCAAATGTCCGGTCTGGTACACATCATGGCGTACATCAGACTCCCGACAGCACTGGAGTATGGAACCTTTTCCATAGCTTTCTTTTCTTTTGGATCTTTGGGACACATTTCCAAACATAGACCCTCGCCTTTGCTAATTGGAGTATCAATTGGCTTGCAGTCCTGCATATTAAACCGTTCTAAGACTTTCTTTATATATGTCTCTTGAGAGAGAGAAAGAAGTTTCTTGGAACGATTCCTTGAGATCTTAACCCCAAGGATATATGCAGCTTCACCCATGTATTTCATCTCAAAGACGGATGAAAGCCAAGCTTTGATATCCATGATAAGACGCTTAACATTTCCGGCTATAAGTATGTCATCTACATAAAGAGACATAATTACATACTTGTTTTTAATCCTCTTAATATATACGCAGTTGTCTTCGTCGAGCATGGAGAAACCATACGACAAAACGACTTCTTGAAAGCGCATATACCACTGCCTTGAGGATTGTTTAAGACCATATATGGATTTACGAAGTTTACAAACCTTATGTTTGTTTTCTTCTTGTACGAACCTGTTTGGTTGTTCCATGTAGATCTCCTCATCTAGTTCTCCGTTAAGAAAAGCAGTCTTTACATCCATCTGATGTAACTCGAGGTCCAAACAAGCCACCATTGCCAGAATTAAGCGAATGGAGGTAAAACGCACGACAGGAGAGAAAGTCTCTTCGTAGTCTATTCCTTCCTGTCGCGTGAAACCTTTCGCAACAAGGCGAGCTTTATATTTCTCGATGGAGCCATCAGCCTTATGCTTGATTTTGAGAACCCACTTGTTCCCAATGGCTCTACGTCCCTTAGGTAAATCAACCAAGTCCCAGACTTGGTTTGTTTTCATGGATTGAAGTTCTTCTTCCATTGCCGCTATCCATTTATCTTTAGCAGGGCATGTGACGGCCTGTTTGAAATTTGCAGGTTCGTCATCATCTTGTAGTAATGTCATGAATGTTTGAGGAAATTCATCCTCAAATCTCAGAGGTGTTAGCCTCGTTCGATTACTACGTCTTGCTTGAGTTTGATCACTCCCACTTGGAATGACATCACTCCCACTCGGAATAATATCACTCCCACTCGGAATAGGATTGGTATCGTTCGTATCATCCATTGGTGAAGTTTGAAACGTATTTTCTTCTTCACCAAGAATTCTCCCACTCGAACGTTCCGATCCTTCTTGATCCCAAGTCTCAAACAAGGATAAGTCTTGACTTATCTCACCCTGTCTTGGAAACTCGTTTTCCAAGAAGACAACATCCCTCGATTCGAATTCTATTAGACCCCCATTGTCCTCTTGACCGACGAAAACATATCCTTTGGAGTTTTCAGCGTATCGGATGAAGATACACTTCCTCCCACGTGGCCCAAGTTTGCCATATTTGTGAGAGGATAAATGTGTGTAAGAGGCACAACCCCAAGGTTTTAGAATGCTTAAGTCTGGAGTTCTATTGTTCCACAACTCATAAGGAGTAGAACTTACCGACTTCGAGGGTACACGGTTTAAGATGAATGCTGCCGTCAATAATGCATCACCCCAAAAGGTGATGGGCAAATTTGCCTGAGACATCATTGATCGGACCATTTCCATCAATGTCCTATTTCTTCTTTCCGCAACACCGTTTTGTTGCGGAGTATAAGGCATAGTTATTTGATGAACTATGCCTTTTTCATCACAGAGTTCCTTAAAACTCGTTGATTGATATTCTCCACCCCGATCGGTTCGCAAGACCTTTATCTTGCGATCTAGTTGATTTTCCACTAAACTCATATAGTTTTTGAAGCAAGTTAAAGCTTCATGTTTGTGGGAAATCAAATAAATATGACCGAAACGAGTGAAGTCATCAATGAAGGTGATGAAATAGGACTTCCCGCGTCTTGTCTTAACATTCATTGGACCGCAAATGTCCGAATGGATAAGCTGTAATGGAACTTCGGCCCTTGTGCCAGTTCCAAACGGCTTGCGACAAGTTTTCCCTACAAGACAATGTTCACAAGTTGACATTTCAACTTTTGAAACATTAGATAGCAAGCCACTTTTGGCAAGTCTATCCATTCTAGTTGGTCCAATATGACCAAGTCTTGCATGCCAACAAATGATCTCAGATTCAGAGTTAGAAGCATTTGTCAAATGGAAACTTTCATTAATGGAAGAAGAATCATCATACATTGTGTTTAAAACAATTAATCCATTACAAACATTACCCGACCCAATTAAAGAACTATTACAAACAAGGTCAACCTTCTGTTTATAGAACCTCCATTCATAATCTAAAGACATTAACATGACCACGGATACAATATTTCTTCTAATATCTGGAGCAAAGAGGACGTCGTGCAATAATAAAGTCCGGCCGTTGTCGAGAACTTGCTTGCATGTTCCGACGCCTTTGACTTCAACACGTGTGTTGTTGCCGACGTATATCCACTTTGTTCCTTGAGTTATCTTTCGATACTCTACGAAGAACCTTCTGTCCTTCGTTACGTGGTCTGTGGCCCCTGAATCAATCAACCAAAAATAGTTAGATTCAGCAAGAAACATGGAACTAGAAACACATATGTAACTAGCCTACAAGTTACCTTATCACTTCCATCCGTACACGTACGGGCGAAGTGACCGTACTTGTTGCACTTAAAGCACTTGATCTTCTTCAAGTTTTTCTTCTTTGAGTGCACATTCTTTTGCCACTTTTTGTTCTTAGTCTTCTTTGAGGTTTCCGGTTCTTGCTTTCGTTCGTTCACAAACCTTAAGCGTTTATTCTTCCACTTATTTCCTCCATGTGAGGAACTAGCGGCCATGTGCACTTCTGCACTTGGTTTTGCGGCTTGAATCCGCTCTTCCTCGAGTTCGAGGTGTTTCGATACATCGCTTAAAGTTTTAATGCACTCATTATGAGTGAGGTGCATTTTCATGTTATCCCAGCTATCTGGGAGTGAACGAATGACTGCTTGGATCTGCTGTTCGTCAGACAGCGTAACACCCGCATCCTTTAATTCAGATATGAGATTCGCCATGTGGCGGAGATGCTTTTTCATAGAGTGATCTCACCGCATCTTGTACGAATCAAATTGAATATTTAAGGAGCGGAGTTTGGTAACCGAAGTTCCACCAAACTTTATTTCTAGCTCAGACCATATGTCTTTTGCTAGGTCGAATTCCCGAAATAGACGCATTATGTCATTGTCCATTGCGGACAGTAACGTAATACGTGCTATTTTGTTCTCTCGAGTCCAAGTATCATAAGCTTCCCGGTCCCTCTTGTGTTGGGCCGTATTGCCCAACTCAGGTTCTTCCATTATGTTTTGGAGTGTTTCAAGCACATCTTGCTCCTCCAAAACATATTGGATTTTTATTGACCAAAGTTTATAATTGTCGCCGTTGAGCTTTTCACCTTTGTTAAGCTCTGCGACAATGTTCTTAGAAGCGGTAGACATATTCGATTCAAAAAAAACTGCAAAGAGAATGAAAAACACGATCAAAATTCTATGCATATAGTTTCGATTCTTTAAACACTTGATAAGTTCCTTGGATGCGTTGAAATGTTACTCTAGAATCGAGAAGTTCACTACGTTCCCAACTACCATCTAGAAGTAACTTTCAAAGTATCCCTCTTACTTATCTCAAGTAAAAAGAAATCAGAAATAATACCCGTATGGTATTAGCAGCGGAAAAATACTTTTGAAAAACATATCTTTCAAAATGGAATAGGTGAGAGTTTGCGCAAAGAATTTTAGCGCAACAATTGCCAAGCCACGAGACCTGTTCTACACACCCATGGGTTAGATAACCATGGCCGGATCGTGGTAGGACTTGGAATTCTAAATTGCGCTATCCCGATTAAGGACGGGACATAACCTATTTGAAAAACACCTTTTTCAAAAATTTGAAAATACATTGGCTAATCTCCGTAGAGTAGAGCACAACGTTATAAGTTCATTGGCTAATCTCCGTAGAGTAGAGCACAATGACATGGCTAATCTCTCATGAAGTAGAGCACTATGGCTAATCTTCAAGGAGTAGAGCCCAAGTAAAAACTTTATAAAATGTTAGCCCCGTATGGGCAAGCCGACACAGTGGTTAGCCCCGTATGGGCTAATTGGCACATTCGAGTTTGACCAAGGCCTTTTGTCACCCCGTATGGGTCATTCGGCAAGTTCGCGATCAACCAAGACCTTCTGTCGGATTGGTCGACCAAAACGACCAAATTGGTCGACCAATTATTTTTGGTCTGCAACTTCTCCCGGCCAGGGCCTCTGCCCTGGCCGAGGCTTGGCCAAGGGCCGGCCAGGGCCTCTGCCCTGGCCGGCCAGGGGCCCTGGCCCCCTCGGCCAGGGCCGGCCAGGCCCTGGCCTCTGCCAGGGCATTGGCCCTGGCCACTGCCAGGGCCGGCCAGGCCCTGGCCGAGGCCAGGGCGCCGGCCCTGGCCACTGCCAGGGCCGGCCAGGCCGACAGGCCGTGGCCGAGGCCGGCCATTGCCGGCCTGGCCTTGGACGGCCACTGCCGGCCTGGCCATGGCCGGCCATGGCTTGGCCATGGCCGGTCATGGCCAAGGCCATTTGGCATTGGCCGGCCATGGCCCCTTTGGCCATGGCTGGCCACCCCCTTTGAATGGGGTTGCCGCACACCCCACCGGAGGGGTGGCCATGGTGGTTATTGGCCGTAGCCAACCCCCTCCGCATGGGGAGGGGGTTGCATGGCCTTCATAGCCCATTTGGCCATGGCGCACATGCACTAAAATTCATCTTCTCCGATGGAGATAACTACCATCATCTTCCTCGATGAAGCACCTGTTCGTCGAGAAATTAGTTATTTTCTAATGGCCGTGTGCCAAAAATGAAAAATAACATACTACGTGAACGGTCGGTTCTTCCCGTCACGAAGAGTTCCTACCATATCCGTAATGATAGGAGACCCTAACGTGAAAAGAACAACCGCTGCGTTCTCTCCGTCACGAAGCGTTCCTACCATATCCGTAATGGTAGGAGACCCATTCGTGAAAAAGACAACGACTCGTTCATAGTTTCGACGGGACGACGGTTTGACCGGGGCGAACCCATATGGCTCCGATACCAATGTTGGATCCTGTCAAAACAGAGTTAGGATCGATAATTAAAGTTGAGACTTACGCTTGCGTATGCGGCACGGTAGTCTCGGAACTTTGCCTTCGGATTCGCCACGACGGATCGAGTCTTCTCACGAACGGAGTAAGGCTACTAAATCCACAATCTAAATCTCTACTTTAGATTAAGAACTTGGATAGAGGGAGAGGAAGTATTTCGGCAGAGCTTCGCTAGAATGAAAATGCATGCATGAATGCCATGCAAAAGTGTAAGGAAATGGCTAACCATTGGGTCTTATTTATAGCCCCCAAGGTAGTTATTTTAGGATCAATTGTTCCTTTGGAACAATTTAACTAAGGTGTACCATCGTACATGGCATATTATAAGCTTAAGTTGTACCATATGCATGGTACAATATAAGCTTAAGATATTACCCCTTTATTAGCCATATGTCGCATGCATTTATGCACATATAATGCGACTTTCCCATCAATCTAGAGATCCTCTCCGCAAGGGAACATATTTCCTTTGCGTACGACTTCGTGTACGCGACGTTCGAGGTCCGTATTCCCTCATACATCCCCTACAAGGGTGTACTAACGTCTTCCATATCCAACAATATATATACTTGGGGTAGCCATCATTGAGGGGGATCCATCCTTTATGCGGGGAGACCATTTTTCGGAGGCTATGCCACGCCATAGGCCCCCTCCGTGGTGATTTTGTATTGGATCTTTTACGAAGCTAAGTATTTCTTTTGTTAAATCCTTTCTATTGATTTTCTTATATGCGTGCAATGTTTTATATCGATTTCATATCTTTCGCTATACTTGAATAGATCTATTGCTAGGGTTTAGGGTTGAACACTAGGATCTTAGGGATTAGATGTTAGGTTAACCTTAGTTGAACGAATCTAGGGTTGCTCTATGGTAGTTTGAACAAGGATTTTGGGGGATTAGCCCAAGAATTGGAGGATTGCGAAAGTAGCTCCATATTCTAGGGAAAATCCCCACGAATCTGATTAGGGCTTAGCGGCCATTTTCTAGGGCTCGTGATCATGAGAGTGACTTGTGCACTAGGGATAATTTCTAATACCCAATCTGCTAGTCGGTGACATACGAGAGTAGCCTGACTGCTAGAACCAACCATATTGTAGTATCCCAATCCGTAGATCTGATAGTGGATACGGATTGTGATACGGGAACCAGTGTCAAGCGTAATGCATGTATTCCTATGCAAAGCTAATTGCAAAAGTATATCTATGCATAGGGATGTGTTAGACGAGTAAGATAACAAAAGTTAAGTACTCGTTTCCATTTCTGGATGTGACACTCCTACCATTATTTATAGTTCAGCGAAAGGATCCTTAACCTGATATCCAAGCCTGAAAGTCCTTGCGGGGATCCCGACACCCTAGTCCCGTTTATTTTCTTTGTTTCCTTTGTTTTCTTTTATGTGGAGTCTTTGGTTGTGCTTTGCTGATTGTGACACCCTCGTATTTCACCTACATCACCATTACGACCCCCTTCGTAATTCATCTCCACAATAAATTTGAAGTCTACCAACATAGGAGTCGATAGGTAGTATAAGCAACATCCCCCTGTGGATTCGATCCCAAACTCATCGGGATTATATTGCTCTGATACCATTGTACTTGGGGGTGAGGGTGTGCATTAACTTTTTGGGGGTGCGCATCCTCGCAGAATAACAAAATGGTGACGTTGTCGGGGAGGCGTTCCGCCATAGTACCCATTTATCATAATTAGGTTGTTATACTTAGAGAAAATAAATAGAAAAGAAAAAAAAGACAAAACACATGAAAAAATTTATAAAAAGAAATAAAGACAGATTTTCCCCCACATCTGCTTTATCAATTTTTTCTATCTTCTTGTACCACTGATATCTTTTCTAGGTTGTTTGTTTTTTACTATTCAGGTACAATGGAGCAATTTTGGGATTATTCAAATAATGATTATTTAGCATAGTATGAGACTCCAATGGAAGAATACAGATATTATCCACATGACCCATATTATCAGATGGAAGGATATGATAACTAGTCAGAGTGCTCAATGGACCCTGAATTTTGGCAGTGGGTGTTCGAACAACAGAGGTATTCGCAAGCCGAATTAAAGGAAAACAAACTTCAGATTCAAGAGCTTATGTTCGATGTTGGAATGATCGGGATCTATCGTCAACTTCAACAAATTTCCCGAGACACAAGCTTGTATTCCTCACTTTATGAGCACCCGACATCACAGGCACATGAAAAACTCATATTGGCTATGGAGGTTGACGATGACATTTAGCTCAGGGGAGAAAATTTATAGCACTACATTGAGCATGAGAGCTACAAAGGCAACAATGACATTACTTCTGATGTCATGCCCGAGCCATCTCCCATTCTTGAAACCTTCCCTCAGGTTGAGCAAAATACGGACACATATAAGGACATATTGATAAGCATCATGTACATAGTTCAATCCACCGGTCCAATGACAATAACGACAGGTGATCCTTTTGAGTTTGCATTTCAAAATTTTATTACTCGTTGCATCTCTCCTATATGCAGAATCGGTGGTGAAGTATTCACTCTAGTTAAGGGGAACAAGACCCATTTCTATACCGTGGAAGAGATACCAGAGCCCATAGTGCCACCTTCACTTACTATTGAGGAGCTTAAGGAGGAGGTTGAGGCAATGCATTGTGAGGATATGGAGGCTGTCACATTTGATGAGACAGTGACGCATGGCACGATTGCAGTTACTTTTGATGAGACAACTGAGATGAGACACTCAGAGAGCATCACTGCAGAGCCGGAAGTTACAGTTCATGAGGAGTTTATAGAGAAGATTGCACTACCTTTGCATTCCATCACCACTATTGAGCATCCATCAGAGGACCATACATCAGAGCTCATTGCTCCCATTGAGGAAGAATCTTTCACCCACTCTTTCCTTCTATTCAAATCACCCCTATTTATGATAATAATTGTGATTCGGGTACTGATGACATGTCGCATCTTTTACAGGATATATTCGTGCATGAGAAGGAAATAATTTGGGACGTATACCCTGATGAGAAGGATGTACTACGGGACGTGTCTGACAAGGAGAGTGAGGATCCACCTACCATGGACGCTGTTGAATATGATCAGGAGGTGCACTGGGATGAGTCTGACGATGATGAGGAGTCGCCTGATGAGACCCGCGCTTATACGCTGGAGTTAACTAAAAAGCCTGAGACGAACGACGAAGACTTGCCTATCGTGGTACACGAGAGAGGAGATACATTTTCAAGGAAGTGTCGTCAACCAATCTTTATCTTACATATTTCTTTTGATGGCCTTCTTTGGAAAACTTTTATTATAGGAAAGAATTATCCACATTAGATTGATGCAGCTTATCTCTTACAGGGTACAGGTGGAGTCCTTAGAGAGATGCTGGGAGCGACATTGTTGGAATCTGATGGAGTCCGTAGAGACACGCACCTGGCGAAGCCATGGAAGGAGCAGTTGAAGTAGTTGCCTGCACCAGCAAAGATATTGGATCTGCCTTTTGAAACAGGTGGTATCAATCCAGTAGTGTAGCCATAGTGTAGAAATTTTATGCTTTCAATAAACACGAATCCTCTCGACAGGGAGAGGACCATATAGATTTGATTGATTAGTTAGTTTAGAATAAATATCACCTCATTTGATGGCAACTAAAATCTTTTGCACCACACCCTATTCTATAATTTTATTGCCCACCCTAATTTTATGATGCTTAATTTGCTTCTCTCCCCAATTTTTATGCACATCTGCCCACATCGGGCATCATCTGATATAGCTTGGGAGAGAGAGAAATTATTTTGTTGTGTAGCTCCCTGTTACGAGGTGGAACTCACGTACAATGAATTTGTATTGAGGAGAACCAAGGGCACGGTGGTTATGTTGACAAGAGGGTTTAGGTGGGCTATTTAACAAGTGATTAGTGGGGTGAAGAGGTTGGACTTGCCGCCGGGGGTGGCCACGGAGTCAAATCTCACCGGACGCGGCGGAGGAAGATTGGATGGCGGGAAGCTGAAGTTGATGTCGACCAAGGGGTGAGCTTTCCTGCAGCACGAGCAACTCGTCAGAAGGGCAGGGTTGGGCCCCAACCCTTAGCCCCTTCGATGCCTAAGTCAGTAATAGGACTTAAAACGGGGGCTAGGCACGCCGGTCAGACTGAGGGTGTGCCGACCGTACGTGGCGAGCTATAAGCGGGAGAACAAAGATATGGACGACCTTTGCTCTCGTGTGTGAATAATAGATTGAGAGAGAGAATTTGCCCCCCTCCACCGTAAGAAGAGAGGGGGTATTTATACCTGACGGGAGATGACTAGGTGGGGCTGACCTGGCATGCTGACTCGACATGCTGAGCTGGCTCGGTTGTCAGCGGGAGCTTCAGACAAGGATGTCAGGAACAGGAGTGCCTGACCTGCTTTTGTCAGACGGCGCAACGGCCAGGGGATGCTTTTGTCGGGTTGTTAGGGCCGAAAGCATTAATTGTCAGTCGGCTCAACCGCCAGGGGATGCTTTGTCAGATGGTCGGGCGGCGTTAGTGTCAGTCGTGTCCTTATCCTAGGTTGTTTGTTGTTGGTGACGAACTAAAGGTCTGGCTATGCTATCCCTGGCGCCGTGGTGCATGGGGACAGGCCGGGTCGATCGGCTCGGGGGCTGTTCGGCCCGGCCGCGCCCCCTTTTCGGTCGTGGGTTGTGGGCCGCTGGAACGGGAGGATACGCACATGCCTATGTCAGCATATCCGGCGGTATTGTCCGGGCGCTCCCCAAGCGCCTTGCCCCTGGCGGGCCGAGCAACTGCGATTGTATACCTCGGCCGGGTGGAGGGAGTGCTGCGAGGCGCGCCCGTTCCCGCGTAGCTTCGGTCTTCCGGGGTGGCGGCCCTTTCATGAAGGGGAGAGTTAATGGGGTATGTCAGCGGATCCGGGCGGGAGTCGGACTCTTACGATCTTTAGGTCGTAACAATTGCCCCCGGCATTCGAGTGTGAGGCGGAAGCCCGGCTCGGCTTGGATGGCGTAACGCTACCCTCTATCCTGACTCAGACTTGGATCCAAGCTCAGGGGTGGTGACGCCGCTCCCGCGGGGTATGTCCCGCTGTTGCGGGATCGCGAGGTCTCATCCCGAGTGGGGACCAAGCGGGGCGTTGCCCTATAACGATGTGCCGTTGTATGTGGCGACAGGGTCGGATTTAGGGGGAGACCGACTATTTGAGAATGTTATGGTTCTTGCTGAGATGTGTTTACCGGATGTGTTTGTAATTTTCGCGGGGCTTCGGCCGCACTGTGCCTGGTGGACCTCCCCGCGGTTGTGCGCTTGGGCTCAGGGGGAGGAGTCCGTAAGGAGGAATATTATTCATCAACCTTTACAGGAGATCTAGATGATATTTACAACAATAGGGTAGGTGTGACCCAACCTGCGGTTGGGACAGAAGGTTGTTTACATTCGTCGCCCGCTACATCGGGGTGAGCAGATCCCCGCTTCGGGGCGGTCTTCCTTTTTACCGACCGCTGAATCCCTTCTGCCTCCTTGTCCGGGGTCGAGCTGGCGCGTCGTGAATCACCGTTTGGTTTAGCCAGGGATGCCGCCCCGTGGTGGTCCCCCCTTCGGGGGGGGGGGGGGGGGGGGGTGACCCTCGTTTGTCGGGTGGACCTTCTTCCTTTCCCTTTCCTCGCGTTCTGCCTCGCCGTCGCCGCACTGGAGGGTTGCCCGGCCTCGCCAGGGATCCCGCGCACCGAGGGGGAACCACTGGTGGAGGCGGAGGATGAGGTAGCGGTGGTGGCGTCGCCCTCCTCGGGGGAGTCCGAGGGGCCGGCGTCGCGGGGAAGGTTGGGGGTCGGCAGGCAGGTGGGGCACTGGGAGGCACGTTGGGGGTCTCCGCCCTCCCGCCCGGTGGGGGTCGCCGTAGGGTTGGTGTTAATTGGGGTGTGGCGGCCCGCGGTTGGTCTTCCGAACCTGCCGTTTAATCTGGTAACGAGCAGTAGGAAGGCTGGCGGGTAGGGCCTCCCCTGTGTAAGGGGAATATCTTATCAGGGGTCGTGGGGCTATGGCGGTCACCATCGGGGGAAGTGGGGCCCGTCGGTGGTCATCGGCCTTCTTCGTAGTTCGGTGGGGCGCTCGGGGCCGTTTCATACCCGGTGTGGGGGGGGGATGTGAATCCCTTTTGTCTATCTCCCCCCTCCCCCTAACTTCTGAAGGGGGGGTACTTATAGTGGGATTCTGCAGAAGGGTTTTTCGTGGACAATGTGAGGGACTAGTGCCATTAATGGGCTCCGCTGAATCACGCGCTTTGGGAACCGCTTTTTCCTGGCGGTATCCGACACGGGTTGTCTGCTCTGGCCTCTCGGGGGGCGTGTTGCTGCTGATGGCGTGTTGTCCAAGCGTCCTTTCGTTATGTCAAGTCGCATCGTGGCGCTGCCTTGACGAGACTAGGCCGCTGCCTTGTCGGGACTAGGCGTATATTCGTCAGGTATTGTTTCGAGGTTTCTGGCTTGCGCCCGGTCCATCCCAGGTCACGTGTCCTTGTCCCCCGGGCTGAGTTTTTGAGGATGTTGGGCCTAATCTGGGGGAATCCAGAGGTGGTTTGGGGGACCGGCCCTGGGTAGTTGGTTGCTGTGCGGTCTAAGCCGAGGCGTTACGGGGATGTCGGTCTTCGCCGTGTTTTACCGCTGAGGTTGCCTATTTTGGGCTTCTTGCGTGAGTTACACAATTACTAATTATGCCCCCAACATTCCATTGTCCGAGATCGCGAGGTCTGGGGGAAGGGGATGTTGATGGTTTGTGTTGTCTTTGGGAGGGGCGGGGAATCGCCGAAAAGGTTCGGGATGAGACATGCCGCCTTATCATGATTTGACCTCGGGCGAAAATGGTCCCACAGGGTGGGCCTCCGTTCACTGCTGTCCCTTTTGACCGAAAGTTGTCGTTGACTTTAGTTGGCGAGGAGTCTTGGATGGAAGCGTAGTATCGAGGGGTTCAAGCTGCGGGTGTAAACTTCCTGGGCGTCTGATTACTCCTTATTTTACACCTTTTTTCCGCATGATTGCATGCCATTTAGATCGCTCAAATCACGCTTTTCACGATTTATCGACAATATTGCGATACTTTTCACGATTTGTTGTTTTTGTCGTATTTCAGGAGATTTGGAGCGATTTGGAGTGATCCCCTGATACGCCTACTCCAGAGTGTCACCGATGACTTCCCCGAGGGGTATTTTGCTATTGGAGAGGAGCGGAAGAAGAAAGAACGTCGCATGAGCGACGAGGAGGCAAAAACAAGCTGTTTGGGCATTTTTGGTGTCTCACTCGGCCGAGTGAAGGAGTCACTCGGCCGACCAGCGAGACACCGCTCGGCCGACCAGATCGGACACGTTTCATGTGTGCATTCGGCCGAGCGTCGGAAGCCACATCGGCCGAGTGACGAGACCCCGTCCGCCCGAGTGGCACTCAGACGACGCCCATCAAAAAGTGCCAACTTACTGTTTTTCGTCTGCCTGAGCTTCAGAAGACCCACTCGGCCGAGTGGAAAATGCCGACCGCCCGAGTACATAGAAGCCATCGGCTGAGTGACGACAACTCACTCGGCCGAGCCACCCCCGAAGTGAAGACCCCCGAAGACCGAGACTTACTGGAAATTTTCAGGGTTTCTTACTCGGCCGAGCGACTTTTGTCACTCGGCCGAGTGCGACGCGCTGCCTGAAGCGAAAATTGCGATTTTCAGGCTGCGCAGGGGCATTTTGGTCACAGTTTTTGGACGATTTTGGGGGGTATTTAACCCCAGTTTTTAACCTAGGTTGGGGGCTTTTTTCTTTACTTTTTGCAGCTTTTGAGATTAAACTTTTTAGCTTTAGATTTTTGTGATTGGAGAGGAGAGAAAAGTTTATTCTTGTTGGATTCTTGGAGAACTCTATTGGTTTGTCTCCCTCTCCATTAAAAATTTCATTTTTATTGCTTATTTGCATATTGTGATGAATTCTCTTGTTATTTCAATTGATTATTTTTGCACTTGTGATATGAATTGTGAGTAGTCTATACGTCTTGGGGCGTGGGGATGAACCCTACGAGCCCAATTTCTGATTTGTGACGCTTTGGTAGAAATATTGCTAGAATTGCCATTAGGGTTAGTTTGGGATCGATTTACTACGAATAGCTAGGTGTTCATATCGATTGGGATTTGCAAGAGATTGGATCCCAATTCAATAGGAAACCCTAGAAATCCGAATTGGGTTGAAATTGAGTTTCCGTAGTATCGGTTTGCAAGAGATTGGACCGATACTAGGGTTCTCGGTTGCAATTCCATACCGATACCCGTTTGCAAGAGATTGGACGGGTAAGAACTATTGTCACGCCCCGCTTCCCAAAATGGACGGAAGCGAAACGTGACGAGGCCCGCTTAGGCCAGAGCTAAGAAGCTCGGACCCAATAAGCGTCTGTAGAGGTACCATTTTAAAAGATTTTCAGGTTCTTGCATTTTTATAGTTCGAAACAACAAAAGTACAGAAAAGAAATTTCATTCATTAAATTAGAGATATGATATCCAACAAGTACAAAGTCTAAAAAAAGAAGCCTAAGCGTGGCAACAAACTATCTAAAAGAAACGGAAAGTAGTAACCTCTGAAAGTGGCGACTAAAAGACCTCAAGGTCTGGTCCTCGTCAGGCACGTGCTCTGGGTCGACGTCCTCGGCTCCTCGTACTCCAGTGAGACTGCCTCGTCCCCGAACTCTAGCTAAATACCTGACGTACAGCACCCAAGAAAAGGAACTGTACGTCAGGTAAAGTCTACAAGAAGGGTTAGGCTTTACTGCAAGTGCACCAAACTTTAAACAACGGTTTACTGGTTGATTAGCATGCTGAGGTTCTTTTACACAACAGTTTACTGGTTGATTAGCATGCTGTGGTTATATCAGAGTAACACGACATGAAGTAACGCAACAGGAAAGTAAAACGGGACAAGTAGTAGTCGTAGCGTGTGCTACCAACTACGGGACTATCCTACAAGTGTCAAGACAAGACGTGACGTGACGGAAACAAGGCAGGACAAGACAAGTGAGACACGAAAGGGTTCACGCCTTACGGTTCGAGGGGGATCAGACCCTCTTGTCGTGCGCACGCTCAACCCAACCCCAAACCCCAAGACAAGACAAGACATGACACCAGTACAAGGGATCACTCGCTCTAGCTTGGCGAGTGCCCTATTGCCCGCAGGCTGAGAATTAGTACAAGGGATCACTCTCTCCACTTGGAGAGTGTCCTATTGCCCTCGGGCTGTGTATCAGTACAAGGGATCACTCTCTCAACTTGGAGAGTGCCCTATTGCCCGCAGGCTGTGAATCAGTACAAGGGATCACTCGGCGAGTGCCCTATTGCCCAGCGGGCTGTGCAAGACGGGACGGGACGTGACAAGACAGGAAGGGTTATTCTAGGGTGTCCAAACACACGCACACACATGATAGCCCTACAACATTAAAAGAAAGTTGTTGTTGTCAGGCTCAGACTTCGTCGTCAAGTCTGAGCCGTCAGGTGCGTCCCGGACGCTATCATTTCACGTCCGGTTCTATACATTCACAGTCTAACAGTTCTAGCAACCTAAGACCAAAGCACGGTCAAAAACGCAAGTGGGTACACTTGCCTGAAACGGCGAGTGTGTCTTCCTCTCGAAGCGTCTCGTCCAAGCGTCTCGTCCAAGCGTCTCATCCGCAGAAGTCCGTCTGAAATATCGCCACGGCGACGATGTCAGGTCTCAAATTCATCAAATCCTATTAGGGTTCGTTTCTAGGTTTTCGGGACTATCCTATTCGTCAAAAGTCACTTTTTGATGTATCAGCCTAATCGACGATCTATCCTATGTGCACAGTCAAATTAGTCCGTTCGTCGATTTTCTATGTTCGTACAACGTTTTACAGGAGCTGAAAAGTAAATTTAGTTCAAGTTGACGGTTTTTAGTTTAGGGTTCAGTCAGCTATTGTGGGGGTTTCTACGAGTTTCGGGGAACCAACCTGAACCGGAGTTTGTCGTAGAATGGATGTCGTGTCTGATCGGAGAACTCCTCAGCTTCAGATCTGGTCCTCGCACGATTCTCCAAAAGTCTGAACTTGCGACGAAGGCCTACGACGTGTCGCAACGTCGTAGACGGCAAATCCGCGAAGTAGCACGTCCAAGTGGGGCCCACAGCAGTGCTAGGGGTCCAAGGGGGCCCACAACACCTCAGGAGCACTTGGGGGGCCCACCACAGAAGTTGGTGTGGGAGAAACCCACTTGCGACGAAGTTCGGTCGGTCGGGCTCCTTCGGTGCGAGGGTTTCTCTCGGTCAGACCGAGAGAAGCTCTCGGTCGTGCACGTTGCAGCGCAGCGGGGTCGGGAGCTTGGGCGGTGCGAGGGATTTTGTCGGTCAGACCGACAGATCCCGTCGGTCGCAGCGGGCGGCCAAGCTGCAACGTTGCAGCTTGCAACGAAGCGGAGCAGCGCGGGCTGTTCTCTCGGTCGGAGCGGGGAGCGGCTTCGGTCAAGCGCTAGCGGGTGCGGACGAAGCGGCGGTGCGATGCAGCGGGGGCAGCCTCTCGGTCAGACCGACAAAGCGGGTCGGTCGGGTGCTGGCGATGCGGAGCGGAGCGGTGCGGGCGGCTGTGCGGAGGAATCCCTCGGTCAGACCGAGAGAGAGCCTCGGTCGGAGCGGGCGACAGCGGGGGGGACGATGTAGCGGGCTGTGCAAGCAGCGATGCGGGGTGCTGCTCCGGTCGTGCAAGGGGATTTGCGGGGGAGAGCTCCGGTCGTGCACGTTGCGATCGTCGCAACGTTGCGACGAAGCGTTGGAAGAGGAAACAGCTGCTAGGGTTTTGAGCAATGACGAAGTAACTTTGCCTAGGGCTAATTTAAATAGGTTAGAGCTAGGGTTAGGGTTAGGGTTCGGAAAAACTTTATTAAAATAATTTAAAATAATTAATTTAGTTAAAATTACTCTCCTCTCCCTCACGCGAAATAGGTGCGGCCAAAAATTCTAAAATTTTGCCTAAAAATTCCTTAATATGTTATTATAATATAGGAATTTTATTGTAATTAAAACTTTTATAAAAATAGGTTTTAAAATTATTTAAAACTGTCAAAAAATGGAAAATAGGTCAAATTACGTCCAAAAATTGTAAAATAATTCTGGGGTGTTCGGGACGACTAAAGAAAGAGAGTGGAGAAGACGGATCTATATTTCGACGTCGAGAGACGAAACTAAAATTCGAAACGTCTCGCGTCAAAACAGAAAGTCGCGACGTCACGTCAAATAAGTTAGTATCGCGGAAGAACGACTTGAGATATGTCGTTCCAAAGTCGTTTCGCAATCTAATACTTTCAGAGACGATCACGACGACATATCACACAAAAACGTTCAAAAACAAATAAAGTCTAAAATAAACACGTGCACGATCAAAAGCACGTGCACGAAGAAGGTACGATAGAAACATGCCATTACAACTATCCCAACCTAGGTCGTGGCCCGAGTTTGCACGAGAGTGGGCTCGGGGCGCGATTGAACGATGATGTTGATCCTAATGCTAGCTTGCCTAGGCTAGGGTTTGCAAGAGATTGGACCCAAACCTAGGATAGCTATAGACCGGTAACAGCGCGAGAGTGTGAGCTAGGTTTTACATTCAGTTGCAACTAGTTCATCCGAAATTCTACCCTAGCAATGTTAATACCAATGAATCACATTGACGAGATACGGTGAGTAGCGGGGACTCCCCATTCCCTAGGCGTCCTTTATTTGATTTGATATCTCCATATTTTGTCTGACAATTGTGACAGGATCGCCAAAGGCAAATTCCCTCTTTTCTGTTCTTAATAGCCAGGTTGTTCGGAGCAGGCACTTTCATTCGTCCTCCCTGTGTTCGATAACCCGCTCGCCGCTACACCGTGCGCTTGCGGTAAAACTACAACCGTCGCTCCGGGACGTGTATCCGGGGTGCGATCAAGTTTTTGGCGCCGTTGCCAGGGAGGCGATTGTGTTTGATCTTACCACCCTAGCTATTTCTTTCTTTTGTTTTATTTCTTTATTTTTATCTGACCCTTCCATTGTGCTAATCATTTCTTTGAAACTCTGTTTCCCCATTGCATGTACACGAGATCAACGGCGGACCCTGAAGCTATATTATTTGATCCCGAGATTGAACATACTGTGCGGAGAATCAGAGCGGAGAGGAGACAAGACCCGGAAGGGAGGTTTATGACCAACCCGGAAACTGCGGAACAATTAGCGGCAAGAATGGCGAGGATTATTTCTATTCGAGATAGGCTCCGGCCTAAGACCTCCTCCACGACCTCGTCCATAGCCATGCCGGAGTTGGCGGCCGACAAGAATTTTGAGCTGAAGACTGGACTAGTGGTTCTGATGCAGCAGGATCCATTTCATGGGAATGCCCATGAAAATCCCCACTACCACATCCAGCTATTTTTGTCGAAGTGCGCCACATTTCAGATGACGGGGGTCTCCATCGATGCCATCAGACTGCGCCTCTTCCCCTTCACATTAAAGGATAAAGCACTTTATTGGTTGAGGACGCAAGCTGAGGGAGTCTTTACCACATGGGACGAGTTGGCAAGTGCGTTCATTGACAAGTTCTATCCGCCCTCCAAGACGGTAAAGATTAGGAGTGCTCTTATGTCCTTCAAGCAAGGACCCCAAGAGACACTCTACGAGGCTTGGGAGCGTTTCAAAGACCTGCAGCATCAGTGCCCGCACCATAGCATTGAAGATTGGGAGCTAGTTCATAGCTTCTACAATGGTCTCCAACCGGGGACCAAGCAGATTATTGATGCCGCGGCAAAAGGTGCCATCCTATCGAAGACTCCCAACGAAGCTACGGCCCTAATTGAGGAGATGGCCTCAAACAATCAACAATGGGGCGATGAGCGAGGATACTCTACGTCCTCCTTGAAGCCATCTAGCATCTATGAAGCAAAGGCCATAGCGGAGCTGACAAACAAGTTCGATTCTCTCCACAAGGTGGTGGAGAGATTGGAGAAGTATATCACAGAGCCCCAAGGAACCCCTTCCACATCCGCACCAACGAATCAAATGTGTGATTGGCAAGACCAATCTCAAGCTATGTATTTGGGAGGAGAGCAAGGAGAGGGATCCTTGGAGCAAGTTCAATATGTCGCGGGGAACCAAGGATATTGGGCCAATCCGGCCACTAGAAACCATCCCGGTTTCTCCTATGCCAACAATGAAGGAGCGTTGAACCCGTCGCAACAACCACCTCAACAAGCTCGACCACCACCACAACCACAACATTATCCTCCGAGGGGGCCTCCACAACAAAATTTCGCACCAAAGCAACAAGTTGGACCCTATAGACCCCCCGGATACAATCAAGGGTGGAGAAATCCAAACCCTCCACAAGCTCAACAATGATCCGAATTTGAAGCTAAGGTGGAGGAGTTTATGGTCGAGCAAAAGAAGATCAATGCTTCCTTGAAGGCGGGCCAAGACTCCCTTACAACCGTTGTAGCTCAAATCTCGGAGCAATTGGCGTTGCTCAATCGAAATACTCAACAATTGCCGGCTCAACCCGAGCAAAACCCACGGGGCAACACCGGCCACATCAATGCCGTGGTTGCCGTTACAACTAGAGGCGGGAAGGATACCACCCCCGCCATGATTCCTACCGGGGAGCCCGTGGAGGAGAATGTAGAGCCAATTGAGCCGGTCGTTGAAGTTGAAATGGAGAAAGAGCCGCAAAAGGAGAAATCTAGAGCGGAGCAATTGATTGAAGAGAGGCGTTTTATGCCACCGGTCCCATTCCCCCAGAGGCTTGCTAGAGCAAAACTGGAGAAACGGCTAGCAAAGTTTCTCGAGTATTTGAGAGGGGTTAGCCTCAACATTCCTTTCCTCGACGCTATCATGGAAATCCCGACATACGCTAAATTTTTAAAGGATTTGATTTCGGGAAGAAAGAGGAAGGAGAAAATTATGCTCGCCGAGGAGGGCTCTTGGTTCACCAAGAGAGAGAAGGAGCCGGCTAAATTCAAAACCAGGGGAGTTTTCGAATTCCTTGCACCTTGGGCGGCGTCCCTCTACAAAAGGCGTTGGTGGACTTAGGGGTTAGTGTTAGCCTCATGCCTCTCTCTATGTTCCTAAGGCTAAATACCGGCACGAAATTGAAGCCTACCGACATGCGGATACAACTAGCCGATGGACGGATCATAAGGCCGGTAGGGATCGCAGAGGACATCCCGTTACAAGTCCCGGGGGGCATATGTTTGCCATGTGACTTCGTGATCATGGATGTTAAGGAGGAGGGAGACACGTCGCTAATACTTGGACGCCTGTTCCTCGCCACCGCCGGTGTCATTGTCGACGTACGTGAAGGAACTCTAACATTGAATGTCGGCAACATCGAGGTGGAGCTTCATATTCCCAAGGCAATGAAACACATGCCTTATCACGAGGAGCTGGACTATATGGACCTCCTTGACGAGGTTATTGAGGAGGCGATCCCCCATTCGATCGACGCTCTATTCAAAGAGGATTTTGAGGAAGGGCCGGACTTGGGCCAAGAAGAGAAGATGGAGCATTCTCCTGACTTCTCCATGGAAATTGATGAAGGCGACGCTGATGTCGCAAGGATTCGAGAGCTCTGCAAGCTCTCAAAATTGAAGTCTCCGAAGAAAGCTCCGCCGATATGGAAATCAGTGTCACCGGTGAAGCCGAGGCCCGGAGCAAGCGCTAGCTTGGGGGAGCCACCCCCCAACACTATTCGAGACGGGAGACCACCAAGGGAGAACACACAGCCGCAACTTCCGAATCCAAGCGTTCTCCCCGGAAAATTTGACGGGTGCATCTCATATGCACCAAACATCCCGCATTAATTGAAAATCAAAGGGGGTCGAGCTCACGACCTTAAACGAGCGCTTGTCAGGAGGCAACCCGACGGTTATCGCTTTATTTTTACTTTTTCTTTTATTTTTGTTTTAGAAATTATTATTGTTTTGAGTCGTTCGCCCAAAAATTTCGTGATAACGGGTCCTATTTGTCTTTGACAGGAGAGGAGAACGAGGTACCTATCATTAGGAGGATGAACAAGGCGACAAGGAGCACTCCAGGAAGGTGCTCGATGCTTAGGAGAAAGATGAAATCGACTGGAGGAAGAAAAACAGAGTTTAGAGCCCAAACGAAGCCAAACAGCAGAAAACAAGGTTCACTCGGCCGAGTATACTAGTCACTCGGCCGAGCACACAAGTTCGTCCGCCCGAGCGGCTCACGAACGAGGGAAGTCTACTGTACCCAACTCTCTGTTTCTTTTCTTGATTTCAGTATAACTGCTACTCGGCCGAGTATAAATATTCACTCGGCCGAGTAAAACTGATACACTCCTAGGGCGAGTCTTGCCGAGTAGCTTGAGCCACTCGGCCGAATGGACTTAATCCACTCGGCCGAGGGTGGCAAGGCCACTCGGCCGAAGCGTAAGCGGGGAGAAATTTTTCCGTTGAGTTCACTCGGCCGAGCGACCTATTCACTCGGCCGAGCCGTAACTTTTTCTATAAAAAGGGGCACGGGGGGCGCGTTTTTCGAAACGAGTTAAAATCCAAAATTTCCGACCCTTCAACTCCCCCAGCGCCCGATTCCCCCCTCACTCGCCCGATCTCCGACCACGCGCCGGCGCTCGGCCACCCACCTCCGGCCGAACGTCGCCGCCCCTCGCCCGAGTCGCCGCCGGCAGCCACACCTCCGACCAACTCCGGTAACGCCTTATTCGCCCTATTTTCTCCTCTCTCTCGTATTTCTTGACGATCCATGTGTTTATCGAACCCCAAACCCAAATTAAATTCAATTTCTATCTATTATACCCCTAACCCCCCATACGTTTTGAATATTACTTGCTGATATCTCCGTTTGATGTGCAGGGTATATTGGGGAGCTTAGGGGAGCCCAGGGGAGCTTCTGGGGATTGTTTTGGGCTACGTGGAGGCGTCGTCTTCCCACGCTTCCATTACTTCGCTCTCATGGTGTGTCGTGGTATACTCTTTCCTTTATTTTACGCACGCCGTATTTTTATTGCTTTTGGTGAGCGCCCGGGGGCCATATGCCGTCCCGGACATGGCCGCGGTCGAGGAGAGCTTCCGCCAAGCGGAAGCAGTCGGATGATACCGGCCCCTCCCACAAGGTGGAGGACTCTCCTCCGCCTACTCCACCAAACCCCATTCACCCATCACAGCCTGCAGGCCCCGTTCACCCCGCACAGCCTACAGAGCCCGCACATCCCATTCACCCCGCACAGCCACTCCCTGCCGTCCCACAGCCACCACCACCGGCTCCACTTATCGGGCCGCTGGGGATTACGTTCCAGGACGACGCACATCGCGTCGTCTTCAAGTGCATTTCTCAGCGCTCGATCGTACCCTCCAGGTTCACACACCTTGCAGACCTAGGACGCCTGGGGGCACTCGAGGGGATGCTCATGTTGTTTGACAACGTGGGTTGGCGAGATTTCTTCCAGGTGTCGGCGGACACATTCGTCCGTCCGACACTTGAGGTGCTTAGTTCCATCGCCCGAACCGACGAGGGATGCTCGTTCAGGTTCATGGACTGAGAGTGCCAGGTCACTCTCAGTATGATGAGAGCCTTCTTCTCGTGGCCCGATGTCCCCGGGGCCGACCGTGGTTACACCCCCACTCACATTCCCCCACCTTCCTTCGATGCCGACGCCTTCTGGGCCCAGATCACGGGTCTACCTGCTGCCTTCGACCCTAGTAGGGCCAAGGCCTCGGCCATCATCCACCCTTGCCTTCGCATAGCTCAGCGCCTCATGGCGACTACCTTTTTGGCGAGATATGAGCCTGGGACGATGTCCACGCCGGAGCTTTATATGCTCTATGCGATGACGCACCCCAAAGTTCTATCTAGGGAGGGTGACGAGTTGGTCCCCGCCGTCGAGATCGATATCTCGAGCTGGTTTTTGGATCGCATCATCGTATCGGTGGGCGCTCGCTCACCGATATGCTGTGGCGGTCTGATCACTCTGCTCACTCTTATGATCGGCGAGGACCTTCCTGCCGACCTGCGACGAGCCCCGGGCCCCACTTCACTGTCCATAGATGTTATGGCCCGGATGAAGATGCTTCGTCCGCATGGTCAGCGGCACTGGGTTTGGTTGCACGGTCCATTCGGTGCGGATTACATGATCCTTCCGAGCCCAGCTCGGACTCAGATAGCACCAGCACAGGTGGACTGGCTCATGGCGATGGATCTCCTGATCCCCGCCGCCTATGTGCTTAAGGCCGAGGAGGCTGAGCAGGCTGAGCAGGCTGAGCAGGCCCACGCTGCCCACGCTGCACCCGCTGACCTTGCTGCTCCTGCTGACCCCATGGCCCCTCAGCAGCCCGATATTTCTGCTGCTCCCGACACCTCTGTCCACACTTCTGCCGGTGTCGGGAGTACCCTCGCTGAGCCCACCTCCACTACCTCCACGCCCACCACCACTCCCACCATTGCTGGCCCTCTGTCTGTTGAGCCCGTTTCCTCTGCCCTACCCGAGCACCCGTCGACTATAGTTGAGTGCGGAGAGCCCTCTTTTGTTGCCGCCGTGGAGACCGTGGTTTCCACCTCTGTCTCCACCGCAGCCGTATTTTCTGAGAGTGTCGTGGGGTCTGTCCACATGTCTGTGTCACCGACCTCTCTGGCCGCCTCATTGCCACTTTTATACTCCTCTTCCGTTGCTGCTGCCTCCACTTCCTACCAGCCTGCGCCCAGGCCTCCCACTGAGGCTAGGCCCACACTTGTGAGCACAGCACCTTTCGTCCATATACCTGCTGAGCCCATCACCTACGCCACCCGAGTATGCCAGCCTCGTCCTGCACAGCACAGACCGGTGCGTCCCTCTGCACCACCTCCCCCCGACACTGTACTTCAGAGCATTCGTGCTCTCGAGGGGGCGATGAGTGGCCTCAGAGGTGACCTTAGGACCCTGTCCGCCACCGTCACCGATATGGCTCGCCGCTTTGACCTACTTCCGCACATTCACTACTGCCTCATCCAGGTTCTAGAGCGGCTCCCTCGCGTACCCGCACCCACCCAGCAGGTACCCACCCCCACTCCTACACACACCCAGCCTACTTCCACACCCACACCCACACCCACCCCCGCTCAGCAGCCTGTTCCCCACCCACCCACCACCACCACCTCCGCCTCAGGACGGAGACGGCGCAGCCCCACCCTCTTAGGCACCCTTGATGCCATTGATTCTTTTTGCGTTGTGCTGCCAGTCTCTGCTGGGTCCTGATGGTTTTGCCCACCCCCCCTCCCCTCACTGTTTTTGGGTACACATTTTGTTCATATCTTTATATATCTTTATATACTTTTTTTGGGAGAGAGGGAGAGTTTTTGGTGTCACACTTTTATATCTGTATCACTCCTATATCTGCATGCATCATGTCTGCATCATATTTTTCGTTTCATTGTTTTCTTTTCTTTTTCCTCATGCATGCATCCTCACCTACCCCTCACATTACACGTCTCTCGGTGTGCCACACTTCGCACATTGAGGACACTGTGCACTTTAGCTTGGGGGAGTGAGTTCTCACGTTCTTTTCGATTTACCACCTTTATTTTTAGTTTTTTCATGCCATTTTCCGCTTTTGCACTTATTTTCATCACTTTTTCTTTTACCTTACCATGCATCACGTTTTTCTTATTTTCTTTGTGTGCTGCATTGTAAATAGTTTCATTTTCCCTCTTTATCTTTATTTCTTTTTCATCTCATGCTAGAGATGACTTTTCTATGCTGATGATGATGTGGAGTTAGCTTTCTCAATATGCATGCTATATTTGTCATGTCTTAGATTTTATTTCTGATATCATATGTTGTGATTTGCCTTGCATTTAGAGATAGTAACCCACACTTCTTCCACATGAAAATGGATGAAATTTTATTATTAGCCGAGTCTGAATATTCATATGTATGCTATCGCAGAAAACACACCAAGATTCACGCATTGAATGCTTATATCTGGAGTACCGTTTTCTTTTCCTATAACACTTATATATGCATGATTTGTACATTTCACTTCAGGATGATTGAATGATGTTAGCTATGATAAATCTGGATTAGTTTAGCTTTTTTGTGATCAAAACTGAGTAGATTAGATTACCCTGCTGAAGTTGTCGTGAACGTCCTATAGAGTGAACTGAGAGACATATTTATTTCTTTCTCCACATATCTTGAACATCAATTCTCTATTTTAAAATCATTGGTGAATCTCCCCTTAGCGATTCTATTATATGGCATTTCCCCCGCTATTAATTCCTAGCTCCAAATTCCCCAAAACCAAAGAAAGAAAAAGAAAAATTCTTGTATATCCTTATTTCTCTTTGATTCGGGATCATTGTGTATATATGCTAGTTGAAAAAAGAAGAAGAAAAAAAAATAGAAAAGAAAAGAGAAAAGAATCTCAATAAACGATCCCATCTCATGTTCTCTCTTTCTTCTCTCTTTTTGTTTTTATTTTCGTTACTTTTGGAGCTTCATAAAAAAATGGGGATGTAAATATTGTTTTTGTGCCACCACGCTTATAGATAAGCTTGGGGGAGAGAATCCAATGATGTGTGAGAGAGTGACTACTTAACGTTGCACGACAACCTATGCTAAGTAATATTCTATACTCGGTAAGATTGTTTTAGCTTTACGAAATCCAGAAATCTATGCCTAGCACTCATTTCATGAAATCCACACTTTTCTATTCTTTCTATTCTATTGCATGATATTCTTATACTCCTCTTAGAAAGCGTTCAATTGAAAAGTGAGTGATCTGCGATAGTGTATACCGCTTTAAATGATTCAGACGATGTTAATTCTAAAATTATTCCGTTTTCATGTTATATCATTATTCTTGGGTTTTCTATTTCTATTTGCACCATTATAATATGATATCGAAATAAAATTCTTTGACATGTGTTTTACATTCGGTGCATGCTATATGAGTAAGCAAAACCCACGTCCCGAGAAAATGATCTAGCAGCTTCCCTCTTCGCTTTCTTCTTTCTTCTTCGTTTTTATTTCATTTTTCGTTTTTCTTCGTTCTTCGTTTTTCGTTTTTCATCGTTTTCGTTTTCCGAATCCATCGGGTTCGCCTTTTACTTATCTTCCTCAAGGACGAGTAAGAGGTAAGCTTGGGGGATTTTGATCACTCCTTATTTTACACCTTTTTTCCGCATGATTGCATGCCATTTAGATCGCTCAAATCACGCTTTTCACGATTTATCGACAATATTGCGATACTTTTCACGATTTGTTGTTTTTGTCGTATTTCAGGAGATTTGGAGCGATTTGGAGTAATCCCCTGATACGCCTACTCCAGAGTGTCATCGATGACTTCCCCGAGGGGTATTTTGCTATTGGAGAGGAGCGAAAGAAGAAAGAACGTCGCAGGAGCGACGAGGAGGCAAAAACAAGCTGTTTGGGCATTTTTGGTGTCTCACTCGGCCGAGTGAAGGAGTCACTCGGCCGACCAGCGAGACACCGCTCGGCCGACCAGATCGGACACGTTTCATGTGTGCATTCGGCCGAGCGTCGGAAGCCACATCGGCCGAGTGACGAGACCCCGTCCGCCCGAGTGGCACTAAGACGACGCCCATCAAAAAGTGCCAACTTACTTTTTTTCGTCTGCCTGAGCTTCAGAAGACCCACTCGGCCGAGTGGAAAATGACGACCGCCCGAGTACATAAAAGCCATCGGTCGAGTGACGACAACTCACTCGGCCGAGCCACCCCCGAAGTGAAGACCCCCGAAGACCGAGACTTACTGGAAATTTTCAGGGTTTCTTACTCGGCCGAGCGACTTTTGTCACTCGGCCGAGTGCGACGCGCTGCCTGTAGCGAAAATTGCGATTTTCAGGCTGCGTAGGGGCATTTTGTGTAATGCCCTACAAGCTACTGCACAAGTACTAGAGGGGGGTGAATAGTACTTTAAAAATAACAAGGAGTATAATTCCTAATTATAGTGCAAACAACTACCAAATCAATTTGCGGAAGCTTAAATTGAATGACAACAACAAAATTAACAATGCTAACAAGAGATGTTAATGGGTTCGGATCCACCCAAGTCTCCCCGACTTGTTCCCGGTGATCCTACGTCCCAACCACCCGGATCCCCTCCGGATACTTAGGTTAGAAACCCTAACCCAAGATTTCCACTATGATATCTTGTGAAAAACCTTCACAAGATCAAATCATACATGCAATGGCAATAGTGAATCCCACAACCCGGGATCACAACCTTCTCTCACAACCGAGAGAATCAACAAGCAATATAAACAAGTTTATAATGAAATAAACAATCTTACCACAAATTCCTATACCTTGAGTTTTCTTACCAAATAGGTGCAAGGAGGGATTTGAGGAAGATGAAGTCACCAAGACCTAGCACCAAGGAAATGACCAGCAATAGGTGCCTAGGAGTGATTTGGAGACTTGATTCAAGCAAGAGCTTGAAGGGCTCACCAAGAACAAGCTTCTCTCAAGATGGATTCTAGATCTAGAAAGTGAGAGAATGGATTTCTTGTGAGGAAGAGAGCTTTAGAAATGAGTGAGAATGGCTATCTCTTTCTATCTCAATGAATCTCTTAATGGCAGCTCTCACCTAGAGAGAAATGACCTAGGTTCGTATTTATAGGGTCCCATAAAAACAAGTTAGGTCAATTTCCAACAGATAGAAATCTGAGGCAACTAGTCGGTCAAAGAACAACCACTGACCGACTAGTTCATCAACTAGTCGGTCAGTCAAACAACATGGACTGACTAAGTGAAGAACTGAGAAGAGATAGAAATTCAGACCTAGAAATCTAGTCGGTCCAAGAAGACTTTCTGACTGACTAGTTCATCAACTAGTCGGTCAGTCAGTGAACGTAGACCGACTAAGAGGCAAAAACAAATAGTCTGAATACAAATTGACTTAGTCGGTCCAAGAACAAAAGTTGACCGACTAGATTATCAACTAGTCGGTCACCAAACGTTCTTAGACCGACTAACGATAAACAGTAGCTTAGGAGAAATTTGGCATGTACAGTAAATCACAACTAGTCGGTCATAGAAGCATCACTGACCGACTAGTTCACAAACTAGTCGGTCGGTGAGTCAACGTAGACCGACTAACTGTAAACAGTACTGAACAAGAAAAGATGAACACAAACTAGTCGGTCCAAGAAGCTCTGCTGACCGACTAGATCACCATCTAGTCGGTCAGTACTTCTTCTTGTACCAACTAATATGCACAAACAAGTCCGAATTGAAGCGTGACGCTTCGAGGAAATTAGAGTGGACTTGTACTAAGATCCTAGAGCTACGATATGAGCGCTATGAAGATAGAATCGTAAGATATACTCAAGGCTTAACATTCTATAGATCGAAGCTAAAAGACTATAAATAAAACCTTAAAGAACGGTCTTCGAGAGCTTCGATTAATTCTTCATAACTTCCAAAACGGCGCAAGAGCTTCAACGAAGCTTTAGGCATGAATACGAGCTTTGAGAAGTGTTGAGATGTCGCTTTGATTGTTCTCGTGAATTTGGCGACGATCTCCAATACTGCGCTCACAAATTGTTAGTTCATGAATTATTTATGTTTGCTCATCATCAAAACCAAATCCGGGGAGTCCAATATTCAACATTCTCCCCCTTTTTGGTGATGACAAACCAACATAAATAATAATCAAAAATAATGATTCAAATGTAAAATACTTACTCCCCCTGCATTGATGACACGTTAATTCCAAAATGAATATATATAAATTGCATCAATCAGACGAGTAAGATATATAACGAGAATCGATTTTTGAAATATCGGATTTTGAAAAATCCTTATATATATCTTAACTCCCCCTGAATCTAACACATCAAATTAGATTCTTGGAAATTGAGTTAAATTTTCATTTAACCTATTTATTTTCATTATCTCTCCCCCTTTGGCATTATCCCAAAAATGGGGGGCATACAACGACAACAACTAGGAAATGGAAAATCCAACATCGGGAGTCGTAGACAATGACGATGGACCTAATTGACACCAAGGGAAAAGTGTTGAAATCAAGTCAAGGTGTGCCAAATTGTCCATTATCAAAAAGCGATAATTAAAATCATCAAAAATACCAATTTTTATTCATTTTATGAATAAAGAAACATACTCTTCAATATTCAATATTCTTGGTTAAATTGGTGCATGGAAAACAATTCTATACAATCATAGAAGTATAATCTATTTAACCAAGTTATTCAATCGTCGAGCGACGATTTCACATATCATAGACATTGAATGAGAATTAAAATGTGCACGACGAAGTAAAAGAAAGAGAACATCGATGTATATATATATAAAAACATCAAGAGTACATCCAAAAAGATATCGACTACATCAAATGCAACATACCATGCATGTCAACATCAAAAAGAAATACATCATACATCATCGATACACCATCATCAATCATCCAAAGTACATCAAAATACAACACCGACATCCATAAAACCAAAATACATCAAATCCAACACTCAAACTCCATCCCATCCTAACCCAAAACACTCTCAAAAGGTGTATCATCCAAAGAGCAGTGGAGAGTCCTCGAAATAGACGATCACGAGGAAGTGGCAGGATCTGCAGTCTCCGGAGGTCCAGTCGAGGGAGTGGACTCAGGCTCTGCAGGGAGGAGAGGCGTGTGAACAGAAGGGATCGTCGGGGCAGGGGTGGAGACATCGACGACCGGCTCAACGGCTGGGGTCTCAACAGGAACAACAGCAGGCAAAACAAGAGCAGGGTCGTCAGCAGGAGCAGCAGCAGACTCAGAAGGCTGATCCGCTGGTGCAGAAGTCTCAGGAGCACCGGAAGAGGTGCCAGCATCAGGAGCAGAGGTGGTAGCAGCAGCAGCAGTGGCCTCATCGCCACGAGCCAATGAGGTGACAAGATCATCAAAATCCTCATAGTCCATCTCCTCATCCTCAGAAACGGAAGGAGGAAACTCAATGCCCATCAAACGAGCCATACGGCAGACGACCTCCTCGGTACGAGCCAAACGCGACTCGTGCCGACGAAGTAACCGTACGACATCATCAAGAGAGGCAGAGGGAAGAGGGACTGAAGCAGCTGAGGGAGGAGGAACTGAAGCAGCTGAGGGAGTGGCCTGAGATGCAGAAGGTGTCGACCGCGGCACGTGACGGAGTGCCGCAAGAGATTTCTTAACGGCCGTCGCGTTCAGAGGAGGACCAAGGGGACACTCATCATCAGGGGTCAAGGGGACACCGAAACGACGGAATACCAAGGTCAGGAGACATGGATATGGGATATGCGTAGATTTAGTGGTCTTGCAAATACACTCGAAAGAATCCATCTTATCGAGTATAATGCGAGCCCAATTAATCTCGCTACCCATAAACAGAGCGTAAATCAATTTCAAAAACGGCTGAGATGGAAGAGATGAAGATCCATACTTGGGAAGAAGGCAGGATTTCAAGATCAGGTTAATCACCCAAGCATTCGGCTTGAATGATTTCGAAGGTACTCCTATGAATGCAGGGGGGATAACGTGGAAGATTTTGCCTAGGGTCCGCTGATCGAGGGAGGAGATATCATCGACAGAGATGTCAAAAGGGAGGAGGCCACACGACGAGCAACCTATCAACTCCCCCAAGATTTCTGCCGTGAGGACTATAGGAGTCCCCAAAACAGAAGTCTCGATGGAGTGAGGCTCGTCGTACTGGCCCCGAACACGATTGGCATAGAATAGTTTGACCATGCGAGGATATGGACGGGGGTTCGCCTTGGGGTCATATCTAAGATAGTCCAATAGGCCACTATAGGAGAGAAGATCCGCAAGGCCAAGAAAATCAGAAAACTGAACGTAATGCTCTAACAGCAGTGGGCAGTGCTCTATACGGTTGTACACTGCGAGACACTGAGGGTCGTCGCGGCACAACGATATGTCTACACCGCCGACTGGCATAGGAGCTTTACCCTTAGCCTTACGGGACATAGGAGGAGGTGGAGGAGGGGGTGGAGTAGGTGCCTTCTCGGGATGTTCAGGGGTGTATTCCTCATCGGTATCATCCTCGGAATCACTATCTGAACGCTCACCGGGAGGTGTGGGTGCACGAAACTTTTTAGGTTTAGGTTTTGGCTTGGACGATTGGCCGGTGGGTTTAGGCTTGGACGTCCTCTTCCTCTTCAACGGAGTTGAAGACGAAGAGGGGGGTCGAGTGGTCTTGGCCCTACGCTTGGGAGGGGTCGAAGCGGTAGCACCCTCTACGGTCATAGGGGATGCCCCAGAAGAGGTAATCGAGATTCTCGTTCGTGCCATGATCGCGGCACAACGAGTACAATTAAATGACGGCCTAAGATCAAAGACACTAAGCATAAACATTAGATCCTAACACACAAGCAAGCACAAGAATAAATTTCGAAACCCTAACTCAAACCCTAGAAGATGAAAACAAGATCAAGATCAAACCCTAGGGTAGGAAAACGACCTAGGAGGAGGAGGGAGATACCTAGGGGAGTGGTTGACGGCGACGGGCGGTGGAGATGGCCGGAAAGTTGGCCGGAGTCGACGGGAATACGAAGAGGCTCGATCGGGTTTAGGGGGTTATCGAGCAGGAGGAGAGAAGAATACCGACTAAAACGCAAAATAGTCGGAAGGAAGTGATGTAAGTCGGTCGAGAATGCGAAAAGATGCGTTTGTCCTAATGCACTTAGTCGGTCACAGTTCAAGCACTGATCGACTAGATTACGATCTAGTCGGTCGGTCAATGAGCTTAAACCGACTAAGTCGAAACAGAGGCAAACAGAAATTTCTAGGGCTAGAGTTAGTCGGTCGCAGTATAATCACTGACCGACTAGTTTTCAATCTAGTCGGTCGGTAAGAGTACTATGACCGACTAAAAGAAGTAAATGACAATAGAAAGTTAAAGCTTGAACTAGTCGGTCTGAGTTCACTAGCTGAACGACTCGATGAGCATCTAGTCGGTTGGCTGATGAACTGAAACCGACTAGAAGAGACCAAAAATTGATAAATGAGTTCTCTTCATAAACCACTTGGATGAAACATCTTAACCCGCTCATTAGTCATCTAAACTACCCCATAAAACATCGAAATCTTAAATATAACGTTCAAATAAGAATTCGAGCAAAAATTCAAACATATCACATAAAATCCCCAAAAATTCAATAAATCTAGCATGAACGAAATATCGCGAAATATAAAAGCATGCAAGATAATTGATGAGATATGAATCCTATATCTCGGATTCACCCATAATCCCCAATTCTCGACGCAACCGCACAAAGGAGTCCTCCTTTAGGGGTTTCGTGAAAATATCGGCGATTTGCTTTTGGGTTTCAACGTACACTAAAATGATGTCCTTTTTAGCAACATGATCATCTAAAAAGTGGTGTCGGACATCTATGTGTTTTGATCGGGAATGGTGCACCGGATTCTTTGAAAGACAAATAGCACTTTGGTTATCCACCATGATAGGGCTAGTATCACAATGAATACCAAAATCCTTCAGTGTGTGTCTCATCCAAAGAACCTGGGCATAAGCGGCACCGGCGTCAATGTATTCCGCCTCAGTGGTTGAAAGTGATACGGAATTTTGCTTCTTGGAAAACCAAGAGACAAGGGAATTTCCTAGAAAATGGCAAGTGCCACTAGTACTTTTCCTGTCGGATTTGCATCCCGCATAATCAGCATCACTATATGAGACTAACTCATACGTGCTAGATTTTGGATAAAGTAATCCAAAATCAAGTGTATAACTTAGATAACGGAAAATACGTTTTACCGCTACTAAGTGAGACTCCTTAGGTTGAGACTGATAACGAGCACATATGCATACGACAAACATAATATCGGGCCTACTTGCGGTAAGATAAAGTAAACTACCTATCATACCTCGATATAGACGAATGTCTACATCCTTACCGCCCGTATCCTTGTCAAGATGCATAGTCGTGCTCATTGGAGTCTTTTTCCCGGAAGCACTCTCCATTCCAAATTGCTTAAGCAACTCCACCGTATACTTCGTTTGGTGGATGAAGATTGCATCGTTCAATTGGCGAATTTGGAGACCTAAGAAATATTTGAGTTCGCCCATGTGGCTCATCTCAAATTGTTCCTTCATAACATTAGAAAACTCTTCGCAAAGAGTGAAGTTAGTAGCACCGAAAATGATATCATCAACATAAATTTGAACTAATAAAATATCATTATTCACATGCTTAACAAAAAGTGTAGAATCGGCTTCGCCCATTTTAAAATTCAAATCCAAAAGAAAATTCTTTAGGCGATCATACCAAGCTCGAGGAGCTTGTCTCAAACCATAAAGAGTTTTCTTTAGTTTAAAAACATGATTGGGAAATTTTTCATTTATGAAGCCCGGAGGTTGAGAAACGTAAACTTCCTCAACGACATCTCCGTTTAAAAATGCACTTTTAACATCCATTTGAAATAATTTAAAATTTTTATGGCATGCAAAAGACAATAATAGTCTAATTGATTCTAATCTAGCTACCGGAGCGAAGGATTCTTCGAAATCGATACCTTCCTCTTGGCGATAGCCTTGAGCAACTAACCGAGCTTTGTTCCGGACGACGACTTGGTTTTCGTCGGTTTTGTTCTTGAAGATCCACTTTGTCCCTATGATGGTGTGGTTCTTCGATGGCAAAGGAACAAGCTCCCATACCTCATTCCTCTCGAATTGAATGAGTTCCTCCTCCATGGCAAGGATCCAAGCACTATCTTCGCACGCTTCAACTATATTCTTTGGCTCTATCGATGAGGCAAAGGCACAATTGGCGAAGTGGTGGACTTGCGATTTCGTCTTGACACTATCATGAATATTGCCAATGACTTGCTCATGGGGATGGTCGCGGACGGTATGAAGCCGCTTGGGAATACCTTGATCACTAGGCACATTCTCAACAACTTCATTAGTCGGGTTAGTATCAATAGAATCAATTGAATCAATAGACTTAGAATTTTCAAACGAATCACATAAAACATCCATAGAATCATCATCATTTGAAATTCTAGAAGTAGTAAAATTCTCATTAAAAGAGACATGAAGTGATTCCTCGATCGTAGAGGATCTTTTGTTGTATATCCGGTAGGCTTTGCTACGTGAGGAATACCCAACAAATATCCCCTCATTCGATCTCGGATCAAACTTGTCCAAATTATCATATGTATTTTTAATAAAACATTTTGCGCCGAAAACACGAAAATGTTTAACTTGAGGCAATCTACCAAACAACAATTCATAGCAAGTTTGTTTGGTGCCGGGCCTCAAAAGTATTCTATTAAACACATAACAAGCGGTGTGTACCGCTTCCGCCCAAAATTGATAACCAAGTTGACTATCTTCGAGCATAGTGCGAGCACACTCCACAAGCGTTCTATTCTTCCTCTCAACAACACCATTTTGAGGAGGTGCGCGAGGGAAAGAAAACGTGTGAGTAAATCCAAGATCATCACAAAAATTTGAGAAAGACTCATTCTCAAATTCACCCCCATGATCACTACGAATAGTGACAATGGTGGTTCCGATGAGATTTTGTACTTTCTTCACAAATATTGTGAAGTTTTCAAAAGCTTCATTTTTATTACATAAGAAAAATACCCATGTAAATCTAGAATAATCATCGACGATGACAAGTCCATATCTTGCATTTCCTAAGGAAGCAACTCTAGTTGGCCCAAATAAATCTAGATGTAATAGCTCTAGTGGCCGTTTAGTAGAAATGCTTTTCTTAGGTTTAAATGAAGATTTAGGAAGCTTGCCACGTTGACAAGAATCACAAAAACTTTTCTTTTCAACAACGAGCTTCGGAAAACCTTTAATGGAATTTAATTTTGAAAGCTTATAAAGAGTTCCAAAGTTCACATGTCCAAATCGTCGATGCCATAAGTGTTGTTCACTTGTGTTGGCAACGAGACATTGTTCATATGACTTGGGAAGATCTAAAATATAAATATCTTTATGACGTGTGCCGGAAAATAATAACTTATTATTATCATTTGAAATATGACATAATCCTTTCGCAAATCTAACTTTGTAACCTTTGTCACAAAGTTGGCTTATTGAAATAAGATCATGATTTAAACCATTAACTAGATAAACATCACTAATTAAGGGTTTAGACGGGTTACCCACTTTACCAACACCGACGATGGTTCCGCTCTCGTTGCCTCCAAATACGACACGGTTTCCATTTGCAATGGGAACTACTCCGGAGAGCAATTGAGCGTCACCCGTTATGTGTTTTGAACAACCGCTATCGAGTATCCAATTCCCTTTGGAGCTAAATTTAAATTTGTTGCTCCTTTTCTTTTTCTTTTCCTTGAGTACCTAAAGATAGAAACTTTCATATCATGGTGCCCAAGGTCATTGGGTCCTCAAAGATTAGACCTTTGGAAGCCAAGTCCAATTGGACTTAGACTTCCCCACATAATTTCTACTATGCACACCATTCGAAAAATAAGCATTCATATACACTTGTTTTTCATCCATGCTTGTGTCCTTTGGGCTCCAAATAGTGAAAATCTTGGGAGCCCTCATCTTATTGGGTGCATGCATGCGACGTTGATTTCTACGTGATGCATGTTGTGGATAGGCATACGGAACATGATGGAATGGTGCACGACGAGAATTATTCATATGATGAGGTGGGTGAACATATGCATGTGTGGGAACACGTGCGTGAGGGTGTCTCACATGGTGTGCACGTGCTCGAGAATGTGTTGCATAAAAATCATCATATGTGTGAGACGGTGAAGTAGGACGTGTGTTCCTACGTGGCATGGTATTGGTGTACATATAAGCATGCCCCTTCTTTGGAGGTCCACCCAAAGTGGGTTTCTTTCCGAAAGAGGGTGTGGACGAGGTGGAAGCACCATTGGTAGATGAACTACCAATAGAGTGTTTGCTACCACTCGTAGAGTCACCGGAAGTTGGCCTAACAAAAGTAGTGGCCGCTTTGGATGGACATCCCATCGTATACCCCAAACCAATGTGGTGATTGGCCGGAAGTAAGTCACTTAGGATTTTATCCAAATGGTCCTTACCCTTATTGAATTTATTAATTCGGCCTAATGTGTTCTCATATTTCTCTTTGAGAGAACGCATAGAAGTATCCAAATTGGATACTTGCGATGTGAGCACATAAACACGAGATTTAAGATTCTCGTTCTCAATACTCAAAGTCGAGTTTTGAGAAGTTAAATCCGCTATCCTATGTTCTTCCGGATCATCAATGCTAACATGTTCAAGTTTAGATTTGAGATTAACAATCTCATTTCTTAACTCTTCAACAACGGTGTCGTTGTTGGTGATGATGGTCTTAGGCGAGGTTTGAATGCTAGCTAGGTCATCTTTTACTTTAGTATATCTATTTACTAATTTAGTGTATTTAGCCCATAAATGAGAGTTAGCATCCCTAAGATCATCCATAGTTACCTCATCGCCTTCGTCGTCGCTATCATCAGAGGAGGAAGATCCTTGATCATGCTCCTCTCTTGCCATGAAGCACATGTGCGCTTGCTCCACTTTCTCATCGTCCGACTCTCCGCTTGAGGAATCCTCGGAGTCGGTGAATGTTGCTCCGACAAGTCCCTTTTTGTACCCCTTTTTGTACTTCTTCGACTTGTCGAACTTCGGCGCCTTCCACTTCTCCTTTTGCTTGTTTTGAGGACAATCCGCTTTGATATGTCCTGGCTTATTGCATTTAAAGCACAAAGGTGGAGAGGCGTTAGTAGAAGTAAATTTAGATTTTTGTTTGAAGTTACCCTTTCGGAAGAAGCGATTGAACTTCTTTGCCATGAGTGCAATGGATTCCATGTCCATTTCTTCTTCCGAGTCCTCATCATTGGTAGAGGTGGATGAAGCCGCCTTGAATGCAATTGCCTTTTTCTTAGGCACGTCTTGGTTCAAATAGGACTTCATCTTTTCTTGTAACTTCACCTTGCTATCTTTGCGTACCTCGTATGACATCAAAGTACCCATCAATTGAACTACGGTATACTTATTCATGTCATTACCTTCCTCGATGGCGAAGGTACGTTTCTCCCAAGAAGAAGGAAGTCCTTCAATAAGCTTCGAGCACTTCTCCTTTTGGGTGTAGGATTTGCCGAGGGCCTCTAACTCGTTTATTATGTCAACGAAGCGAGCGTAATATTCCTTCATCTTCTCGCCCTGTTGCATATGAAACATTTCGTAATCTTTGTTTACAACTACGAGTTTAGAGTCTCTTACCCTACTCGTCCCTTCATGTAGAATGAGGAGGGAGTTCCAAATTTGATATGCACTCTTACATGTGCATATCTTATTGAAGTCCTCGGGCTCCAATGCGCATTGCAAGGCGTTCATTGCCTTGGCATTGCTTACCTCCGCGGTGATCTCCGCGGTAGTCAATTTCTCAAAGTCTTCTTCTTCGGGCTCGATGTATTCCTTCATTGTGGTCCTCCATAAAGATGCACTCCAGAGGAAGGTTTCCATCCGGCATTTCCAGTACTCGTAGTTGGTACCGTTGAAGAATGGAGGCCTCGTAGAGGAATGTCCTTCCATCATCGAAGATGCTCCTTCACGGTTCCTGAAGGTGTCATAGTTGGAAGGTGGACGCACGGTCTTGTTGTCGTTGGCAGACATAGCTAAGTATCTGGCTCTGATACCAAATGTAATACCCTATAAGCTACTGTACAAGTACTAGAGGGGGGGTGAATAGTACTTTAAAAATAACAAGGAGTATAATTCCTAATTATAGTGCAAACAACTACCAAATCAATTTGTGGAAGCTTAAATTGAATGACAACAACAAAATTAACAATGCTAACAAGAGATGTTAATGGGTTCGGATCCACCCAAGTCTCCCCGACTTGTTCCCGGTGATCCTACGTCCCAACCACCCGGATCCCCTCCGGATACTTAGGTTAGAAACTCTAACCCAAGATTTCCACTATGATATCTTGTGAAAAACCTTCACAAGATCAAATCATACATGCAATGGCAATAGTGAATCCCACAACCCGGGATCACAACCTTCTCTCACAACCGAGAGAATCAACAAGCAATATAAACAAGTTTATAATGAAATAAACAATCTTACCACAAATTCCTATACCTTGAGTTTTCTTACCAAATAGGTGCAAGGAGGGATTTGAGGAAGATGAAGTCACCAAGACCTAGCACCAAGGAAATGACCAGCAATAGGTGCATAGGAGTGATTTGGAGACTTGATTCAAGCAAGAGCTTGAAGGGCTCACCAAGAACAAGCTTCTCTCAAGATGGATTCTAGATCTAGAAAGTGAGAGAATGGATTTCTTGTGAGGAAGAGAGCTTTAGAAATGAGTGAGAATGGCTATCTCTTTCTATCTCAATGAATCTCTTAATGGCAGCTCTCACCTAGAAAGAAATGACCTAGGTTCGTATTTATAGGGTCCCATAAAAACAAGTTAGGTCAATTTCCAACGGATAGAAATCTGAGGCAACTAGTCGGTCAAAGAACAACCACTGACCGACTAGTTCATCAACTAGTCGGTCAGTCAAACAACATGGACCGACTAAGTGAAGAATTGAGAAGAGATAGAAATTCAGACCTAGAAATCTAGTCGGTCCAAGAAGACTTTCTGACCGACTAGTTCATCAACTAGTCGGTCAGTCAGTGAACGTAGACCGACTAAGAGGCAAAAACAAATAGTCTGAATACAAATTGACTTAGTCGGTCCAAGAACAAAAGTTGACCGACTAGATTATCAACTAGTCGGTCACCAAACGTTCTTAGACCGACTAACGATAAACAGTAGCTTAGGAGAAATTTGGCATGTACAGTAAATCACAACTAGTCGGTCAAAGAAGCATCACTGACCGACTAGTTCACAAACTAGTCGGTCGGTGAGTCAACGTAGACCGACTAACTGTAAACAGTACTGAACAAGAAAAGATGAACACAAACTAGTCGGTCCAAGAAGCTCTGCTGACCGACTAGATCACCATCTAGTCGGTCAGTACTTCTTCTTGTACCAACTAATATGCACAAACAAGTCCGAATCGAAGCGCGACGCTTCGAGGAAATTAGAGTGGACTTGTACTAAGATCCTAGAGCTACGATATGAGCGCTATGAAGATAGAATCGTAAGATATACTCAAGGCTTAACATTCTATAGATCGAAGCTAAAAGACTATAAATAAAACCTTAAAGAACGGTCTTCGAGAGCTTCGATTAATTCTTCATAACTTCCAAAACGGCGCAAGAGCTTCAACGAAGCTTTAGGCATGAATACGAGCTTTGAGAAGTGTTGAGATGTCTCTTTGATTGTTCTCGTGAATTTGGCGACGATCTCTAATACTGCGCTCACAAATTGTTAGTTCATGAATTATTTATGTTTGCTCATCATCAAAACCAAATCCGGGGAGTCCAATATTCAACATTTTGGTCACAGTTTTTTGGACGATTTTGGGGGGTATTTAACCCCAGTTTTTAACCTAGGTTGGGGGCTTTTCTCTTTACTTTTTGCAACTTTTGAGATTAAACTTTTTAGCTTTAGATTTTTGTGATTGGAGAGGAGAGAAAAGTTTATTCTTGTTGGATTCTTGGAGAACTCTATTGGTTTGTCTCCCTCTCCATTAAAAATTTCATTTTTATTGCTTATTTGCATATTGTGATGAATTCTCTTGTTATTTCAATTGATTATTTTTGCACTTGTGATATGAATTGTGAGTAGTCTATACGTCTTGGGGCGTGGGGATGAACCCTACGAGCCCAATTTCCGATTTGTGACGATTTGGTAGAAATATTGCCAGAATTGCCATTAGGGTTAGTTTGGGATCGATTTACTACGGATAGCTAGGTGTTCATATCGATTGGGATTTGCAAGAGATTGGATCCCAATTCGATAGGAAACCCTAGAAATCCGAATTGGGTTGAAATTGAGTTTCCGTAGTATCGGTTTGCAAGAGATTGGACCGATACTAGGGTTCTCGGTTGCAATTCCATACCGATACCCATTTGCAAGAGATTGGACGGGTAAGAACTATCCCAACCTAGGTCGTGGCCTGAGTTTGCATGAGAGTGGGCTCGGGGCGCGATTGAACGATGATGTTGATCCTAATGCTAGCTTTCCTAGGCTAGGGTTTGCAAAAGATTGGACCCAAACCTAGGATAGCTATAGACCGGCAACAGCGCGAGAGCGTGAGCTAGGTTTTACATTCTGTTGCAACTAGTTCATCCGAAATTCTACCCTAGCAATGTTGATACCAATGAATCACATTGACGAGATACGGTGAGTAGCGGGGATTCCCCATTCCCTAGGCGTCCTTTATTTGATTTGATATCTCCATATTTTGTCTGACGATTGTGACAGGATCTCCAAAGGCAAATTCCCTCTTTTCTGTTCTTAATAGCCAGGTTGTTCGGAGCAGGCACTTTCATTCGTCCTCCCTGTGTTCGATAACCCGCTCGCCGCTACACCGTGCGCTTGCGGTAAAACTACAACCGTCGCTCCGGGACGTGTATCCGGGGTGCGATCAGCGTCCTAAGCTAGTCCGGGGTGTGCGTTGCGCCGTTCATACTTTCCACACCGTGAGGGGTGGTGAGCTTGCCCGGCACTTGGCGGGGGGATCGCCTCACGCTATGGTATTCTCAGAAAACCAAAGCGTATCTGACAAGGATGAATGTTTCCATTTAAATTTACAAGAACTGATCTATGGCTTGTACATGAGTTCTTAGATTATCGCCCGTTGTGGGGTAAGATCCGGCCCTAGGATGGGCTATAGAGCTGTCCTCGCCTGCGGTGAACGACCTCCGGATCTAAGGGTCACCTTCTACCGGGTGGGCCTTTTAATTCGAGTCGTTCTTGGCGCAGAGGTGAGCGACCGCCTTCCGTGCTGAAGTGTTGTAAGGTCTTCTCAGTTCGGTAGAAGCACTGGGGGGGATCACCAGGGAAGTCGTCTTTCTGGGGCTTGTGTCTTGGGGGGGTCTTGATGATCGACCCACCGCCTCGCTGCTTGGGTTTGAGGGTGGGGGGAGTCCTGATGATCGGGCCGCCCTCCCCCCACGCCTCGCTGCTTGGGTTTGAGGGTGGGGGGAGTCCTGACGGTCGGGCTGCCTCCCCCCATGCCTCGCTGCTTGGGTTTGAGGGTGGGGTTCGGGGCCCGGTCGTGTCGGGGCGGGCTGACACGCCATGACTCGTCGTTTGGGCTCACCAGGGATGCAGGCTTGCCGAGGTCCCCGTCCGGAGGTCGACGGCGAGCATGTGTTGGCTTGCAAGCCCGGGGGCTCTCGATTTTCCTGCCGGCGGGGGTCGGATGCCTACCTTTCTCCGACTCGTCCTTGTTTAGGGCGGACGGAGGCGTGAAAGGTGGATTTCCCTTGTGTAAGCGGAATATCCTTTTGTCGATCCGTTTGTAAGAGGAATATCCTGTTGGAGGTGGTGGAGAGGCGGGAACCGCCGCCCTGGGCGGTGGGAACCACTGATGGCCGGTGACCTCTCTTTTGTTAGGGCGTTGTATCTCAGCCCGTTTCCCAGCGGGTGGGGGGGATAAGTGCCGATTTCTCATGTCTTCTGACTCTTTGTTCTTTTTCTTTCGGAAGGGTGAGTGGCGTCTTTATAGGGAGATCTTGCTGACGGTTTCCCCCGTATTTATTGCGATGAGTTGGCATTATTAATGGGCTCCTCGGATTCACGCCCGTGGGAAACCGCTTTTGCCAGGTGGCTCTTACGGAACCTCTTTTGGAGTGTACCATTAATGGTGGCGTATTTCTCGAGCGTCTTTTCGTTTCGTCGAGTCACATCGGGGCCGCTTACTCAGGAACTGACGCCATTTCATCCCGGTTTTATGTGCCCCTGTCTTCTTTCGATTTTTCGAGGATCATGGGCGCGTAGCCCTCTCTGGTTTGGGTGGCTAGGGTTGGCCCTGCCCCAGAGGTCTTGAGGGGGGGGGAGCGGGTGCGTAGCCCGGCCCGTGCCCTTCTCTGGTTTGGGTGGCTAGGGTTGGCCCTGCCCCAGAGGTCTTGAGGGGGGAGCGGGCGCGTAGACCGGCCCGTGCCCTTCTCTGGTTTGGGTGGCTAGGGTTGGCCCTGCCCCAGAGGTCTTGAGGGGGGAGCGGGCGCGTAGCCCTGCCCGTGCCCTTCTCTGGTTTGGGTGGCTAGGGTTGGCCCTGCCCCAGAGGTCTGGAGGGGGGAGCGGGCGCGTAGCCTGGCCCGTACCCTTCTCTGGTTTGGGTGGCTAGGGTTGGCCCTGCCCCAGAGGTCTGGAGGGGGGGAGCGGGCGCGTAGCCCGGCCCGTGCCCTTCTCTGGTTTGGGTGGCTAGGGTTGGCCCTGCCCCAGAGGTCTGGAGGGGGGGAGCGGGCACGTAGCCCGGCCCGTGTCCTTCTCTGGTTTGGGTGGCTAGGGTTGGCCCTGCCCCAGAGGTCTGCAGGGGGGAGCGGGCATGTAGCCCGGCCCGTGCCCTTCTCTGGTTTGTGTGTCTAGGGTTGGCCCTGCCCCAGAGGTCTGGAGGGGGGGAGCGGGCGCGTAGCCCGGCCCGTGCCCTTCTCTGGTTTGGGTGGCTAGGGTTGGCCCTGCCCCAGAGGTCTGGAGGGGGGGAGCAGGCGCGTAGCCCGGCCCGTGCTCTTCTCTGGTTTGGGTGGCTAGGGTTGGCCCTGCCCCAGAGGTCTGGAGGGGGGAGCGGGCACGTAGCCCGGCCCTGCCCTTCTCTGTTTTGGGTGGCTAGGGTTGGCCCTGCCCCAGAGGTCTGGAGGGGGGGGAGCAGGCGCGTAGCCAGGCCCGTGCCCTTCTCTGGTTTGGGTGGATAGGGTTGGCCCTGTCCCAGAGGTCTGGAGGGGGGGAGCGGGCGCGTATCCCAGCCCGTGGCCTTCTCTAGTTTAGGTGGCTAGGGTTGGCCTTGCCCCAGAGGTCTGGAGGGGGGGAGCGGGCGCGTAGCCCGGCCCGTGCCCTTCTCTAGTTTGGGTGGCTAGTGTTGGCCCTGCCCCAGAGGTCTGGACGGGGGGAGTGATCGCGCCCCGGCGTACACGTCCCGAGACGACGGTTGTAGTTTTACCGCAAGCGCACGGTATAGCGGCGAGCGGGTATCGAACACGAGGAGGTGGTGTTGGCTCCAATCTATCCTAGGTTGGCTTGACTACGAATGTATTATTGGTGGAGATGGCGATGGTGTGATATAATGGAAATGGTGGTGGATGTCGGTGTCGGAGATAAAGAAGTCGGATAAAATATCGATTCAGATACAATACAATAAAAGTGGGAATTTGCCTTGCGGCGATCCTGTCACAATCGTCAGGCAAAGTATGGGGATATAAAATCAAATAAAGACGTCTAGGGCTAGGGAATTCCCACTACGGATCGTCATACATCATTGTAAATAGTGAATCTTAATATTACTAAGCTTGCATTGAGGTGGACTAGTCGCAACTTAATGTAGAACCAAGCTCACGCTCTCGCGCTATTGCCGGTCTATAGCAAACCTAGGTTAGTGCCCAATCTCTTGCAAACCCTAACCTAAGCCGCTAGCATGAGGATCGACATCATCGTTCAATCGCCCCTCGAGCCCACTCTCGTGCAAACTCGAGTTACGATCTAGGTTGTGATAGTTCGTATTCGTCCAATCTCTTGCAAACGAATATGTGTATAGATTTACAATTAAAAATCCTAGCTTTGGTCCAATCTCTTGCAAACCAAATCTAGAGAAACCCAATTGTAAACCTAAATCGAATATCTAGGCCTTCCCATCGATTAGAATCCAATCTCTTGCAAATCCCAAATCGATGGAAATCCCTAGCTATCCGTAGTAAATCAATCACAACCTAACCTCCTAGCAATTCTAGCAATTTAGAATTCATTCTTCACAAATATGAAATTAGATTCATAGGGTTCATCCCCAAACCCTAGAACAACAAATCTACTCTAGCATAGCAATAAGGATATGAGAATCAATAGAAATCATTGCTTGCATACAAAAAGATAGAAAAACAAAGATTCAAATAATAAGAATAGAAATACTTAGCTTTGATGAAGAATTCCAATCCAAATACATGCTTTTTGATCCAAGAGGGGGCCTAGGGCATGGCCTAACCTCTAAAATAATCCTCCTAAAACATCTTGGGAACCCCCCTAATGGTGGCTACAAACCCCCTTAAATAGCCCCCAAAAAACCCTAGCAAAAAGCCCTAGATATCCCCTCCAACTCACGCACGAAACGGAGTCCGCGTACAACTTCAATTCAGGGCAAGTTACGACTCGGCCGAGTGGGGAAAGCTCACTCGGCCGAGTGAGAATTCCAGCACTGCAGCGTCGACTTGCAGAAATTCCTCAGATTTCATCCGACCTCCGATTTACGCGTTCTTGGTGGCGTTGGAATCGTCACGAAGTCTACTATCCATAAAAAATATGAGAAAAATAATTTGATGGCTGGAATGATAGCAGATTTGAAAAGAGTAGGAGGATGTCTGAAAATCTGGGCGCCGTGTGTCCTCGGCATCACTCGGTCGAGTGGCAAATGTCACTCGGCCGAGGGGCATTTGGTACTCGGGCGGACGGCTTTCGTCACTCGGCCGAGTCGGGCTTCTGGGGCAGACTGACGGATTACAGTAAGTCGGACATTTTGGCTTGCCGTCGTCTGGGTGCCACTCGGGCGGACGGAGTCTCCGCACTCGACCGAGTCGGAGTGCGATGCTCGGCCGAGTGCACGCTGATACATCTCTGTTGCGTGTCCGATCTGGCCGGCCGAGCGGGGTCTCAATGCTCGGCCGAGTGACTCCTTCACTCGGCCGAGTGGCATGCTGAAAATGCCCAATCTTCATCTTTTCGCTCCCCCGTCGCTCCTACGACGTTCTTTCTTCTTCCACTCCTCTTCCATTGCAGAATAACCCTGAAAAGAGCCTTGGGTGACGCTCCGGAGTGGGTGCAAGTCCCTTAAGCTCCTTTTTGCTCCCGATCGCTCCATATTTCCTGAAATCCGACAAAAACAAGAAATAGTGAAAAGTAACGCAATATCGTCGAATACTCGTGAAAAGCGTGATATGGGTGATCAAAATGGCATGCAAATATGCAGAAAAAAGGTGTAAAATATGGACCGATCAAAATCCCCCAAGCTTACCTCTTACTCGTCCTCGAGGAAGATAAGTAAAAAGACGAACTCGGGAGATGAAAATAAAGAAAATGAAATGAAAGAGAAAGAACACCAGGTGGAAGGGGTCGCTAGATTCTTCTCTCAGATCTCAAACCATAAGCTACACATCACGATTACTTGAAAAATACGAATCGCATGATATAAAGATTTCATATCTTACTTAAACATGGCACTTGCAAGCTTTTCAGAACAATAAGAGGGACTCTCTAAATTCATACAATCAATTCATATCCACATCACGCATTTCATAGAATTTAATATACAAATGTTGGCGATGCACTTTTCAATCAAAAGTTATAAATGAAGCATATAAGGAATCACACCAAGCATGCAATAGAGAATAGAATAAAAGTCATGGCATTCACATATTTATTTCAAATCATGAAAAATCTACATATCTAATATATTTTGCAAAGTCTAAGCATTATCGAATATTCCCATTCATGCACGTCCCCACTCTAATGTCATACTCACTCATATGGTCAAATGAATTCACCCCCCCAAGCTTAGCTTGAGGCATCACATCTAAAGGAATATGATAGTGGAAAATGGGATTTTTGCCTTGGTTTTCCCAAGTATTTTGTGGCTCCAATAATGAGATAGAGAAATGTATTTTTCTTTTTTTTTCTTTTTGAACTTTTTGTTTCTCATTTTTTTCTTTTTGGATATTTGTAGGAGCTATATGATTTGTATTTTTGGCTTTTGGCTCCTTTTTGGCTTTTTGGACTTTTTGGAGCTAACTTTTCTTTTGTAGGGGTTTTTGGGAAATAGATGCGATATAAGTAGCTTTAGGAGGTGAGCTCAAGTGACATGTAGAGAATAAAAAGATATATGTGGAGAAAGAAATAATGTAACACTCGGTTCACTCTAAGATGTGCACGAACGGTTCAATAAAATAATACTTCAACTAAAACTCATATGTAAGCATGGATATTCTCAATCATCTCAATAAAAAGTGAAGTCAAGCGGTAAAGCGCACAATCATATCAAGCATGCAACAGAAGGTGAATAAGACACTAAAACTGATGCTTCAGATATACTAATGATGCGTGAATCTTTGTGCATTTCCAACAAAAGCATACCAAACACTAATCCATACATTCAGTTTCAATTAATATCATGCATTCATGTAGAGGAATCATCAAAAGAAATAGATTTGCAAGAACATGTGAATAGCAAGACTATGGAATACTCTAAGTAGCATGGCGATGAATAATAAGCATCGTGATGGTTGCTAAAGCAATAAGAGATATCATCATACGAAATTCATCTAGCGGAAGAAGAAAAAAGGAAAATAAAGAAATAAAAAATAAAAGAGAGGAAATAAAAGAAAAACAAGCACACAACATGATGCATGAACACACATAAAAGGAAAATAAGATGGAAAATTCAAAAAGATGATGCAAAATTTTGAAAAAATTCTAAAAATCCTAAAATAAAGTAATAATGCATCTAAATGGCATGGAAATGCACTCCCCCAAGCTTAAACTTCACATTGTCCTCAATGTGATCATAATGGAAGAATATGAGGAACAACGATAATAATAGGGGGGTGAATGCAAAATGATGAAATGAATGACATGAAATCCTAATGCAACTACATGCACATACAATGATGCATGAGAGCGCTTTCCCCCAAGCTTATACCAAACAATCCTATTCAAGTGACTCAATCAAAAATGTCATGGCTTTGCAAAGCGTGATCAAGTCAAATGAATAAGAAAGTGAGTATTCACTTGAAAGAAATGCTCGATGGTGGTGAGCAAAAGGATGTGGCGTATCAAAATATGGAGAGGGGAATTAATATATATAATGGGTTTGGGGTGTAAAAGATTTTTGTTGCCATCATATGAGGTGATATTTATTCAAGAAAATCTATACGGTCCTCTCGCTGTCGAGAGGCTTCGAGTTTATTTAAAGCATAAAATTTCTACACTACTGGATTGATATCACCTATAGCAAAAGGCGGATCCAGTATCTTTGCCAGTGCAGGCAACTGCTCCAACTGCTCCTTCCGTGGCTCTGCCAGGCGCACATGTCCACGGACACCAACGAACTCTAGCAATGCATCCTCCAGCATTCCCACAAGGACTCCACCTGTACCCTGCAGAGAATAGGATGCATCAGTTCGCTGCAAAAATTTCACCCTCATAATAAAAGTATTCCAAAGAGGATCGTCAATAGAAATATATGAAATAAATAGTGGTGGACGATACTTCCCTGGAAATAATCCAATATCCTCACGTGCCGTGATAGCTGTCTCCACGGTGTCTTCTCTATGCTGCTCAGGTAAATCTAGATCATAGGTGTGGACCCCATCAAGATGCTCCTCATCATCGTCGGACTCATCCCAGTGCACCCCTTGATCATATTCATATGTGTCCATGGGTGCTAACTCCTCGCTCTCCTCCACATATATGTCCCATCGTACCTCTTGATCGTATGTACATGAATCCTGCAAAAGGCACGATGAATCATAAAAAACATCATACACTGGAGGGAAATCAAAGATAAAGGGAGAGGGAGTAAAGAGATCTCCCTGAAGGGGAGCCATAAGCTCTGTGGGGTAGTCCTCTACGTCAGTGGGAGGATGAGGTGGCTGCGGAAGCTCTAATGGAGGAGGATAGTGCTCGGGATCCTCATGAATGGCTGTGTCCTCGTCCCGATGCATGACCTCCTCGGTGATAAGCTCTGGCTCTGTGTGTAAGGCCTCCTCAAAAGCATGCTCTGGCTCGGTAGTGTGCTCATTTGCCTTCTCATCAACTATCAATGTAGGCTCTCTCTGGGATGGTGATGCTGGCTGCTCAGGTGTGTCAACTTGTGGGGATGTATCATGTGGAGGGGAATGCCCGCAAGCAATCCGAAAATATAGTCTATCCCCCTCAAGACTGACACGGATGTCCTCCTCAATTGTTCCTGCAGCTGAAACACGGTTCATAACAAAATCTGCAAATCGTAGCTCAAATGCATCACCTGCCGTAATGCTCTCTGAACCGGTGAACCTCACTGACTCCAAGAGACCCTCCAATAATCTCTGAAATGCGTCCTCCTCTGGCTACGCATATGACTCAGTTTCTGCTTCCTTCACTGCCTCTTCGTCCATCCACTCTTCATATGCAATAGGTGTATCGTAGGAAGTGGGATCGACGACGGCACATTCTGGCTCTGGTAGTAAGTCTGGCGATGCTTCTTGCCCATAAAATGAAGAAGCAGAACTGATATCTTTGGAAATCCCTTCAACCTTAAGCATGAGCATATTCATTTCAAGTTGCCTCTTCACCCGTTCCAATAGAAGGTTACCTTTTTCAAGCCCGGCTTGCACTTCAACCTGGTGTGCATGCATCTCATCAAAAAAGATCCTTTGTCTCTCATCAAGCTCGGGCCAGTGCATCTCCTCAAAAAGGTATTCGCCCATCTGAGCACTCTGATCAAAAAGGTATTCGCCCATCTGAGCACTCTGATCATAATAGTATTCTCCCATCTGAGCACTCTGATCATAATAGTATTCTCCCATCTGAGCACTCTGATCAAAATAGTAATCTCCCATCTGAGCACTCTGATCAAAATCTGTGGTCCACGTAGTATAATCCATAGCACCTGATCAACAAAGATAAATACCTGGAGAAAAGATATCAGTGGCACAAAAGAATATAGAAATGATAATAATGGTGGCAGGGGTGAAAATTTCCTTTTTATTTATTTTTTTTTCGTAGTCTAATCAACCTAATTGTGACAAATTGGCACCAACGGAAACACCTCCCCGGCAACGGCGCCAAAAACTTGATCGCACCCCGGCGTACACGTCCCGAGGCGACGGTTGTAGTTTTACCGCAAGCGCACGGTATAGCGGCGAGCGGGTATCGAACACGAGGAGGTGGTGTTGGCTCCAATCTATCCTAGGTTGGCTTGACTACGAATGTATTATTGGTGGAGATGGCGATGGTGTGATATAATGGAAATGGTGGTGGATGTCGGTGTCGGAGATAAAGAAGTCGGATAAAATATCGATTCAGATACAATACAATAAAAGTGGGAATTTGCCTTGCGGCGATCCTGTCACAATCGTCAGGCAAAGTATGGGGATATAAAATCAAATAAAGACGTCTAGGGCTAGGGAATTCCCACTACGGATCGTCATACATCATTGTAAATAGTGAATCTTAATATTACTAAGCTTGCATTGAGGTGGACTAGTCGCAACTTAATGTAGAACCAAGCTCACGCTCTCGCGCTATTGCCGGTCTATAGCAAACCTAGGTTAGTGCCCAATCTCTTGCAAACCCTAACCTAAGCCGCTAGCATGAGGATCGACATCATCGTTCAATCGCCCCTCGAGCCCACTCTCGTGCAAATTCGAGTTACGATCTAGGTTGTGATAGTTCGTATTCGTCCAATCTCTTGCAAACGAATATGTGTATAGATTTACAATTAAAAATCCTAGCTTTGGTCCAATCTCTTGCAAACCAAATCTAGAGAAACCCAATTGTAAACCTAAATCGAATATCTAGGCCTTCCCATCGATTAGAATCCAATCTCTTGCAAATCCCAAATCGATGGAAATCCCTAGCTATCCGTAGTAAATCAATCACAACCTAACCTCCTAGCAATTCTAGCAATTTAGAATTCATTCTTCACAAATATGAAATTAGATTCATAGGGTTCATCCCCAAACCCTAGAACAACAAATCTACTCTAGCATAGCAATAAGGATATGAGAATCAATAGAAATCATTGCTTGCATACAAAAAGATAGAAAAACAAAGATTCAAATAATAAGAATAGAAATACTTAGCTTTGATGAAGAATTCCAATCCAAATACATGCTTTTTGATCCAAGAGGGGGCCTAGGGCATGGCCTAACCTCTAAAATAATCCTCCTAAAACATCTTGGGAACCCCCCTAATGGTGGCTACAAACCCCCTTAAATAGCCCCCAAAAAACCCTAGCAAAAAGCCCTAGATATCCCCTCCAACTCACGCACGAAACGGAGTCCGCGTACAACTTCAATTCAGGGCAAGTTACGACTCGGCCGAGTGGGGAAAGCTCACTCGGCCGAGTGAGAATTCCAGCACTGCAGCGTCGACTTGCAGAAATTCCTTAGATTTCATCCGACCTCCGATTTGCGCGTTCTTGGTGGAGTTGGAATCGTCACGAAGTCTACTATCCATAAAAAATATGAGAAAAATAATTTGATGGCTGGAATGATAGCAGATTTGAAAAGAGTAGGAGGATGTCTGAAAATCTGGGCGCCGTGTGTCCTCGGCATCACTCGGTCGAGTGGCAAATGTCACTCGGCCGAGGGGCATTTGGTACTCGGGCGGACGGCTTTCGTCACTCGGCCGAGTCGGGCTTCTGGGGCAGACTGACGGATTACAGTAAGTCGGACATTTTGTCTTGCCGTCGTCTGGGTGCCACTCGGGCGGACGGAGTCTCCGCACTCGACCGAGTCGGAGTGCGATGCTCGGCCGAGTGCACGCTGATACATCTCTGTTGCGTGTCCGATCTAGCCGGCCGAGCGGGGTCTCAATGCTCGGCCGAGTGACTCCTTCACTCGGCCGAGTGGCATGCTGAAAATGCCCAATCTTCATCTTTTCGCTCCCCCGTCGCTCCTACGACGTTCTTTCTTCTTCCACTCCTCTTCCATTGCAGAATAACCCTGAAAAGAGCCTTGGGTGACGCTCCGGAGTGGGTGCAAGTCCCTTAAGCTCCTTTTTGCTCCCGATCGCTCCATATTTCCTGAAATCCGACAAAAACAAGAAATAGTGAAAAGTAACGCGATATCGTCGAATACTCGTGAAAAGCGTGATATGGGTGATCGAAATGGCATGCAAATATGCAGAAAAAAGGTGTAAAATATGGACCGATCAGGGAGCAGGCACGTAGCCCGGCCCGTGACCTTCTCTGGTTTGGGTGGCTAGGGTTGGCCCTGCCCCAGAGGTCTGAAGGGGGGGAGCGGGCGCGTAGCCTAGCCCGTGCCCTTCTCTGGTTTGGGTGGCTAGGGTTGGCACTGCCCCAGAGGTCTGGAGGGGGGAGCGGGCATGTAGCCCGGCCCGTGCCCTTCTCTGGTTTGGGTGGCTAGGGTTGGCCCTGCCCCAGAGGTCTTAGGGGGGGAGCGGGCACGTAGCCCGGCCCGTGCCCTTCTCTGGTTTGGGTGGCTAGGGTTGGCCCTGCCCCAGAGGTCTGGAGGGGGGGAGCGGGTGCGTAGCCCGGCCCGTGCCCTTCTCTGGTTTGGGTGGCTAGGGTTGGCCCTGCCCCAGAGGTCTTGAGGGGGGAGCGGGCGCGTAGCCCGGCCCGTGCCCTTCTCTGGTTTGGGTGGCTAGGGTTGGCCCTGCCCCAGAGGTCTGGAGGGGGGAGCGGGCGCGTAGCCCAGCCCGTGCCCTTCTCTGGTTTGGGTGGCTAGGGTTGGCCCTGCCCTAGAGGTCTTGAGGGGGGAGCGGGCGCGTAGCCCGGCCCGTGCCCTTCTCTGGTTTGGGTGGCTAGGGTTGGCCCTGCCCCAGAGGTTCGGAGGTTTGGCGCTGCAAAACTTATGTAGGAACAACAATGTTGGGGAAAGCGGATAGATGTGTATATCGTATGTGTAAAAAAAGAAAAACTCACAACTATTGGTAGAATTTTAGCAGATGCTTTGCGTTCCAAGGGTGGGCCAGTTCGTTCCCTTCGGGGGTTGCCAAGATGTACGTGGCTGGTCCGACAATATCGACGACCGTGTAGGGCCCTTCCGATTTGGCGGCCAGCTTTCCCCGCTGGGCGGTCTCGGGGCAGAAGGCGGCGTCTCTGAGGACCAAGTCGCTGATCCTGAAAGTCCGCGGCTTCACCCGGGAGTCATAGTACCGTGCCATCCTTTGGCTGTGTTTGACGAGGCTCGTCAGGGCCCGGTCTCTTACCTCGTCTATCAGTTCAAGACTGAGGTCGAGTCCCTCCCCATTGATCTCTTCGTCGAAGAGCTTTAGTCAGAGTGTCTCTTCGCCAATCTCCACGGGAACGACCGCCTCCGATCCGTATGCTAGCATGAATGGGCTTTCTCCGGTCGAGGCCTTGTGGGTGGTACGATAGGACCATAGGATTCCCGGCAGCTCGTCGACCCATGCCCCCAGGGCGGCGTCCACCTTTTTCTTCATTGGGTTCAGGATGCATTTATTCACGGCCTCCGCCATTCCGTTGCACTGTGGGTGGGCGACTGACGCGAACTGGAGTTTGATCCCCCAGCCCGAGCAGAAGTCACGGAAGCCTTCGCAATCAAACTGCTTTCCATTATCCGTGACTATTGAGCGGGGAATCCCGAAGCGACATATAACGGATTGCCAGATAAAGCCCTTCATGTCCGTCCACGTGATACGCGCTAGCGGCTCCGCTTCCACCCACTTCGTGAAGTATTCCACGGCGACGACTAGATATTTCCTTCCTCCGGAGGCCTTTGGGAAAGGCCCAAGGATGTCTATCCCCATTTGGTGAAGGGGATCGGGCTCACGATGGGCATCAGGTTGGCCGGAGGTGCAGTCGTCCGTCGGCAGAATTGCTGGCACGCCTCGCACCTCTTGACGTACTGTACCACGTCCCGGATCATTGTCGGCTAATAGTACCCCTGGCGCATTATTTTGTGGGCGATTGTGCGACCGCCATGGTGGTTTCCGCAGAAGCCTTTGTGCACTTCGTGGATGACTTGCTCAGCCTGCTCCGGGCCCAAGCATTTCAGGTAGGGCAGGACGTCGAAATTGGCGCGGCGGCGGCGGTACATCACTCCATCGAGGAGTACGAATGACAGGGCTCGCCTCTCCACCTGTTTAGCCAGCATCCGCTCCTCGGGCAGTTCCCCTGTCTCCAAGTACTTCACAATGGGGGTCATCCACGTCGTCACCGTGCCCGTACACATCAGTTCTCCTTCGTCAATGGTTGGGGTCAATAGGCTTTCGACGTAGATGGCCTTCCCGATCTCGGCCGCGGAGGAGGAGGCCAGCTTAGACAGGGCGTCCGCCCGGAGGTTGTTGGAGCGGGACAGGTGCTGGACGTCCGCCTTCTTGAACTTGCGGAGTTCGATTTGGATGCGCCTAAGGTAACGCTTCATTGTTTCTTCTCGAGCCTCAAAGCTCCCTAGTATCTGTTGGACGACGAGCCGTGAGTCACTTAGGAGCAACACGTTTGTCGCCCCCACCGCCTTAGCGAGTTTCAACCCGTTAACCGCGGCCTCGTACTCCGCGACATTGTTGGTTGCCGGTAAGTTGAAGCGTAGGGCGTACTCCAACGAGCATCCGTCATGGGTTTGAATGACGATACCCGCCCCGGTCCCGGATCCTGTCGCGGAGCCGTCGACGTGGATGGTCCACAATTCGTCCACGTCCATCTGGGAGGCCTCTGAGGGTTCGCCCACCCCGGTCCCCCGCGGGGACGCGGTCGTCGAGGGGAGCTTTGGCTGGTTCACCGGTGTGCCCCCTGCGGTGCATTCCACCATGAAGTCGGCCAGCGCCTGGCCCTTGATCACCGTCTGGGCCTTGTACGTTATGTCAAACTCACTGAGCTCGACACTCTAGTTGAGCATCCTCCCCGACCGCTCCAGTCTCTTCAGGTTTTTCTCGAGGGGCATGTCGGTGTGGACGGCTATGGGATGGGCCTGGAAGTATGGTCGGAGCTTTCGGGCTGTGGTGACTAGGCAGTAGGTCGCTCTCTCGATGGGACTGTAACGAGTCTACGCCTCCCGGAGGATCCGGCTGACGTAGTAAACAGGGCGCTGCACCCCCCTTCCTCTTTGATTAGGACGGAGTTAACGGCCTCCTCGTTGGTCGCCAAGTACAACCCTAGGGGTTCGCCTTCTTCCAGCCATGCGAGGAGCGGTGGGCTCTGTAGGTAAGCCCTCAGCTCCGCGAACGCCCGCGCACAGTCGTCGTCCCACAGGATCACCTTCCTCTTGTCCTTAGCCTCACCAAAGGCTGTGCGCAATACCCTGAAGAAGGGGAGCGACTTCTCCGCAGATTTTGACAGGAATCGCCCCAGAGCAGAGATCCGGCCGTTCAGTCGCTGCAAGTCCCGGATCGTCTGGGGTTCCGCCATACTGATGAGGTCCGTCACCTTGTCGGGGTTCACCTCGATCCCCCGCTTCGTTATCATGAAGCCCAGGAATTTTCCCGACTGCACGCCGAAGATACACTTCGCGGGGTTTAGTCTTAGGTTGTATCGGCGGACCCTTTGGAGAGTTTCCTGTAAGTCGGCGAGGTGGTCAGGGGCCCTCCTACTCTTTACCAGCATGTCGTCGATGTAGACCTCCAGGTTTCACCCCACCTGAGGGCCGAATATTCGGTCTACCATCCGCTGATAGGTCGCCTCGGCGTTCTTCAGTCCAAAGGGCATCTTGGTGTAACAGAAGGTGCCCTTGTCGGTGACAAAAGACGTCTTTTCCTCGTCCTCCTCCGCCATCGGTATCTGGTTGTACCCCGAGAAGGCGTCCATAAAGCTTAACAACTCGTAGCCGGGCGCCTGGTCCACCAAGCGGTCGATCCGGGGTAGGGGGAAGCTGTCCTTTGGGCATACCTTGTTGATGTCGGTGAAGTCGATGCACATGCGCCACTTTCCACTGGGCTTCTTCACCAAAACGACGTTGGCGAGCCAGTCCGGGTAATCCACCGGCCGGACAAAATTGGCTTCGAGGAGCCGCTCTACTTCTTCCTCGGCCGCCCTCTTCTTTTCGCCCCCCGCACTTCTCTTCTTCTGTCGGACCGGTCGGGCTTCTGGGTCCGCATTTAACCTGTCACGCCCCGCTTCCCAAAATGGACGGAGGCGAAGCGTGACAAGGCCCGCTTAGGCCAGAGCTGAGAAGCTCGGACCTAATAAGCGTCTGTAGAGGTACCATTTTAAAATTTTCCAGGTTCTTGCATTTTTATAGTTCGAAACAACAAAAGTACGGAAAAGATATTGCATTCATTAAATTAGAGATTTGATATCCAACAAGTACAAAGTCTAAAAGAAGCCTGAGCATGGCAACGAAAGATTTAAGGACAAACCTAAAAGTAGTACCCTCGGAAAGTGGCGACTAGAAGACCTCAAGGTCTGATCCTCGTCAGGCACGAACTCTGGACCAACGTCCTCGGCTCCTCGTACTCCAGTGAGTCTGCCTCGTCCACGAACTCTGGCTCAACACCTGACGTACAGCACCAAAAGAAGGAACTGTACGTCAGGTCAGGTCTACAAAAAGGGTTAGACCAAACTGCAAGTGTATCAACTTTTAGACAACGTTTTACTGGTTGATTAGCATGCTGGGGTTATAACTGAGTAACAACAGAAGTAAGGCAGCAGGAAAGTAAAGCGCAACAAGTAGTAGTTGTAGCGTGTGCTACCAACTACGGGACTAACCTACAGGTGTCAAGACAAGACGTGACGTGACGGAAACAAGGCAGGACAAGACAAGTGAGACACGAAAGGGTTCACACCTTACGGTTCGAGGGGGATCAGCCCCTCTTGCCGTGCGCACGCTCAACCCAACCCCAAACCCCAAGACAAGACAAGACATGACACCAGTACAAGGGATCACTCGCTCTAGCTTGGCGAGTGCCCTATTGCCCGCAGGGTGAGAATCCGTACAAGGGATCACTCTCTCTAGCTTGGAGAGTGCCCTATTGCCCTCGGGCTGTGTATCAGTACAAGGGATCACTCTCTCAACTTGGAGAGTGCCCTATTGCCCGCAGGCTGTGAATCAGTACAAGGGATCACTCGGCGAGTGCCCTATTGCCCAGCGGGCTGTGCAAGACGGGACGTGACGTGACACGACAGGAAGGGTTATTCTAGGGTGTCCACACACACGCACACACATGATAGCCCTACAGCATTAAAAAAAGTTGTTGTTGTCAGGCTCAGACTTCGTCGTCAAGTCTGAGCCGTCAGGAATCGTCCCGGACGCTATCATTTCACGTCCGGTTCTATACATTCACAGTCTAACAGTTCTAGCAACCTAAGACCAAAGCACGGTCAAAAACGCAAGTGGGTACACTTGCCTGCGATGGCGAGTGTGTCGTCCTCCCGAAGCGTCTCGTCCAAACGTCTCGTCCGCGGAAGTCCGTCTGAAATATCACCACGGCGACGGTGTCAGGTAGAGTTTTACAATAAGTCCTATTAGGGTTTGTTTCTAAAATTGACGGGACTACCCTAACAGTCAAAAAGTCACGTTTTGATGTTTTATCAGCCTAGATCGACCACTACCCTATATGCACAGAAAATTGTCCGATGATCGATTTCTACAGTGAGCAGCGTTTTACTGGAGCAGAAAAGTAAATTTAATTATTGTTGTCCGATTTTTTTGTTAGGGTTCAGTTTTGCTACGGTGTGGGTTTGCTATGAGTTAGGGGACTAACCTTTACGGCGTTTGAACGTAGATTGGACGTCGAGTCTGAACGGTGATGGATCTGCGTCGTCCAATTACAAGATGATAAGCTAAAGAATTTCAATCAATGACAATAATAACCCTGACAATTAAGTCATTATTTATGTAGAATAATATAGCTATACAGATTATAATACTTAGGCACCTAATATCTCACATATAAATTTACCACAACAATTTATAATAAAACATTTTACTGTTACATATAGCATAGAATAATACAGCTTATACTAGTTTGCATGCACTGTTTACCTTTATTAAAGTCACGGTTCACATAGGTACGTCCCCATATGATATCCTATGTGATTTAATAATACAGATTGAGTAACATGCGAACAAGTAGCAATTATTAATAGATATAAGTATATAGCATAGGTGTATATATATATGAGCTGGGCCTTAATAATGTACACATATAATAAACAACTACTACAATTATAACGTGTGGACATGATGAGACCTACGCAGGGACTCGAATTAAAATGTTTGCAAGGGTCGGATGGCAACACTGCTCACAAAGGAATGTAAGACAACTTACAGATTGCACATTCCCTTTTTGTTGCCGTTGTCGCAGGCGGGGGTGGTGGGATCGAGAGCCTGAGGAAAGGAGGGTGAAGGAGGCAGTGACGGAGGAGCACGAGGTTGTTTGGAGACAGCGGTGGTCGGTGCTTATGGCGGCTTCGATGACGGTGAAAGGCTCTGGGAACTTCGAGCGGCGGTGTTTGAGATCGGAGGGGGGGTGTCGAGGCTGGCGTCGATGGTGTGGAGTTGAGGAGGCTCCAGTGCTTGGAGAGGAGTGGGGTCCGTCGTCCGGGCTTGGGCAGTAGGGAGGCCGGAGGGGCGGTTGATGGGCTTCGAAGGCGGTGGAGAGTGGACGGCGGTAACGGCACCGGAGTGCGCTCAGAGATGCGGTGGCGGTGGTTGAAGCGCCGGGAGATGGGTTTGCCCGGAGGGAAAGGGAGGAGGGTTCGGCGACTTAGGTTACTCTGAGGCGATCTTGGTTGCCGGAGAGCTGCGAGACAAAGGCTGCAGGTCGCCGTGCGGGGTGTGGGGAGCTCACGGCTTGCGTGGGCGAGGGGAGAGGCCGCGGGTGGCGTGGGCGGATGAAGCCGCCGGCGCTAGGGAAGAGCAGGGCGAGGGGATGGGGTCGATGGGGTCGCCGGTGGGTGGATGAAGGGGAGGCCGCTGCTGGGTTGATGGCGCGAGGCTTGGGAAGTCGACGCGAAGAAGAAGGAAGGGGAAGGAGGCGGCTAATAGCTGAAGGATGGAGGAAAAGAATAGGAACCTAGGGTTTATAAATAATATATCTATATATAAATAGAAGTAGGCTATGCATCAGGTTGCAGATTAGTTCCCTATAGGAAAATGGTGAGGGCTGTTCACGTGTGAACCTAGGCTAGAGTTGTTAGGTTAGCTAGGGATAGGTTATATATAAAGAATAGTCTTAAAAGTTATAAACAACAACCAATCTAACTTTCTATCTCACCCTCTCTCTTGCTGGTGCGTGACAAGGCAAAAGTGGGCTAAATCAAAGTTAGGAGGATGATTAAGATTATTATTAACTAATAGTAAATGTGTGCCAAGTAAACTTAGGGTTAAAACACTATTAGGTTGGGCAAAAAGTGAAAATAGGTCAAATGAAGCCCAAAAATTGTGAAATAAATACTGGGGCGGCCGGGAAAACGAGAGAAAGGAAACCAAGGAGACGGATCACAGTTTCGATGTCGATGGTCGAAACTAAAAATATAAAGGCCTTACGACAAAAGTGAAAATCGTGACGTCTCCTCAAACAAAGTCAAGCCGTTGGAGAACGACCCGTGAAATGTCGTCCAAAATAGTTCCACGATTTAATACTCTCCGAGAGAGTCCCAACGGCATATCACACTATAGTGTTCAGAAACAAACAACGTCTAAAATAAATACGTGCACGGTCACAAGCACGTGCACGAAGAAGAGTATGATCGAAAACCGGCCGTTACATTCTACCCACCTTAAAAATGATTCCGCCCTCGAAATCACTCACACTAATATTAGTATTACCCATATAACCTTATACTCGCAACTATCATATCTACCCATAAGGATTTCTAATCCTGTAACTTCAAACAACGTTCCTCAATAATCCCTCATAATCCATCTTTTCACTGGACAAGGCCACTATTAAACTCTCCTCCCAATGTTAATCAATCTCCAAGAAAAATGAGATTCTAGTCTACTATCAATCCAAAGCAAAAACTTTGTCTATCCTTTAACACTTTCACCAATCAACAATCGCCGTGTCCTCGATACGTCCCTTGTCATATCTTCCCATAAATTTGTCCGCCAAGTAATTTGGACTATCAAGATCACATCTCAACCTACCCACTATAACTAACCCCAACCAATATTAAGTCCGACTGCCTAATCATCCATTTATCTCAATACGTCGTGTCATTCTCAATGTCTTCTCATGTCAACTCGACAATCAAGTCTTGATGCTTTAAATGCTCCACTTCTTCTCATGATCACCCTAACTCAAACTACGCTCCGAAGCTACTCCTATCTATCACTTGTCCAAGTTTCATGTCTAGTAAGTTCTCATCTTCATGCATATGATCTCATTCAACCTGAATTCTCCATTGAGTCCGTCACACGTTGATAAGTCCTGGACACCTCATCCTTTCATCCAAAGAAATCTAATCCAATATCCTTGTGTTACACAATCAATTAATTATTGCTACGTCATATTTCACCTCACTCTAAGCCTACCCGCAAACATAATCCTATAGCAATAATAATCAATGCTAATAATATAACAATAATGAAAATAACACTTCAAAGAGGGAAGAAGGGGAGAAAAAAAAATTTTAAAGCCAAAGACATAGTTTGAAAATGACGTGTGGGAAAAGGTGTGGGGTTGTGGTAATTGATTTGTGATCATGTGAGTTAATTTCAAAACTTTAAAGGGTTGTTTTTAAAAGAAAACAAAGTTTTGATACAATCACATGCAGTCAAAATAGCTATTCTATAATCGTGAAAAAAAACTACGTCTAAGGAAATTGCCTGCTATGACCCTATTCATATACGTATGAATACCGTCATTCAAACAACTTCAATCATGTCTTGGTTAACACTGAGTACACGTTCAAGCCACAAAAAGACAATTATCATGATCCTAAAGATGACACACTCATACAGGTCTACACACTCTACCTATACTCATGCATCACGACAACATCACCTACCAAAAGGGCCTATTCCTAAACTGAAGACAGCATGGACAATTTCAAGAACTAATGTCTCGTTAAAAGAAGGAAAGAAAACTAAATCAAAGCGGAACGAAAATAAGATCGGAAAGAACGAGTTCCAATAAGACGGGTGTAAGGAGATAGTTGGTTGGATGCAATGAAAAATATTCTTCAAAATAACTAGATTAATGACGGGAGAATTATGTGTAAAATATGGTATCATATACTTTATACTTATAAAAATAAATAGAGAAAAGCGAACAGATGGTAAAATTATTACAATGTGGAGAAGGAGATAAGGTAGGGTGAGGTAGCGGTTGCTTTGCAAATGAAAGTGAATTAAACAAGGATTCCTGAAGTATGAGCACGATGAACATAGAGGGGTTTATACAAGAAGACATTTAAAGTTCTCTTTGGTTTAGAAAGTATTTTAATAGTACGTACGGTAAGTGGTGAGAAAACTTTTTTTTTGTTTAGAAAAAGTAATGTATATATATTGAATTATAGAATTTGATAATAAGGTTTAAAACTGAATTACGAAAGATACCGATTTGAAAATAGGCACGGGATAGTAAAATAATTTTACGACCAAGGAGGTTTTAAAATTAGCGAAAGAGTTTTAACTTAACCGAAAAAGAAATTTTTGAAATATATAATATATGATTTTTTTTTAGAAATCAAGCTGAGCAAAAACTTAATAATAACTTTCGAAAATACTTTTAGAGGAAGCAGAATTGATCAAGGAAGGGATTCGAAGGATCAACGATAATCGTCAGGAACGATTACTTGAATTGGAAGAAAGGAAAAGATCGCATGATGGATACTCTTAGGATACGATTCACGAAGCTACGATGGAACTCTACGGTCGATATCACGAAAAGGGTAATGATCAGGGAGACGCTAGAAGTCAGGGATTCTAATTATCGGGTCATCTGAAGATCAGGAGAGCTCGGTGCTAAGATTTCCTAACGAGCTAAACTACAATCAGGATCTAGGGGGAAAGTTCCTAAGAGAATCAAGGTTACGTTCTGCTGGGCTCGAAGTCAATGGAGCTGGGCGAGCGACTAAACTAAAAGGAGGACTCTAGAAATCTTATTTGGTCAGAGTCAAGTGGCTACTAAGGTATCCTAGGACGAGGATGTCTAATTCCTAACTAAGGCATCAGACTGTCAAATTGGGACGTCTACCTAAGTCTTCCTACTATCTAAGACTGAGAAACTAATTCAGACTTGTACGTGGATATTAGATGAATGCGGTACTTTTTATTGTTCCGAACTTTTGCATGACCTGCATGGGCCACCACTAAAACCTGTCACGCCCCGCTTCCCAAAATGGACGGAGGCGAAGCGTGACAAGGCCCGCTTAGGCCAGAGCTGAGAAGCTCGGACCCAATAAGCGTCAGTAGAGGTACCATTTTAAAATTTTCCAGGTTCTTGCATTTTTATAGTTCGAAACAACAAAAGTACGAAAAAGATATTACATTCATTAAATTAGAGATTTGATATCCAACAAGTACAAAGTCTAAAAGAAGCCTGAGCATGGCAATGAAAGATTTAAGGACAAACCTAAAAGTAGTACCCTCGGAAAGTGGCGACTAGAAGACCTCAAGGTCTGATCCTCGTCAGGCACGAACTCTGGACCAACGTCCTCGGCTCCTCGTACTCCAGTGAGTCTGCCTCGTCCACGAACTCTGGCTCAACACCTGACGTACAACACCAAAAGAAGGAACTGTACGTCAGGTCAGGTCTACAAAAAGGGTTAGACCAAACTGCAAGTGTATCAACTTTTAGACAACGTTTTACTGGTTGATTAGCATGCTGGGGTTATAACTGAGTAACAACAGAAGTAACGCAGCAGGAAAGTAAAGCGCAACAAGTAGTAGTTGTAGCGTGTGCTACCAACTACGGGACTAACCTACAGGTGTCAAGACAAGACGTGACGTGACGGAAACAAGGCAGGACAAGACAAGTGAGACACGAAAGGGTTCACGCCTTACGGTTCGAGGGGGATCAGACCCTCTTGCCGTGTGCACGCTCAACCCAACCCCAAACCCCAAGACAAGACAAGACATGACACCAGTACAAGGGATCACTCGCTCTAGCTTGGCGAGTGCCCTATTGCCCGCAGGCTGAGAATCCGTACAAGGGATCACTCTCTCTAGCTTGGAGAGTGCCCTATTGCCCTCGGGCTGTGTATCAGTACAAGGGATCACTCTCTCAACTTGGAGAGTGCCCTATTGCCCGCAGGCTGTGAATCAGTACAAGGGATCACTCGGCGAGTGCCCTATTGCCCAGCGGGCTGTGCAAGACGGGACGTGACGTGACACGACAGGAAGGGTTATTCTAGGGTGTCCACACACACGCACACACATGATAGCCCTACAGCATTAAAAAAAGTTGTTGTTGTCAGGCTCAGACTTCGTCGTCAAGTCTGAGCCGTCAGGAGTCGTCCCGGACGCTATCATTTCACGTCCGGTTCTATACATTCACAGTCTAACAGTTCTAGCAACCTAAGACCAAAGCACGGTCAAAAACGCAAGTGGGTACACTTGCCTGCGATGGCGAGTGTGTCGTCCTCCCGAAGCGTCTCGTCCAAACGTCTCGTCCGCGGAAGTCCGTCTGAAATATCACCACGGCGACGGTGTCAGGTAGAGTTTTACAATAAGTCCTATTAGGGTTTGTTTCTAAAATTGACGGGACTACCCTAACAGTCAAAAAGTCACGTTTTGATGTTTTATCAGCCTAGATCGACCACTACCCTATATGCACAGAAAATTGTCCGATGATCGATTTCTACAGTGAGCAGCGTTTTACTGGAGCAGAAAAGTAAATTTAATTATTGTTGTCCGATTTTTTTGTTAGGGTTCAGTTTTGCTACGGTGTGGGTTTGCTATGAGTTAGGGGACTAACCTTTACGGCGTTTGAACGTAGATTGGACGTCGAGTCTGAACGGTGATGGATCTGCGTCGTCCAATTACAAGATGATAAGCTAAAGAATTTCAATCAATGACAATAATAACCCTGACAATTAAGTCATTATTTATGTAGAATAATATAGCTATACAGATTATAATACTTAGGCACCTAATATCTCACATATAAATTTACCACAACAATTTATAATAAAACATTTTACTGTTACATATAGCATAGAATAATACAGCTTATACTAGTTTGCATGCACTGTTTACCTTTATTAAAGTCACGGTTCACATAGGTACGTCCCCATATGATATCCTATGTGATTTAATAATACAGATTGAGTAACATGCGAACAAGTAGCAATTATTAATAGATTTAAGTATATAGCATAGGTGTATATATATATGAGCTGGGCCTTAATAATGTACACATATAATAAACAACTACTACAATTATAACGTGTGGACATGATGAGACCTACGCAGGGACTCGAATTAAAATGTTTGCAAGGGTCGGATGGCAACACTGCTCACAAAGGAATGTAAGACAACTTACAGATTGCACATTCCCTTTTTGTTGCCGTTGTCGCAGGCGGGGGTGGTGGGATCGAGAGCCTGAGGAAAGGAGGGTGAAGGAGGCAGTGACGGAGGAGCACGAGGTTGTTTGGAGACAGCGGTGGTCGGTGCTTATGGCGGCTTCGATGACGGTGAAAGGCTCTGGGAACTTCGAGCGGCGGTGTTTGAGATCGGAGGGGGGGTGTCGAGGCTGGCGTCGATGGTGTGGAGTTGAGGAGGCTCCAGTGCTTGGAGAGGAGTGGGGTCCGTCGTCCGGGCTTGGGCAGTAGGGAGGCCGGAGGGGCGGTTGATGGGCTTCGAAGGCGGTGGAGAGTGGACGGCGGTAACGGCACCGGAGTGCGCTCAGAGATGCGGTGGCGGTGGTTGAAGCGCCGGGAGATGGGTTTGCCCGGAGGGAAAGGGAGGAGGGTTCGGCGACTTAGGTTACTCTGAGGCGATCTTGGTTGCCGGAGAGCTGCGAGACAAAGGCTGCAGGTCGTCGTGCGGGGTGTGGGGAGCTCACGGCTTGCGTGGGCGAGGGGAGAGGCCGCGGGTGGCGTGGGCGGATGAAGCCGCCGGCGCTAGGGAAGAGCAGGGCGAGGGGATGGGGTCGATGGGGTCGCCGGTGGGTGGATGAAGGGGAGGCCGCTGCTGGGTTGATGGCGCGAGGCTTGGGAAGTCGACGCGAAGAAGAAGGAAGGGGAAGGAGGCGGCTAATAGCTGAAGGATGGAGGAAAAGAATAGGAACCTAGGGTTTATAAATAATATATCTATATATAAATAGAAGTAGGCTATGCATCAGGTTGCAGATTAGTTCCCTATAGGAAAATGGTGAGGGCTGTTCACGTGTGAACCTAGGCTAGAGTTGTTAGGTTAGCTAGGGATAGGTTATATATAAAGAATAGTCTTAAAAGTTATAAACAACAACCAATCTAACTTTCTATCTCACCCTCTCTCTTGCTGGTGCGTGACAAGGCAAAAGTGGGCTAAATCAAAGTTAGGAGGATGATTAAGATTATTATTAACTAATAGTAAATGTGTGCCAAGTAAACTTAGGGTTAAAACACTATTAGGTTGGGCAAAAAGTGAAAATAGGTCAAATGAAGCCCAAAAATTGTGAAATAAATACTGGGGCGGCCGGGAAAACGAGAGAAAGGAAACCAAGGAGACGGATCACAGTTTCGATGTCGATGGTCGAAACTAAAAATATAAAGGCCTTACGACAAAAGTGAAAATCGTGACGTCTCCTCAAACAAAGTCAAGCCGTTGGAGAACGACCCGTGAAATGTCGTCCAAAATAGTTCCACGATTTAATACTCTCCGAGAGAGTCCCAACGGCATATCACACTATAGTGTTCAGAAACAAACAACGTCTAAAATAAATACGTGCACGGTCACAAGCACGTGCACGAAGAAGAGTATGATCGAAAACCGGCCGTTACATTCTACCCACCTTAAAAATGATTCCGCCCTCGGAATCACTCACACTAATAATAGTATTACCCATATAACCTTATACTCGCAACTATCATATCTACCCATAAGGATTTCTAATCCTGTAACTTCAAACAACGTTCCTCAATAATCCCTCATAATCCATCTTTTCACTGGACAAGGCCACTATTAAACTCTCCTCCCAATGTTAATCAATCTCCAAGAAAAATGAGATTCTAGTCTACTATCAATCCAAAGCAAAAACTTTGTCTATCCTTTAACACTTTCACCAATCAACAATCGCCGTGTCCTCGATACGTCCCTTGTCATATCTTCCCATAAATTTGTCCGCCAAGTAATTTGGACTATCAAGATCACATCTCAACCTACCCACTATAACTAACCCCAACCAATATTAAGTCCGACTGCCTAATCATCCATTTATCTCAATACGTCGTGTCATTCTCAATGTCTTCTCATGTCAACTCGACAATCAAGTCTTGATGCTTTAAATGCTCCACTTCTTCTCATGATCACCCTAACTCAAACTACGCTCCGAAGCTACTCCTATCTATCACTTGTCCAAGTTTCATGTCTAGTAAGTTCTCATCTTCATGCATATGATCTCATTCAACCTGAATTCTCCATTGAGTCCGTCACACGTTGATAAGTCCTGGACACCTCATCCTTTCATCCAAAGAAATCTAATCCAATATCCTTGTGTTACACAATCAATTAATTATTGCTACGTCATATTTCACCTCACTCTAAGCCTACCCGCAAACATAATCCTATAGCAATAATAATCAATGCTAATAATATAACAATAATGAAAATAACACTTCAAAGAGGGAAGAAGGGGAGAAAAAAAAATTTTAAAGCCAAAGACATAGTTTGAAAATGACGTGTGGGAAAAGGTGTGGGGTTGTGGTAATTGATTTGTGATCATGTGAGTTAATTTCAAAACTTTAAAGGGTTGTTTTTAAAAGAAAACAAAGTTTTGATACAATCACATGCAGTCAAAATAGCTATTCTATAATCGTGAAAAAAAACTACGTCTAAGGAAATTGCCTGCTATGACCCTATTCATATACGTATGAATACCGTCATTCAAACAACTTCAATCATGTCTTGGTTAACACTGAGTACACGTTCAAGCCACAAAAAGACAATTATCATGATCCTAAAGATGACACACTCATACAGGTCTACACACTCTACCTATACTCATGCATCACGACAACATCACCTACCAAAAGGGCCTATTCCTAAACTGAAGACAGCATGGACAATTTCAAGAACTAATGTCTCGTTAAAAGAAGGAAAGAAAACTAAATCAAAGCGGAACGAAAATAAGATCGGAAAGAACGAGTTCCAATAAGACGGGTGTAAGGAGATAGTTGGTTGGATGCAATGAAAAATATTCTTCAAAATAACTAGATTAATGACGGGAGAATTATGTGTAAAATATGGTATCATATACTTTATACTTATAAAAATAAATAGAGAAAAGCGAACAGATGGTAAAATTATTACAATGTGGAGAAGGAGATAAGGTAGGGTGAGGTAGCGGTTGCTTTGCAAATGAAAGTGAATTAAACAAGGATTCCTGAAGTATGAGCACGATGAACATAGAGGGGTTTATACAAGAAGACATTTAAAGTTCTCTTTGGTTTAGAAAGTATTTTAATAGTACGTACGGTAAGTGGTGAGAAAACTTTTTTTTTGTTTAGAAAAAGTAATGTATATATATTGAATTATAGAATTTGATAATAAGGTTTAAAACTGAATTACGAAAGATACCGATTTGAAAATAGGCACGGGATAGTAAAATAATTTTACGACCAAGGAGGTTTTAAAATTAGCGAAAGAGTTTTAACTTAACCGAAAAAGAAATTTTTGAAATATATAATATATGATTTTTTTTAGAAATCAAGCTGAGCAAAAACTTAATAATAACTTTCGAAAATACTTTTAGAGGAAGCAGAATTGATCAAGGAAGGGATTCGAAGGATCAACGATAATCGTCAGGAACGATTACTTGAATTGGAAGAAAGGAAAAGATCGCATGATGGATACTCTTAGGATACGATTCACGAAGCTACGATGGAACTCTACGGTCGATATCACGAAAAGGGTAATGATCAGGGAGACGCTAGAAGTCAGGGATTCTAATTATCGGGTCATCTGAAGATCAGGAGAGCTCGGTGCTAAGATTTCCTAACGAGCTAAACTACAATCAGGATCTAGGGGGAAAGTTCCTAAGAGAATCAAGGTTACGTTCTGCTGGGCTCGAAGTCAATGGAGCTGGGCGAGCGACTAAACTAAAAGGAGGACTCTAGAAATCTTATTTGGTCAGAGTCAAGTGGCTACTAAGGTATCCTAGGACGAGGATGTCTAATTCCTAACTAAGGCATCAGACTGTCAAATTGGGACGTCTACCTAAGTCTTCCTACTATCTAAGACTGAGAAACTAATTCAGACTTGTACGTGGATATTAGATGAATGCGGTACTTTTTATTGTTCCGAACTTTTGCATGACCTGCATGGGCCACCACTAAAACCTGTCACGCCCCGCTTCCCAAAATGGACGGAGGCGAAGCGTGACAAGGCCCGCTTAGGCCAGAGCTGAGAAGCTCGGACCCAATAAGCGTCTGTAGAGGTACCATTTTAAAATTTTCCAGGTTCTTGCATTTTTATAGTTCGAAACAACAAAAGTACGAAAAAGATATTACATTCATTAAATTAGAGATTTGATATCCAACAAGTACAAAGTCTAAAAGAAGCCTGAGCATGGCAATGAAAGATTTAAGGACAAACCTAAAAGTAGTACCCTCGGAAAGTGGCGACTAGAAGACCTCAAGGTCTGATCCTCGTCAGGCACAAACTCTGGACCAACGTCCTCGGCTCCTCGTACTCCAGTGAGTCTGCCTCGTCCACGAACTCTGGCTCAACACCTGACGTACAGCACCAAAAGAAGGAACTGTACGTCAGGTCAGGTCTACAAAAAGGGTTAGACCAAACTGCAAGTGTATCAACTTTTAGACAACGTTTTACTGGTTGATTAGCATGCTGGGGTTATAACTGAGTAACAACAGAAGTAACGCAGCAGGAAAGTAAAGCGCAACAAGTAGTAGTTGTAGCGTGTGCTACCAACTACGGGACTAACCTACAGGTGTCAAGACAAGACGTGACGTGACGGAAACAAGGCAGGACAAGACAAGTGAGACACGAAAGGGTTCACGCCTTACGGTTCGAGGGGGATCAGACCCTCTTGCCGTGTGCACGCTCAACCCAACCCCAAACCCCAAGACAAGACAAGACATGACACCAGTACAAGGGATCACTCGCTCTAGCTTGGCGAGTGCCCTATTGCCCGCAGGCTGAGAATCCGTACAAGGGATCACTCTCTCTAGCTTGGAGAGTGCCCTATTGCCCTCGGGCTGTGTATCAGTACAAGGGATCACTCTCTCAACTTGGAGAGTGCCCTATTGCCCGCAGGCTGTGAATCAGTACAAGGGATCACTCGGCGAGTGCCCTATTGCCCAGCGGGCTGTGCAAGACGGGACGTGACGTGACACGACAGGAAGGGTTATTCTAGGGTGTCCACACACACGCACACACATGATAGCCCTACAGCATTAAAAAAAGTTGTTGTTGTCAGGCTCAGACTTCGTCGTCAAGTCTGAGCCGTCAGGAGTCGTCCCGGACGCTATCATTTCACGTCCGGTTCTATACATTCACAGTCTAACAGTTCTAGCAACCTAAGACCAAAGCACGGTCAAAAACGCAAGTGGGTACACTTGCCTGCGATGGCGAGTGTGTCGTCCTCCTGAAGCGTCTCGTCCAAACGTCTCGTCCGCGGAAGTCCGTCTGAAATATCACCACGGCGACGGTGTCAGGTAGAGTTTTACAATAAGTCCTATTAGGGTTTGTTTCTAAAATTGACGGGACTACCCTAACAGTCAAAAAGTCACGTTTTGATGTTTTATCAGCCTAGATCGACCACTACCCTATATGCACAGAAAATTGTCCGATGATCGATTTCTACAGTGAGCAGCGTTTTACTGGAGCAGAAAAGTAAATTTAATTATTATTGTCCGATTTTTTTGTTAGGGTTCAGTTTTGCTACGGTGTGGGTTTGCTATGAGTTAGGGGACTAACCTTTACGGCGTTTGAACGTAGATTGGACGTCGAGTCTGAACGGTGATGGATCTGCGTCGTCCAATTACAAGATGATAAGCTAAAGAATTTCAATCAATAACAATAATAACCCTGACAATTAAGTCATTATTTATGTAGAATAATATAGCTATACAGATTATAATACTTAGGCACCTAATATCTCACATATAAATTTACCACAGCAATTTATAATAAAACATTTTACTGTTACATATAGCATAGAATAATACAGCTTATACTAGTTTGCATGCACTGTTTACCTTTATTAAAGTCACTGTTCACATAGGTACGTCCCCATATGATATCCTATGTGATTTAATAATACAGATTGAGTAACATGCGAACAAGTAGCAATTATTAATAGATATAAGTATATAGCATAGGTGTATATATATATGAGCTGGGCCTTAATAATGTACACATATAATAAACAACTACTACAATTATAACGTGTGGACATGATGAGACCTACGCAGGGACTCGAATTAAAATGTTTGCAAGGGTCGGATGGCAACACTGCTCACAAAGGAATGTAAGACAACTTACAGATTGCACGTTCCCTTTTTGTTGCCGTTGTCACAGGCGGGGGTGGTGGGATCGAGAGCCTGAGGAAAGGAGGGTGAAGGAGGCAGTGACAGAGGAGCACAAGGTTGTTTGGAGACATCGGTGGTCGGTGCTTATGGCGGCTTCGATGATGGTGAAAGGCTCTGGGAACTTCGAGCGGCGGTGTTTGAGATCGGAGGGGGGGTGTCGAGGCTGGCGTCGACGGTGTGGAGTTGAGGAGGCTCCGGTGCTTGGAGAGGAGTGGGGTCCGTCGTCCGGGCTTGGGCAGTAGGGAGGCCGGAGGGGCGGTTGATGGGCTTCGAAGGCGGTGGAGAGTGGACGGTGGTAACGGCACCGGAGTGCGCTCAGAGATGCGGTGGCGGTGGTTGAAGCGCCGGGAGATGGGTTTGCCCGGAGGGAAAGGGAGGAGGGTTCGGCGACTTAGGTTACTCTGAGGCGATCTTGGTTGCCGGAGAGCTGCGAGACAAAGACTGCAGGTCACCGTGCGGGGTGTGGGGAGCTCGCGGCTTGCGTGGGCGAGGGGAGAGGCCGCGGGTGGCGTGGGCGGATGAAGCCGCCGGCGCTAGGGAAGAGCAGGGCGAGGGGATGGGGTCGATGGGGTCGCCGGTGGGTGGATGAAGGGGAGGCCGCTGCTGGGTTGATGGCGCGAGGCTTGGGAAGTCGACGCGAAGAAGAAGGAAGGGGAAGGAGGCGGCTAATAGCTGAAGGATGGAGGAAAAGAATAGGAACCTAGGGTTTATAAATAATATATCTATATATAAATAGAAGTAGGCTATGCATCAGGTTGCAGATTAGTTCCCTATAGGAAAATGGTGAGGGCTGTTCACGTGTGAACCTAGGCTAGAGTTGTTAGGTTAGCTAGGGATAGGTTATATATAAAGAATAGTCTTAAAAGTTATAAACAACAACCAATCTAACTTTCTATCTCACCCTCTCTCTTGCTGGTGCGTGACAAGGCAAAAGTGGGCTAAATCAAAGTTAGGAGGATGATTAAGATTATTATTAACTAATAGTAAATGTGTGCCAAGTAAACTTAGGGTTAAAACACTATTAGATTGGGCAAAAAGTGAAAATAGGTCAAATGAAGCCCAAAAATTGTGAAATAAATACTGGGGCGACCGGGAAAACGAGCGAAAGGAAACCAAGGAGACGGATCACAGTTTCGATGTCGATGGTCGAAACTAAAAATAGAAAGGCCTTACGACAAAAGTGAAAATCGTGACGTCTCCTCAAACAAAGTCAAGCCGTTGGAGAACGACCCGTGAAATGTCGTCCAAAATAGTTCCACGATTTAATACTCTCCGAGAGTGTCCCAACCGCATATCACACTATAGTGTTCAGAAACAAACAACGTCTAAAATAAATACGTGCACGATCACAAGCACGTGCACGAAGAAGAGTATGATCGAAAACCGGCCGTTACATAACCTGTGGGAGATCACCGTCCGGTCAACCCCCAGCATGTCGGCAGGTGACCATGCGAATATATCTGCATTTTCCCGGAGCAAGGCGACGAGGGTCGCCCTCAGGGCGGCCGGGAGTTTTGTCCCGATGGAGACGGTTTTCTCTTCATCCGCGGCTACGGGAACCTCCTTGACCTCCTCGGCCGGGGTCGGCCGCTGGTCGCAGAAGTCCTCCCTTTTGTCGTGGATGAGAACCGTCAGGGCCCGCCCTGGGCTCCCACGCCGGGCTGGCCTACGGTCGCCGCCCCCAGGCACCTCCTGGTCTCCTCGCACCAGTCCCACCCCCTGTGGGGTCCGGAACTTCATCATCTGGTGTTGCAGGCTGGGGAGCGCCTCGATGGCCGTCATGTATGGACACCCTATGATTCCGTTATACGCCGATGCGATGTCGACGATGACGAAACGCGTCCCCCTGGTGATGACCCTCGGTACCTCCCCCAGAGTCATCGACAGGGTGATCGTCCCCACTATGGGGATCATATGGCCGGTGAAGCCGACAATGGGGTCCGTGCAGGGCTCTAGGTCTGCACGCCCCCACCCCATTCTCTCGACCGTTGACAGGAACAGGATGTCGCAGGAGCTACCGGTGTCAATCAGGAGTCGGCCGACGACAACCGCCCCAATCCGAGCCTCGACGACGAGGGCGTCATCGCTCTGGCTCCCCACCTCCTGGCGGTCTCCCTTGGTAAAGGTGATTGGGGGTCGGTGTGTCCTTCTCCGCTTCGACCGGCGGCTGGCGCCCGCCACCATCACCTGTTAGGCACCGGCCCCTGAGATCGTGGGCGGCGTCCCCACTGGGGACGGCCCCCCGCTTATCATCTCAATTTGCATGATTGCCCCGGGGGGCGTGGCTCCCCCCGATCGCGGTCCGCTGGCGATTCTGGCCCCCGCCCCTCCGGGGGGGCTCTCTCTCCTTCTGCTGCCCGCCTGTCCGCCACGAAGTTTCCCAAGTAGCCCACCTGGATCAGCTGCTCGATCTCTCTCTTAAGAGTGTAACAACGGTCGGTATCGTGACCGTGGTCACGGTGATATCGGTAATACCTCCAGAGATCCCGCTTCGCCGGATCCGTCCTCATCTCTCGGGGAGGCTCCGGCAGTAATCCGGCCCTCGTTGCCGCGGCCAGAACCTCCATCATGGGGGCGTTGAGCCGCGTGTAGTGCGCCCGCAGGGGGCCTTCCTGTCTTGGGAGGGCTCGGGTGGCGCCTCGGGCCGGGGCGAACTCGCGCGCCGGGCCAGGGCGGTCTTACGGGCGTTGCAACACCGGTTCGTGCCTTGGTTGGGTTAACCGGTCGTGACCTCGGCGCCCCTCTTCTTGCCTCGGCCAAGGGTGTGACCGGGGCTCACCTTGGGATGGCTTCGCTGGGGGGAATATGGCCTTTGTGCCGAGAGTCTCTTCGGCCAACGCATGCCTCTCCACCATAGCAACCAAGGCCTCATAGTCGGTCGGCGGATCCCGGAGCAGGGATTTGTGGAGGCTCCGAGTCCGCAACCCCATCTTGAAGGCCAGCATAAGCACCTCGTCGTCGCATGTCACCATCGCCCGTCTCTCATCCTGAAAGTGGCGGAGGTATCTGCCCGTTGTCTCCCCCTCTCCTTGGACTATCGTGCTGAGATAGTCTAAGGGCTTCTTTTTCGTCCGCCCGGCCCAAAACTCTTGGCAGAACTTGTGGGATAGCTCGCCAAAGCTCCCAACAGATCTCACGGGTAAGCCGAAGTACTAGTCCAACGCGGTGTCCCTCAGGCTTTGGGAGAAATGCCGACATAGGAACGCCTCATCCACATCCTGCGTCTCTATTGCCCCCCGGTACTGCTGCACGTGCGTGAGGGGGTCGCCTCTTCCGTTGTACGTGGCCAAGTGGGGGGGTTTGAACCTTATGGGTCTCGGGGCGGACGTAATCCACAGTGCAAGCGGTGTGGCCCCCTCTGGATAGGTAGGGTGATCGGGCGCATCCCCTCTCCGCCATTTGGGGGTCTAGCTTCGGTCGCGCCTCGGCCGCCGACAGTCCTCCGGCCCCGGGGAGTAGCCCGACGGTCGCCTGGCTGGGCTCCTTCCCCGGGTCGAGGATTCGACGGGTTGCGGGCTACGGTTCTCCCAGCACCATCGCCTCCCGGTCGGCTCCCCACGGGCCTCCATCCGCTCCTGATTCCCCCGCAGAAGCCTTTCGCGCTCGGCGGTGAGGAAGCGTAGTTGTCGACAAACGGCTTCCTCGTGCAGGCGATCGGAGGGGTGGTGCAGGCGATGCGGGCTGCCTCCTCCTGGTGGGGACCTGGCCAACAACGGGCCCCGCCCGTCCCCGAGCCGCCGACCCATCGCCGTCACCTCCAGGATTTCCTGGTTGCTCTCGTTCTCCCTCCTTATCCTCTCGCGCTCCACGATGATGAGGCGGAGCTGGTGGCGGGCGGTCTCTTCGTCCTGGTAGGCCCTTCTGTCACGACCCGCTTCCCTAAAATGGAGGCGAGACATGAAAAGGTCCGCACGAGAGTGGAGCTGTGAAGCCCCAAACCCGATAAGCGTCAATAAAACATAAGCAGGTCCCTGTAACCACAACGGAACAACAATAATAATACAAGGAGAGACTGAAATAAAATCTCACATCTCAAATATTGTCCAACATGAAAATAAGTTCAACATCCAGAAAAGCCACCCGGCTAAAACAAAAGAGTCTAAAGGCCCAGAACAAGGCCAACAAAAGCAACGACATAACAAAGTATAGGTGCTACGCACCGATAACAAAACAACTGTCTAACAAAAGTAAAACACAACGAAGACACTAGGACTGGTCCCCAGCATCCACGTACTCCCCGTCAAACACAAGCTCGGGCTCGGCGTCAGCAAACACCTCGTCCTCAACAAGGTACTCGGGCTCAGGATCTAACATGTGTCACCCAAAAGACTAAAGGGGCACATGTCAGCAAGTCTAAAAAGACTTGGGCAAGGAAACTGAAAGTAAGGCAACTAGCAACCTAGCAGTTATAGTATGCATGACATGGCAGTTATAACATGAGTGCACAATTAAGACATGGCAAGACAATTTGTACAAGAGATCAATCATCGGGACAAGACAAGACAAGACAAGAGTAGCCACGCTACTATCAATCTCAATCGATTCACTATTCACGTTGTTTTGTAGATGTTTATGCATTACAGCTGAATGGTTTCACATTCGCTGATTGGCCGCTTAACATCTACCCCAAAACCCAGAATTTACGCCTTACCACTGCAGTTGCTGATCGGGCAGACTCCCAGTTGATTGGTCGCTTAACTCTTACCCCCAATACCCACACGTAATGGAGCCTGGGTCCCCGCACAATGAACTCAGCTAGTGAGCCTGGGGTTGCCCCGCACAATGAGCTCGCATTCTTAAACATTTGGCGTAGGGGTGCACCTAGCCGGGAACACACAATTCGGGCATTGGCTATCAACCAACACATGGCCCGCTTCTGGAACACGAGCCAGGAACACAAGCATTCGTAGCAAAGCTACGCAATCACAGAAGCACTTAAAGAATGCAATGACATGACATTTAATTTGCGTACAGTTAAGGAAGGTAAACATGACATGGTAATTGTACAACATGCTAAATGTCGGAACTAGCTTCGTTGTCAAGCTAGTTCCCCAATTTGCGCCTAGGCGAGTATCATTTCGTCGCCTAGCCTCTTTTACGCCTACAACAAGCAAATGGCCTAAAACATGGCCTAAACCCTAAGTGGCAAGTTTCACTTGCCTAAGACCGGGGATGACGACCACTTCGTCACACGGATGCCAATCTACGGGGAAATCGCTGTTATGGGGTAACAAACATCAAACAACATGAAATTTTATTAGGGTTTCATAAAAATATAAATAGGTTATGAAAACAACGGTAGATTGATTTCTTACCGAGAGGAGGCGGAAGAAACACTCCGGAGAACCCTAGGATCAGATCTGGAAAAGATTGGGGAAGTTTGGAGAAACTAGGGTTTTGGGGGATTTTGAGGATTTTGGGGATTTTGGTGGAGATTTGGGGAAGATGAGAGGTAGATAGAGTGAATGGATGGTTTGGATGATGGATTTAGGGCTTGGAATGAAGGATTGAAGCTTGAAGGAAGATGAGGGCTCAAGGGGGAAGATTTTAGGGTTTTGGGTCGTGTTGGGGAAGAAAACGTTTGGGTTGGGTTTAAATAGGATGGGCTGGCGGCTGCCCAGAAATTAGGGTTTTAACACTGGTTAGTCGGTCAAAGAGCAACCACTGACCGACTAGTTTGGCAACTAGTCGGTCGGTCGACCAACGCAGACCGACTAAGTGCAAACAGTAACTCCTGAACGAAAATAGGATTTAGAGTTAGTCGGTCCATGAACAAGTACTGACCGACTAGTTTAGCATCTAGTCGGTCGATGAATGTTCTTAGACCGACTAAGAGTGAACAGTAGCTGATACAAAAATTAAGATGATGAGTTAGTCGGTTAAAGAAGCATTGCCGACCGACTAGTTTGCAACCTAGTCGGTCAACCAACGTTCTTAGACTGACTAACGATAAACAGTAACTCCTGAATAATTTAGAAAGCTAACTAGTCGGTCCAAGAAGGATTGCCGACCGACTGAATCGTCATCTAGTCGGTCGGTGCCCCTTCTTACGCCGGCTAATAAGCACCAAAAGTTCCGATACGGAGCGCGGGGCCCCGGGATCGATTCCTAAGACTCCTAGGCTTGATCTAATAGTAAGATACGACCGTTATGAAGTCCGTCACGAATGACATACTTCGAAATCGATGATCCTAAGGAAGAAACGAGAAAATACGACGAATCGATCGAAAATGAAAACTACGGAGACGAAAACCACACAAGAGGAGAAAATCCACCAAAACATATATTATATTATAATAAATCCAGATACATGAAAAGCAATCGTTACATCCTCCCCAACTTAAGAAAAATTCCGTCCTCGGAATGTCCAAATACTCACGAGTCCGGAAACAAAAGTGGGAAACGCTCTCGCATCTCATCCTCATTCTCCCAAGTAGACTCTCCAGGTGAGCCGTGTCGCCACATCACCCTCACAAGATTGACAATCTTGTTCCGAAGCGATTTCTGACGCCTGTCCAGAATCTGCACTGGATGCTGGTCATACGTCATATCGGGGCGAACGGTAATCTCCGAAATATCCACAGCATGAGATGGATCGCTAATGTATCGACGAAGCTGCGACACATGGAAAACATTGTGAACTCCTTCCAAAGACGGCGGCAAGGGCAAGCGATAAGCTACCTCGCCAACCCTCTCCAAAACGTCAAACGGTCCAATGTATCGCGGGCTCAACTTCCCACGCTTCCCGAAACGAATCACACCACGATTCGGGGAAATCTTCAAGAACACATGGTCGCCCGGCTGAAACTCCAAAGGACGACGTTTAGCATCCGCCCAATGTTTAAAACGGTCCTGAGCAATCCTCAACCTCTCCCGAATATTCCTGATGATATCCACGGCCTCTACGATCATCTCAGGCCCCAACAACTCCCGATCTCCAATGTCATCCCAACTCAATGGTGATCGACATTTCCTCCCATAAAGAGCGGCGAAAGGCGCCATGCCAATACTCGCCTGGAAGCTGTTGTTGTAGGAAAACTCTACCAGATGTAGGTGGTCCTCCCACGAACCCTTGAAATCCAACATGCACGCCCTCAGCATGTCTTCCAAAATCTGAATTGTCCTCTCGGACTGGCCATCCGTCTGCGGATGGTACGCCGTGCTGAAACTCAGACGCGTACCCAAGCTCTTCTGCAAACTCTGCCAGAACTGAGATGTGAACCTCGTGTCTCTGTCTGACACGATGCTCACGGGGACTCCGTGAAGTCGCACGACCTCCTGCACGATTCACGTTACATCTCTATCCAAACTAGGAAAAGGACATAAAACGGAGAGCAAAAGGATTTTACCTCCATATATCTCCTCGCTAGCGCCTCAGTGGACTGTCCCACTCGGAACGGAATGAAGTGCGCAGACTTGGTCAATCGATATATGATCACCCAAATCGCGTCATTCTGCTTCGGACTCCGAGGTAGTCCAGTCACGAAATCCATAGTGATGTGTTGCCATTTCCACTCCGGAATCGGAAGCGGTTGTAGCAACCCGGCCGTACGCTGATGCTCCGCCTTCACTTACTGGCAAACCAAGCACTTGGCTACACTCCGAGCCACGCTTCTCTTCATACCATGCCACCAATAATTTAGACGAAGATCCTGGTACATCTTGGTGCCACCAGGATGCACAGAATACGGCGAACTGTGTGCCTCCACCATCAGCTCCTCTCTGATATCCCCAGCAGGCACACACAACCTGGCTCTAAACCTCAGCGAGCCATCCTCATGAATCAAAAAGTCAGTCCGCAGACCGGCTTCCACCTGCTCCCGAATCCTCACCAGCTTCGGATCCTCAGCCTGGCCAGCCTTAATCCGATCCACGATCGTCGACTGTACCTGCATGTACATCAACGACGAAGCCTCCCCAGGAAGAACAACCTCCACGCCAGACTCGCAAAAATCCTGCTGCAATCTCCACTGTGGGGTCAAAATCATCACCGCTGGAAGCCTACTCAGCGCATCTGGAACCACATTCACCTTGCCAGGGTGAAACTGCAAATCAATCTCATAATCCGCCATAAGCTCCAACCATCGACGCTGTCGCATGTTGAGCTCCTTCTGAGTGAAAATATACTTCAAGCTTTTGTGATCGGTGAAAATCTTCACTTTCTCACTCAGCAAGAAGTGCCTCCAAATCTTAAGAGCAAACACAACGGCAGCCAACTCCAAATCATGCGTCGGGTAATTCTTCTCATGAACCTTAAGCTGACGAGACGCATACGCCACAACATGCCCGTGCTGATGCAACACACAACCGAGACCCTTGCCAGAAGCATCGCAAAAGATCTCAAATCCACCGCTGCGATCAGGCACAACAAGAATATGGGCACTCGTCAACCTCTCCTTCAGAATACCAAAAGCACTCTCACAATCACCCGACCAAACAAAAGCAACATCCTTCCGCGTCAACCTGGTCATCGGCTCAGTAATACGAGAAAAGTCCTTAATGAATCGCCGATAATAACCAGCAAGTCCAAGGAAACTTCGAATCTCAGATGCTGACGACGGAACAGGCCACTCCCTGATGGCCCGAATCTTCTCGGGATCCACTGAAATACCATCTCCAGTCACCACATGCCTGAGAAAAGCAACTCTATCCAGCCAAAACTCGCACTTCGAAAACTTAGCATACAACCTATGCTTCCTCAAAATCTCCAACACCGTCCTTAAGTGCGAGGCATGCTCTTCCTCCGACTTCGAATAGATCAGAATGTCGTCAATAAAGATAACGACAAACTTATCCAAAAAGTCGTAGAAAATCAGGTTCATCAGATTCATGAAAACTGCGGGCGCGTTAGTTATGCCGAAAGGCATAACCACGAACCCATAGTGTCCATACTTCGTCCTGAACGCTGTCTTCGGAACATCTCCCTTCTTCACCTTCAACTGATGGTAACCACTCCTCAAATCCAATTTATAAAACACCCTCGAACCTCCAAGCTGATCAAAAATATCATCGATGCGAGGCAACGGGTATTTATTCTTAATGGTCACCGCATTCAACTCCCGATAGTCCACGCACATGCGACGCGAACCATCCTTCTTCTTAACCAGCAACACCGGTGCTCCCCACGGAGACACGCTAGGATTAATATAACCCTTCTGCAACAGCTCATCCAACTGCTTCCGCAACTCTTCCAATTCTACAGGTGCCATACGATACGGCGCCTTCAAAATCGGCTGCGCACCTGGAACAAGATCGATAGAAAATTCCAGAGCTCGATCAGGCAGCAAACCAAACATCTCCTCGGGGAAGACGTCGCCAAAATCTCGCACCACAGCTGGCCACTCCAGCTCCATCTGCATAGCCACAGCCTCCACCGGCCTGGCCCGAAATCTGACAGGACCAAGCGAACTGCTACCACGACTGAACTCAAATACTGGATGTCCGGGAATCTCGAACACCACCTTCTTCCTCCGACAGTCGATCGTAGCATAGAAGCTCGCAAGCCAGTCCATCCCAAGAACTGCATCATAGTTGAGGATGTCGTGGACAATGAAATCAGCGAAAAGCTCATGTCCACAGACCACCAACGAGCAAGAATTGCAACCACGATGCACCGAGACCACGCCATTCCCTGTAACGATATTCCAACTCTTGGAAAGAGGGGACGTCGACAAGGAATGCCTCTCCACGAAGCTCCGAGAAATAATGCACATCGATGCACCATAGTCGAAGAGGACTCGTGCAGGAAATGTGCACACCAAAACCACACCTAACAATCAATTAACAATCAAACCCTATTCTAGCAAGCAACCATGTTCAAGCAAACAACACAATCTAACAATCAAAACCAGCTAGGAAAGTACAGCTAGATTGAGGATTACCTGCGATAACCTCATCCACAGCCTCGCTCTCCGCAGCGGTCATCAGAAAAGCCTGCCTCCTCGGCGGAACAGCCTGCCGAAAAGCATGTCCCTGTGGAACAAGAGCTGCTCCACGTCCAGCAGGAACAGACGCTCGCTGCTGCAACGGCTGTGCTGCAACAGGAGCCCTCCGTAGCTGATTCGCATGCCGACAATCCTTCGTGACATGGGAAGCATCACCACAAACTAAACACTGGCCCAGAAACTTCCGACACTGATCCTTGACATGGCCAGGCTTGTCGCAGAAATGGCAAAACTTCAGAATAGGCACTCCTGGCCTCTTAAACTGAGCAGGCTGATTAGGCCTGAATCCAGGTCTAACCACAGCTCTCGCCTGCTCCACAGGCCTCTTCCCAGCACCAACAACAGACCCTCTCCTCTGATTCACGAGCAGCTCCTGCCTCTTAGCTGCTACTAGAACCTTCTGATAGGACTCCCGGTCAGAAGAGGTCACAAAACTCTGGAGCTCCGAAGCAAGTCCCTGCAGGAAGCTTTGAGCTCTCTCCTCAGCATCCTGCACCATCTTTGGTGCAAACCGACTCAGCCTCATGAACTCTTAGTGATACATGTCCACCGACGAGCTCCCTTGCTTCAAATCGATAAAACGCTGCAGCATCTCCTCCCTGGCAGCTTTCGGGAAGAACTCACCCTCAAATCTGGCCTTGAAGGTAGCCCAAGCTATCGGCTCCACCAACATCTTCTCTTCCGCATCCCACCAATTCCGAGCATTATCCTTGAGTTGCCTCTTCGCCAAATCAACCCATCCAGCCGGGGTGATCTTGGCCATCTTCAGATTGTCCTCGATGTTCCGAATCCACTCATCGGCAGCCAGAGGACCCTCAGAACCATCAAAATATGCGGGACCCAGCTCCCGAAATTGCTTCGCTCCTGGCTCAGAGCGAGGGGCATCCGGAAGAGCCCGGGCAGCTCAAGCAAGTGGAGCATTCTGGACTTGCAGAAGCACGCCCTGCTGCACTTGCATCATCTGGAGCATCATCCGCATCATCTCACCGCTGGTGGGTTCCCGCTCGGGCTCCTCATCATGAGGGAGCGCACCACTGCCCCCACCACGGGTGAAACACCTTCCTGCCATCTAATGACACAGAGAAAGAATCAGATTAGACTCATAGCTTATGACATCGGACGTCGAACTTAGTTCATTGGACATTCTAATATTATTATCGCTATTCCAAAGTTCGCAGTTACAGAAGGACCTGAATGGGCCACGACTAAAACCTGTCACGACCCGCTTCCCTAAAATGGAGGCGAGACGTGAAAAGGTCCGCACGAGAGTGGAGCTGTGAAGCCCCAAACCCGATAAGCGTCAATAAAACATAAGCAGGTCCATGTACCCACAACGGAACAACAATAATAATACAAGGAGAGACTGAAATAAAATCTCACATCTCAAATATTGTCCAACATGAAAATAAGTTCAACATCCAGAAAATCCACCAGGCTAAAACAAAAGAGTCTAAAGGCCCGGAACAAGGCCAACAAAAGCAACGACATAACAAAGTATAGGTGCTACACACCGATAACAAAACAACTGTCTAACAAAAGTAAAACACAACGAAGACACTAGGACTGGTCCCCAGCGTCCACGTACTCCCCGTCAAACACAAGCTCGGGCTCGGCGTCAGCAAACACCTCGTCCTCAACAAGGTACTCGGGCTCAGGATCTAACATGTGTCACCCAAAAGAGTAAAGGGGCACATGTCAGCAAGTCTAAAAAGACTTGGGCAAGGAAACTGAAAGTAAGGCAACTAGCAACCTAGCAGTTATAGTATGCATGACATGGCAGTTATAACATGAGTGCACAATTAAGACATGGCAAGAAAATTTGTACAAGAGATCAATCATCGGGACAAGACAAGACAAGACAAGAGTAGCCACGCTACTATCAATCTCAATCGATTCACTATTCACGTTTTTTTGTAGATGTTTACGCCTTACAGCTGAATGGTTTCACATTCGCTGATTGGCCGCTTAACATCTACCCCAAAACCCAGAGTTTACGCCTTACCACTACAGTTGCTGATCGGGCAGACTCCCAGTTGATTGGTCGCTTAACTCTTACCCCCAATACCCACACGTAATGGAGCCTGGGTCCCCGCACAATGAACTCAGCTAGTGAGCCTGGGGTTGCCCCGCACAATGAGCTCGCATTCTTAAACATTTGGCGTAGGGGTGCACCTAGCCGGGAACACGCAATTCGGGCATTGGCTATCAACCAACATATGGCCCGCTTCTGGAACACGAGCCAGGAACACAAGCATTCGTAGCAAAGCTACGCAATCACAGAAGCACTTAAAGAATGCAATGACATGAAATTTAATTTGCGTACAGTTAAGGAAGGTAAACATGACATGGTAATTGTGCAACATGCTAAATGTCGGAACTAGCTTCGTTGTCAAGCTAGTTCCCCAATTTGCGCCTAGGCGAGTATCATTTCGTCGCCTAGCCTCTTTTACGCCTACAACAAGCAAATGGCCTAAAACATGGCCTAAACCCTAAGTGGCAAGTTTCACTTGCCTAAGACCGGGGATGACGACCACTTCGTCACACGGATGCCAATCTACGGGGAAATCGCTGTTATGGGGTAACAAACATCAAACAACATGAAATTTTATTAGGGTTTCATAAAAATATAAATAGGTTATAAAAACAACGGTAGATCGATTTCTTACCGAGAGGAGGCGGAAGAAACACTCCGGAGAACCCTAGGATCAGATCTGGAAAAGATTGGGGAAGTTTGGAGAAACTAGGGTTTTGGGGGATTTTGAGGATTTTGGGGATTTTGGTGGAGATTTGGGGAAGATGAGAGGTAGATAGAGTGAATGGATGGTTTGGATGATGGATTTAGGGCTTGGAATGAAGGATTGAAGCTTGGAGGAAGATGAGGGCTCAAGGGGGAAGATTTTAGGGTTTTGGGTCGTGTTGGGGAAGAAGAAAACGTTTGGGTTGGGTTTAAATAGGATGGGCTGGCGGCTGCCCAGAAATTAGGGTTTTCACACTGGTTAGTCGGTCAAAGAGCAACCACTGACCGACTAGTTTGGCAACTAGTCGGTCAGTCGACCAACGCAGACCGACTAAGTGCAAACAGTAACTCCTGAACGAAAATAGGATTTAGAGTTAGTCGGTCCATGAACAAGTACTGACCGACTAGTTTAGCATCTAGTCGGTCGATGAACGTTCTTAGACCGACTAAGAGTGAACAGTAGCTGATACAAAAATTAAGATGATGAGTTAGTCGGTTAAAGAAGCATTGCCGACCGACTAGTTTGCAACCTAGTCGGTCAACCAACATTCTTAGACCGACTAACGATAAACAGTAACTCCTGCATAATTTAGAAAGCTAACTAGTCGGTCCAAGAAGGATTGCCGACCGACTGGATCGTCATCTAGTCGGTCGGTGCCCCTTCTTACACCGGCTAATAAGCACCAAAAGTTCCGATACGGAGCGCGGGGCCCCGGGATCGATTCCTAAGACTCCTAGGCTTGATCTAATAGTAAGATACGACCGTTATGAAGTCCGTCACGAATGACATACTTCGAAATCGACGATCCTAAGGAAGAAACGAGAAAATACGACGAATCGATCGAAAATGAAAACTACGGAGACGAAAACCACACAAGAGGAGAAAATCCACCAAAACATATATTATATTATAATAAATCCAGATACATGAAAAGCAGTCGTTACACCTTCGGGCGGTCTCGGCCGCTTCGTCCAAATGTCTTTGCGCGGCGGCCGCCTCCTCCAGGCGCCTCCACTGCCGCACGACCTCCATCTCCTCTTCCAGGAGCTTCTGCTGGGCCGCAACCTCCTTGGCGAGCCCCCTGTTCTCCCCCTCCTCCTCGAACTGAGGATGGAGATTCCGCCTCACGTTCTGGGGCTCCAAGGGGCCGGGCTGGGGCTCCGCCCCCGCCGCTGGGTAGCCTCCCATTGCCTGAGTAACGGCCTCGAAGCTCTTCAGGACTGCGTGGGCTGGAAGGGGGTCGGGCGCCGTGGTCATTAGTAGAGAAAGCGGCTCCTGACCCACGGGATCCTTGCCATGGTCAGGGTTCCGAGTGATCGGCATGGAGTCTAACATGGGTGTGACCCTTCGTTCCCACAGACGGCGCCAATTGTTACGAGGTGGAACTCACGTACAATGAATTTGTATTGAGGAGAACCAAGGGCACGGTGGTTATGTTGATAAGAGGGTTTAGGTGGGCTATTTAACAAGTGATTAGTGGGGTGAAGAGGTTGGACTTGCCGCCGGGGGTGGCCACGGAGTCAAATCTCACCGGACGCGGCGGAGGAATATTGGATGGCGGGAAGCTGAAGTTGATGTCGACCAAGGGGCGAGCTTTCCTGCAGCACGAGCAACTCGTCAGAAGGGCAGGTTTGGGCTCCAACCCTTAGCCCCTCCGATGCCTAAGTTAGTAATAGGACTTAAAACGGGGGCTAGGCACGCCGGTCGGACTGAGGGTGTGCCGACCGTACGTGGCAAGCTATAAGCGGGAGAACAAAGATATGGACGACCTTTGCTCTCGTGTGTGAATAATAGATTGAGAGAGAGAATTTGCCCCCCCCCCCCCTCCACCGTAAGAAGAGAGGGGGTATTTATACCTGACGGGAGATGACTAGGCGGGGCTGACCTGGCATGCTGACTCGACGTGCTGAGCTGGCTCGGTTGTCAACGGGAGCTTCAGACAAGGATGTCAGGAACAGGAGTGCCTGACCTACTTTTGTCAGACGGCGCAACGGCCAGGGGATGCTTTTGTCGGGTTGTTAGGGCCGAAAGCATTAATTGTCAGTCGGCTCAACCGCCAGGGGATGCTTTGTCAGATGGTCGGGCGGCGTTAGTGTCAGTCGTGTCCTTATCCTAGGTTGTTTGTCGTTGGTGACGAACTAAAGGTCTGGCTATGCTATCCATGGCGCCGTGGTGCATGGGGACCGGTCGGGTCGACCGGCTCAGGGGCTGTTCGGCCCGGCCGTGCCCCCTTTTCGGTCGTGGGTTGTGGGCCGCTAGAACGAGAGGATACGCACATGCCTATGTCAGCATATCCGGCGGTATTGTCCGGGCGTTCCCCAAGCGCCTTGCCCCTGGCGGGCCGAGCAACTGCGGTTGTATGCCTCGGCCCGGTGGGGGGAGTGCTGCGAGGCGCGCCCGTTCCCGCGTAGCTTCGGTCTTCCGGGGTGGCGGCCCTTTCATGAAGGAGAGAGTTAATGGGGTATGTCAGCGGATTCGGGCAGGAGTCAGACTCTTACGATCTTTAGGTCGTAACACTCCCTATGTTGTCATTGTCATCTATCCATATCACACACACATTGAGGACAATGTGACATTTAAGCTTAGAGGAGTGCACAGTGCACACATTTTGCTTTGTCCTGAAACACACCTTAAAATTTCAGATGAACCATATTCACTTCTATATTCTGTCTCATATGCTTCATGTTATGATGGAATCCTGTGGATTTAATTTTTTATAAACTCTGATATATGTTAGATTAGAGCTTAATTCCTTGATTAGAGTATCATTGTTAATATGCTTTTTCATAGTAGAATACATAGTTCCACAACCATATTCTCGAAATAGTTGAGCTAAAAATGAATGAATCAGAATCTGATTCATTTTTCCTTTTCTTCTGTATATAGACATAAATGATATTTGATCATGCTTTGCATTCCATCGCCTTTACGTGAGTTTGCAAAAATCCCAAAAACATAAAAATTTCAAAAATATCTAAATAAAAGATCATTGGTGTTCCTTGTAATTCGATGCACTAAGATCGTCTGATCTAGGATGTATAGACCGCTCCTTGCACTCCATTGCGTTTACGCAAGTTTGCAAGATAAAAAATATATATAGCCAAAAGTATAAAAAAATACAAAAAGAAAATTACATATCTCTACCCATTTTCTATATAGAACAAAGACATGGACGAGGTTGATTGGGTTCTAGGAGTCAGGAAATAGGCATAGTGTGGTGATGCCTTACCTTAATTGAGTTTACTAACTCATTCCATGAAGCTTAACAAAACACCATGCATGATTGAAACTGTTTGATCATGACATATTTATACTTCTTAGAGAATGAGTTGTGGACATTGGATTTGTCTATGTGAACTTAGTATATTTCATGATAAACTATGATAGGATGTAGCTTTGCTCTCACTCCATTCTTTATCAAGTTCATTATGCTTATTGAATTCCATAATATGTTCATCAGTAGCGAGACTTAAGTATTTTGTGTTAATGTGTGTTCTGATTATATATTGGTGTGTGTTCACGTATTCTTGTATCCATGAGCTCATATATTCGCTGAGTTTGACACTGAGTCCCTTAATTCTACCACACCTTTAACACCTTACTTTCCAATGTATTCCTCTCCCGGGTTCACTAATTATTCATCTTCCTCGAGGACGAGTAGAGGTAAGCTTAGTGGATTTTGATGTATTTGTATTTTACATGTTTTATACTCCAAATCCACAATATATTTGATTGCTTAAATCCCGATTTTATATGCTTTTATGTTGATAATTGGAACTGTTTGACTTCAAGATCGTTTGGTTGCATTTCAAGGAATATCGAGCAATTTGGAGCATATTGAAGAGAAGGACATAATCGTCGAAGACGGAGCATCAACGACGTCGCATATGATGAGCTGAAGCTACTGGAGAAGGAAGAAGAGAAGGAAATAGAGAAGAGGACCAAGGGCTGGAATACCATGTCACTCGACTGAGCGTATCACACGCTCGGCCAAGCTGACGTCGCAAAAGAGAAGGCCAAAGAAAGCTTACAAGAAGTAGGTCGATCGGCCTAGAGACCCATCTCACTGGACCAAGCGATACTCTGCAGATGACATCCAAGTTTGGCTTAAAACTCTCTGTTGAATTAGCTCAACCGAGCACCAAGGTACGCTCGCCGAGCAGAGTAGAAAGTGTAGAATTCTGGACAGATCTTTACTCTTTGAAGATCTGCTATCATCTGAGATTTTACACTATTTCTATCATATTTTCCCAGATAGTAGACTTCATGACGATTCCATCGCCTCCAAAAATGCAGCAAACGGAAGTCAGATGAGTCCTAGAAAATTTCTACAAGTTGGATAATCTGTGCAGGAAAGTGTGCCTGGGCTGGCTGGAAAGTGTGCTTGGTCGAGCGCCCTTGCACAACATGGCCGAGCTAAGTGGGCTACCAGATTGGGCCCAGTTTGAGTTGGGGTTGTTTTAGGGTTTTCTTAGAGTTATATATATTCTTGGGGTAGCCGTTATTGAGGGGGATCCATCTTTTGTGCAGGAGACCATTTTTTGGAGGCTTGGTCACACCATAGGCCCCCTCCTTGGTGATTTTGTATCGGATCTTTTACGAAGATAAGTATTTCTTTTGTCGAATCCTTTCTATTGCTTTCCTTATATGCATGTGATGTTTTGTATCGACTTCATATCTTTCGCTATTCTTGAGTAGATCTATTGCTAGGGTATAGGGTTGAACACTAGGATCTTAGGGATTGGATGTTAGGTTAATCTTAGTTGAACGAATCTAGGGTTGCTCTATGGTAGTTTGAACAAGGATTTTGGGGGATTAGCCCTAGAATTGGATGTTTGTGAAAGTAGCTTCATATTCTACGGAAAATCCCCATGAATCTGATTAGGGCTTAGCGTAAATTTTCTAGGGCTCGTGATCATGAGAGTGACTCGTGCACTGGGGATGATTTATAATCCCTAATTCGCTAGTCGGTGACATACGAGAGTAGCCTGACTGCTAGAACCAACCATAGTGTAGTATCCCAATCCGTAGATCATGAGAGTGGATACAGATTATGATACGGGAACCACTGTCAAGCGTAATGCATGTATTCCTATGCAAAGTTGATTGCAAAAGTAGAGCTGAGCATAGGGATACGTTAGACGAGTAGGACAACGAAAGTAAAGTACTCGTTCCTATTTCTGGATGTGACACTCCTACCATCATTTTTAGTTCAACGAAATGATCCTTAACCTGATATCCAAGACTGAAAGCCCTAGCGGGGATCCCGACACCCTAGTGATCTTTCTCCCATTTATTTTCTTTGTTTTATTTGTTTTCTTTTGTGTGTAGTTTTTGGTTGTGCCATGCTGATTGTGACACCCTCGCATTTCATTTCCATCACCATTATGACCATCTTCGTAATTCATTTCCCAAATAAATTCGAGGTCTAACCAACCAAGGAATCGATAGATAGTATAAGCAACACCTCCCTGTGGATTCGACCCCGAACTCATCGGGATTATATTGCTCTGACACCATTGCACTTGGAAGTGAGGGTGTGCATTACCTTTTTGGGGGTGTGCATCCTCGCAGAACAACAATAATATCCTAATCAACTAGAGTAGACTAATTAATCGACTAAACTTAGCTACTTGACTACTTGAAAGACCTATTTATAGAGGAAAAAAATCCGAAAACACCCCCTAAAATGATAACAAACGGATACTTTCTATTAATTCCATTTTAATCCATGATAATATCCTAGTCAACTAGAGTAGACCAATTAATCGACTAAACTTAGCTAGTTGACTACTTGAAAGACATAGTCAACTAGTCAGTCGAGTCATAACACTGTACAAAATTGCAAGCTCTCTGTTTGCTTGCTAGTCGACTAGTGTTCTCAGATTAGTCGACTAGGTCATGGGTTGTCAACTAACTCTTAAACTGTAGTCGACTAGTTCAGAAATTATGATAGTCATTGGTTTTCAGGATTCTTAGTCAACTATGGATCATTTCTGGTCTACTAGTCAGCTTTAAAAACATAGTTTTGGCTAAGAAAACTTAGAAAAAAATTTCAAAACATTTTCTATGTTATCATAAGTGTATGTATGAGCTTCAACCAACACTTAAACATAAATCTACGGCAAGAATAAAATTACATCAAAATTACATATTCTTTGAAGCTTCTTGATGTATGCCTTGAAATCTATGTTTTATCTTGAATTTTTGAACTCCATAGACCTTGATTGAGCTTCACTAAACTCTGATCTCTTTTATACTTATACATGCACTCATAATTCCTTAGCATGCAAAATGTTAGCTCATCATCAAAACTTACATTGGGGTGACTCAATACTCAACAGTCATTTTATGAACATAAATGGATATGTCTATGTTTGACCCATCCATATGCATCCACTTAATGAATGTAGACATGATATTATTGCATTTCAAGTAGAAGAGGAGGAACATCGACTTAAAGAAACAAAGGGTTATGAATGAAGAGGTGTGATAGTTGCTGATATGTCCATATTTTACATACATTTATCACATCATTTCACGCCATTTTAGTCGCTTAAAACTCATATTTGTCGCTCATTTGATCATTTATCGTATTATATCACTTTCAGAGCTTTACTTTTATTTTCAGGAGTTTTAAGACGATTTGGAGCAATTTAGAGGATGGGCACATCTGAGGTCGCCAAAGCATCCATGGTGTCGTCTCCTAGGTGCTTGACTTGGTGGAAGAGAAGAATTGAGGAGAAGAAGGAGAAGGAAGGAGAAGAGAGCTCTATGGAGATATACATTGATTTTCTAGACTACTCGATCGAGTGCCTCGGTACTCGACTGAGCTGTCATCTAGACTGACACCAAGAGCTCCAAAGGCAAAGTGCATGCTCCACTCGATCGAGTAGGATCGTTACTCGGTCGGTACAACTCGGTCGGCTACCACTTATCTCCATTCCTACACAAAGTCGGAGAGCGCAAAGGCGGCTCGACTGAGCACTACAGCCGCTCGATCGAGCTGAACCCTAACAGAACGGAGTTTTGAAGACTTCAGCAACCTACTATAGCTCGACCGAGCAGATCAGCGACTCGACTGAGTACCGCAATTACTCAGTCGAGCTGAACCAATTTCCAGAGCAGCATTTTGAAGCTAAAGCAGCATCCTACAATAGCTCGACCGAGCACGAAGGCTACTCAACCGAGCGCAACCGCACTCGGTCGAGCAAGGCAAATGCCCAGATTTTCAGACAACCTCTCACTCTTTTGAAATCTGCTATCATTTCAGTTAGTAAAGTAATTTTCATCATATTTTTCTTGGTTATGAGACTTTACGACAGTTCCAACACTGCCAATAACACCCCAATCAGAGGTCAGATAAGTTCTATAGAAATTCTGCAAGATGACACTGCAGTGCTGAAATCTGCACTCGACTGAGTGCTATTTCTACTCGGGCTGAGCCAGCTGGGGTCCACCAATAAGTTGCGGCCAGAGGCATTTTTGGGCCGAATCTCAATGGGGTTTGCTGGGGTTTGCTGGGGTTTGCTGGGGTTATTTGCTAGGGTTTAAGGGGACTATATATAGGGATTGTAGCCGTCATTAGAGGGGGGTTAGATCTTATTTTCTTTGAAGCTTGGTGGAGACTTTCTTTTAGAGTTAGGCTATGCCATAGGCCCCTCCCTTGTATTAAGATAAGTATTTTTGTTCTCTTTAATTCCATTGTTATTTCTTTGTGATTGCTTATTAAATATCTCTTCCATGCATGCAATGAAGTTCTCTATCGATTTCATATCTATTTCTATGATCCATGAGTAGTCTTATCTAGGGCTGATGGATTAGCCCTAGGATCTTAGGATTTAGATGTAAAGCTAGGATTTTTAGGTTGTTTTGGTATAAAATGGATGTGATTTGGTTGATCCAGCCAAGTTTGTAGGAGATTCCATATAGGGTTTGTATTCCTACGATGTGGCTCGAATTCTGACGGATATCCTGTGGACTTAATTAGGTACGTTTGGAGATCCAATTAGGGTTCGTATTCCCACGAGGTGGTGCGAACTTCTGACGGGATCTACCAGCATTCCTATATTACTCATGAGAGTCATCAAGTCACATATCGAGCTCTAATTCCCACGAGGTGGTATGAGCAAGATTGAGTATAGTTGTCGATCGTAATGCACATATCGCGTGAGAGTCTATCCACGAGGTGGGGCTAACATGAGATACGTTAGACGAGTGGCACAACGATAGTTGAACATGAGTTCTACATTTTAGATGCGACAGTCTCTCCCTAATAAAACCAATTCAATGTAAGAATTCTAACCTAGCATTGATATCCGACGATCCTAGTGGTGACTCCTAATGCCCCAGTCTTTTATATTTTATTCCTTTCTTTGTGTGGAGTCAGTTTGCGATATCGAGTGACATGACCTTCGCATCCATCACCATCACGACACACCATAATCCATCTCCACCAATAAAACTCGCAGTCTAACCAACCTAGGAGTAGATAGGTAGTACAACACTGCATCCCCGTGTTCGATATCGGCTCGTCGCTATACCGTGCACTTGTGGTAAAACGACATTGTTTTCAGAATATAATTCTGGACCGATCAAGTTTTTAGCGCGGTTGCCGAGGAGGCGTGAAGGGTTTTATGGGTCCTTAGGGCCATAAATTCGACGTCTGTCCTAAGTCGGTCGGACGCCAAAAACAAACAAGCAGCAGAAAATAGCAAATTAAATCAGGACAATCCCATCATCTAGGTAACCATTTCCACGTGTTTATTATACTAAATATGCACGTAAATATTTTACGACACATTTAATTCCCTTTGCATCATATGCAAAATTTCCACATCTATTATAAAAAATCATTCGGATCAAATACAAATGAACTGAGGGTATACATCCCCCAACATCTCCCACTTGCACTTAGTGTCATTTATCCCGAATGCAGAAGCTAACTGCAAACTCTTTGCAGTTTTCTATCCCTTGTATCAAATGATATTCTCCCTAATTTCTACATATTACTTGACAAGGTCTCACTCTGTGTGAGACCCTACAGCCTGACCCTACTACAGGTGGGGCTTGAAACACCAGATGGCAGAGACCACAAGCAGCAGGCGCCGTCCCTGTTTCGGTATCATACTTATGTGGTTAACTTATTGGCATGAGTATTTTCTGGACCACCCTGACTGTGTCTGTGATGAATAGCGCAGTTATAGTATTTTTCGTCAAAACTATACCGCTAAGTCAAGTCCATGGTATGTTCAAGTGTCAATCCTACTAGCTCGAATTTGGTTAGTCTCCATCGATCTTTAGTCAAATAATGTTGGACTTCTTCCAACATACTCTGGCCAGAGTTTTTACTAAAAGATCGAACTAACACCACGACACTAACTCCCATTGACCGGGAGAGACGAATCCTATCTTGGTCATTACTCTCCTCGCACGCTTCAAATGTCACCCAACCAGAGATCTTTCAACGGGGTTTTCCCGAGGCTAGATCAGTGATCTAAGTGACACCGTTCACGCACAGGTTCGTACATTGACCTCAAGGAAAAATACCAACTAACCTTTCATCACTAAGAGTTATCATTGACATATTGGTCAATCATAACCATATGATAACTCTAGTTGGATTGTTTAGTGAACTCATTCTCCAATGAACACATGTGTATTGTCTTCGACTTTGCTAAGTCAAACGATTATGAGATCATCGTCACCACTTCATGGTGAAAACTAAGACACAATGGTCTATCCGATGTTTCGATATCCTTTTCTCGAAACATCTACGATCACGAACATGTCAGATTTATGCTATTAACGGTCAAACAATTCTCTATGCTCGAGATCCTCATTTCGATACTTGTTTAACCATGCATTAAGTCGTAGGATTTTACCTAAGTCCTAATGAATACTACATTATTATTAAACTTAGGTAAATGCTTACCAAACAGCTTACTGTTATTTTGAACAAGATGTTTGTACACTTACACAGAGATAAATTGCCTCGAGTTCGATGGCATACTTTTCTCCCAACATCTTTCACTTGCACTGTCACGCCCAGTTTCCCATTCTACTGGGAGCGAGGACGCGAGCGGGTCCACGATGTGCTTAAAATAAGGATGAGTACTTTTTTCTTTTCTTTTTGAAATCTTTTCTTTTTCTTTTCTACCTCCTTGGCTTAAACACACTAAGCGTACGTGTAAAAATTACAGATCCTTGCCTGCAAATTTAAGAAGCAGCTTAAAAACATTATTACATATCCAACGTACAATAATTTTTGTGCATCTTGGGCTTAACATGGCCAATACAAACAAAGTACACAAAAATCATTATTCAAGTATTTAAAAGTGCAGTTGCAAAGGTAAACGCCTAGTCTTCTGCGGGTAGGTACTCCACGTAGTCTTCGAGCACGAGCTCAACTCCTATAGTAGTGTCTTTATAGAATTTACTATCCCAAACGAACATTTCGTAAAACAACAAAGTGAACTGTCCGTCAGCGAGGTTTACTTGGCAAGAAAATCTCCAAAACAAAACGTTAAGTATTTTAATTAATCCAAGATGAAATCGAGAATAACCATAATCAATGTTTACGTCGATGATAATTTAGATTCTAACATTGGCCCATGCATTCACAACCAGTCAGGTTTGGCCAAGCAGGTTCACTATCCCCGCAAGCAGGGTGACCCAAAACTTGGACGCAAACGATCCTAAACACCGGGTGAAACCAATGTTAAGAATGCCAATTAAAATCTATGTTCCATCAATTTAGCCATAACTTTACAATAAAGCTTGGTGTGAGTACATAGGAACAATTAACTAGTTTAATATGAAAGAGGTACAACAGTTAAACAATTGATAGTAATTTTTGCAATCTGTAGTAGTTAAGCATTTAATAGCAATTTGCAACCTGCAGCAATTTAATAATTCAAAAAAAATTTGCAATACTATCGGTGACCTGTGACAATTTAGCATTTGATGGCAAAACTATAGCAACCTGTAGAAAAGAGGATAGATTAATATTTAATAATAATCTATCCTAGTGATAAGTCCATGTCCAAGAGTACAAGAGATAACCAACATGCGCCCTGCGACGGGAGCAACTCTGAGGCGGTACCCACCATCCCGATATGGCGACTGTCAAGGATCTAACCCCCATAATGTGTTGGAGGTAATTTAGTATGGATGCACCCAGCCACTCTGTAACACTTGTGATCATAGACTACACCAATCCCATGGTCATGTCAAGTGTCGGGTCAAAAGGACGTGTACAATCTATTTATATTGAAGTTCCATCTTCCATTCATTATATTAAAGTTACATCTTCCATTCATTTATATTCAGTTTATTTGCATCATTAGATGCGTACAATGGTTCCATGGTGTCTTAACAGTTCGTATAATAGCCTCACAAAAGTTCACGACTTCACGACTCAATTTAACAATTAAATGAAAACGTGGAAATATGTAATATTATAAGAAAATGAGCACAGAAATGATTTTAACTAAGCAAATGAGTTTAATTAAGCTTAAATTATTTTTCTAAGGCTAGTAGGTGGGTTTTTAATATTTTTAAATAATTATTAAGCATTTTAAATAATTTAAAAGGGCCAAAAACTAATTTTAAATCAAGAAATCATTTTTACGACATATATTCAAAGAATTGTTTAGATCAAATTGTACGTCAAAATTCTTTAAACAAGATGTCAAAAAAGCGTCTCAACTAGCACTACAACATGTAATTTTTGGGTGTATCAGTGTTCCTGAAAAATCAATGGGACTACTTTATAAGTGAAAATAGTGTAATTCGAATTTAACTTAAAAAATTACTTCTGGAGATATACTTGCCTGATCGCGACGAAACAAGTGCCAATGCATTCGTTGTATCGTTCTGGATTTTCTGGTATTTTTTGATAATTTTCTGACCTATATATTTCGAGTTTAAATTTTATTTTTAATAAAATCTCTATCTCTCTCTAACTTACTCTTTCTCTCTCTATGTTTTTCCTCTCACTTTTGCATGAAACGGTAGCATGGGTTGATTGTTTGAGGGAGAGAGAGTTGGCTGAGAAATTTTGAGTAAGGGAGAGAGTTTTGGGGGGTTTATATAGGGTTAAGTAAATAATTATAATTATATTATAATTAGATTAGTCAAAAGGTCATTAATGCAATTAGGTTAGCTTTTTGACTAAGTGTGGAATTCTGGGGTTATTGTGTAACACATAGGCTGTCATGTTAGGGGGTTGGTGTCATCTACTGCCAAGAGTGAGTGTAATTAGTAATTGTGATTAGGGCAAGGTAAAAATGATTAGTGAATGTAATTAGTAAAATTACGATTTTGCCTCTAAAGTTAAACGAATCCAAAAAATTACGAAAACATAGCCACGGGTTCGTATTGTCGTGAGGATCGCGAATATAAGGTCTATTTTGAAGTTTGAGCTACGAAGATATGAGTTTTGAGCCAAAACGTTTGGGATGCGGTCTTGCAGGTTCTATATCGATTTGACTTTAGAAAATTATGAAATTAATACGGAGGGCACTAAATGATCATAGAATCTCATGATATAAGTTTGAAATCATTTTGATAACGTTTATATAGAAAAATAATTGTTACGGCTATATCGGTAATAATTAAGTCTAAATAATTATAAAAATTAATTAGAGGTTTAGGATGGCACTCGTATTCACTAAAATAGGCTACAACTATATTGATACTTCAAAACATTTTTATAAATGATTTTGAAACCAATTTTGATATTAAACTCTTGACTAACCATTATAAAATACTTTAATTTATGAAAATACGTAGAATACAAATATATGCGTACTGAAGGATACAGATCATCACATTCTACCCACCATATAAAAATTTCATCATCGAAATTTCTCGAAACTCTAAGAAATAGATAATTACTGTTATTAAGAAGCTCAAGCAAATAAATTATAAATTGGAATACTTGATGAATGATTACAATTTAGAAAATAAGTTGTTAATAGCATGAAATATAATGTGATATCATAGCATCAAGAAAACAAGAGATATTACTAATAAATATATAGTATTAACATCACCATAGCTTCCGTAATTAGTCCTGAGACCAGTATCATTATAATAATTATCTTGACTTTTCAATTAGCCAAAAGTTAATATGGTGTTACAAAAAAATGAAAGTTATTATGATAACAACTGTTCGAACTTGGAACCTGAGGTGATAAGCTAGAAGCAAGATAATTAAACCTCATCAAAAGATAGTTCATAAAGTTTAAAATTTCAACTTAGGTTAATGATGACTAACGGGGCCTAGCCAAGTAAGTCATCAATATAGCATACAAAGACGTAATGACTAATCCATATGCATTCGTGCTGTTATACCTTAACCAGCCGTGCACAAATGACATCAACTCCCATAAGTACCAAAGACAAGTCACCGCCCAAAACAACACAAATAAACAAGTTCAATGCCAACTACTAAAGACTATGATTATCACTATACTCATCACTACCACTCCTTGTATCAACTTCCATAACGCCCAATAACAAACCAACACCGAAACCATTATCCAAATCCAAACACAATATCGACATCTAACTTCAGCACCTAAGGCCAAAAGCAAGACAATACTCATCCCCATTGATACTCCTTGCCAACACCATTGGTTGACATCCACGATTATCACCATCAAACCTAAGCAAGTCAACGACCAAGAACACACAGTCCAACAAACACGAAGGATTGGACCCAAGACGGAAACGAAGCGGGGCACTTTTAGGGGTAAGTCACAGGACAAGGAGCTCGAAAGAAATCCAAGAACAGTGACTTCCTAAGTTCTCAACCACACGGCAATAGCGAGGGTGGAGATGAGGGTAGTCGCTAAACCCAAAAATCCTAAAACAGAATGTCGGAGGGCCATCGGTGGTTATCGATCCACGTCGTGTGGTGACTGCGACTGCTTAGCGACGTCGGATGGCGTGGCAGAGCTTCAAGTGAGGCCAGGGGAGCTTGAGGCGAGAGGGGTTGGGCTCGCAAACGGAGATGCACGGTGAAGGGGTGGGCGTCGTCTTGGCAGAGAGGAAGCCACAGGATGGGTTTGGTGAGGGGGAGAGATGAGGGGTTTTAAAGAGGGCACCGAATTCGTCAATAGGGTAGGTTAGGTTAGGGTAGATTAGGCGGGACCGGGGCTCGAGGAGAGGAAGCGGACAAAAGAAAATAAAGAGTGGGAGATGGTAGGAGGGAAAAGGATTCAAACCATGAAAAAATCGGGTACATGACGAAAGTAGTGGGTAGAAGAGAAATACAATCTAAAGAAAGAAGAAGAAGAAGTAACCGCCTAAATTTGCACGACGTGGTTTGGCTTGTCTCAAATTCTCTATCACCATCCTCAAATGCTTCTGAGCATCCTTCGATCTGCTTCTGTTGTTGAACTCAAATTTCGGATGATCGAAAAATTCGAATGCTACCCTCCTTATAAAAGAGTATAGCCAAAGTTTAGCTAAACTAAACGCAACTAGGAAGCACTCCCAGAATAAGTAGGACGATTGGAAGGCCATTACAAGAATGGTGATGCAATGAATGGATGGTCACTCTAGTTGTTATCAAAGGAAGGTTCTAGATTAAGATTCATCAAAATGGAACACGAGTCCCAAGTTGAGGGTTCAAATGTTCGAAGAAGATAATGATGATTAATAGAAATGGATCGTTACGACTTTTGTGATAAGAAGCAATAGGAAACTTCCAAATCAAGAAGGGGGTATGCTATGAAGAAAAATACATATAGCATGATAATGTAGGCTAGCAATGATAATAAAGGCGTTGTGCGTAAAATCGACGTAAAGGGGATGGTTTAGATTTCAAATCGGCATAAAGAGGACATGTTCAGATATACCAGTGATTACTGGCTCTGCAGCCTCGGCTTCTGTAGTCGTCATGATGGATGCTTGACACCTAGGCTGGGCCTGTTGGAATGCCATTTGAAAGTAGCAGTCTTTATCGGTCGGAGGACGTCTCTCGGTGGTTCCATAGGATGCTTCCTTTGGGATGCTTCACAGAGTTTGTCAACAGCCTCATGGAGAATTTTGCGTTGAATTTCCAGTATTTCCTTTACGATACCCAAGATGTCGATCGATATGCCATACTTAAAAAAAACCGCAATGTAAGTTAGGTAAAAATCTTATCTAGTTGTACACTTAGATATTAATTTCGTTTAAACCGATCTTAAAGTAGTTGCAAAAGCATGACCAGCATAGGCCACCACTAAAACCTGCCACGCCCCACTTCCCATTCTACCGGGAGCGAGGACGCAAGCAGGTCCACGATGTGCTTAAAATAAGGATGAGTACTTTTTTCTTTTCTTTTTGAAATCTTTTCTTTTCTCTTCTTCTCCTTGGCTTAAACTGTAACGCCCTGCTCCCCAAAATACCTGGAATTTCTCTTTTCCCTTCTTTTCCAAGTATCCTGAAGATTGAGGGTGATGAGAGGAAAGAGAGAGAAAGGAGAAACTGAATATGCAGGCCACTACGCACATGCTGGGATAGTACAAGTGAAGCTACACTATAATATCAGACAACCCCAGGAACAACACCAACATTTTATATATAACATGTTTCATTCACATACATAGTCCAGGTGTATCAATACATATATATACAGCCACTTTCCACCTCCAAAGACAACCATGTCACAATACAAGCTACAACACACACACCAAATGCTACCCCTGAACCCAACTCCAAGTCACCACCAACCATGCTACCCCTGCCACCTGGAAAAATAGAGAGAAGCGCGTCAATGCGTGCCCCAGTAGGAACCAAATTGGATTTGGAACACCGTGTTAAGATTATCAATTCACAAGGCAAGTCAAGAGACATAAGACATTTAAACTAAGTAATATGGCGAAATGTAAATAGCCAAGAAAGAGGATCATACCTGTGGTCCAATGTCGAGCTACTGCAAGAAAAGGGTTAGCACGAGTAATAAAGCAAGTGTTCACACCAACATGATCTAAAAGGAAGGTATTAGTGCCAAAAGTGTAACTTAATATACGTCATCACAAGCATAGAAGATAGGACAAAGGAAGTGCTGCAAGCAGAAGAAGTAACACCCAAAACTCTTATTTTATAATTGAATTAATTGGGAACTTGGGTAAACTGTGTGATACCAGGACCTGGACCTCACCCCAAATTTGGGGTGAACATAGCACACGATGCAGTGGACACGGGCACTGTACGCCGGGCCTCTCAGCTCCCCCCTTCCTGGCAGGAGTGAGGCCTCACATAATAACACAACCTACATATGTCTCCTCCACTCCCAGTAAAGGCAAGTGGGAATAAGTATCACATATCACATAACTTTCCCCCCAACTTCTCAGTCCAGGCCTCATATCCATAATTTACTCGGATTTCCACCCTAAACCCAGGTTTTGCTAACTCACACTCATTAGAGAGGACTGAGACATTCTAAATCATCATTAAACATCATAAGTCATCTTATAAGAGCCATGATGGCATGGTTTCACAGTGTCAACGTTTCTCATTCATATCGATCTGGATCATGCACCTAAGTGGCATGCCCTCCATTATAACCACGTCACATATTAACATGGGTCATGCACCAAAGTGACATGCCCTCCATCACAACTCATTGGTACATCACTTATGAAATCATACCATACATGTCTTGCAACTTCACAAATCCATAATATGGTTCATTGAAGCACATTTCTCATGTTTCTCAATTTCTATTACATTGAGGTATTTTTCACAAATACATGATGGGCGTGACATGCATATCCATGAGCACATTAGCAAATCCATTAGGAATACATACCAAGAATCTATCCTTCATGTAACAACAATAATCATGCACTATAGAGAGTGAATTAGCAATAATACACAATTCATAACACCACTTTAGTGTCAGCCTGCTGGAATTTACAGAAAGTGACAATACATGGGCATATATCATCGGTATTTATTAAGAATTTGACAAAATGTCCTAAATGAAATTGTAGATATGTTAGTCCTGTAGTTACAGATAAAATTTCATGCAAAAATATTACGTAGGTGATTTATGGTGAATTATTTGGTGAAACATGTTTAGTCTGTTTTTCAGACAGATTTCAGGGTCTGTAAAGATTGCTGTTTTTGAGTTTGTTTCAGTCAGAATTTCGAAAAATATGCACTGTGATGAAATTGTAGGGAAACTTGTTAACTTTAAAATGAGACCAAGAACATAAAATTTCATTGTGTGTGCAGGTACTGAGGTCCATTGTACTAAACTGTGTCAAGTGTAACAGAATTCCAGACATGTTGTAAGGATTGAATTTTTACTGCTACTTATTGAATTGAACCTAGTCGAATTTTATATGATTTTGGGGTAGAAATTCAAGATCTACAAGTATATATTTTGATCGAAACCTAATTCAAGCCATAGAGGTCAGAATTCAAGTAGAAACACACAACAGAATTTCAGAATCATGCAGAGGCAGATTTTGCATGGAGTTTCAAGGGTAATTAGTGAAATTGAAACATGCCACATAAAATTTCAATCACCCCGAATACAAATTGAGCAACCATGATATAAAAACATAATAGAATGAAACCCTAAATAAATTTCCAAATCCAAGTTAGTATACTACCTCAAAAAGCTTGATTTCCTCCTCTCCTTCTCCCTCTTTCTTCTCCACCTTCTTCCCACTTACAAGCTACATGACATACTTGATTTTTGGGTGAAAAGAGAATGGAGAAAAGGGAGTGGGAGTGGCCGGCCATAGCTAGGGGAAGAGGAAAGGAGAAAAAGAGAAGAGAAGAGAAAGTTCAAGAAAAGAAAGAAAAGATTTTCTTTTAGAAAAATCTACACAACTCTTGCTTGCTCCATAAGCCATGAATTGCCTAAAATGACTAAAATACCCTTCCAAAAATA